>CM031920.1:3297476-3897476 GCA_018703695.1 Prunus fruticosa | reverse complement strand
GTGGACCAAAAGTCCAAAACAATTACGGAAACAAATAAAATTCAGTAACAAAGACACATAACGTGTCGAACACGCAACTCACACACACATTTGGGGGGGGGTTTGATTTGGTTCAAGTGATCTATTTCTATTGCATGTAAGTAAATGGACTTCGAATTTAAATGAGAATGGCAGAGATGAATTATCAAGATGTGAAACTAAAATGTAACCAACACTAGGGTTTCGGAATCCACCCTAAACAATTCTACCTATGTTCATGAATACTCAAGTGATGAACTCTAAACGTGTTGATTAAGATGTTCGCAATCAAGACCAGGACGAGTGACTCAAGACGCATTGATTCTCTCTAATATACGTAAAGTGCAGTACGAGTGCTACAATACTTGTGCCTTCCCTATAATCGAATCTAGGTGTGCTTAGTACTTTGATTCAATTACAAGAAAAACCCATTAAGTTCAAAGAGAATATGAACATTACAAGAATCCTAATAGCATGGTGTTTACATTAGGCATTCAAGAAACCAATTCACATGGATGATTCTTACTTCATCCATTTATTGCTTAGGATAACATGAAGATACACATAACCCCAACAATCTCAAGAAGCATGCTTTCAAAGATGATCAATCAAAGAAGAACACACATCAAGGATAGATTAATTTGGTGAATTGGAATTCATCAACAATATCCAGAAATTCATACACTCAAGTATCAAAACAATAAGGTAATCATGTTTAGGGCTTCAACCTAAGCCCTAGCTATGGAGTTTAGTTACTCATACTTATTCCAAATACAAACTCAAAATAAAATTAGAAAGAGTTTACAGATTTTGAGAAAATGATGAAAGCTTCAAGGTCATCAATGGTGGAAGTCTTCTTCTCCACTTTTCTTGGCTGCACCTTGGCTTTCTCTTAGCTCCCACTCTCCAAAATCTGCCCTCAATCTGTACAATGGATGAATCAATTCATTTTTCACGTTCAAAACTCTCCTACTTCAGATTGCCATTGACTTTGCTTCCCTCTCTCCTCCTTTCCAGCTTTTACTTTTAATATAAAACTCATTCTTTCCTCTAAAGCCTTTGCCCATTGTCCCCTTGCCATGATGAAGCTTTGTCCTTGAAAATATGCTCTTTGTTCTCAGAAAATATCTCTTTCACTAAGGTAAATTCTTGTTACCAAATGTTATGGTAACAAGAAGAATCAAGTGACACATTGGAGGTAAAAGCTGGACTACTTCGGATTTCCAGAGCTGTGGTAACATGCTGGATTGGTTGGATGGGCAATACTTGTTCAATGGAGCTCAAATTTGGATATGTTGTAGTTAACATCCATTGGAACAAGTCTCATGAAGATCATGACCTCATCCGAGCACCGGAGCATGCTGATCCAAGGCCAAGAAGTTGACCTACGAAAATGAACAAAAACAGAATTTATAACAAATAATGCACTTTTAGCTCATTTTCATACTAACCAAGGTAAAATCTAAGAAAACACAAAAAGGAAGTAAAAAACTATAAAATGTCAAGAACTAACTCAAAATAAAAGGTGAATAATATGAAAAATCATGTGTAAAAATGAACCGAACAAGTAGTCCTTTAGTTTCTTCTCTACCTTCATCTTCTTTTCCAGCACTTGTCGTGGCTTCTTCACGTCTATCATATGACTTGCCACTTCTCAGAGTTCTAATGGACTTGACGTGCTCGATGTTTCGAGGATTAATTTCGGGTTGGCTTGGGAATGTACCTTGCGCCCTCTCATGCACAATAGTAGCCAGCTGACCTACTTGAGTTTCTAACTTAGTGATGGACGCTTGCATAGTATTCTGATTTTGTTGAGAAGTCTGTACAAACTGAGCGATTAAGTCCTCCAACGCTGGTTTCTTAGGCTCACTTAAAGGCTGCCCTTGGTGATGGATAGGACGAGTAGAGCTAGCTTGTTGTTGCTGGTTGCTCCATGAAAAATTTGGATCGTTTCGAGGTCGCTGAAACGAATTAACTTGGAGAAGTTGCTCAGAACCTTGCGTAGTAGATGGACAAAGCTCCATCGGATGAGTTGGGTCAGAACAAATGGCACAAACTTGCTGTGGGGAAGATGGAATAACAGCACGCATAAGAGTTTCAAGTTTTTTCTCAAGGCTTGAAATTTGAGCAGCCACCGCAGTGTTGGTGTCAACTTCATAAACTCCTACCTTCTTTGTCCGCTCACTACCCCATTGTTGATTATTATTGGCAAGCAAATCAAATTGATCAAACGCTTCTTGAGGTGTCTTCTCCATCAACGCCCCTCCACACGCAGAGTCAACCATTCGTTTGTTTGCCGTCGTAAGTCCTTCATAAAAGAAGTGCATCTGCATCCAATCAATAATGCCATGATGAGGGCATTTTTGCAGCAACTCTCTAAATCTCTCCCAAGCTTCATAGAATGGCTCATGCTCTCCTTGACTAAAGTGCATGATATCTCTTCTAAGCTGATTTGTTTTCTGCGCAGGGAAGAATTTCTGGAGAAAATTTTGAGCTAATCCCTCCCATGAATTAATGGATTCAGCTGGTAGTGAGTGAAGCCAAGATTTGGCTCTATCCTTTAATGAAAACGGGAACAATTTCAGCCTAACCACTTCATCAGAGACATTTAGGATCTTGCTTGTGCCACAAATGTCGAAAAACTCCCGAATATGCATGTTAGGGTCTTCGTTCGACTTTCCATAGAAAGATGGTAACAAGTGAATCATTCCAGACTTGAGTTCAAATGAATTTGCTTCAACTGCTGGTACTACAATACACGATGGAGTGTTGGAAAGAGTTGGGATGGAGTACTCCTTCATAGCTCGGGTAGGTTGTACTCGTTCCATTGCTTCCTCTTGCGCTAATTGTTGTTCCCCAACGTTCTTGTCACTCTTCTCGTTTATATTTTCGCAGAACCTCCGTCTTCTTGATGTTCCAGTGAGTGAGTGAATTTGTCTTTTTGTTTCCTAATTGTTCTCTCAATCTCAGGATCAAACGGTATGAGGTCTTGACTTTGAGAGCGTCTTCCAGTCATACACTCAGTCAAACCTAATAAACAAGACAAACAAGAAATACAAGTCAATTCCAATAATCTGAAATTTTCCAATAAAAAAAATGAAAATAATAAATTTAAAAAAACAAAAAAAAACAAAAATTAACTATTAATTAAAAAAAATAAAAAAAATAAAAACAATAATTAACGAAAAAATAAATAAATAAAAAACTGAAAAGCGAAATTAAGATTGAACTAAAGACGAAGCCAATCCCCGGCAACGGTGCCAAAAATTTGTTGTGAATTTTAGACAACCTGAAAAATTGAGATTATAAAGATTAGTCTAAACACAAATTATACTCGCAAGTGCACAAGGTCAATCATAATATAGCATGGCAAATACGAGGTCATTCCCACGAGGATTGAGTTCAACTTCCACTAGGCGGGTCTGGCTGCGGTGGGTGGGTCTGGTTCTTTTCTTTTGTTCTTTAAGCCTCCTGCCTAGCGATTTTTCAAACTTATGTACTGCAGGGCTGGTCTCAGGCGGCGCTGGGAAGGTCTGGGCTGCGCTAGGCAGGTCTGGGCGGCGCTAGGCAGGCTTGGGCGCGCTGAGGCGGGTCTGGGCGGGTCTGGTTGCTAGGGTGGGTTTGGTTCTTTTCTTTTGTTCTTTAAGCCTCCTGCCTAGCGATTTTTCAAACTTATGCTATGCAGGGCTGGGTAGAGGCGAGCTGGGAAGGTTTGGGAGGAGCTAGGCGGGTCTCAGGAGGCGCTAGGCGGGTCCTGGGCGGGTCTAGGGTGGTTTGGCTGCCAGGGTGGGTCTGGTTCTTTTCTTTTGTTCTTTAAGCCTCCTGCCTAGCGATTTTTCAAACTTATGCTCTGCAGGGCTGGTCTCAGGCGGAGCGGGGAAGGTTTGGGCGGAGCTAGGCGGGTCGGGAGGCGCTAGGCCGGTCTAGGCGGGTCTGGTTCTTTTCTTTTGTTCTTTTATCCTACCGCCTGGCCATTTTTCAAACTTCATCCATCTTTGCTGAGGCCTTGTGCATTAACTGAGGAGCCCGACTTATGTCACTTAATTGTGTACTGTGTGTTGTGGCTGTAATTTCAAAACTGTACACATCCCCACTTATTAAAAGCATTCCCTCATGTTGAAGTTCCCTAAATCAACAATTTCAAGCTTTGTTGAGAGATTCCCAAAGAAAAAACAGGAAGCGCGGCATTTAGTGCCCGTTTGTCATTGCTTATTTGGGGTGATAAGTGATTTTTAAAAATTTTTGGGAAGCCCAACCCGTTTGGTAAACTGTGAGAAAATCACTTATTGTTAAAAATTGCTGTAAAAGAAAGCTATAAGGGAAAGCAGCTAATGAAGTGTTGTTATTTTCTGATTATGCAGAAATTAGTTTCGAAGAGGCGTTGGGTTTAATGATTATGCAACAATTATTTTCTGATTTTGTTGAAATCAATATCAACAACACTTTTAACAAAAATTTTACCAAACGCCAAACTGCTTTTTTCTTACAGCTGATTTCTCTCACAGCAAATCTAACAGCAAATATTTTCACAGCACAGCAACGCCAAACTAGCCCTTAATGGATTACCTTCCAAGCTGATCATCGACAAATTTCTAAGACTAGCCAAACAAGAGAGAGAGTTTTTTTACCGGAATAGAAGCATCAACCGTCAAATTATTCCAATGTAAGTTAAGCCACTGAAGGTTTGTAAAGGCACATAGTATCATAGGAACAAAACCGAAAAACGAGTTAGCGGTGATGTCTAGCCTTGTGAGCTTATTAGAACCATTGGAGATAAAGCTGGGATGGTTCCACTGAGCTTATTATCTCCTACAATAAGTTGTTGCAAGTCTGGAACCCCAATGCCTATATCTGCTGGGAGGCTACCTGAAAGCTGATTACTAGATAGAGAAATAAATTTATCATGGATAAATTAAAGATTCTGGATGGGATGACACCATTGAGATTATAAACATGGAGTGCCAAACCCTGTAAGTTGTGTGGATCGCCAATTTCATCTGGTATTTCACCTGCCACATGCAATAAACCCGAGCACCCAAGTTTAATCACATCTGGTCGGCGTGTGCATACATAGGATACAAACTTAAAATGGAATATCTTTTTTAAGCAAACTGAGGAATCATTGGGTATATGAAGAGGAGATAGGAGGATGTGGGCTGTTATTATTGTATGGTAGAATATTTTGTATTGACATATATTTTTACTATATATAGTATGTTAAGCATAAGAAATAAAATAAAAAATAGAGTTGAGTTGACCCTGCAAGTACCTATCAAATTGTTGATGTGACAAGATGAATCTCTGTTAGCTGAGTCAAGTTCCCAATATTTTTGGGTATGCTTCCAGTCAAATTGTTTTTATTCAACTTTAGTACAAGAAGTTGTCTACATTGCCGTAAGTTAGATGGAAGTGGACCATCAAGTTGGTTGTTACCAAACCCAGCCGTTGAATACTAGGAAGATGCTCACATATTTTGTTTGGAAGATTACCAATCAAGTCGTTTTCATATAGGGCCAAAACAATCAAAGAAGACATGTTGAAGAAACCCGCATGAACAATATCACCTTCTAGGGCATTCCACTGCACAAACAACTTCTCTAACTTATCTAAACTGCTGATCTCGTTTGGAATTTCTGAAAAATCAACATGTATATATTTAACCCCATTATCATCAACCAGCCCCTAAGATTATATGTATAAGCTGTTTATGAATACTATATAATGCTCTGCAACAAAATGCCGAGTCGTATAAGAATAGCATTCCTTCGAAATTGTTGGAGTCAAGGTGTATCTCCTTGAGCATTGTTAAGTTCCCTATTTCTCTTGGTATGATGCCTGTTAAACATGTGCACATGCCACAGAAAAAGAAGAGAAAAGGAAAAAGAAAAGAATTAACTAATTGTTTACCCCGAAAAGGACCCGCCGGCCATTCGCGTGGGGTTTGGCCGTGGAGTTTGCTTGTTGTAATTGCGAAGGCATGCCATTGTTGGCAGTGAAAAACTCCAACATACAGAAAATGGTAAGACTGGAAAATGCGCACCGATATTGACTTTAATGAATCAATTGTGGATTGGGTGGGGAACTGACCCAATACAAGGTTGTTTCCTATGCCTCAATTAAGAGGACTTCAATATTTATCTAGTGCGAAAATGGTAACTGACAGAAGCTGAAATTGAACAGTAATGGAGGAAGTTTATTGGAATATTTCTCTATTCAGACAACTTGAAAGAAAAAGGAAATACATAAACAACACAGCCTGAAGATTTCTCTATTCATACCTGGTACATAAAATTAAAATGGAGATTGAAGATTTCTCTATTCAATATTGTAGAAGAATAAAGAAAATTCCTCGCAGTTGTCAATTGGGAAATTCAGAGAATGAAAAGGAAAGGTTGTTTCAAGCTTTTGAGCTGGGTTTATAGACGTTGAGTCTGGTTTTTGTTGGTTGAGTTGTTTGAGTTTTTGCTGATGATTTCTCCTTCAATTTATAGAGAATGAGGTCTGTTGAGTGGACCAACAGCCAATTTGAAGTACCCACTTGCCATTGGTTTTTGTGAGTGGGTTGCTGAAAATATAAGTAAACCCAAAAATGTTGCTAAGAGGCTTTGATGAGAAATGACAAAAGTTGTCACTATTAGACTTAAAGAAATCCAAAGTATTAGTCCACTTGTCATTGATTGGTGAGTGACAGCAAAAAGTAGCCGTTGAATACTAGGAAGATGCTCACATATGTTGCTCTCTTTGCAGTCCCAGCTGATCCAAGAGTAACCGGAGATGAGCCCAATAAGGGACAAGCTTACGAGGCTGACGAAGAGGCCGAACCTGCGATTACGACCGATCCAAAAAACTCGTATTGCACCAGAAAAAGAAGAAACCGTAGAGAGAAAGGGACATAAAGTCCTCCTGAGCAAAATGGACATTCAGCATAAAGTCCTCCTGAGCAAAATGGACATCTCTCTGATGCCCCTAAAGAAGAACTTAACCAAAAGAAGGCGAGGCAATGCCAGTTTGGGGAACAATAACAAAGAAAGGAAGGAGACGTATCTGAGGGATTACAATTCTCATTAATGAAGATCATCAGCTGGAATACAAGGGGATTGGGGAGCAGGATGAAAAGACTGTTGGTGAAGGAACAACTACGAAGACTCAAACCTGACATTGTCATTCTAATAGAAACAAAAATGGAACTAGTGGATAGACAGCTAGTAGCGAGTGTGTGGAGATCCAGATTTAAGGAGTGGGTCTTCTCTCCTTCTGTGGGAAGGTCAGGAGGTATACTAATTATGTGGAATTCTCAATCAGTCACGGTATGCGATTCCATGACGGGAGTGTTTTCAGTGTCTATCAAAATTGTAGACTGGTGGTTGTCAGGGGTGTACGGCCCGTGCAAACAAAGGGAAAGGCATAGTTTCTGGGAAGAGCTGGCTGATTTGTTCGGCTATTGCGGAGATAGATGGTGTCTCAGAGGTGACTTTAATGTAGTTCGGTTCTTAGCAGAAAAGTCTAATGGTGGTAGAGCTACGAAAAGTATGCGTGAGTTCAACGAGTTTATTCAAGACACCAACCTACGGGATCCCAACTTACTCAACGCTTCATTCACCTGGTCCAATCTCAGGGAGAATGCAGTGTGCTACAGACTAGACCGGTTCCTAGTATCTGGTAACTGGGAAGAGTATTTCCCACACTACCGACACAAAGCTTTGCCGAGGACCACCTCCGACCACTGCCCCATCGAACTGGATACGGCTAGGGCCAAATGGGGTCCTTCACCTTTCGGTTCGAAAACATGTGGTTGAGTCACCCGGATTTCAAAACAAGAATAAATCAGTGGTGGATTGAGGAACAACACTCTGGTTGGGAAGGTTACAAATTCATGACAAGATTAAAATTCCTAAAAGGGAAACTGAAGTTATGGAGCAAGGAGGTTTTTGGGGAGATCGAGATGGCCAAGCGGGAGGCTGAAGCCAGGTTGCTGGTTCTGGATTAACTTGAAGGTTGCGAAGGCCTGAGCAACTCATTAAGGAATGAAAGAGAGAACCTTCTCAACAAGCTGGGAGACCTGGCTCAAAAGGAGGAAACGAAATGGAGACAGAGAGGAAAAGTTGAGTGGGCTGGAGAGGGCGATGGGAACACATCGTATTTCCATAAAGTGGCAAGCGGATTCCAAAAAAGAAACCTTATAGAAAATCTAGAAGTAGAGGAGATGGGAACAATAGAAGACAAAGCAAGTATAGAAAGGGAAGTTGTAAAGTTCTTCAAACAGCTCTATCAGGCAGCAACAGAAACTGAGGTAGGAGAATTGATGGTCTAAACTTGAGCCCAATTAGTGATCAGGACGCAGTCTGGCTAGAAAGGCCTTTTGAGGTGGAGGAAGTCTGGCTAGCGGTCTTCGATCGCGGCAAGAACAAGTCTAGGCGGGGCCGGATGGGTTTGCGATGTTTTTTTTTTCCAATCCTGCGGAGCTCATCAAAGAGGACCTCATGAGGGTAATGGCAGAATTTCACCTTAGTGGAGTTGTCAATGGAATAACAAACGAAACCTTTATCTGCCTCATCCCTAAAAAGTCGAACTCCTCGAAGGTGATGGACTACAGACCGATCAGCCTTGTCACAAGCCTGTACAAAGTCATCTCCAAGGTACTAGCGTCAAGATTAAGAGAAGTTCTAGACCAAACTATCTCTCAAGCACAGGGAGCTTTCGTTAGAAAAGGCAGATCCTAGATGCAGTCTTAGTTGCAAATGAAGTCGTAGAGGAAAAAAAAAAAAAAAAAAAGAAAGGACTGGTGTTTAAAATTGACTTCGAAAAAGCTTATGATCATGTTGAATGGACCTTCCTAGAGCATGTGATGGAAATGAAAGGGTTTGGTTCAAAATGGAGATATTGGATCAATGGGTGCCTGGATTATGTCAATTATTCAGTGATGATTAATGGGAAACCCAGAGGAAAATTTAAGGCCACCAAAGGGCTAAGGCAAGGCGATCCATTATCCGCATTCCTGTTTACTATAGTCAGTGACGTGCGTGTCAGTAGACTGATAGATAAGGCTCAAGCGGCAAACCTTCTCCACGGGTTAGTGGTCGGGCATGACCGTGTGGAAGTTTCACACCTCCAATTTGCAGACGACACCATCTTTTTCCTGGAAGATAAAGCGGAATCCTGGAGTAACTTATTGGAGGTTTTGGAGCTGTTTTTGTACAGTCTCGGGTATGAAGATTAACAAGGAGAAAAGCTCTCTTCTCGGTATCAATTCCAGCTTTTCCTCCCTGGTTGCTATGGCTGGAAGCTGGGGATGCGAGGTGGGCAGTTGGCCGATGGTGTACTTGGGTCTCCCTCTCGGTGGAAACCCAATAACTGTTGGTTTCTGGAACCCAGTTTTGGAAAAGGTGGAGAAAAGACTTCAAAAATGGAAGAGGGCTTGCCTTTCTAAAGGCGGAAGACTCACTCTAATTCAAGCTCTGTCTAGCAGCATCCCTTCTTATTACATGTCTCTCTTTAAGATGCCTTTGGGGGTGGTAGCTAAGGTGGAACAAAAAATGCGTAATTTCCTGTGGGAAGGTTCTGAAGAAGTAAAGAAAATGCATCTAGTGAATTGGAAGCAGGTGTCCAAATCTAAAGAAGAGGGAGGCCTTGGTATCGGGTCATTGAAAGAAAAAAATGAAGCCCTGAGAGCTAAGTGGATGTGGAGATTTCCTTTTGAAACTCACTCCTTATGGCACAAGGTAATTAAAACCAAGTCCAGAATCGCCTCCAATGGCTGGGATCCCAAACCGGGTCTCACTTTCTCTCACAGGAACCCTTGGAGAGAAATTTCGATGGGGTACACTTCTTTCCTTCATTGTTGCAGATTTTCAGTAGAAACGGAGAAAATATTAGATTTTGGGAGGACAATTAGAGGAAGGAAGGGACCCTACAGGTTTTATTCCCAAGATTATTCTCCCTTTCTAGAAAAAAGAATCTTAAGATTTCGGAGTTTGTCACCAATAATGTCACCCCTCATTTATGGGACTTCAGCTTCAAGAAGAAATTTGTCGGAGGTGAGATTACCGAAGAGGTAAAACTTTTGGATATTCCTGGAGGAGGTGAGAGTTATAGGCACTAGAGCAGACAAAAGAATATGGGAGCTTGAGGACCACGGGTCGTTTTCCTGCAAGTCCTTTAGGACTTTTCTCCTCTCTAAGGATTCAAGGGTAGCCTTCACCCCCTTTAGTCACATATGGAAAGCAAAGACTCCCCCGAAAGTTAAATTCCTCGTGTGGCTGATCGCATTGGAAAAAATCAACACCTGCGACCTGATTCAAAGAAGACACCCGAGGATGTGTTTATCCCCTTCCTGGTGTGTCTCTCTGGAGAGAAAGCGCAGAAAGCATCGATCATTTGTTCCTGCATTGTCCATATTCACTAAATCTTTGGTGGAATCTCTTGAGAGTTTTCGGAGTTTCTTGGGTGACCCCTAGAGGCTGTGATGATCTTCTAAGCATCAAGTGGGCTGTGTCAGGAAAAAGAAAAAGAGCTCTAACTCTTTGGAACTGTCTCACCCACGCTATCTACTAGAATGTTTGGATGGAAAGAAACCGTAGGATTTTTCAAGAGAACAATGATGCAAGCTTTGAAGAAGTCTGGGAGAGAGTTAATTTTTGGGCTTCTATTTGGGCTTCTGTTTCAGGGCTATTCAAAGACTACCATTACTCCATAATCATGAGAGATTTGGTAGCCGTTCTAATGTAGGGGGTTTTAAGTGTCCTAAGGCGGGTCTCTTAGGTTGTAGTAGTTAAGATTGATTCTCGTTTCCTTTTTTTGCTGCCTTCTGTTCTGTCTTTTTGTATGTTAATCGAGGATGTCTCATCCTCTTGATTACTAATACAAAAGTTTCCTTTCAAAAAAAATGTTCCCTATTTCTCTTGGTATAATGCCCGTTAAACATGTGCACATGCCACATGCAGAAAAATAAGAGAAAAGGAAGAAGAAAAGAATTAACTAATGTTAAATGATAATCATCAATTCCTAGAAAGCTGGTTGTTGGCTCGTACCTAATAGTTCATTATTGCCCAAATCAATTGTTTGCAATGCAGATAAGTTGAAGATAGTAGTGGGTATCGAACCTGAGAATTGATTATCATACAAGTTGAGTGTTTGAAGTGTGGATAAGGACCAGAACCCTGTTGGAGCAGCTCTCCTAAAGTTGTTGTGTCGAAAACTAATCAACTTCAGTCGGCGCAAATGAGCCAATTCTTTGGGCAAAGTACCATCGAAACTATTATTTTTGAAGCGCAACGCAACAAGAAATGAGAGGTTGCCAATATGTGGAGGAATTAATGGTGCCTGTGAGACCCATGTAAGAGAGTTTCAAGGCTGTGACTCTAAGGTGGCGTATACCACAAGTAACGCCAACCCAGTTGCAAATATTGGAAGTAGTATTGGTAGACCAGTTGGTGGTCAGTATGTTTTGAGGGTCATTAGTGATATGAGCCCTGAGAGCAAGAAAAGCAAAGTGGTCTGTGGTGATGTTGAGTTGTGCTGCTACTGGGCCTATAGTTAATAAGTTGGCCACCATATATAACAGTAGCAACGTTGTTGAGAAGAGGAGACGAGGTGGTCTCTCCATTGGATTGCTTGAATATCACTGTGGCTGCAGAAACATGCATGCATGTGTGCAAATGTAGAATTGTTTGAGACTGAAATCCTAGAAGAATTAGATGGCTTTAAAATGATAACAGATTCAATTGCGGGGTTTCATTGTTCATCGTTTTTTTTTTTTTCCTTTTATAAATTTCAGTTGCTGGGTTTCTTCATTCGTGTTGGTTTTATTTTTAATCATGTTGAATAATGACCCTTTCAAAAATTATCATTCAAAACAGAACAGATCTATAATATCTACTGCGTGCAAATGAAAAACCTTGCTAGACGTAATTGCTATGAGCCCGTCGCACAGAAATTTATCATGAATGGTCTATGGTCATTATATAATGATTTTAATGCGCGTCCAAAGTACGGATCAGCTTCAAATGCCCAAAGAGAGTTTGATGTCGAACAGTTCAAAATTGCGGTACTGTATACTTCGTGAACATCCATAACCTTGAGCACTATTTTTCATTTTTTTATTTTTGTTCATCATTATATTTTTTCAGTTTTACACCTCTGTCTTAATTTTTGCAGGAGACAACTTGTGTTGTCAAGATGAAAGAGTACTGGCCAAATCCAACAGCGAAGGATTTGACTGAGAGTAAATTTGTTTGGGAAAGACAGTAGAAAGAGCATGGTAAATAAATACACTGATTTGCTTGCTGAAGACTATTTCAACTTAGCATTTAAGTTTTATGAAGACGTTAATGTGACAAAGATGCTTGAGGATGCTGGAATTTCAATTGGGATAGATTTTATTCCTATCGTGATCATTCAAGAGATAGGGAAGAAGACGAAAAGCTTCGCAAATATCAGGTGTTATAAGAGGATGTTGTGGGGAGCCTGAATCTGCTTCGGAAAATATGGAATGTTTAGGGACTATAACATAAGGATTGAGGATATGTTTTTGGGCTGTAAAAGGACACAAAATGTATATCACAAAATTTCTCTTTGCGATGCCACCTACAATAAAGGCAGAGGTAATACCAAATTATGCTTTCCAAGTTCTGTGTTGTAATAATACTTTAATAACTTGCCTCTGTGATTGTAGAAATGTGATGGTGGAGATGCGGATGAAGCTGGTAAAACTCCTACTGTAGCTGATTAGCCCAAGCAAGCAATGAGCGCTAAAGTCTGGTGGTGTGGTGACGAGTACATTAAGGCTCCAAGAATATGCTTTTCCTTGGTTTTTATGCTGGTTTTTATGTGTGTATTATGTTGCTCCTTGCTAGTCAGAACTTCAGTCACACAAAGGAGGCCAAGCAGAGTGCCCATGGTAGGAAGGTTTTTATTGTTGCAGAGGTTATGGTTTTGTATGTTTAAAAAAAAAATAGTGGGTTTAGGGTTCCTTTTATTTATAAATTGTATAGCCGCGCGGCTATACTTGGGTTTTTTTTTCCCCAAAAATAGTACAGCCGCGCTGCTGTACTCGGGCGGGGTTTTTTTTTCAAAAAAGTACAGCAGAGCGGCTATACACAATATATATATAGGGTTTTGGGTAGTTTAGAGCATTATCCATTACTATTAGGCCACTACTTGAATCTCTATTGTCCCCTTTAATTTATTAATTATGTCCCTTTTTCATGATGGATAGTTGATGCTCTTCATGAAACAACTAGTGTGATGGGTGCAAAGCATTGAAAGTTTAATGGTGATTCTTGCCTCCTAACCCAGCCCAAGTATAACGCACATAATTTTCCTTTGTTTAATTGTGCTCTCCATGGCAGCTGCCGTTGCTGCTGGCAAATATGTCAACTACGATGATTTCAAATTTTACTCCTTATTGATAACTTGGCGTAATACCTACTGCATGCTAATGAAAGACCTTGTTGGAAGTGATTGTTGTTGATACCGTGACTAACCGTGCAACTAGCTAAGCAGGGCCAATCCTGACTTTTGGGTGGCCCTAGACTAGAAATGAAAACGAGGCCCATTTCTCTTTCATTCTCCGCATTACAAACAAAAACAAAAAACAAAAAAAAAACAAAAACATAAAAAAAAACAAAAAAAACAAAAAAACAATAACAACAACTTCTTCTTCATTTTCATCTTCTTCATCATCTTCATCTTCATCTTCATGGCATGCCTCTATTGTCTCGTACTTGTAGAATCTGCAGCAACTCCACATGGTCCTCATTTTTTCTCTGCAGTGCTTCCACGTGCTGATTGGCACAGGAGAGCCGCTTCTGGAGGTCCGCCACCATAGCTTTCAAGGAAGCTACTTCCTCGCTCAGCGCGGCACACTCCCGTGTTCTCGCCAACAATCGCATGCCTAAATTGGTAGCCGAGACCGCATGGAGCACCGTTAAATTGTGGGACTCCTCCACTGCAGCCTTGTCGGACCTCTGTGCCACATGCAGGTGATCTGCCGATGTGAGTTTACTGCCAATCATGCTGCCCAGGAGCACTGCTCCGTTCGGCACCGCCTCAGAAAAGTTCGGTATTACCTCAGCAAAATTTGAGGCCGTACCGTAATGATATGTGGAGTTTTGGAAGACAAGGTTTGGACGAGCCCTTATCTGCGCATTCGGTGGCGCAAGGGACAACTCAAGGTTGAGATCATCAAGGTGAGTGCATGAGGATGCCATTTGTTTTGCTTCTGAATTTTTTGATGTTTTTCCTTGAGTTTGCAGGAAGAAATGCTGGGTATCATCCGCTCCAGAGATGTGGTTTAAATAGGCATATGCTGATGAGAGAGAGCCAACACCATTTCGGATTTCCCGGGCATGCTCGACCTAATCGCTTCAAGGGGAAGCACATTAACTTTCACTTTACTTTTTTTTTTCCCGTGTTTTTCAGGTGTTTTATGTTTTTGCCCGTTACTTTCATTTTCTAGTGTTTTGTGTTTTTCCCTTTCGGCTATCACCTTTGTCTTATTTTAGTTTGAGAAGTGTGCTTTCTTTTCCGTTTGTCGTTTTTGTTTGATTTAAGTTTGAGAAGTGTGTTTTCTTTGTCTCTTTCTTTTTCCTTTTGCAACTTTACTCTTTTATTTCTGAAACAAAAAATAACAAAAACAAAAACAACCAAAAAAAATAAAAACATTAGAAATCATTTCTTCACAGCGCTAGTTATCTCGACCATAGGAGCTTTGAGTTTGGCCCTCTGGCTGTCCTCTTCCGGGGCTTCACGTACAGCCTCTTGGGGCTCACCACTTGAGCTCCCAAAGATCGCAATCTTAGCTTGAACATAACTACTCTCGCGATCTGCTTGCTTGCGTTTACCCGGTCGGTCTAAGTCCTCCAGCTGCTTTCGCATGTCACGAGAATACAACTCTACCATCTTTGATAGGTTTTTATTCTCGTCCCGCAATACTTCTAGCTGGTGTCGATTCACCTCAACTATCCTTGCCCTCTCCCTTTTCAAGCTTTTTATAGCACTCTGACACTCTTCAACCATACTTCGCTCCGCCGCTAACTGACCTTTCAGAATCTCTACCTCATGGGACTTCGCAAGTAGGCGATGACCCAAACTTGCAACACATGCTGTACTCTGCACGCTCAGTGCCAGGGCATCACTCGTGACCCGGTTGTCATCCCTTGTCCCGAACACACGTATATCTTTAGGAGTTACTAAATTTCTGCCAACTCCAATGGCAACATCGTTGTCCAGGAGTATTGAGTCATTGACAGTCACAGGCCCCCTTGCGGAGGCAAAGTAGGGTACCCACCTGGTGCCGTGCCGCTGCTTGGCCCCATGTCTGAGTCGGTGGAGCTAGGTTGAGATCCAACGAAAATGGGTAGGAAGAGGTCATTTGATTTCTCACTTTTTTCTTTTTCTTGCTTCTTTTCTCTTTTGTGTTTTTGAGTTTGTGTGTTTTCCCTTCTTTTTCCTTCTTATAGACATAGTCTTTGACAAACCCTAGCCATTACAGCGTCTTAGCATTTTCTGAATCTCCAGCATTCCTCCGAGTCCCACCACCTTCTCTCTTTCCAACCACACCCAACTTATTTATCACGACGTGACCCTTTCTGAACGGAATGCGTTCAGTGAAGTCATCACGACTTTGTATGGGCTCGTAATTTTCGCTGGTGGATTTGCGGCGCCTCTATGCGTCGACGCGTGTCTCGCTTAGTCTGCCCATGACTAACCAAGAGACGACATTAGGGACCACGTGCTCTCTTTTCAGAAATCCCGCCTTTGCACTCCCAATTCACGTTTCATCTTTAAAATAAAAATTGAATTAAATTAAAACAATAAAAAACGTGTGGGCTTCGGATTTCATTTTCGGTCGGTTTTTCACCTTCTTTGGGTTTCAAGGTGGGTTAATTTCATTGTGGGCTTTGAGCTTTCAAAAAAAATAAAATTGGGTTTTAGTTTGCGTAAGACCTGTCCTTTTAGGGCTTACTGTTTTGAGTGTTTTACTGTTTCGTTTTATTTTATTATTTTTTTTTTATTTGATTGTTTGTTTTGTAATTAGTTTCTTTTATTTCATTTTTGTATTTTGTTATTTTTTATTTGCTTTAATACCTTCATTTGTTATTATAACATTGCTTGTGGCTAATTTTTAAACATTGAGGACAATGTTCATTTCTAGGTTTGGGGGTATTAAAGTTTAGCAAATAAATTTGGTTTTTCCTAAATTTTTTTTTTTTTAAGAAAATTTATATATATAAAAATTAAATAAATTTTTTTTGCTTGTTTTTCTTTTATTTTGAGTCTTGTTTTGTTTTGTTTTTGAGTCACTTTCCGAACACATTTGATGAGATTGTGATAAATGTTGCATGACTTAAATGAAAATTGAATTTTTTTTTTCTTTTCTTATTTATAAATTTTTATTGTAAAAAAAAAACTTAAAAATTAAAATTAAAATAAATAAATAAAATTGGCATTGTTCTATCATGATATGCTTGAAACCTTCTTTACACTTTCCATTTGTTTCATAATTTTCCAATTAAAGGATTTGCATGATCTAAAGAATTGTATGAAGCATAAATTAGACTGACAGGACCGGCCCAGGAATTCCTCGGAACTCGAGACAAATCCTGTGGAAAATTTTCGAAATCACATCGATGTCGGGCCCACTTACAAAAATCGAGCCTCTTTACCGAAAAAGAGAAAGCCACGAGACTTTCTGCCGAAATTTCGGCAAAGTCTCCCCTGGAAATTGGACATTCCCAAATATTCCAACCTGCATAAAACACATTTAAAAACCCCAACTGGCAGCATGCACACGTTAACAACATGCAATCACATAGTAGGCCTCCGGATTTCAGATAATTCGAAACAGAACCAACAAAGTTCTTAGGTCAATTAATACATAAACCATACCATTTATGATCTCAAACAATTATACGATTACCCCCAAAAATCGTTAAATCGAATTCAAATCTATTAACCACATCGAAAATCCGATCACATATTCAGAAACGATCAAACCTTTTAAACTCAATAATATTTCGCGGCTGCACCTAGGTGAGACCCCCAGGCTGCCTACGTACCCTTGGACAAGGGATCAAGCCACACGTAGTTCTTTTGTTTTTCCTTAATCCACACAGAACACAATCTTTTTCAAACAACCTTCTACTAATCACGTAATCTACCCATACGCCGGAACATCCCAAGCCACGTACGGGGTCCGTCACACGCCGGAGACTCTCCAACGACACGTGTGACCTAACAATCACATAATACCCCATACGCCGGAACATCCAACGCCACGTATGGGGACCGCCACACGCCAGAAACTCCAGACACGTGTGACATGACAATCACATAATACCCCATACGCCGGAACATCCAACGCCACGTATGGGGACCGTCACACACCGGAAACTCCAGAACACGTGTGACATAACAATCACAATAATACCCCATACGCCGGAACATCCAACGCCACGTATGGGGACCGCCACACGCCGGAAACTCCAGGCACGTGTGACATAACAATCACAATAATACCCCATACGCCGGAACATCCAACGCCACGTATGGGGACCGCCACACGTCGGAAACTCCAGGCACGTGTGACATAACAATCACAATAATACCCCATACGCCGGAACATTACAACGCCACGTATGGGACCGCCACACGCCGGAAACTCAGAACACGTGTGACATAACAATCACATAATACCCCATACGCCGGAACATCACAACGCCACGTATGGGGACCGCCACACGCCGGAAACTCACAGACACGTGTGACATAACAATCACAATAATACCCCATACGCCGGAACATCCAACGCCACGTATGGGGACCGCCGCGGAAACTCTAGGCACGTGTGACATAACAATCACAATAATACCCCATACGCCGGAACATCCAACGCCACGTATGGGGACCACCACACGCCGGAAACTCAGAACACGTGTGACATAACAATCACATAATACCCCATATGCCGGAACATCCAACGCCACGTATGGGGACCTGCCACACGCCGGAAACTCTCAGACACGTGTGACATAACAATCACAATAATACCCCATACGCCGGAACATCCAACGCCACGTATGGGGACCGCCACACGCCGGAAACTCCAGGCACGTGTGACATAACAATCACAATAATACCCCATACGCCGGAACATCCAACGCCACGTATGGGGACCGCCACACGCCGGAAACTCCAGACACGTGTGACATAACAATCACAATAATACCCCATACGCCGGAACATCCAACGCCACTTATGGGGACCGCCACACGCCGGAAACTCCAGGCACGTGTGACATAACAATCACAATAATACCCCATACGCCGGAACATCCAACGCCACGTATGGGGACCGCCACACGCCGGAAACTCCAGAACACGTGTGACATAACAATCACAATAATACCCCATACGCCGGAACATCAACGCCACGTACGGGGACCGCCACATGCCGGAAACTCCAGACACGTGTGACATAACAATCACAATAATACCCCATACGCCGGAACATCCAACGCCACGTATGGGGACCTCCACATGCCGGAAAGGCACGTGTGACATAACAATCACAATAATACCCCATACGCCGGAACATCAACGCCACGTATGGGGACCGCCACACGCCGGAAACTCAGACACGTGTGACATAACAATCACAATAATACCCCATACGCCGGAACATCCAACGCCACGTATCGGGGACCGCCACATGCCGGAAACTCCAGACACGTGTGACATAACAATCACAATAATACCCCATACGCCGGAACATCCAACGCCACGTATGGGGACCGCCACACGCCGGAAAAACTTAACATCTTGACTCCAAACTCCTATCCTAGGTAATACACATTATTTGGAGTCACTTTTGTTCTTGAGCTATGGCCAAAAAGTGGCCGGAAGTGGCCGGAAATTCAACCCGAAGTCCGGCCGACTATAAATTCGAAAATTGAACTGTAAACTCTCAAAATTTATGGAAACCTAACCAACAGGCAGCTAGAGCACGAAAAATAGATGAATTTTCATACCTCACTCGTCCAATTTTGTTGAGAAACGAAGGAGAACAAGCCATTGGAAAATCTGTCAAAAATCACCCGATTTCCTGCATTTTTCCGGCGACTGGAGCTGCTGGCGACGGCAGAGGAAGACTGAGGTTCGACGGCGGGGATGCACCGGTCATTTTGGGTCCAGTCCCGGCCGGGGTGGTGGCCCGTGGTGGCGGCGGCGAAGGTGAACAGCCGCTGTGCTGTTCACAGGGGGGGCTCGTGACAGGACCAGGGGAAGGGAAGAGAAGAAGAAGAAGAAATAGGAAAAATATTAAAACTGCCCCCGTACTGGAGCGGTACTGTTGCTACAGTATTAATTTTGTTAAAAAAAATTTCATTTATGTCCCTTTCGTTTTCAGACTTTTCCTCCTTCGTTACAAATCGAAATTAGGCATGCCGCATGTCTACGAACTCGTATCGACGAGCTCTACGTAACGGTACCACTCATTTTCCCAAAATCCTTCCGAATTAAAAAGTGACCAAAATACCCCTATCCCCAAGGGTGAAATTGTAATCTCTTAATCTAATTTCTTAAATAATTAATTGGATATAAAAATTTGGGTCGGGATGTTACATAGACTTATATAACCAAACATATAAAGTGAGCTTTTGAGCCTTGTACTTCATTTCATGAGTGTTATATACATACTCTTAATTTCTTGTCATCTAAGTTGTTGTTTGATCTCATTATTCGTTGATTTGGTTGAACACTTAAAAGTCATTCATTCTTATGCAATTTGATTTCATGACATTTAAGAAATGATATTAAGGCCCTCTTTGGATCGTTTGTGCCTTTCAAGCTAACCTTATGCATGCTTAAGCATGATTTTCCATTGTTAACAATTTTGAGCCTACATGTAAACCTTTTCTTTCATTTACCAATTATATTTCCTCGCCTTAGCCTGAAAAACAAATATTTACCTTTCTAAGGAACTCATGAGCTTTAATTGGGATGTGTTTTTCATACTAGGTTTGGGAAGAGGTGTTACATTTCAAATATATATATATATTCACACAATTGGTGAAAGAAAAAAGTAAAGTTGTGATTAAGTGGTGGTTGATTGAATTTCGATTTTTGGGCCTTCAAAATAAATTGGTGGTTGTTCAATAAAGGAGTGAATCATTGTAAATGAAGGTATAAGGAGTTTTGATCATGTAAAAATAATTTCTCATTGTGATGATTCGAAGTCTTGTAATATTTTGAGTTCCTTGGACTTTGTTTTATCCATACCCTTCATTTCTTACTCACCTTACACCCTTGGCCCCATTACAACCTATGTTAAAGACCTAAATTGATCTTAAATGTCATGTGGTTGAATTGCATACATTTTTCTACTTTTAAGTGTTTCGCATCCTTCTTGAGATCATATTAATGCAAGTTCTTCATCTTTCTATTTCGAGTTAAGTCTTTATGGTTTAACTCTAATCTCATGTTTATAACTGAGTGTTGCATTATAACCCTCTTCTGAGTGATTCATTTGTGAGAGGACAACTTTGGTGAGATTTGAAGTTGACCTTGTGCTTTGTATGATTTTTGAAATTGTGTGAAAACTAAGATTGGGGAATTTGTTGCATTTGGCAATCACACTACTACACTTTGAGCATATTATGTTTTGAACTTTGCCACCTTGTGAATAATGTCTAAAATTGAGCTTTTGTTGTTAGAACATTTAAGTCATGTGCATGAGTCATTTCACTTCACATAATGTTCGGAAAGGTTGTTTTGAGTTTTATTTTTGTTTTGTTTTTATTTTTATTTTTGTTTTTGCTTTTATTTTTTGTTTTTGGTTTTGCTTAAGGACTAACAAATCTAATAAGTTTTCTAACCATTTTGTTTTGTAGAATTAGTCAAACGTTTATGGGTATTCGATATCTGTTAAACCCTCAGGAGACACAACTCCTCCTACTAGGGATGTCTAGAGGTTTAAAGGCTTGTTGCATATGCTAAATGCAATCGAGTTACCTACGAAAGTGGTCTAGTTAACTTCTTGTTTTATTTTTATCTTTATTTTCCTTTTGTTTTGCTCGAGGACTAGCAAAATCTAGGTTTTGGGGTATTTGATCGGTGCATAATTACATATCATTTTGTACCCTTCTAACTTATGATTTGGTTATGTTTTTGAGTTAAACTTGTGCTTTTAATAAGTTTTGTGTTTATTTCAGTGTAAAAAGCTTGAGACTCACTAATTGCATTTTGGAGACAAATTAGCTCAAAAAGATGTCTGCAGATCAGTCAACTTCACGAATTAGACTGTACTTACTCAAGAAGAACCAGATGATGAGCCATATATCATTGGAAATATACGGAAATCTATTTTCTGTAGAATTTTACGGTTCATGATTCCGAGTCTTCTAGGGAAAGTTATACATGTTTTGGCAACTTAAGGTCAAATTCGGCAGCATCTGCGTTACTGGGCCAAAAATCACATTTGAAGGCCTTCCCGATTTTTCCTTGAGTTGGACTGCATATGCTTGGAAAGATAATTCAAAGAGCTTCAAGATCCATATTTTTCCAGATTTTTCAGGATTGAGCCACAAGCCCAAAACGAGCCCACAAGCTGGCTGCAATGCATTGTCATGCATGACATATGCATGATGAAGTGTTGTTGATTGTGGGAAAGTTTGGTGAAGCATATTCAATACCTATTTTTGAGTGGAATTTTGCAGCAGCCAAATGAATTAATTGAAGTTGAAGTGGGGGTGCAACACTAAGCTTAATGACAAGAAGAATTGTTTTCAAATGCAATAGTGTGTTAGGTGAATTAAGTGTTGTAAGTTGGTGAAGTGACTGTGGTTAGTGAACTCTATTGTATAATTCAGATTTTCACTTCCCCTAGGCCTATAAATAGGGAAGTTCTCTAAGCTTGTAAACACACCCGAAGGGGGGAGCTCTCAAGCACTTCTCTAGAGCTCCCTTCCCTTCTCTCCCTCAATTTCTCTTAGTTTCCCTTTGTAGTTCTCAATTGTTGTAATAAGATCATTCTACCAAATTTTCTTTGTACTAAATCTCAAACACCTTCCCTTTCTCTTCTTCTAAATTCTCCAAACACTTCTCTATTCTCTTTCAAAGTTCTCTATGCTCTAAAACATTTCCCAAATACAATTCCCACTCTCTTCCAAAATTCTCAAAGTTCCCAAACACTTCTCCCATTCCTTCATCAAATTCTCTAAAGTTCTCAAACACGTTTCCTTTCTCTCCTCCAAATTTCCCAAACACATTTCCCTTCTCTTCCAAAAGTCTCCATGTCTCAAACACTTCACAAACACATTTCTCTCCCTTCCCTAAGTTCTCAAATTCTCCAAGTTCTCAAACACCTTTCTCTTCCCTTCCAAATTCCCCAAGCTTCCCAAACAACTTACTTTCTCTTCCAAATTCCCCATGTTCTCAAACACATTCTCTTCCAAATCCATAAGTTTCTCAAACACATTCTCTCATTCTCTCCAAAAACTCTCCATGTTCTCAAGTGTTGTACAAAATCCTTGTTTTATGTTCTTTTGTTTTCATTTCTGTTTTGTGTAGGAAAACTAAACAGGATCATTCAATCACCAATCCCTGTGGAATCGACCTCGCACTTACATATGCTATACTACCGAACGGCTCGTGCACTTGCGAGTATCACAAGTTGAGGATGCAGCTGAATCCATTTTGGTGCAACAGAATCTATGCAACAGAACAAAAGAAAAGAACCAAACCCACCCTGGCACCCAGACCCGCCTAGACCCTCCTAGCGCCGCCCAAACCCGCACAGGCAGCCTAGGCCGATTTTTCATAATGCAGAGTATGGATTGGAAGGAATGGTTTCAACAAGAGGGGAAGTGTGCAATTTTGGAATTGTAGTGATGGAAACATTCACAAGAAGGAGGCCAACATATGAGATGTTTGTTGGGGAAATGAATTTAAATTTATCAGATGTTGCGGCAACATTGGAATAGCTTCATCATGGTTATGCAATACCTATTGTCACTGTGATTTGAAGCCAAGCAATACACTACTAGACAATGATATGGTTGCACATGTTGCTGATTTTGGTATTGCAAAACTGTTGTTTGGAGGAGATTCTATGACCCAAACCATGACCCTAGCCATAGTTGGCTACATGGCTCCAGGTGATGTTTCTAATTTATTTTCCAATACAGTATATGTTGTCTTTTTTTTTTTTCTAAGAAGCAAGCAATGAACAATGAACTTAAAATCATATTTTTCTCATCATATATATAGCAGAGTACGAAATGGAAGGAATTGTTTCAACTAGAGGGGAAGTGTACAGTTTTGGAATTGTAGTGATGGAAACATTCACGAAAAGGAAGCCAACGGATGAGATGTTTGTTGGGGAAATGAATTTAAAGCAATGGGTTTCAAATTCACTACTACCAGATGCAATCGTTGAAGTTGGATGCAAATTTACTTGGGGCAAAGGAAGATCATTTTGTAGCCAATAGGAATTGTTTATCGTCCATTATGAGATTAGGTCTTGCTTGTTCTGCAGAATCACCAGAAGAAAGGATGAGTATGCAAGAAGTTGTGGTCACACTCAATAAAATCAAGATCAAGTTTTTGAAGGACACTGGAGTTGTTTAGTGTTAGTTTTGTTCCTCTGCTTTTACACATGTATAAAATGAGGAAGTTCATTTACCTCAAATAGTTCTGTTTCTATGATTTTGCATGTCCAACTAAAATCTGAATGAGGAAATTCATAGGTTGGTTAGTTTTGTTTCTCTGATTTTACATTTTAGGCCATAAATTCATAGGTTGGTTCGTCCACCAGAAGTTTGTCATTTGGCGTTAGAGAGCTCGCTGATCACATTTCTTTGTCTAAATAGTCTCTTTGGATTTGTGGCGTATAATATGCTGAAATGATAGAAATCGAAATCAACCAAGGAAAAAGTCATATAATGATTAGTTACTTGTTAAGTCTTTTTTATATTAATGTATAGAAAAATATTTAAGAAGCTTACCACCATATTAATTTAATTAAGAATTATTGATCAGTGATCATTCTTTTTTTTTTTATACCAGTGATCATTCTAAAGATAAGAAATAGGTTGTTTCGTCAAATATAGTCTTTGTCAGAAACTAGTAATATTCCACAAATGTCTTCGTCAAGAGAAAAAAGAACACAAATGTTACAACTATGAAATTTTATTTTATCAACTATGTTCATACTTTATCTGACTACAACAAAAAATTAAGATTAAAATTAAAATTGGCAAGGATCGATTGTTTTCTTCTCTTCTTTTTCCCTCATTTTTCTTAATCGTTGAAGTTGTGATCGATTCCTCATTGCTTTTCCCTTCTAGTTTTTCCAGAAAGCACTGTCAACAATTCCACATTTGCATACATCTCCAGCCACATGCACAAAATGGACAGAACTCGTTTCCTCTTGTTGTCTCTTGTACACTTTTATTCTTTATATATGACAAACTTAACCATGACAGAAGCACAAACCAATATCAGCAGAGACCAGTCTGCTCTTCTTGCTCTCAAATCTTATATCACCACTGACCCTCAAAACATCTTGGTCAACTGGTCAACCACCACCTCCGTTTGCAACTGGGTTGGCGTCACTTGTGGTGCTCGCCACCTTAGAGTTGCAGTCTTGAACCTTTCTTACATGGGACTCACCGACACCATTCCCCCGCACCTTGGAAACCTCTCGTTTCTTGTTGAGCTGCGCTTGAGAAACAATAGCTTTCATGGCACCTTGCCCCAAGAATTGTCTTATTTACACCGGCTGAAGTTGATTAGCTTCGGATACAACAACTTTATGGGAACCATTCCATCGTGGTTTGGCTCCTTCCCCAAACTTGAAACCTTCAACTTGTATGGCAATCAATTTTCAGGTTCCATACCCACTTCTATCTTCAACTTATCTTCACTTCAAGTAACCAATCTCAACAATAACCAACTATCAGGTACGTACCTTTTAATTAACACATTACTAATATATAACATAAAACTTTGTTTTTTTTTTTTTGGTGCCTTTTTAATATCTTGCCAATTGCACATATTGAACATGTACATGTTACGTATTTGACAGGTAGCATACCGAGAGACATCGCAAACTTAACCATGTTGAAGGAGATATACCTTGACTATAACAAATTCGAAGGTACAGACTGACTTAAGTTCCCACCTTCTGATATTATTTGCTGATGTTTTATGTGCGTTCCATCTAGTAATATTGCTAGAAATCAAAGCTGACATGCAACTGCAGGGTGTTTTTTGTAAAAATTGGTATTTGATATATTTTGAATATTCACAACGTTGAATGTATACAACGATTTATATAGCAGTGCCTAGTACAAGCACCCTACGTTTAGATCCTACAATTTAGTAATTAACCTGGAATCCTAACTTGAGCCGACGAATATACAAGCTAGGAAAGAATATATTTACAATGATTTCATATCTTAACAGCTTTAAGGTTGTGTTATAATAATTTCGAATTATTGCACCACAACATGTAAGATAATCTTCCATTTATAGCCAAATAGGTGTGAGATACATTAATTTGTTTTTCCTGTGCATTATGTTGGGCCTGTTTGCTATGAGTATAATACGTATGTGTTGAATTTTCAGAAATTCCAAAACAGATCGGCAGTATAGGGCTGCAGTTATTGTCGATGCAATTCAATGCCCTAAAAGGTCCTGTTCCTAATGTTGTCTTCAACATGTCTTCTTTGAAAACTCTGGGTCTAACAGGAAACAGCTTGAATGGTAGTCTTCCAGACAACATATGTCAACATCTTCCTATTATTCAAGGGTTGTATTTGTCTTACAACCAACTTGACGGTCCACTTCCATCCAAATTATGGCAATGCAAAGAGCTGCTTCAACTGTCATTGTCGTATAACAGTTTCTCTGGAAGCATACCCAAAAATTTTGGCAACATGACCCAGCTAAAGGGCATCTATCTTGGCTTCACCAATTTGACAGGTACATACTATCTACAGCCTCGGGTCAACTCTATTTATTTTATTTATTCTGTGGTTCTTGTCATGATTGATCACTACCTATTGATTTCTTAATAAATGTTGGGGGATAGTCAAACTAATGACATTCTATATATAATATTAAATTTAGCTGAAGCAACCACCGAACCTGCAGCTTGTTTGGCTTATGAGAATATTTCAATACAAAAATTGGACCTTACAAGAACTTATTACCATCCTTCCTCGACTGGATATGCCCAATTTTCCCAAATTTGTTTAAAACAAGGATCGTTTCTGCATTTTTATTTTCCTTTTAAAAGACCATGTGGTGTGATTACATTAATGATCTATATGTACAGTGAGCTGAAGCTTTTAAGAATCCAATGAAATGTGGAATTAAAGTTGGGTGCTGACCCATTGTTTTATGGTAGGTACTATACCAGATGAGATTGGCAATCTTCAAAATTTAGAGATGTTGGCACTCCATGTTAACAATCTCCATGGCCTTATCCCATCCACAATCTTCAATATTTCCACCTTAACAACAATTTCACTTACTGGTAATCAGCTCCCAGGTAGTCTCCCAGCAGACATTGGCCTTGGGGTTCCAAACCTACAAGAGCTTTTTTTATCAATAAACAAACTCACTGGACCAATCCCCAAGTTCATCTCAAATGTTTCTAAGCTCACAAAGCTAGACATGGCCAGTAACTCATTTACTAGGTTTATTCCTAGCACACTCTGTGCCTTGACAAACCTTCAGTGGCTTAACTTTGAGGAGAATAATTTGACGATCGATACTTCTACCCCAGAACTAAACGTTCTATCTTGTATGGCTAATCTTCAAAAGTTGAGGAGATTACACTTGGTAAACAATCCATTAAATACCACACTTCCTGTTTCCCTTGGAAATCTCTCTCCTTCACTTCAATACATAGATTTAAGCAACTTGACAATGCTGAAGGAGATAAACCTGGTAAACAATCCATTAAATACAACCCTTCTATAAGATAAGCTTATTTCTGTTTGTTCTTTTTTTCTTTTCTCATTCTTCTTCTGTGGTACATATATTTAACAGGTGGAATACCGAGAGGAATAGGGAACTTAACAATGCTGAAGGAGATAAACCTGGACTTCAACAATTTCAAAGGTATTTATTGTTGTGCGGAAGCGTCAACCAATTGCGAGTGAAAAATAAACAACAACTGGCAGGAGATAAATGGAACACAAAACAACACCAACAAGAACACCAAGATTTATACTGGTTCGGCAATGCCTACATCCAGTTTGGAGACGACGGAGTAATTCACTATAATCAAAGAGAGTATACAAAGTGTTTATCACTCAAGAAAACCCAAAGCCCCAAATACACCCAAGTCTCACTCTCACAACAATTGAAGAGAAAACAATGATACAAAGCAAAGAACAATTAGAGAGATTTCTCTCTTTGGCTAGATGCCTTTCTTGCTATTTTTCTCTTCTACTCAACACTTGGTGGGATGCTTCAAATGAAACCATTTGCTTCCAATTTATAGCCAAAGATGCATGAGTGTGAATGCAAGCTTCAACTATTCATATGTGGGCTACCAAACTTACCAATGGATGGCTACCAAACAATCCACCCTTTTTGACCTCATAGTAAGCCAACATTTACTCACATGGGCAACTAACTTTGACTCACATGAGCAACTCTAAAATTCTTCTACATTTGAGCCAATTTCCAAGAATCTCCACCTTGGCTCAACATGTAACAAACTCTCATAGTAACACTCCCAATGGTCGTCTCCCAATCCCCCAAGGGGCAATCAACAAATTTTACGAATTCCAATCAAGTCCAAGCAATGCTTAAACTTGAACAACGAAACTGGCTTCTCCAACCTATCAAATTGCTTGTACCATTGTCTTGGAGACTGCTTCAAGCCATACAATGATTTCTGCAATTTGCAAACCCAATTTTGTTGCTGTGGAGGCTCTTGGGTAGGTGCCTCCTCTTCATCATCTTTGTCCTCTTCATCAGGACCTTACCTGGAACAACTGGAGTCTTTAGTAACTCCACCTGCTTTGAACTACTCATGGTCTTGGTAGCTTCAATTTCACCTTCATGCTTGTTCTGATTAACCATAGCAGCCTCATCAAAAATCACATATATGCTTACAACAAATTTCTTCTCATCTGGACACCAGAGTCGGTATCCCTTCACGCCAGTGCTAAAGCCCATAAACAGAGCTTTCTTTGCTCTTGGATCCAACTTGCTTTCCCTGACATGGTAGTAAGCAGAACAACCAACTATGTGTAAATACTTGTAATCAGTTCAAGGTTTACCAGACCATACCTCCATGGGCGTTTTGCCCTCATTCGCAGCAGCAAGCAACCGATTAATGAGATGGCTTGCATAACTAATTGCCTCAGCCCAAAACGCCTTGCCTAATCCAGCATTAGACAACATACACCGAACTTTCTCAAGCAAAGTACGGTTCATGCGCTCTGCCACCCCATTTTGTTGCAGTGTCTCCCTAACCGTGAAGTGCCTCACAATACCCTCATCTTGACAACCTTTCAAGAAAGGATCAGACCTATATTCACCACCATTGTCTAATTCTAGAGTCTTGATCTTTCGATCGCTTTGCGTTTCAATCATCTTTTTACACTTCAGGAATATCTTCAAGACTTCATCTTTACGCTTCATGGTGTACACCCATACTCTTCTAGAGAATTCATCAACAACGGAGACCAAATAATGGCAACCTCCCCAAGGTGCATTCTTGGAAGGTCCCCAAACATCAGTGTGAACATAATCTAGAGTGCCATTAGTGTGGTGAATAACGGTATCAAATTTCACTCTAGTTTGCTTACCAAGCACATAGTGTTCACAAAATTCCAATTTGCATGCCTTTGCACCCTTCAATAAGCCTTGCTTCACCAATCCTTGCAACGCTTTTTCACCAGCATGCCCAAGATGCATATGCCATAACCTTGTGGTGTCTGTGCTATCTGCGTCAGGCTTCGGTGACAGCTGCTCCACCAAAAATTGTACTCCCCTGCAAGAAATACAAGTTATTTCGTCTTGTACCTTTCATCACCACCAGTGCCCCGTACACAGCTTTAAGAACTCCACCATCCATGGTGATCTTGAGACCCTTGGATTCCAAAGCGCCCAATGAGATGAGATTCTTCTTCATATCCGGTACATCCTGAACATCACTCAATTTCTCTGACTGTTCCATCATGCATCTTCAAACAGATTTTGCCTATCCCTTGTGTTTTGCAAGCATTATTATTGCCCATCAAAACAACTCCACCATCCAGCTCCTCGAAGCTAGAAAACCATTCCCGAATGGGACACATATGATAGGTGCAACCTGAATCCAAAATCCACTCCTCGGAGTGACCATCAGCAGATGAACTAGCCAAAGCAAACTCGAAATCGTCATCTCCAGATTTTGCAACATTTGCTTCAGAATCCGCTTTCTCCTTCTCTTTGTTCTTCAATTTGGGGCAGTCTTTCTTCCAATGACCCTTTTGGCGACAAAAGGCACATTCGTCTATGGCAGGAAACTTTCCCCGCTTCCCAGATTTTCTTTCCTCTGTTCGACCCCTTGCAACTAGTGCCTCGGTTTGTGAATTGTGAGTCTTCTGGTCCTTCTTACGACACTCATGATTCACCAAAGCCGCAGACACCTCCTCAAGTTTCACCTCGGATTTTCCATACAACAAAGTAGTTGTCAAATGATCATAATCATCGGGCAATGAATTTAACAAACATAGTGCCTTATCCTCGTCAGGAATTTTCACATCAAGGTTTGCTAAATCAGCAAGTATTTTATTATAATCATTGAGGTGTTCGTGCATAGAAATACCTGAACGATATTGAAATTCGGAAGAGTCGCTTCTTCAAGAAGAGCCGATTTTCTGCGCTCTTGGTCATATACTTCTCCTCCAATTTCGTCCATAACTCCTTAGCAGAAGTTTCCTTCATATACGGGTATTTCAACTCCTTATCAAGGAATGATCGAATAGAGCCACAAGCATGAAGATTAAGTCTCTTCCACTGCTTATCATCAATTTCTTCGGGTTTATTCTCCAAAACAATATCCAACTCTTGTTGGTACAACACATCCATAACTTCACATTGCCACATACCAAAATTATTAGAACCATTGAATTTATCAACCTCTAACCTCGTAGTGGTGATTGGATGTCTAATGGATGTAGATGTCGACGATGACGATGTCGACTCCTTCTCCTTCACGAGTTCATCTTTATCTCCAGCCATCTACTCGGCACTGTTCACAAATACAGCAGTTCACTGTTCACATGACTGTAGTGCTGTCACTATTCACAGAACTGTAGCTCCGACAAATTATTTTTTTCACTCCTACTAAACCCAGTAAAGCTTTAAAACTGGAGCCTGATACCACTTGTTGTGCGGAAGCGTCAACCAATTGCGAGTGAAAAATAAACAACAACTGGCAGGAGATAAATGGAACACAAAACAACACCAACAAGAACACCAAGATTTATCCTGGTTCGGCAATGCCTACATCCAGTTTGGAGACGACGGAGTAATTCACTATAATCAAAGAGAGTATACAAAGTGTTTATCACTCAAGAAAACCCAAAGCCCCAAATACACCCAAGTCTCACTCTCACAACAATTGAAGAGAAAACAATGATACAAAGCAAAGAACAATTAGAGAGATTTCTCTCTTTGGCTAGATGCCTTTCTTGCTATTTTTCTCTTCTACTCAACACTTGGTGAGATGCTTCAAATGAAACCATTTGCTTCCAATTTATAGCCAAAGATGCATGAGTGTGAATGCAAGCTTCAACTATTCATATGTGGGCTACCAAACTTACCAATGGATGGCTACCAAACAATCCACCCTTTTTGACCTCATAGTAAGCCAACATTTACTCACATGGGCAACTAACTTTGACTCACATGAGCAACTCTAAAATTCTTCTACATTTGAGCCAATTTCCAAGATATATATGACTCGGGTTTAATATATATGTATCTATGTAATAACCTTATGACTCAGGTTTGATGATCATGAGTTTAATGTATACGGGTTGATTTTTCAGAAATTCCAAACGAGATCGGCACTTTAGATCAGCTGGAGATCTTGTTTGTGCAGTGGAATGCCCTAGAAGGGCATGTTCCTGTGTCTCTCTTCAACATGTCTTCTTTGTCTACTTTGACTCTAATAGGAAACAACTTGACTGGTAGTATTCCAGACAATATATGTCAGCATCTTCCAAGTCTTCAGGACTTGAATTTGGCCTACAACCAGTTTGATGGTCCACTGCCATCTAAGTTCTGGCAATGCAGACAGCTTCTTGTATTGAAATTGTCTGGAAACAACTTCCATGGAAGCTTACCCACAAACATCGGGAACTTGACCCAGTTAAGGGGGTTTTATTGTGGCTACAACTATTTGACAGGTACATGTAGAATATTGTCTACTCTGTTCATCTTATTCTGTTGTTCTTATTTTGCTTTATCATTATTTGATTATTTGTCAACAAATACATAGATAATCACGAATGGTTCAACGTACTAAGCATACCCTAATCATTATTTGATTATATTCATAAATCTTGAATCCAATTTTGTAGTGCACTGCTAAGGCTACAAAGTTAAACTAGCAAGGGTGCTGAATTTTGGCAGGTACCATACCACATGAGATTGGTGATCTTCGAAATTTAGAGATTTTGACACTCGGGGTTAATAATCTCCATGGTCTGATCCCATCCAGAATCTTCAATATCTCCACGATAATAGTATTATCACTTGGTCTTAATCAGCTCTCTGGTAGCCTCCCAGCAAACATAGGCCTTGGGCTTCCAAACCTACAACAGCTTCTTGTAGGAAAGAACAACCTCAGTGGAGTGATTCCCCACTCCATTTTCAATGCTTCTAAGCTCACGACCCTAGACATTGCTGCTAACTCATTTTCTGGGTTTATTCCTAGGACGTTCTGCTCCTCAACAAATTCCTTCCAGTGGCTTAACTTACACACGAATAATTTGAGGATTGATACTTCTACTCCGGAAGCAAACATTCTCTCTTGTTTGGCTAATCTTAGAAATTTGACATCATTAGTTTTGCAAGGAAATCCATTAAATGCCACTCTTCCTGTTTCATTTGGAATCTCTCTTCATCATTTCAGTATTTTGATATAAGCATTTGCAACATGAGGGGTAACATTCCCGATGATATTGGAAACTTGAACAGCTTGATATTCTTAGACCTGCGAAACAACCCATTCAATGGATCAATTCCAAAAACAATGGGAAGGCTGCAGAATCTCCAAGGTTTGTATTTGAATGACAACAGGTTGCAAGGACGCATCCCATCTGAACTTTGTCAACTAGGCAACCTAGCTGAATTAGTTTTGGGTGGTAATCAACTCTCTGGTTCTATACCTTCATGCTTAGGCAATCTAACTGCAACATTAAGAACTCTATCCTTACAGTCCAATTTCTTAACTTCAACAATACCATATACCTTGTGGGACCTTACAGATATATTGCACCTAAACTTGTCATCCAATTCTCTGATAGGACCTCTGTCAGAAGATATTGGAAAATTGAAAGTTGTGATAGATATAGATTTATCAAATAACAATCTGTCCGGAAAAATACCAAGCAGCATTGGGGGTCTTCAGAATATGATTAGACTCTCCTTGGAAGATAATAATTTAGAAGGCACCATTCCCAGTTCATTTGGTAACTTGCTAATCCTAGAACTCTTGGATTTATCTAGAAACAATCTGTCTGGAGTGATTCCAAAGTCTCTTCAAGCACTCTTGCGTCTCAAGTATTTGAATTTGTCATTCAACAGACTCCAAGGAGAAATTCCAAAAAGCGGACCTTTTGAAAACTTCTCTGCTCAATCATTTGTTTCAAATGGTGCGCTCTGTGGTGCAGCCCGGCTCCATGTTCCAGCATGCAAAAATAGTACACTTCAACCACATTCAGAGAAAGCTAGTAAATCCTCCTTGAAGTATATTATTCCAGGGGTCATATCAGCAATTCTCTTAGTGGCCACCGTGTTTGTGTTGATACTACGCAGGAAAAGGAATGTGAAAGCTGCCACAGATACTACCCTGTTACCCCAATTTGTGAGAAGAGTTTCACACCATGAACTTGTAAGGGCGACAAATGGATTTAGTGAAAGCAACTTGCTTGGTGCTGGGGGTTTTGGCTCAGTATATAGAGGAACACTTTCTGATGGGACAGATGTTGCTGTGAAGGTTTTCAATTTACAGCTACAAGAGGCTTTCAAGAGCTTTGATAGGGAATGTGAAATGCTAAGCAATATTCGAACATCGAAACCTTATCAAAATCATTAGTTGTTGAAGTCAAATTGATTTCAAAGCCTTGGTACTGCAATACATGCCTAATGGGAGCCTTGAGAAGTGGTTGTATTCGCAAAACTGTTGTTTGAATATCCTGGAGAGGTTGAATATAATGACAGATGTTGCGTCGGCATTGGAATACCTTCATCATGGTTATTCAATATCAATACCTATTGTCCACTGTGATTTGAAGCCGAGTAACATACTACTAGATGATGATGTGACTGCACATGTCGCCGATTTTGGAATTTCAAGACTCTTGGGTGGAAGAGATTCTATGACCCAAACTATGACTCTAGCCACAATTGGGTATATGGCTCCAGGTGATTACTATTGCAGCTATCTTTCAATTTTTCATATATATGTTGTCTTTCTGAAGGAATTGAGTTGGTCGTATCATTATATATTATATAATGTTTAAAAATTCACATGTTGCATGCAGAGTATGGAAGGGAAGGAATAGTTTCAACAAGAGGGGATGTGTATAGTTTTGGTATTGTGCTTATGGAAACATTCACAAAAAGGAAGCCAACAGATGAGATGTTTGCTGTGGAAATGAATTTAAAGCAATTGATTGCAAATTCACTATTACCAGATGCAATAATAGATGAAGTTGTGGATGTCAACTTACTTAGGATAGAGGAAGATGATGATGATGACGATGATGATGATTTTGTGAGCAAGAGGGATTGTTTATCATCCATTATGGGATTAGCCCTAAAATGTTCTGCAGAATCATCAGAAGAGAGGATAAGCATGCAAGATGCTGTAGCCATACTCAACAAAATCAATATCAAGTTTTTTAAGGGCGCAGGAGATGTCAAGCGTTAGTTTTGGTTTTTGGGTTTCCCTTCAAATATTGTATATAGATATATACAATTCCCTCATTCTTTTTGTTTCTTTTGACAGTCTGGCCATCGCATGTATTGCTTAATTCTTTTGGGCCTATCTTTGGGCTTATAGCAGATCTTGGCAGTGCTTGCTATTTACATAGGGGTTTTTTCTTGTTTTTCCAAATACATATTTTTATTTATTTAGGATTTACATATACAACCTATATCATTGTCGAGAACGAATTTCCTATTATTTAGGTATTTCGATTCAAGAACAGTAAGATATTAGGGTTTGTTAGAATTGGGTTCTTTCAAAGGATGAGAAAATGAGAACATAGGATCATAATTTTCAAATCAAAATTTTGAATGGGTTCAAAAACTATTAGCTTACTTTTGTATAATAAACAAGATAAAGCCCATATCAGCAAATTACATTCTAGCAGAGGGTCATAGTCCCAATTTCTGTTTTGTAGCTTTAGTTGGTTGAAAGGGCCCGCCAAATCTAACAAACCAACCGAAAAATAAACTCAAAAGGGTAGCATTTTGCTGAAACTTTTCTTCTTCTCTGCTCCATCTTCATATACCCTTCCCTTTTGACAATGGAAACCCAGAAAGCTCAAGAGTCAGAAACGATGTCTGTTTTGGTTGGTAGAATGTAGTTATTCCATGTGTAAGTAATATGTATACATACATATATAACTTACAGAGTATTCTTGGTCTTCAAGTTTAGTTTTCTTTTTTAATATTTAATTGGTAAAGCTGAGTTTTCATTTTTCGCTTGCATTTCACTCCTCAGCTTATGTGTTTCATTTTCAACTACTTCTTAGCTTCACTTTTAATTCATATCTTGATTGTTCTGCTCCGACCATATATTTTTCTCATTCTTGATATGGCAATGTGTGACACCAAACCTGAATTTTCCTCACATGGTCTAATGGGTTGGCGGGTCGATTTTAGAGAACAAAAATATCATAGATTTAGAGGGTGGTGCAACCTTCTAGAGTTGTTTCTTGTGCTTGTTGCTAGAAGTGATTTTCTGCTCTCGGTTTCATCACTGGCTGATATTTCTTGACACATTTTGGAAACTAGAACGGTAATGGTGTGCTCATTGAAGCATTGTTGAAAGATAAACAGTCTAATGGGGAAGCAAGGGTCCCCAAGAAGTCCACGTCCTGAGCCACAGATTGATGATGACTTATCGTCAGGGACTAAAGACTATGATCCTTCTAATGTTGGGAGGAGAATGCCAGGGGGAGATAACCATTTGAATTCCAAAATGTTGTTGCTTCATGGTCTGAGAAATGATTCTGTGAAATATACTACTTGTAAGGGGAGTTTTGTGGGGAAAAAGCATCTGTGGCTTCGAAAGGACGTCCGTTCAATCATTTTTGTGTTTGCTCTGATGGGTTTCCTTCTCCTGCTTGATTCTTTTCTGGTGTCCATTTTTGATTCTATGGTTCTTCAGAATAGTTCAGCTATAAGAAAACTTCCCGTCCTTAAGGTAAGACATTTGATCATACTGTACGCATGCTCCTTTTACTAATTAGCAGTCAAAATTAGCAGCAGTCACTCTAAGCATACTTCCATATGTTCCGAGTATTGGTTAAAGCTACAAATATCTTCATTCATAGGTTCAAGGATGAGTCCAGTTTCCTCCATTTTTCATTTTTCTAGCTTTTCTGTTTACCAACTCATGAATATGCAATCGGATGCCATTTATCATCATTTTTAATCTGTTACAATTGTTTCCAAAGGAGGAGGACAGGGATGCCTACCTTATGAAAGAAAAAGCACCAGTACAGATGTATGACCGACTTCTAAAGTTGGCAAAAGGCGCCCTTGCAGAGGTTTGCTTCATAACTTTATAGTATTTTGACTCGGATTTTGTTATATTTGATTATTGGATCTTCCTTTTTTTCCTCACCTAAATCTTTTGCTTTAGAAAGAGTTTAAGCCAGAGTTGTCAACTTTATGGAAAGAACCATACAGGCAGGTTGCTGCATGGAAACCTTGTGCAGACAGAAAAGTTTCACCAAGCCTAGGTACTTGATTATTCTCATCCCAAATTCTTTTTCAAGTACTACCACTGAGATAACTAATAATGACTGTATTAGGTCTTAAATTATTTAGTGGTAAAATATTTCTATAATTAAAACCCTTCTTCCTGTTACTTAGTCAATTGGTTTTATGCTCTTCCCTCAGGGAAATACAAGAAAAGTAATGGTTACATAGTAGTCAGTGCAAATGGTGGTCTCAATCAACAACGAGTTGCGGTAAGTATTCAACTTGTGATGATTGCCTTGTATGCTAACAGGGCTGACCAGGCTATTTCAATTGCTCACAGATTTGCAATGCTGTTGCTGTGGCATCTCTTCTTAATGCTACTCTTGTTCTTCCAAGATTTCTTTACAGCAATGTATGGAATGATCCGAGGTTTGAGATAATTTTCTGATCATTTTTAAATATCATTAAAAGCTTCAATTTGATGTGTCTCAGTAAACCTATGTTGATGTTGCAGTTTTGAAATAATTATTGATGCATGCACACATTTAGTGATGTGTACAGAGTACTAAGTTTGGTTTATTCATTGTAAGTGCAGCCAATTTGGTGATATTTACCAAGAAGAACATTTTATGGATGTACTGAAGGATGAAGTAAAAGTTGTCAAGGAACTCCCATCTCACTTGAAATCACTAGACCTTGAAGCAATCGGTAGCCTTGTATGTCGTTCTCCCATATGATTACTTTAATTTGTGAAGCAATTTTGTAAACTGATAACCTTCTTCTCTTTCCAGATTACTGATGCAGATCTTGTGAAGGAAGCAAAACCCATTGATTATATCAGAGTTGTACTACCCCTTCTCTTGCGAAATAGAGTCGTTCACTTACTGGGATATGGGAATCGACTAGGCTTTGATCCATTGCCTTCTGAGCTTCAGGTATAGCTTGGATATTTGAACATAGACATTTTATTATGGGAGTTGAGCAGGACATTGTTGGTTAAAAATGGGCTTTATTGTTATTTTCAATGCTTTTGTGATGCAGTAACATGTTTTCCAATCTATTGCAGAGACTAAGATGCAAATGTAACTTTCATGCTTTGAATTTTGTGCCCGAAATCCAGCATGTTGGTTTGTTGTTGGTCAGAAGGATAAGAAAATATGATGCTGCACTGAGTATGTTGGACAAACAATTGCTTGGAAACTTCATGCACAGCAGTCCCTCAAAAGAGCATGATGCTGCAAGAGGTCCATCCAAATATCTCGCTCTACACTTGAGGTTTGAGATTGACATGGTGGCCTACTCCCTATGTGAATTTGGAGGTGGAGAAAGTGAGAAAAAGGAACTCCAAACCTACCGGGAAGTCCATTTTCCTCTGCTCATTGAGCGCTTGAAGAACTCAAAGTACTTTTTTTCTATTGGCTTCTGAAGTTGTTATTTTCTCTAGTTTTGTTTCGTGGACAACATTAATTAACTGATGCATCTTCCGTGTGTTACTGGCACTTGCAGGCCTGTTTATCCAAGAGAGTTGAGAAAGTTAGGGAGGTGTCCATTGACACCAGAAGAAGCAGGACTAGTTCTTGCTGGTATAGGTTTTAAGCATGGAACTTATATTTATCTAGCTGGATCTCAAATATACGGTGGAAATTCCAGGATGAATTCCTTCACAAGCCTCTATCCTAATTTGGTTACGAAGGAAACTCTCCTCACACCAAGCGAACTTGCACCTTTCCAAAACTTCTCTTCTAAGGTAACTGAGCATTTTTATTCCTTTTAGTTGTAAATTGTAATGTACCCTTTAGAGGATAACAGATTTTGACCCTTCATGCATAATTGGTTGCCTTACTAAATTTAGGGGTTTTCTGGTGCAGTTAGCAGCATTGGACTTCATTGCCTGTGCAACTGCTGATGTGTTTGCTATGACTGACTCTGGGAGCCAACTATCCTCCCTAGTGTCTGGATTTCGAACCTACTATGGCGGTGGCCGTGCTCCTACTTTACGGCCTAACAAGAAGAGGCTAGCAGCAATTTTGTCTGAGAATAGCACCATACAGTGGAACAGCTTTGAAGACAGAGTAAAGAAGATGATTGAGGAAGGTCAAAGGGTGCACGTGAGGAGGTTTGGTCGGAGCATTTATCGACAGCCAAGATGCCAACAGTGCATGTGTAAATCTCACTAACTGTGCTCGATCTGGCAACCCTTCGGATGTTCTTCAATCGTTTTGACATTTGTTTTTGTCCAGTCAACGATAACTCTGTTTTCTTTTGGTGATTCTTTCATCTTCTTCCTCCAGGGGATGGTATATAAAGTGCGGCAGCTGCATTAGTTTTGTAAAGGTTCTCTTTTTCCCATTTATATAATCTCCATGGCTATAATTCATTTCAAAGAAGATCTTAACATTAACCAAAAAATTTATAGCTGCGAGGTGGTGTACAAATCTTTCTAACTCAGCTTTGCCATGTCAAAATAACGACCCTCAAAATTACACCAAAATAGGATCAAATATATAGAATGAAAAGAATGAACAAAACTGTACAGTTTTGTTCATTCTGGACACAAGGGGTAATTAATTAAATTTATTGGATTAAACCCGAATAATCCGAGTCAAAATATAATAGTAAAATATAGGGAAGCAGAAGGACTCTTGTCATTTTCCCTGCATGGGTCATTCTTTGACTTCTCCTCCAAGTTCCAACCGGGTTCCTGACTGATCTAATCCCTATCTGGAAATGATGTTTTTCCACTAAACATCTCCTTTTTCTGGTACTGGACTAATGGTACCACTTAAGATGGAGGGAAGAATCGGTTAAGGTTGAAAGGGAGAGTGTAAAACTCCTCATTGCGGCTGTCCCCTTTGAATGCTCGAAATTTGACCCACCATGGCATTCCTCTGTCTCTTGCACTGTCCTTGTACTCGAGTGTGTTATCTAAGAAAACGGCGACAATCAATGCCACAGTCGGAGATGAGGAGAAGATGGTATTAAGAAAATCGTTGAACTGCACATCAGAAAACCAGAAGTTAGTATGAATGATGACGTTACCCCCTTGAATATGGCTCAAAATTGATCAACTGTTCTTGCCATTCTGAGGTTTTAGGGGAACTCACCCATCCGGCATTGGTATGAGCAGGACCATGAAAAGCCTTCAAAGTGTATTCTCTGAAGTACTCGGGAACAGACAAACCCAAGAATAAAGCTACACCAGTGATAAAGAGGTTCCTCATCGAGTTCATGTTTGTGAATTGCAAAAAGGATAGCCCCACCGAAGCTGAGAACACATTAATATAGATTAACAATTAGATGCAGATAAAAGGTTGAGAAGAGATGCTTAATGAAATCTAAAACGTAAAAGTAAAATTGGATGCTCACCAACAAGACCAAACAATACACAATATGCAGCAGCAAATATAGTGAAGGGTATTGATGCAAACAAAGCTCCAAATTTTCCTGCCAGAGCGATGATTCAAGTTAAAAAGTGGAAGACCGATTGAAAGAGTCTGTGTTAGGAAAAATAATATATATGCATCCAGTCATCATATGTTTGTGCAGGACTAACCTAGCATGGAGAAGAATATCATAAAACCAGCTGATATTTGAATGACCCTACGGCTTCCAACACGAGTGCTCCCAAGAAGCCCCACATTTTCTCTGTAATTTTTTCCGAAAAATTAGTCTGGGTCCATTGAGTGGAGATATTAAAGAGCAAGAAGCATCAATACTTACATAGATACTGTTGAGCCAGTCAATGTTCCAAAGAGTCCATTAAGTAGGATTCCTATCCCCTGCCAGCCAATTCCACGACTAAGAACATGCGCTGGAGGTATTGTGGCACTTGCTAGACGTGATGCAGCCTTGTATGCTCCAGTTGACTGTCAAAATAAGCATTAGTTTAAGTTTACTCATATCATCTATACTTGAATGGAACCCAAGTTCGTTTGAGTTATACCTCAATCAATGAAACAAGAACAGCAGCCATCATTCCAAAAGCATGGCCAGCATCAAAGGTAGGGGCACCCCATTGAAGAGGATAAGGTATTTTTATCCTGTTTAGGAGGAGAAATGTACATATCTACAAATTAAATGTGTCCTAATGACAGTGTCACATTTCAATGCACAAGCAATTTGAAGAATGAAGGCACAACAAAGACCCTTCCGTTATTTTTAACGCTAAAAATGCACTTTACAGAAATATTTGGTTGAGTGAAAATTTCTCAAGCATGTTGAGAGTGAGCAAGTGAACACGGATTGTGCAACCAAAAAAGCTAATTTTGGCACCAACCATGGAGCAGAAGAAATGAGGTTGGCCTTGTCAGTTCGGCAATTGACTTGTGTTACGTCTGGGCGGTGTCTGTATGCACCACTGGCGGTCAAGAGGTGTGCATATGCCCATATCACTGTGATTGATATGAGAAGAGCAAATCGCTCCAGTACTGGTAGCTGTCTTGCATGAAAGTTCTTCAGGTACTGTTCACACCAACAGGATAAACACAGCACAAATAAGAAGATTGAATGAATTTCAACCATCAAACTATCATATGCTACTACAGAAGGAAGATTAGTAATACCTGAGAGAAAACTACAAAAAGGATAAGCATGGGGATGCCAATTTCCACACACCTTCCAACCTGATAGGCATTATTAAGTGAAGGAAGTTAGGAGTACTGGAATAAGTGATAGGGAAAGTTAATACTGTCATCTTTCCAAACTCGAGAAAATTAATAATTGAGAATAATGGAAATAGTTGTTTTTACTATACCACGGGGAATCCTCTATCAAACAGGCCAAAACCAACCAATGAAATAACAGGAACCATTCCGAGTGGGCTGAAGAACCTGTAAGGAGAAAGATAGAAGCTCTCATTCATCTATGAAATAGAAAATACCAAAACTTGCTTCCTTGATCCGGAGATAAAATTTGTACCTGGAACAGATGGCCCAAATTTGACTGTATCCCAGAATGATTTGTATGCTTGATGCTACTATGAGAGCACCTTGGACTGCTCTCATTGTGTTAAGAAATCTCTAGAAATACATGAAATGCCATTAGTTTTTCTACAAAGATTAATAAAACATACTCCCAAAGTTTCACAAACCACCAAATTACATGGCAGTTTGTTAAATGTTTTGAGAAACTTTATTCTAGAATGTGAGCATGAAGGAATTCCAACTAAGTGATTGGTTGCTCAGTGAAATTTTGGCAAGGGTTTATATAGTAAGCAACAATACAACATTCATAATCATGTTTACAAAATTATATGCTGAATAAGGCCAATTAGCAAGCAGGTCCTGGGAGTGGCAACCACAAGAACACATTTCAAGTTGCACCAAAACAAATCAAATTCAGAAGTGAGATAAAAATTGAACTTACAACATGATCGTCCTGAATACTCGTCAATGATGAATCGTGAATTATGGATATAATTGGGACCATGAAAGCGTAAGACCCTCCAATCACAGTTGGTAACCGGGTTCCGAATAATGTTTGTAGAAGTGTATTGATTCCTTGAATAAAAAGTAGAGTCTGCACCACTCTCACTTTGTCACCCTGATCAAATGAGTTAAATAAGGAGCACATTCATCGTCTATATCAATCCTTTGTAAAACACACAAATTTTACTAACTTTCAATCTTCAACATTTTTGCTATTCACTAAAGCCTTTTTCTTTTTGCTATCTGAAAATGACACTTTATTATTCTTCAAGAAATTAGCAGGACTTAGAAAGACACAGAATATATTTGAATCTACTCTGCAATTAAAGGAAAGGTTACAAAGATATACGAATCAATGAAAATGAACCCAAAATCTAAAAAAGACAGATAAATCATTATGAGATTGAGCTCACATCAGTGCCACCCATAAAAGGAACAAGGAAGGATGGGATCATCACAGCAGTTCCTAAGGACAAAATGTAGTGCTGGAAACCCAAAGCTATTGATTCCCCTGTTTTTAAAATAAGATTAAAAATTAAGAACCAAAATGGGGAAGGAAAAAAAGATAACAAACCAATTAATGGAGATTTGGGGTTGAGAAAAACTAAAAATAAACGTACCCCAAGATGGGTTTGAGTCAATGCAGTACTCTAAGCCTTGAAGTTGGTCCATTGGTGGATGGCTTATCTCTTCTGGTTTAGGAGCTGCCATGGCTTATGCCCACTTCACAACGCTTCTTCTGCCTCTAAAAACAAATGGGTTTCTACCAAATGTATCAAAGAATACAGAGAGGGAGAGAGATCCTTTCAGGGCTTCGTTGCTTAATGAATGTAATGGAATCCAATTTGAGAGAGAATGAGAGATAGTCAATGGTAATGAAAAAAGCACAAAGAGAAAAGCTAATGGATGATGGAGGCAAAGGAGGACTGAGAAAAAAGGCTAGAGAGAGAAAGATAGAGAGAGAAGGAGAAAGAGAGTTCACTGCTGAAGTGAGACTTGGAAAGCAGTGAGAGGAAAAATGTGCACTTGTTGGCGCCCACTATTAATAAGTTGATTTGGGTTTATATCTCTCTCTGCTTTATGGTACTGCTACAAACAAAAGTTCCGTTCAATTTTTCATATTCCCAAATTGCCCTTTAAGGAACTTCCAAACTGGATGTTACCGTTGCCTGCCACACTGTTCCCACTAAATTTTACAAACTCAATTTCTTAATTGCTCGGAAATCTAATTACCTAAAAAGGTAAAACATTAAATAAGCGTTCCGAGTATTAGTTGCTTAAATAAATGAAAATTCCTAATTCTATCCTTGCAAATCTAATTTTCTTCTCAGGAGGGAAATGTAGATAAGCTCTGAGGTAGGAGTTATGAACTCAAAATAGAACATGAGGAAAACCTCCTTCCTCCATCAAATAACATGTAATGAGAGAGACATAAGTAACCGACACAACTTTCCTTGAGCAGTTATTTTCATTTTCTTTCTACATGAATCAATATTACACGCAAACTTTTTTTCTAAACGCCTAATGGTTTGTATATGGTGTATAATGTGATGCTTAGTAAGACATCACATTATAACGCTAAAGAATTATAGATGAATGTGTATAGGTTTAGGATACCATGTTAGAATAATTGTTGGAATTGCATAAATTTGAATTGGCAATAGATTATAGACATGAGGAAGTTCAGTTGATACCTAAGTTGCTATATATGTGGTCCTTCACACAATAAATGATTAACAGCAACGTATCAAAATAAATACCAACTTTTTCAGGAGCATGTTGTATTGTGCCTTTGCCCAAAATTAAAAGGGACAAACTTAAGTTTTCAAATTTTGGTAGAGTTTGATAAGATTCGTATGATTTCTAACATGATAAAAGTTGGAATGATTATATTCTTTTTTGGAGGTAAGGGTTTAAATGATCATTCTTGTTTACTGTAAACAAACCCTAAAGCATTGAATTTGTTTATTTCCTTTTTGAGTGCTTTTAGGTTTAAGTAGCATACAAAATTTTTGTGCCCGATCGATGATGCAGTTGGCCGATTTCTTTGTGTTTAAATAAGAAGAATCTGACTAGGCCTCAACGTGTGAAGAGCAGTGTTCGAATCTCCAACGTCTATATTTCTGCAAGCTTAAGACAAGCCAGCAGCTTGGAAATCGGAGCCCATCTGCCCATCTCTGGTAATAATACAGACACTGTGTCTGTGTGTACTATACATATGGCTCGAGTTTTCCCTTTTCTCCTGCACCACCACAGCTGCAAAATTCATGGTATTTATCGCTCTGTACCCACCTCCCCAGATCAGAACAAATAACCATTAAGGAACTTTTCCAAAAGAAAAAGAAAAGAAAAGAAGAAAGGGTCCCTATAAAAGTATAAAATACATTAAAAGGCTAAATAGAAATGTGTAACATTTATATGTGTACATTTTAAAAGTATGAGAATGACGATTTAAGATAATAAGTGACGAGAAAGATAGAGAAAAAATTAACTCAACTAATCCGAAAAGGAGGATATAGACTCATTTCCTTTTGATAAAGGATGTCATTGCATGCACCCATGGCAGCAAGAAGATAACAATTAAAATAATTTTTCGCAAAAGTGAAAAGGGAGAGCAGAAAGGAGAAAGCTAGAATATATATATATATATGTATATTTAATTATCTCTTTGGAGGATGAGTTATCCAAAGGATGACACTAGCCATACTCATTGGAAACACCAATCCAGACAATATGACACCAAAAAAAAAGTGTAAAGTATAAAAAAAGATACCAAACTTAGAATCCATCCCACCCCCATCCCACTATCACTACAGTTTAAAGGCCAGGTGGCCAAAGGGAAAACAGCATTTCCATCAAATTTTGTAGTAAGAATCTTGTTATAATTAAGAACCTGCATGCGAGACCTCAGCTAGCTGGGTATATCCATTCAAGCGGTAATCAGCAGAAAAGCTATCACTTTTTCTTTTTCTTTTTCTTTCTTTTTTCACCTTAGCTGGGTATATTCAACCATCAAATAAAGTACTCTACGTGACATGTAAGAATGAATGTACTGTTCAAACTAAACATGCATGCTTACTTGACGTTCATATATGTAAAATACTGGCAAATCGCACAAAAATTTAGAGTCTAATAACAACATAAACGACTTATGTATGCTCTTTAGAAAAAGAGTAAGCAAAAGGGGAAGCTATATGATATAAAAGATAGGTATAATCTTAAAAGAAGAATGAAATTGGCATATCCCGGGGTTAAAGCAAAAACAAAGGATCCTTTTGTCGTACAAAGAATTAATGAGGTCGTGTAATCATCATGCGATGTTAAAAAGAAAAATGCTCCCCTTTTAACATGAGGTAGAACAACTAAACAAGTGGAAGCATGCATGATTTTGTCGTGGGTCCACCACAGGCTACCTTTGACTACGATGACCAAGTTTCTTGTATGCCAGTCAAGAGAAGATGAAACTAGAAGGGAAGAAGACGAGACGAGACTGTATAATTTGGAGAAAATGATGTTATTGTCAGTGAGATGAAGTAGGTAGGGACACTCCTTTCGGCTAGAACAATGCATCTGAGTTTGACATTAAAAATGGAGATTTGTTGTGATATGTGCGTCCAAAAGAAACAATCCAATTTTTTCTTGGTTAGTAAGTAAGTGTATTATTGGTTACTTTTATCTTTGTTGACGTAGGTCTTAATTCGTCAACGAGATCACACTTCTTCCACTGATAACCCTTTGGTCGATATCCTATTCAGATTCCTTTATCATAGCTAGGATTAGATGCATATATTTGCAACAAAGTAAAAGAGAAGGTGCTACCACATCACTCATCACAGAGTCTATAGCTTAAAGGGGTCTCTGCAATACTTAACTGGTAAAAAAAAAACCAAGGAAAATTAAGTTTAGGAGATAGGAATGAGATTATAAATCCGAGTCCAGGAACTTCTACAACTAATAATTTCTCTTAAATGCAGAAATTTGGGAATCCTTAATAATGTGTATGTTAACCTAATAATTATGTGATGTTACCTAATCGATTATGTTTTTATTTATTAATTTGGGGTAAAAGTCTTGAATTGATTGATTAAAAGGGTAGGGCCAAAAAAGAAAAGCGCGGGGAGTGAAAGCTGGACAACAAGAACTCCCTCCTCATTTTTCCACAAGGACTTGATTAACTTTTTGTATGCTAGTGTTATTTATAGGATGCTATGCTAGGAGACAGGGCCCAAGGGACGTCCTTAATTTGTGGTAATTAACCATACTACACTCTCCAACACAACGCTACAATTTTTTAATCATTGCATGTCTCATATTTATTTTATTTATTTATTTTTAAAACTTTTTTTATTGAGAGAAACGATAACAAGAAGTAGCAATTGCTCTAAACTACTACTACACTTACACTAGGTCCCTTGATGTCCCATGTTTATTTAATCTGATAGCTTTTGGATCAAATAAAACAAAACAAAAAACTGATTGTTTTCAATCGACGGTACATAGAGGCGAGTCTTCCAGTTTAATAATTAGAGCTTTTGCTAGCTAGCATCTACAATTTTTTTTTTTAATAAAAAAAAACCTAATTGAAAATACCCTGTGAGTTTTTACTTTCGGCCCTAGTAATCTGTCACTTTGATCTACAGAGATTTCCAATTCGTCAAATGCAGTATTAGTTCTCGTATCAAAGATAATTGATTTGGTTTTTGGGATCCTTTACTTTTATTTCACCCAAAGAATAGCTCATCAATTTCTAAACAGCACCACAATGGAAAATTAAGACCTTAAGCAATCGATAACTCGGTAAACTTGATTACTTAATTGATGGAGCCCTTGACCTCCCTCAAATTGTAACAGCCATCAAGCGGATTTTCATTCCGACCATGTACAAGATGTGTTATTCATAACAAAAATACAGGCCCCCTGGCATTGGAACTAAAGGTGAAATGGTGTATATGCTGCCTGCACTTCTCTCCGTCCCTGCTGCTAGGAAGAAATACATGAAACGGGTCAAGATCTTCTGTCTAACTTCCTTTCACCAGATCGTTTCTCCTCCACCTCTCTCCGTCTCTGTTGCCTGCCAAATAATCCCAAGCGGTCATTATGTCAGAAAAAACTATCATGCTCTGCTTCAGTAGACAATAAAAACAGGAAAGGAATTCACAATAGATTAGCAAATCAGAAGCAGTTAATAAAACATACGCAAAGGCCATATATCCAGCACCAGAAGATAAGAGTGTTGCATGAGTCCCCACAGTGGATATAGAATCCTGCACTCCAGAGGGAAGAGGATTCTTTCGATCACCCTCTACCTGAAAGACAAAAAACATTTGTTACAGTCAGTGTATTAATATCTGTCACAATCTATATGGAAGATAAGCATGCATATCCATAAATTAAAACCTTATCCCACTTTGACTTCTTGTTCTGTCTACCGTCCCGTGGCATGACATCAGGAGCAGGCGGCAAGGAGTTCAATCCAGAAGCAGCCATGGTCGAGACACCTGAAAAATGACTCCATACAAGAGAACCATAATTCAGGATAACTCATTAAATTAACCTATAAGGTGATAAGCCAAGGCCAGGTGACAAAGTTGTGCCGACTGGGCATAGATCTTCAGATCAATCCTAAGTTCCTAACTATTAAAGATTAATATTAAATGGTTTCAAACCTGGAACAGGTACGTTAATTTTAGGTGCAGCACAAACTATTCCAGGCTGTGTTCCTCCTGAAACATATTCAATCTTTTGACTCCTCTTCCTTTCTTGATCTTTCCTTTCCATTTCACGCCTCATCTCAGCCTCTGCTTACCAAAACATACAAAACATAAGCAGCAAGGAGAATCATTCCAGATAGACAGAGAGAGTGAGAGAGCAACAAAATTGAATACATTCCACATTTCTCCTCCAAATTGGCTGACGTACACTTAAACCCAACAGAATTGCAAAAACATAATTCAGTAGAGAAATACATGATTGTATATGCAACTCTTCATTATAGTCTATAAACTTGGAATTTGTGATGGAGCAGGTAATTTATTTCTAGAAAACATAAATTTCCTACTGCAATTTCGTCAAATCTCTCCACATACCAAACAAAGTCTACCGGAACACATTCCCAAAAAACTAACCACAATAGCTCAATTGACGAAGAACATATATGATAAAACTAATATTTATATAGTCAAACAGGACCTAGCACTGAAGCAGAATAGGTAACACAGAGAGAGAGAGAGAGAGAGAGAGAGAACACATTCCCAAAAAACTAACCACAATAGCTCAATTGACGAAGAGCATATATGATAAAACTAATATTCATATAGTTAAACAGGACCTAGCACTGAAGCACAATAGGTAACACACAGAGAGGGAGAGAGAGAGTATTCAAAGAATTGCAAGCGACCTATTTCATCATAGTAGTCTCTTTTGTCAAATCCATGAGGGTCAAATACATCTTTACTGATGCAAGACCCTATCTGATCAATATCTTGATACCTCACTGCATGCAATAGAAAGTCTGGGTTTCTATAGTCCTTCTTATTGCGCAATCCTGCATTGAAGCTTTTCCCAGATCTCTTTAATTCAAGAAACTTATTTATCCTCCTCTGCAATCAAATGAAATTTAAAGTTAATCAAATACAGGACATTTAAATGACTTGTGAAAAAAAAGACACAAACTTGCAATGACTGTGTAGAATAAAGGAATGGTAATATAAGGCAACTGCAGGACCCTATGGCACATACTCTGTAAGCCACTATTCTGTCTCTGCGAATCCTTGAGGGCCTCCTACTGGTTGGTTCTCTTATAGATTTGAACAAATTTCATCTTTGCTTATCATGCTTTTTAGTTTTAACAAGGCCTATCATGCTGGAACCTTTAGAAGAATCAATTTTTCCACAGCCTTAAATCAGCAAAGGAAACCAAATACAAAGTATCATTTAGAATTATCCATTAGAGTGAACGGTCCCCAGAAGAAGGTGACCCATTATCACCAGCAGATGGAACCAACTGGAAAACTGAACTATTTAGTCGTGGTCTTGCAAGGCAGACACAATAGCCGGATCAATTCATGTTTCTCTTTCTCAAACCTTTCTTGGAACAGAAAAGATCCATTTCTATGTATCAACCCACATGGGATCCATGACTCTATATTCAAACCGAAAAACCACCTAACCTAAAGTTTCAACAACAAAAAACATTTGTCACTTTATAGTTTTCAAACCGTATTCATACAAGCAGCTTAGCATCAGAACTAAACGCTTGACAGATTTTAAATAAAGTTTCATACATAAAAAGGTCACGTGTCAAAACAAATTTCCTATTTATCTTAATTTGGGGGGAAGTGGGAAAAGGCCTCATCTGTACAAGTACAAACCATGAAGCATTAGATGCATGCCACAGCCAAAGCCTCGAAAGAGTTCTAGGACTTGAATGCAAAGGTCACATAACCACAGAGCACTAAGCTATACAGGGACGAGTTAAGGCAGCAGTTGTACAGTTCAAGCTTTATCAATTGACATTGAAAGGATCTATATTAAGAGGGTAGCTCTGAGATGAACAGTTATGTACTTTAAAATCCCTAGAGGAACCTGAACTTTGGAAAGCAGTATCTATTCTGCAAATAGTAAACCTGTTAAAAGGAACTTACTTGCAGCTCCTCTGAACACTTGGCTTTCACTGGTGGCGGGAGAAACTTATCTAACGGATCAACATCTTTTTGCTCTTCTGCAACAGCCCGTTCAGCATCTATACCCTCTGATTCAAGTGCGGTATCGTTCATTGTATCAGATTGAGATGGTTCAGATAATTGAGGAGTCGCTTGATTGAGAGGTGTTAGGATGTGAACTGTTCCAGGAGATGTCTTATCATGGAAATCACCTGCAACAAACAATTATAGGAAGTTTGAGATACGACGAAGGGCCATTAGTTGGAAATATGGAAACAGTAAATGCTCTGAAAACAACATTTGTACCATTAGCAGATAAAAGATCTGCACCGAACCTCACGCGACCACTTCCTTCTATTTCACCCTCCTGCAATCAATTAGCACCAAAAAACGTACTAATAAGTTCAGCAAAGATAATAAATTTTCCTCTACCCATATTTATGTATGAATCAAACAATCACAGAAATATGGGTCATAAGCTATAAACTACTTAGATCATTTGTGAAAGCACAATATCGAATTAAATTTTACATTTGATGAAGCAAAACCCAGCATGACAACCGCTTTTTGAACACTCAAAGTTATCATCCTTTGCGATAAAAAAAACATACACATGATAGACGCCCAAATCATTTTTCATTTAGCTTCTTCACGTTTCACAGCAAGCAAAAAACCTCCAACAGAAATAAAAAGGGGAAAAGAAAAATGAAGAGAATACCTCAGGCTCAGGAGACATAGCAACTTCATCATGCCCATAGTCCACAATCGTAAGCGCCCCTCTCCTACTTCTATTTAAACTATCCGACGGCACCGGCTGTCGTAGTTGAGGCGTTGAATGACGAAATTGACCTTCATTCGGAGTCAAATTCTCATTATCGCCAGCATTAGGCGGTGCGCTGTCGTCGTTACCAGAATCACCAGCTAGCATTCTATCCATGTCTACCATTGAAGCATCTTCCGAGCCTCTTCTCAGCTCTCCGTAATCGTCGTATTCTCGCTGTTCTCGTCGTTCTTGATATTCATCGTATTCTTCTTCTTCTTTTAGGTCTTGTTCAATATCCTCCATGTCTTCATCCTCTTCCTCATCATTGTAATTGGACACCAGCAAAGCCATGGCTTCGGATTGCTTCTTTCTCGAGGCCATGGGGTTTGGGAGCGGACAGAATTTGGGAATTTAGGGTTTCGACAGTGGATTCGCGCTAATTAATTAACTAACAATTTGAAATTGGAAGACACGCAGTAAAGTAAGGTGCAGCAATCGAATGGGTTTTGATTCTAGAATTGAAATGTAGTAAGAAAACGATGGCAGGGGGAAGATCTATCGCCGATGGTAATTGAGGCCTTTGGATCGCAGAAATGGTCAGGATCCATGTAATTTTAAAATAGAGACCCAAATTGCGATTGAGCCTACTGGGTTGATACATTGGCGCCTGAGAGATTTTAGGAGAGGTTTGAGAATATGAATTGGGCCTAAGGCTTAGAGGACAGCAACCTACTTTTAAGGGCCCGAATACCTGATTATTGGGCTTAGCCCATATTATCAAGTCCAACAAGAAGGAGGGCTGGGAAATGGTTCGTGTATATCCTTTTATAAATGGGAGAGGGGACGATCGAACATAGACAAGGGTGGAAGCAGAAATCTATAGACGCCTTTTGATTTACGGTCCCTTGAAGCAAGGGGAAGAGAAATACCTCTAAACTAAGAATTAGGTATGCAAATTAGTATGATAACAAAGTTGGAGATCAGCATGTTTATTTGTTTTTTAATTGACAATTGTCGTCTCTAAAATCTTCTTTCAACAAAATGAAAACCGATGTCACTGTACTAAATGATCAATAACAAGTTCAGCATATTCATTGAATATACATTTTGAGTAACATATATGTGATGGATTGTACAAAGAGAAGGGTCGATATCCAAAAGGTAAGAAGGTCAAACTTGACAAACACTCTTCAATTAAATCACCTTATTGTGATGTGGATTTGCAGTACACTCGGTAATATAGTGGCTTGTGAGGCTAAGTGATGTGACAACGAAATTAATATCTTTCAATTTCTTACTTGACTCTATGTACTAACCTTGTTATTAAAGACATCAAAGAAATTAATATAGTTCGATCCTAAAAAGACATCAAAGAATTAGCCAGTGCTGGCCAGACACCACATACAGGGCACGGAATTCTTGGTCAGCTTTCTCTTTCTCCCTCACTATCGTTGTCTGCTTTAAAAAATACCCAGATCTCTTTTGCTTTTGGATTTTAATTTGTTCCACAGATAGCTTTGATAACGCGTTGCTTGAAAATTCTTCTAATTCTAGTCTTCCAAGTTCCCACAGACTATAGAAAATGTCAGATCAAAAGACATGGAGCTTAATCATAAGTGATAACAACTGGACGATCGACCACTTAAGCTTTTTACTTTTTATTACCTTTACCTAGCTAGGAGTGAGAATGAGATCCACCGCGTTATCTGAGCTTTGGACATAGACTTCAAACTAATAAAGCTGGACAATGACCTATACACGCCATTTCTGACTCGGAAAAGCTCTCTCACTTTGGCTTTAACAATGACATGATTAGCGACTAAACATAACCAATCAAGTTTACAACAAAATCTTACCTAACACCGCATATATAAAGCTCTATACGTGTTATTATTGATGCTCGGGTCTCACAATACATCAACGGCTCAAGATAATGAACGAACAACTCATGCTAGCGTAACCTTTGCAACTAGAAGCATTTCCTTGAACAATACTTTCGTACAAAATAAGTCAACTTGTATGTTTGCTCACATTGCAACTAGGGTTTCCATGCGCAATACCTCAAATGGAATTTGCATTGGCCGATTCTGCAGACAAAAATAGCCAAAAAGATTGACGACAAGAACAACGTGGGGTCAAATCATTGAATAAATCCAACAACTAGAACTTAACATACAGCCAAACCAATTAGCGTGGGCCAAACAAACCCCGCCCAACTCCCACTAGAAAATTCCATTAGAAAATTCTCCCCCAAAATGAAGGCAGCCTAACACGTAATTACTGTCATGCATAGATGAGATGAGATTGAATCATGCATAGGAAGAGGTATCTATCCAACCCAACTATCCAGGTATAAAGTATCTTAACATATCTTGTTTCTTCTTTTCTCTTTTTCCTTGGGAAATTAAAACAATCAAAAACCCAAAAAGATGAAAAGAATAAAGCAGCAGACAGTAGAAACAAAAAGAAAGGGGAAAAAGAAAACTCAAGACACTTAAAAAATAAAAGGTAAAGTGTTGATGATGAGAACCCATCCACAAGAAGAGACAAGCAATAAGTGGGATTCTCTGCGCAGTCTCTGCTCACCTAAACCTCAACATCTCTCTCCCACCACCATTCCCGCCCATGCTTTCATGCATGGGCCCAAAACCCTTTATCTTTTCTTTAGATTTTTGTATCCATGTCACAATGTGTAAAATAAAATAATTAAATTCTTAAATTTGAGACAACCAAACGTGGTCCCCTTCATTCATCCTTTGATCTTGAATATTAAAAAAAGGAAAAATAAATAATAAAAAAGCGTCTCGTTTTCATTTCTAATTTCCCAATTCCACGCGATTTCATAGCGCGTGAGGAGGAGGAGTGGAGTTAGCCCAAGCCCATGGTGACAGTGGGACTGGGATGTATGTCTTTGAGCAAACCCAGGACCTGTTGCATGCTGGGCCTTTTCCCAGGCGACTCTGCCGTACACAAGTACCCAACTCGGAGACTCTCCACCATCTCCCTCTCCAAATCCCCACTCTCTCTCAACCTCTCGTCCAGCGCGTCCAACCCACGCGCCTCCCTCACCAGCCTTCTCACCCATACCACCAGCTCCGCCGTCCCGGTCCTCCCCGTCAACAGCTCCATCAACACCACCCCAAAACAATACACATCCGTCTCCGCCCCACTGCCGCCAATATCTATGCACCTTCCGACATTTCGCAACCCAAAATCTGCTATTCTCGGCTCGAAATCTGCGCCCAACAATATGTTGGAAGTTACAAGGTGGCCGTGGACTACGGGCCTGGACCCAGCGTGGTGGAGGTACGCCAGTCCACGCGCTATCCCGACTGCAATGCGGTGGCGCGTGAGCCAACCCTTCTTTTCGGGCGAGTAGGCCCCATATTGCTCCCATGTGTCACCAGTCCAGTCCTCCACATTGGGCTCCCCGGTTGGAAGCTCGTGCAGCCACCTCTGTAAGTCTCCGTTTGCCATGAACTCGTATAACACCAGCTTCTCTCTCCCTGCCAAAAACAAAAATTGGAGAAACCATTCGGTGTAAAGAACACGCACCGTCACAAATTTACATGTTTTGCAACCATAGCCTGTTCTGTGCTGTGCTAATAACTAGATTTACGTGACGATGGTGCCAAAAACAGTGTCGTACGTACGGGCTTTGTCATTTACGACATTGTAATAAAAACCCGTGTGTTTCATTTAATGCGTTTGGTATGGAAGATGAGAGTGACTGTACAGTACCTGCAATGCAGTAACCGGAGAGAGGCAACAGATTGGGGTGCTTGAGCTTCGACAGATTTTCAAACATGTTCACCGCGTCATCATAATCGACGTCTCTGGCGTTTTCCAAGACTTTGATCGCCACGTGGAGGTCTCCTGGGAGCACGGCGGTGTAGACGGGCCCACACCTGCCCTCGGCGAGTTGGGAGTCCCTGCCGAAGTGTGACGTGGCAGCGATCAGGTCCTTGAAGGTGAGGTTCATCAATGGCTTCTCGAACATCACCACCGGAGCTGAAGTTGGCTCTTTGATGTCGGCAACCCATGAAGTCCCTGACTCTGTTTCGAAAGAGAAGGGCCCTGATTTTTCGATCTTGAAGGGGACCAATTGGACCGGTTTTGAGATTGCCCATTTGTGCTTTTTGGCCACTTGCTTTCTTCTACATCTGTACGCTATGCAAATGCCTACGGATACAAGGACTAAAAATGTAGATACAGAAGATAGGATAATAGTCAGAGTCTTTTTGGGTTTTCTGTGGATGGGTTTAATTTGGTTTGTGGGTTTGTGTTTTTGGAGGGGTTTGTGAGGTGGGTTTGCGATGGTATTGTGAAAGCTTGGGGCTTTGGTTTTGGAAGTGTTGAAATAGGTGAGATCTTTCCCGGCGTGGATGAAAGCGGCTTTGCCAAATTTTTGGTACTTTTCTGACCCAACTATGCCTGTGAAGTTATTGAACGAAATGTTCAAGAATTTGAGGCTGCTAAGGGGAGGGAAATCTGAAGGGAAAGTACCATTGATGCTGTTGTCTGAGACGTCTAGGTAGCTCAATGTGCTCAAAACAGAGACGGGTTTCAAGTCGCCTGAAATTTTGCAGCTTGAGATGTCGAGGTGCTGGAGATTGGTGAGCTTGGAGAAAGCAGATGGTTGCAGAGTGCCCAAATCGTTGTGAGAAAGGTCAAGAACTCTAAGCTTTGGGAAACCAGAAAGCTGAACAGAGTTGGTGAACCTGTTGGTTGAGAGATTGAGCACCTGGACCGAGGAAAAGGAGCCATTTCTCGAGATGGGTTCGAGCCCAAAGCTCCCTCCGAACCTGTTCTTGGACAGATTGACTTGGACCAAGCTTGAAAGAGACCAAAACCAACCTGGAACAGAGCCCTTGAGATTGTTGCTTGAGAGATCAAGGGTGCTCAGCTGTGACATGTTTCTGAGGTACTTCCATGATATGATCCCGCTGAGATTTCTGGAGGGGAGCTTTATTTCTGTGATGGGCGGGCTTGAACAGTTGGATTGATATCCTTGTTGTTGATGAAGCCAAGAGAGATTGAAACCTGCGACAGATTTGAAAGCCTTGGAGACCTGTTCTTGGTCTGTGCTGTTGCATTTGGATTCTGATATTGCAATCAGCACCAGAAGAACCAAAAACCTCAATAAGATTCTCATTTTCTTTTTCTGCAAAGGGTTTCAGTTCTCAAATTCTGCCTCCTGTTTTGTTGTCCATGAGAGAGAGAGAGAGAGGGAGAGAGAGAGAGAAGTGAATGAAATGGAGGGAGAATGGTTGATATGAAGCCAAGCTAAAGCTCCCTACATATTTATGTCTTTTTTCAGAAATATTTAGTTATTCTTTGTTTTTGGTAATCAAAATATTCAGTTATTCAGGCTCAATTATATAGAAAGCTCAATGATTTGAGCTTTTAGCCTAACGCTTGGTTGAATTTATACAATTTCAAATTTTATCGTTTTTATATGACAGCAACAACCATATATGTATATAGATATAAATAGATGATCTTTCACTGCCAAAACTACTAATATATGTATGTGATTTTAGGATAAGGCTTCAAGAATTGCAAAAGGTACCACTAGATTAATAGCTGATTTTAGAATTACAAAACTCTTGTAAAAATATTACTAAGTAAGAATTAATTGATTCTAAATATCTAATATGTTACTAGCTCACGCATATGCCAATTGGTGTTTTTTTTTGTTTTTTTTGTTTTTTTTAGAACTAAGAAAAGATAACATAGGTAGTTATGTTCCATAAAAATATGACCTATTATCTGATTTTGTTTTTAATTTTAATTTTTTTAATATGAAAAAAGTGAATTTACCATATTATCCTCATTTAATTAATAATTTTAATTATTAATGTTTGAATTAACTAAGGGCATTTTTTGGTATTTTGAATATTTCACCGTTCTTTGACTTTTGCTTTATATATATAGATTAAGAAAAAAAACAAATGAAGTTGAGAAAACTGGCGTGTGCTTTTGGGGGATTATGGTTAGGAATATTTTTATGATAAGTAATATAAAAATAGAATGTGTTGTTGGACTCGGATATGAACTTGGGTTAGAAAACAATTATGGGCTTTTTAGTTGGGCTATAGAACTAGTTAGATATGGCCTGAATAATTACATTTATTAACATAGCGAGTCCGATTCGATTTAGACCGGCCTTTTCAAGTCACAAATCCAAATCAAAACCGGATCAAACTGGTCAAATTCAGATTGTTATCAACGACTGCGAAAAAAAACTCTAAATTGTCTGGCCCTCGTTCATGACTTTTAGCATAAAATGTCACATTCATAATATTAATTCATACAACAATATTTACACGGAAATCTCTAAAAATAAAATAAAAGTTCTTAAAAGATTTGTGTTTGAAACAAATTAAGAAATTGGGGCTATGTAGTGGAGATGATAACACGTTTGAGTTTGCATATCTTTAATACTTCTTTTTTCTTACTTTGGTTAACTTATATTTCAACATATATATTGACCTAGATAGAATGTTTATTAGGCGAGTTAATCTGTTATATTCATAATTAACTATCTTCCTCGTTTATTAAAATATGAAATAGTTTTTTTTTTTTACCAAACAAGCGATAGTATTTTATTAGATCAATTGAAAAAAAACATAGAAAGCTATTTCAATTAGTAATATGACTGATATGGGTACAGCTTGCCTAGTGATTTCACGTTCAAACACCAATGACACATCAATCTCCCCTTTTCAAAATTTCACAACTAATAATAATAATTATTATTATAATAATTTGTGAATGCGACTAATTTCAGTTTGGTAACAAAATATTTTTCAATATTAGGACGTCATTATAAATATGCATTGCATTTAGCTTCATATTAAATTGAAAAGTAAAAAAAACTTGTGTATATTAGCCTTTCAAGACACTTTTATGATGCATGATACGCATCCGTTGGCATTATGTACACAGCTGGTAGACAATACTTCCATTCATCTCAACATCTACAAATCCTTATCCACTTTTTTTCTTCTGCTGTTATAAGCAATACGAAAAAAAATTACAATTCAAATCATTGACATTGCAACATTGTTTGTCTTTTAAGCGTCACTACCTTACCTTTCGAAAATTTATCATATTCATTTCAAACCATTTATTTTTCTTTCAATCCTCATATACGGATTTCATGAAAGGTTGAATAATGATGAGATATTAGTCAACGTGATAAACTAAATAATTGTACGAATTTCATATTTAGAGCTCAATTGCATTTATTATTTAAAAAAATTGTTTTTTTTTAACGTACAAGTTATATATCTGGCAATTTATTTTTCAAATATTCAATTATTTGCCTAGAGTTTGGTGACCAAAATAATTGAATTTAAAAATTGTTTTTATGGCTAATGGGGTTAGCCTAGTAAAAAATGACCTAGACTTACAAGTTAGTGGTCTAAGGTTCAACCCTGATGACACAATTGTAGTGTGTATGTGTTAGAAATCGTTTAGACTAACGCTTATATTATATTATATTATAATTTAAAAAAAGTTATATTTTGTGATGGTAGCACACTTTTTTCATTTACGCACTTGAATTTTTCATCATGGACAATACCCTCTCCAGGCCCTCCACTCACATGGAGGTGGAGTGCAATCATCAAAACGTGGGAGGCCCAATACTTTAACTCTTTTTTTGGGTCAACTTATTTACTACTAATAATAAAGGGTAAAATAGGCAAAGAAATTGCATGTTGAAGATTTTGTAACAGTTGCGTGCCGTAGATCTATAATATTATCACCGACCATCAAGTTGACTTGCTTCACCATCAAGTCATCCACTTATTAACCATTCAATTTCCTGGTTCGACTCTCGTGAGATGTTCCCCGCCCAAATCAAAATCAATCCCGTGCACCAATTTTAATTGTACAGCGTAGCTTAGAAAAGCATGTGACCGATTAAATGTTTGACGGTATAATAGTAAGTCTAATAAGGTTAGGTTGAATTGAGATTGCTTACGCGTGACGCTATTAGCACCCACATGTGTTAGCAACTAAGTGGCTGACGATTACTTGGTTTGAAATAAGCTGGTTCTTCTTCTCCTACAAAGTGTCAACCTCTTACATCTCACGACTCATCCAACACACAAAGAGCCGTTAAACTTCGTATGTCTCATGTTTATGTTGCGTTGTCAAACATGGAAGTTGCAATTCTCATGTTACCATGTTTTTGGTTTCAACCTTCAACTTTGAACTTTGAGCAAATTGCCAGGGCCCTTTTTTCGGTAAATTGATTTTTTTTTTTCCTTTCGTTTTTTCGCCACGCGAAGGTTTATAGTTGTAACAATAATGGTTACAGTCCAACATACAAAATAAAAGTTTGACTCTTTATTTCTATTTTTCCGGCAACAACATTAAGACTTCAAGTAACTAACTAATGTTGAAGTAGAAGGCTTGACAATATGTTAATGGTTAAATTAAGGAGGCCTACTTCTCGTAAACAAGATTGTTAAGTAATATGATAGTATCATATTATTTTTGTGAGAATATTTTTGGATCACATGCGATGTGACAAGGTCACTTGACATAAAAATTGACGCTAATCATTTTTTGTTTAATGAATAATTTGTCACCATTAACATAATAAGGTTAAATCGATGACTAATAAACTAAAGAAAATCTTTCCCGAAACAATAATTAAATTTGCAACAACTTTATATTTATATATTGCATGCTTTTCTGATTGTGGGAAACTTGCTAGCAAAAACTTAGCCTTTTTTTTTTTTTTGGTTGGTAACCAAAAAAAATAATTAAACTTAGCTTTTCTATGAACACCATTTACAGAAGATTTTCTCGAACTTTTCGTAAACGTCATGCATTGTTATATGAGGCAAACAAAATTAAATACAAAAATAAAAAAAAAAAAAACTAAGTATTGTATTGGGAGGAGGTGGAGGGTATATTCTTGTACCATATAAAGAGTCTCCAAAACCAAATAAAACACCTCTTTAGTTTCTACACACACCACTCATCAATCATCAAAACAACGCCCAACACCCAACAAACCAAACATCACATCCCAAACTCAACAAAAAGCCCAATAAATCAGCCAAAAAAAAAAAATTCAATCAAACAATCACAAAAACCCAAATTCACCTGATAAATCGAGAGAGAGGGCCGTCCCTTCCCGGAGGAATGGCAGACCTCACCACCAAAGCTACTGATAACGGCGTCGCTTCCAACCCCACCACCCCTACCAACAAATCCAAAAACATCCCAGCTCCGCTTTTGGGTCGCTTCGAAATCGGAAAATTGCTTGGCCATGGCACCTTCGCCAAAGTCTACCATGCCAAGAACATCAAAACCAACGAGAGCGTTGCCATCAAAGTCATCGACAAGGAGAAGATCCTCAAGGGCGGCCTAATCGCTCACATCAAACGCGAGATCTCAATTCTCAGGCGCGTTCGGCACCCAAACATCGTGCAGCTCTTCGAGGTCATGGCCACCAAGGCCAAGATCTACTTCGTCATGGAGTACGTTCGCGGTGGCGAGCTCTTCAACAAGGTCGCCAAGGGCCGCCTGAAAGAAGAAGTTGCTAGAAAGTACTTTCAGCAATTAATCTCAGCCGTCGGATTTTGTCACGCTCGCGGCGTTTACCACCGTGATTTGAAGCCGGAGAACCTCCTCCTCGATGAGAATGGCGATCTCAAGGTCTCGGATTTTGGGCTGAGCGCAGTTTCTGATGAGATTAGGCAAGATGGTCTATTTCACACGTTCTGTGGCACGCCGGCTTATGTGGCGCCCGAGGTTTTGGGTCGAAAGGGCTACGATGCTGCAAAGGTCGATATTTGGTCTTGTGGGGTTGTGTTGTTTGTGCTCATGGCTGGATATTTGCCTTTCCATGACCAAAATGTTATGGCTATGTACAAGAAGATCTACAAAGGCGAGTTTCGGTGTCCCAGATGGTTCAGTGCTGAGCTTGTTAGGTTGTTAACTCGTCTGCTTGATATAAATCCTGATACTCGGATTACAATCGCGGAGGTCATGGAGAATCGGTGGTTTAAAAAGGGTTTTAAGCATATCAAGTTTTACATTGATCATGATGACAGGCTTTGCAATGTTGAAGACGATGAGGAGGACAGATTTAGTGATGTGAGCTCGCTTTCTGATCAATCTTGTATGTCAGAATCGGAGGCTGAGTTTGAGACCAGAAGAAAGCTTACATCTTTGCCTAGACCAGCCAGTTTGAATGCATTTGATATAATTTCGTTTTCCGCCGGGTTTGATTTATCTGGGTTGTTTGAGGAGCGCGGTGAGGAGGCGAGATTTGTGTCGGGTGCGCCGGTTTCGACGATCATATCGAAGTTGGAGGAGATTGCTAAAGTTGTGAGCTTTTCAGTGAGGAAGAAGGATTGCAGAGTGAGCTTAGAGGGGTCTAGGGAAGGTGTGAAGGGCCCATTAACGATTGCCGCTGAGATATTCGAATTGACACCGTCTTTGGTGGTTTTGGAGGTTAAGAAGAAAGCAGGGGACAAAGCAGAGTATGACCAGTTTTGTAACACAGAGTTGAGGCCTGGGTTGCAGAATTTGATGATTGAGGAAAGTGCTGCTGCTAATAATGTTCCTCCTTCATATCTACCTTCAGATACTGAATAGGGAAGAACAGAAAGGGAAATGGGTATGCTTTAATCTCTCTTTGTTTCTTTGTTTTTCTTTTTTTCTGATTTGCTAAGGCTACTGTAAAGGTTCATCTTTTATTGATTATTCCTAGTTTCTTCGGTTGTTTGCTTTTGGGAATTAGGTGAAGCTCTAGATACTCCTCTGTACTGTCTATTCTATTCTTGTATCGAGAAAGCTATAGATTAGATAACAGAGAATGGAATACACATTTCTACTTATCTTGGATTGTTGGTGGTGTGTGTGTGTGTGTGAATGTATAAGTGTATATGCTTACATTATAATTTTTTTATGCGAGAGAAGGTGGAATGATACTTATTTTCACTATAAAATCCATTATCATACCAGTTACTCACAATAAAGTTCTTTTGCTTCATAATAACATAAATGCAGTAGATTATGGTGACATTTGGTGAAGTAAATGTTAAAGAGTTCAGCAAATCTATACTTTCTGCCTCCCATTTCTTGTTCTGAGTATATACACGATTTCTGCTTTTAGTGAGTATGTTAAAAAGAGGATGCAAATTTTAGTTAACAAATGTCTGCTTACTGGTGAGCAGAGGTGTTTTGCCCAGACCTTCCCTTATGTAGGTACCTAGTTAGCATACCACCTAATTGAGTAACATTTTGTTGGATTTTCCAATTCCCTATTTTCTGAATTTGGGACTTTTAGGTGAAACTTTTACTAAATTGGGTAAAATGGTGGGAATGGGAAGGATGTTTGGAATTGTAGGAAAATGTTGGAAGGGTGCATGTAAGGATCCATGGAAACATTTCACATCATATCTTAGTGTCTGTCCATTAGCTGCATATTTCCAAATCCGTGCCAGGATATGATTTGCTTCACAATTGCATAAATTTGCTCCCAAATCAGTATATCTTTGGACATGAACCCATGGACCACTTTTTGCATTTTTATGGATCATCAAAAGGGGGTTTTTTCTTTGGTTGGAATGGATGGAGAGATACAGAGGACATTGATGAGAAGGTAGATACAGACTTTGATTGATGATGTCATATGAATTTTGTACTTGAATTTGAATGAAGGAAGCCAAGGCGACAGAAAAATGGAAATTATTTTATTGACTAAACGACAGGATGCTCAATTGTTGGTGCACCTGCCATTAGCTCCTCGCCTTTCTACTAATTTCTTAAGTCTGCCACTTCTGCCTCGTTTGTTTGTTTGTGATGGCAACTGCCATATATGTCGATAAATAACTTCTTGTCAGCATTCTCGTTTGGCCAAGTTCTGGGTCATCTTTTTCACGAGAAGAATAGCACTATTTTGTTTCATACAAGTTTTTGTGTATTTTCATGGTGCAGAATGAAGGTCCCATTTCTTTCATAGAAGTAGCGGACACAAGAAGATTTGCAATCTTTGACACAAGATTTGGCTCCTTTTGTTTGTCGTTTACAAATATACAGGATATCAAATGCATGGACATATATTTAAGCCTGTTAAGAAAATGAATTAAGTAGCTATCAACCAAAGCCCTTGCTGTGTATTTTACAGAGATAATACTATTTCCCAATTAAAAACCAAGTCTGCCAATAATTTGGTTAAAATAAACAATCTAAAAACATTTCTCGCCATAAGATTGGACAAACAGAACAGAGAAGGCTGGAAGTCTATGGAATCTAATAGCCGAAACGATTAGTTAATGAGTTGACTGGATCTAATTGCGCATGCGAATGTACTAAGAATGGTAATGAGATGACTAACTGGTGTAGTTTTCCACTTCCGTGACAAAAACAAAAAGCAAATTCCAAAGACGTGCTAAAAAAATCGTAGGGTCATCGTTGAAAAGAACCAGAGGAGAGGAGATCATTAGGTGAAGGGTAGAAAATTAGAAATGAAGTCGGTTTCATTGACTTTATGATCAATTGATGATCTGTGTGGTTGGCTTTACAGATGTTCTTCTGAAGGCGTCTTTTTGCCACCTCGATGGCCATCCAACAATAATTCAGGACATGACTGGTAGGTTTTCCCACTGTCTTGGTCGATTCTTAGGTGTTCTCTTTCTACCTTCTTCCATTTTGCAACTTATAATCCAATTTTCTTTGTGGGGCTGTTCAGGCTTGGATGTGGATTTTCCATGTTTTGTTTGTGGACCAATGGAGGGAAATATAGGATAAGACATGTGGATGGATGAGAAAAGAGTTAGCATAGATCACTAGTTTGAAAATCACTGGAGGACTTTCAGATTTCGTGAAGATTTTTCTGATAGCAGTTATTGCTTATATTCTGTATATAAATATAGGAAAAGCAAGTTATAAAAGTCATTGGGATTGGATTGGATCGGATTTTTAGTGGGCTAATCTTTTCTTAAATGCAGCCAATCTTTTGTTAAACACTTTTCGCCACCTTATAGGGCAGCATATCACACCAATTAATATTAAAACGAATTATTTGTGATGACAACAATTCTGTTTTACTTGTGATAAAGGGAAAAGATGCCAAGATCTGTCTACTACCATATGATGCATGCCGTGAGCAACGGGAACGACTTAAATTTGATGGAATCTGAGCTTTGATTGTGAAACCTAATCAAACACTTCTTGACAATGGCCCTGGTGACCCCAAACCAGCGCATAGTTACATGGAAAGAAGGAGACTTTCAATGCATATGCATGGGTCAAATGAAAAGATGAAAATAGGACCAAGTGCATTACAAATCAACTATGACCATGTTTTGATCTGTACATGTTTACAGATCTGCTTTGTGATTGCCTTTACTTTGCTCATGTTTTAGGAAAGTCATGACCCATCTGTATCGTACGTGCGCCGAATAATTTAGTCATTGCATGCCTTAATGATTCTCAATTCTAATTCCATTTAAGCTACAATGCTTGCCGATGAAGATTTTGCTTTCCCTTAGTGGATATGATAGTACTTCTTATGTGGTTGCTCATTTCCATTATGCACTTTCTGGTGCTTGGAGCTGTCTTGCTTTATTTGCAGGATTAGGTGTGTGTGGGACAAAAACGATGATGGATAGCTAGATTCATAAGCAAATGATACATTTGTTTCTTCACTTCACAGTGTTACTGTGAATTCAAAGGAAAAGGAAAAACAGATTAGTCTAAAGCTTTCACTTTAAATATGTATTGAATATCCTAAATTTGCCCTTTGGGGGAGCTACCAATTTAAACTAGTGGTCTATCTGCCTTTGATCATTCTGGCTACCACATTTTGCAGCATCTCGTTTACAGAATTTTCGAGCCATCCTGTACCGCACTCTGTCTTGAAGTTGTGCACCAGACTAACAATACCCCTCTCTACATTTAGATCTCAAATTCAAAAGAACTCCAAAAGTGGATAAATAAAAAAAGACCTGAAAGCATAAGAAAATAAAGATGAAAAAGCACGGAAGACATCTTTTAGCATCAAGTTTTGGATAGAAAATATGCACTTCGTATCTAAGAAACAATTTCTGGTGCTACTGGCTGTTGCTCATGCTTTTGTTCACTTCCTTGCCAAGTCCATACTATGTCCTGAAGAGAGGGCTTTAAGTCATGGTCACAGAACTCCATGTATTCTAATGTGTCCCCAGCCGTTTTCTTCATCTCTACAACATAAAATGAAGGCGTGACCTCAAAAATCTCAGCATCGATACCAAGCTGACCTTTCCTTCCTTCCTTGCTGCCCTGCAATTTCAGGGTCCCGTCTTTCGTCATGCATTTGAATCTCTCAGTCTCTGCTATCGCTTCAAATTTTGAAACAATTGTTGCTGCTGGTTTTGTGCTGGTGAATCTTGCCTGCGGTCTGTGCTGCATGTCATTCTCAAACAAACCAGATAGATCAAAACCTGGCGATAGAGAGATGATGTCAAAGGCATTGAAACAAGTTGGCCTCATGGGGCTTGTTCCTGCCGTGCTCGTTTTCTTGTGGGAACTGCCTTCTGCAGACTCATCTGTTGTTGTTGATGCAAAAGCTGCCTGGACATCACGCAGGATGGAGGCGTTGGGATCAGGAGGAGGCAAAGGTGCTTCAACAAGTTTAAACCCCTTCTTGAACCAACTGTTCTCCGTGATCTTGTCCACGCTTATTCTTGTGTTTGGATTAGGATCAAGAATCCTCGAAAGAAGCTTGCGAACCTCTGGAGGAAACCATTGCGGACTTTTGAAATCTCCTTTGCTGATTTTCCTGTACATTTCCATGAGATTGGTATCATGGAAAGGCAGAAAACCAGCCAACAGAACATAAAGGACAACCCCACAAGACCATGTATCAGCCTTGGCACCATCATAACCTTTCTTGTTTATCACCTCTGGTGCTACATATGCAGGAGTTCCACATGTTGTGTGGAGCAGGCCATCTTGTCCTCTTGACTCCCATAATGCGCTCAATCCGAAATCCGAAACTTTAAGGTTACCATTCTCATCAACCAAGAGATTCTCTGGCTTGATGTCGCGGTGGTAGACGCCTCTGCTATGGCAGTAATCAACAGCCCCAACCAACTGCTGAAAGTATTTTCGGGCCACGTCTTCCTTTAGCTTCCCCTTGGCAACCTTGTTGAAAAGCTCCCCACCTCTCACATACTCCATGGCAAAATAAATCTTGGTCTTGCTAGCCATGACTTCAAAGAGCTGAACCACATTTGGGTGCCTCACAATGCGCATCACAGAGATTTCTCTCTTGATTTGATCAATCAATCCCACCTGTTGCACCTTCTCCTTGTCGATGACCTTAATCGCGACGCTCTGGCCAGACTTCAGATTTCGGGCATGATAAACCTTGGCGAAGGTCCCTTGTCCAAGCAATCGTCCCAGCTCGTATTTATTCATCAATATGTTTCCTTTCTTTTTCTCCATTTTTGCTTTTGTGGGTTTTTTTCTGAGAACCCTGCCTCAAGTTTCACCACAGAAACAGCTGATGGTGAAGATGAAACAAGATCAATACTATATGCACATGCAATCAAAAACTTTGCAGCTTGATTGCAGTAGTTTATATACACATGCTCATATCCAACGAAAATTATGTTGTGAAGTGGAGGAAAGCAAGGACCAGGGACACAAGGAATTTCAACTCATGCATGCCGAAAGGCAGGATGAGGAAAATCCCTTGTGAAATGCAATCAAAGCACAAGGAACTTAACCCATGCCAAAAGGCTGCATGCGGCAGACAACCCTTGCGCAAGGACAGAATGCTCGGCCAACATCCTTGTTTCTGCTCCCAAAAACCACGTCTCTTAATAGAGACTCTAATTCCAATTCAGCTGTTTGTGCAAAAATAGTAAAGAAAAGTTTGGTTGCTCTCTCGGCGTTGTACTCAAGGACTGGACCTCATTTAGGCTCCTATGTATAGTAACAGACAGTTGGAGAAGTTACTATAATAAGAAAATGAGATTAAGGATAATCATTCCCACTTTTCGTTTAATCAAATCGTTTACGATTCTAAAAAAAAACATCATTGTTAGGACGGCTCTAATTTGTTCAGAAACAGATTGACAGAAGCATGCTCAATCAGGTTGTGGATATACACATTGGACCACAATGCTTCCTCATGAACTCATGCCAAGAAGGATATCCACGTGGGTGCCATGTGGGAATGTTGTAGTATTGGCCACAAATCTGATATTGTGGAAGAAGAAGGGAGGTGGTTGGTGGTGGTGGATTGTAAAAGTGGGTCCATTCATAGAGTGGCGCCAAATGAAGTGGAGCTCAAGGTCCACAATCTAATCCTCAATAGGGCTTGTTTCCCGCCAAAAGACTCAATTTGTGGATGACAAGGGGTTCGCATTTTTTACATTTTCTAGAATCTAAACACACTTCAATAATGTCCTGAGTTTAGATGCTTAAAATGGTTGATGCCCAAAAAACGGATTAGTGATCTTTGGACGGACTTTGTACAATTTGCGTGATGTAAGATCAAGAGAGATCAGCCAATGATACTTTGATGATGAAGTTAATTAGATGCAAAGTCACTAAAAGTCACTAAAAATGTAGAAGGCAAATGCAAAGGACCACTAGTGTAGCGCGATTTGGAGTAAATGCTCTTTTAGAAAATGTCTGAGTTTAAAATTCTAGCATCCGTGAAATCTGTAGTGTGTGTGAGTTTAGTATGGGATCGATAATATCCTTTTCAATAAGAAAGGTCTTTTAAAACAAATTTAAACAAAATGTAGAAGGCATTTTATTTTATTATTACATGCAGTCACTAAAAATTAATAACCAAAAATCCATACCAAAATTAATCTTCCAGATTTTCCCTCCCAAGCTTTTGGTCTCTGTTCCTGCCCCACTTATGCACACACAAGTGAAGCTTCTTACTTGCCATCAGAAAATCAACAGCCTGAAGAGGTGTCAATATGTTCACAAGCTCCTTGACAGTGCTTAGCCTCAACTGATCTGCCTCCTCCAAAATTCTCACCATGGCTTGGCCATGCACATCCAGAGCCTCCTCCACTTCTCTGTTCATCTCCCCAAGTTGGCTCAAACCCTTCGCAATCATTGCAATTGGCTGGTCTGCTATGTCCTCTTGCAGAGCTGCCAGCTCCCCTGTCAACCTCTCCTCCTCTCTAATGGTCTTGCTCTGCAAACTGTTGACCACAACGAGCTGCGAGCACGTCAGAACCTCACCAAGGCTGCCTTCTCTTGTGTCTTGGAGGAACTCAGAGAGCTTTGACTCCATTTTTGACCCGCCAAGCACATAAACGAGCCTGAAAAACAAAGAGGGTCTGCAGCCAGCCATCCAAAGCAGAGAGTTTTCCCATGAAGTGCACCAAGTGGGGGCAAAGAAGGCAGAGACGTCTATGCGGGCAAGTTGGGTTCTCTTGTTTATGTAATCCTGGAAGTGACAGATGCCTTTCTCTGCTAAATGTTTCAACTGGTCTTTGTTTTGGGGGTCTAGTTTCAGGGCTTGGAGGAGCTCTGAGAGGTCTTGTTCTTGAAGCTCCATCCACTCTTTGAAGCAACATTTGGATTGCTCTCTGTCTCTGCTTGCCATTTGAGATTCTGAGTTGAAATGGTAGGTACAAAGCCCTATCAACATGCTAATTGCTTAACAAGAAGGCAAGGAATTGAAGCGGTGTAAAATGTTTGTTTATTTGGAGGACACGTAGAAGGTGATGACAAATCTCACCACCTGTTTTTTTTTTTTTTTTGGTGTCTGTTTACCCTGATCAGCTCACGTGACCCAGCTGAAGAAGAGGTGGGAGGAGGGGCAGATCCTAGTTCATAATTGAGAACCTAAACCTATTGAGTTTGGTATCTGTGTCTTTGTGGGCACTGTTGGAAGCAATCCATGGACTTAATTTGGGCATCACATGTTTTCTGCAGAATATTTTTCTGCCCAAGTTAAATTATGCTAAGTTATCCAAAGGGCAATATAATCCAACTCATTAGAAATTAAAAGTAGTAACTCTCTCTAAAACCTCTGTTTTACAAAACAGAGCTTTAACAGTGTTCGTCTTTCCTCTCCGACAACAGCAGCATCCTGTTTGCAGTATTATGTTTTTCACTTAGCAAAATATGATTAAACAATTAATTCCACTACTATTAAGTCCACATGTGAGATGTAATACTTGTTTGAATTCTGTGCATAGTTTGTGAAAACCAGATTATTGAAGAACTAAATCATTTAAATGTGAATATAATTCATCCTCATAGTTGGTTTCACACAAATGGTGCCTCAACTCACGACAGCAGAGTCAGGGAGGGCATATGTCGGAGCAGAAAAACTTAAATGAAACAGGATAGCTCACATGGATAATACTGTTTTGTTATTCTAAGCCAATTACAATATGCTAAGTGAAAAAGTTATCCCGCATGACATACCATGATAGCAAAATAATGTTATCCTCATTCCACACAAGTGTCTCAGAGGACCTGTCAACCATATTTGAACAAAGGCTTAGCCATGCTCCACGTTGAACCCAGATTCATTCCCAAGCTGACACGTTTAGCTTTGCATGTCTCTTAAGCACACCCAAACGCAACAAAGTTTCATTCAACGAAAAACAAAGGGAAAAAAAAAAAAAACAAGGCAAATACTCATGTCCCTCCTCTGCTCCTTCCTATTAGCATCCGCAAAGCGTCAAATAGCACTTATCATCCCACTAGTGGCCGATTGCTGCGCGTAGCTCATGCACCAGCCACGCACTTCCCAACGTCACCACCGCAGCATCACCGTGGCCCCCCCTCCTCTCTCCATCTGGTCACCCCACTCACCCTCTTGTGCATATATATATATATATATATATATATATATATATATATATATATATCACCAACACCAACCCCAACCCCAACTCTCCAAGACCGTCACTTTGGCATTTTCACAAACACCTCTTGTGTCCTCGTCAATTCTCTCTCTCTAATTTGAGCAGATTAATGAGAACCCAGGTTGAAGAGAGGTTCTCTGAGTTTTTTGAGAAGTGGGTTTGTCAGCTTGAGCAGCTCCAGCAACAGCTTCTCAAGCTGTCTGAGGAGACACTGCAGAATGAGGCAGAGCTACAAGCTTTGGTGTCGAAAGTCACCAACCTACACAAGGAATATTACACTGTGAAATGGGCTGCTGCTCGTGAAGATGTCCTGGCCTTCTTTTGCCCTGTTTGGTCGAGCCCTTTAGAGAATGCCTATAATTGGGTCACTGGTTGGAAGCCTTCAATGCTGTTTCAGCTCATTGGGTCGCTGAGGAAGACGAGGCTGGAGAACATGTCGGAGGAGCAGCTGAAGAAGATTGAGGAGTTGAGGCTGAAGATGAGGTATGAGGAGGAGAAGGTAGAGAGGGAAATGGAGAGGCAGCAGGTGGCAATGGCGGACCGGAGGATGGTCGAGTTGGCCCGGTTGGCGAGCCGGGTGAGGAACGGCGGCGAGGTGGTGGTGGTAGAGGTGGAAGGGTTAGTGGATGTGGCATTGAAGGTGATGTTGAGTGGGTTGGAGAGGGTGATGAAGGCTGCAGATTGTGTGAGGCTCAAGACATTGAAGGGTGTTTTGGATGTGCTGAGCCCATTGCAGCGTGTGGAATTCTTGGCTGCTACTTGCATGGTTCAGATTAGGCTAAGGCAATGGGGGAGGAAAAAATGTGACCAAAATGCTCTCCTAAACCGTTAGCTGGTTTTTTGTATAGGAATTAGAGAGTGTGGATCCCAATTTTACCTTGTTATGTGTTTTACAATTTTGAACAGGAAAATACATGATCCGCATTAGGCTTCACCAAATTGAAATCATTTCTTGAAGAGAAAATGAAACTCATTGTTTGTTTGTTTGCATGTCTCTCTCAGTTTTAATATTTTTGTTTGGGTAACAATCAACAGCAGCTTCTGAGTTTGAACTAGTGCTCTGCTGCATTAGCATATGGTAGATCAGTACTGTAAAACACATGAATAATTGGAAACTGCAACAAGCTTCAAAACCTATGTATAATATAAGGTTCACAAATTTATAATTAAGCACAGGCTCCGATCCAAGCGCCATGTTAGTTTTACATTCACACTTTGATCACAAAATACATATTTGTGTTTATCTGGTATAAATTTAGGACACAAGAGCACTCCAGCAGTAAAAGAATAGCACTTTGTTATGTAACAGAAAGAATGAGAATGGAATGAATCATAAGGACACATATAAAAGACAAAAAGGGATTTGAATACAAGCATGAAGTATGTATGGGGATGGACTTAGCTATGCAGGGGGAGGGCAACATAGTTAAAACTTAAAAAGCTACTTTTCAGCTTCTTTTTCTTTTTTTTTTTTTTTAACAAATAATTTGATACAAAGAGAGAGATATGGACTTTGGCTTACAACAACACAGACACAGAGAAGAGAGTCAAGAGGAGAGAACTTTTAGGTTGCCTCTACAGATAAGATCTCAGTTCAGCCCACCAGAGGGGAGAGAGTCTGGGGACTGCTTGGTTGGGAGTGATGGGGATCACTTCCCTCAGTTTAGCAGTAATGTCCTTCATTGGTGGCCTCTGCCGAGGATCTTGTTTTATGCAATCTTTGACGACCTCACATAGGACATCGAGCTCGTCATTTTTGAAGGACTTGAGGGTTGGATCTACCATGTTGCTTCTATTCTCATTTAGATATGCAGAAGCCTGGCAATGTTGACAATGAGTTGATGTTACAACTTAAAGCATACAAAAGAACATAATGCAGAATTACTTTATGTTCAATACTTACCCAGTACGAAAGGGACCCTACTTCTTCTGAGTTTTGGAGCTTTCCAGAAATTATTTCAAGTAACAATAATCCGAAACTGTAGACATTTGTTTCTGGATCAGAGAGGGGTGGCAATTCAGAATGCTCCTTATCGTCATCACTGGAATTCTTATGCTTTCCGCCTGTTGTTTCTGAGCAGAAACAGATCTCTGCAATCTGTGGGGGAGAGAGTGAGAGAGAGTTATTGTTATAAGGGTAAAGTACTAAAATTTCAAATTGAACAAAGGCAGTCGGAAGGGTGTATGAACCTTAGCAGCATAGTCATCCGTTAAAAAGATAGAAGATGAATTCAGGTTAGGGTGTGCCACAGGTGGATTTAGCTCTTGGTGCATATATTGAAGGCAATAAGCTGTTCCCATAATGATCCTAACCCTTGCATTCCAATCAAGGTGTTCCATTTCTTCAACTGTAAAAAAAACATATAATTAATACATGTTACCCTCTAAATTTCAGGCAGCTAGTAATTAACTAAGGAAGCCTCCTCCAATGTGCAGTACAAAAGTAAGAACCTTACCATGCAGATGCTCAAAGAGATTTCCATTTGGAGCATACTCAAACACCATCATCCTCGTAAATGGTTCATCCTCCTCACAGTAGCCAATGAGATTGACAAAGTTTTTATGATTCACGCGTGACAGTACGTCAATCTACAGCAGGTGGGAAATGGCATAATATTATAAGAATTTTGAAGGAATTAGTTTATATATATATATATATATATATGCATATATACACTGCCTTGATCGCTGTCTTTAGTAACTGACATAACATACCTTTTTTCGGTAAGCATTCTCTGCACGCTTGGACCACTCTTTCAAAGAAGACATTGTTGTTGATGCAACAGCAATCTCAACTCCACTGGACAGTGTTCCCTTGTACACAATACACCCATCAATTGTGCTAATAATATTGCTGAAATCTTCACAGGCGGTTTCCAGTTCTGATCGGTTCAACTTGGGAACTCCTGCAACTCATATAAAGAAATCATTCAGGTTTCATTTTTACATATGGACCATCTTAATGCAGGAGGACTTCAAAGTCTATACAGAAGACTGTCAATATCTATTGACAAGAATGACATCAGTAGTTATTCAAAAGCCATGATTTTCAATAACCCCCTCATGTATTGCATGGCACTAGAACTCAAACAATGCTTTAGGCCAGTACTGAAGATTTCTTCAGTAACCAAACAGCTAATATAACAAAAAAGATAGTACAATCTAGTTGTCCTAGTCACTTAGATAACAGAACATCTGGTTTACTTCTCTTAAGCAAAAACCACTACAGGAAACAAATATTTGGACCCAACCAAATTTTTTTTGTGCTTATAACCTTTTAATTTTCTCTTTTCTTCGGGGTTTATTGGTTACTCTTTCGATGGACTAGATAATAGAACTTTTGTTTCCTATTACACCACAAAATTACCTGTTATAAATGCTTTCTGCAATTGCCCACTCAATCCAGTCTTCCAAGGACCTATGGTTTTAACTGCTTGGCTTCGACACATGAAGACCATGGCTATAAGAACAATGAGCAAGACAAGCACACTAAAAGAAATAATGATGTACTTCCATATATTTCCATTTGATTTTTGGGAAGATTGTCCACTAGGTTTTGAATTCTCATGTGATGGAGGCTGCGGTGCAGGTGCAGGTGGAGGAGAATTTTTCTTTTTATCTTTTGGCACAGCTGGGAAAGAGCCACTACTTCTGGTAGTTGGTAGAGCAATGATCTGTCCAGAAGGTACCGTACCAGTAACAGGTGCAGCTGGTAGGTTACTGGCTTGTGCAAGTAGCCTACGTCGAGCAAAGACCATGTTTGACTCAAACAAACCTGCATAATGCAAGATGCAACGTCAATGTATTTGTCAGAAGAATAAATTTCAATACTACTTGTGTATGCACCTTCTCACTTACTAGATAAATTATCACAGCAACCGTCCACCTGGCTATGCAGCGAGTCCTTTTTGTAACTGGAAATAAGAGCAAACATTTCAACAAATTGAAACGAACCAAACATAACTTAGGAGGCCATAAGAAGGAAGTTGATTCCCTACCGTGGCAGTGACAAGTAGTTGAGATAGTGCTTAAAAGCTACTTTAAGCAATACCACCAAGGAATCTCCATTATTCACATGTTTTAAATTGCTCTGCCAGATACTGCCCAAGAAATGCATGAAAAATTAGGAACAAGATAGATAAATCTTACTTCTATATTAACAGATAATACTCCAATACATATATAGAAGAATTACATTATCCATCAGAAAAAGGTTCAGAAGGCAGTGCTGGTTAATTCCCAGATTAATGTTTCTACTTTTTAAAATTATGTACACTTTGCTTTTGCCATAAACTCATTACTCAAGTCAAAACACAGATTTGAATGTACTCATCTGATTACCGGAGTTATCTCCTTTGGCAAGTGGTTACTCTGACATAAACATCCATGGAAACTCATTTGCATTTAAACTCCTTTAAATGATAGAACTCAAAGAGCTTTATTAACTAGCTGTCCAAAACAAAATTACTCTACACATTCCTGGGTACACTTAATGACTCTACAGTTCAGTTAGATTAGATATTCCATGGTAAGCATCAACTGGAATTCAAAAAATTCAAAAAAGTAAGAAAGAACCCATCAACAATAGAATAGATTTATTTCTTTTTGTCAACTAAATCATCGTAGTGAGACTCACGGGAGTGATTTGAGTGTGTAAGCAGTATTATACCAGTGTCCAAACTTTCTGTTTCCACAGCCAAATCCTGTGTTTCCACCGGATGTAAGGTAATCGTCGAATTGCAATTCAGAGAGCAAGCTGAGACTCCGGAGCTCTAGAGGAATGCTGCCTTCAAATCTATTGTCAAAAAGCAACCTGTGGTGCAAATTTTTTTAAGTCCAGGTACTTGAAAAGTTATAGAATGAAATAGAGATTGAGCATGCAACAGCTAACTCACAAGCGTTTCAGTGACAGCATCCTGCCTATCTCAACTGGAATTGTCCCACCCAAGTTATTGTCCCTCAAATCCAGCAGCTCTAACCTTGTAAGCCCCCCAATCTCCTTAGGAATTTCACCGGATAAACGGTTCTTGTAGAACACACTGTTAATCAGAGGAAGCAATAACCAGAATACTTCATAAGGTCACAGACTTGTTGTCTGTCATTTGTTCAAATTCGTATAATATGTATTCACAATTCAACTCTTATGTGTTTAGAGATTAAATTGAGTTCTATAATGTCAATAAAAGCATATACTATCGCCAAAGTAACTAGGCCAAGCCAAAGCAAGGTTTAAAAATCTCTAAGAAGGGTACAGTATCATGTTTTCTTAAAAATGCTAATTTGATTTTCTTTCTACGTCTTTATCCAGATAAATCCAGATAAAGTAAGTATTAACTCAATTGCTTGCTAGATCATTATGAGTATGTTCTGGTCCATCTTAAAGGTTCTGTCTATTTCTGCATGCCTGCTGATATTTTGAAATCCAACACCCAACTCAGTTTTTCCCGAATCATATGGCAGTTATAGCCTGAAACCTTATTCAAATTTGGAATTGTGTAATTTCATTCTAAAGTACCAAGTGCTAGATGTTTGAAAAGAGACAAATTTAGGTGTCACAAACAGTTCACTAAACATCAAAATCTCAACATCGACCAAACTCAAAACTTTAGCCACAAAGACTCAGTGATGATGAGATTCCTTACAGAGATCTTAGGTGACTAAGTTTCCCAAGTTCAGGAGCCAATGTCCCTTCCAAAGAAAAATCCGTCAGATTCCTACAAGAAGCCAATTAAAAGTCATCAAAACATCAGACCATTTAGCTGCAGTGAACAATAAATAATAGATTGGTATCTTCTAAAATGACACTTATCACCAAAAACAAAAAGGAATCTCTTGTAATCATCTAACACAAGAGGGACTTACAGAATTTGCACTTTACTGTCCACACAATGAACACCCTTCCACATGCAAGGATCGCTATCATTAGGACTCCAATTTTCCAAAGCACCAAAAGGATCAAACTTTATATTCTCCCGGAATGACAACAAAGTCAATCCTGCATTTCCACACCAATTGCAATAGAATGTTAAATCATGCACAACAACAACAACAAAAAAAAAAAATCAAGAATCCCATCCAATATTCCAACGCAATTCATTCTGTAAACTTCAGAAAGCAACGGCATACAAGAATTACCTTCATCATTGACAGACCAACAACCCCGAAACCTCGAAACAATAGTCAAAAAAACCAGGAGAGATAGCAAGCGGAACCCGAAAGGGTTCCATCTACCCCCCATTGCCAGATGAACCAAATGCAGCAGTGGTGATGGTGGTCGTAGTAACTATTTCCCTTGACAGCCACGAAGCTACGCGAATTACTATACAAAATCGCCAGGTTTTTTTATACGAGCAACCCCCTTCCACTATGCTCAAAAGCCCGAAACCAAATTTCAATTCTTTTTTCTTTTTTTTCCGCTTCCAACAAACAAACAAACAAAACCCAAAACTGAAACAAAATTCTAACTAGCAAAAACTAGGCTACAAAAAAACGCAAACCCACCACCGTATTCGGGTCCCTCATGATTATGGTTTATAATTGGAGGTGACAACACCCTTCTGGTCAACGAATGCAAATCCCCTGCTCTGCAGATTATCTTCTCAGACAGTTTTCTGGGTGCAGCTGAAATTCAAGCAAAATGTACAAACATAAGGTTAGCAATGTAAAATGACACCAACCCAAATGACCCAACAGAGGACAAAAGCATTAAAAGAATAACATGCAGGGGAATGCCCTCAAGTGCAAGCAATCTATGAGAAAAGTTAAGCCCAAAAAGAATAAAGGGAAAAAAGAAAGTGAGTTAAATTACCATAAAGAAGGGGACTTTTTTATTGGTGCTGTCTTTTTTCACTTGTTGGAATTTCTGGGGGTACAAGGGATAATCAACAGGAAGTTGAAAAACCAGAAATGCAGTGAATGAAGCAATTAATTTCAATTGAATTATGAGAAGAAAGTTCAAGGGTGCTGATAGGTGGGGGGTGATTGAGACTCAAAACTTCAAAAGGCAGCAAAGAAAAAAACACCAAAATGATTATCGACCCAAAAAAAAACCTTGAAAGAATTAAATTTTAATCCCGTAATTTTTTTCTGTTACTGCCTTTTCAGGATGATCTCAGAGGACCCTCCCTTCGACCATCTTTTGGGTCTCTCTCAGACTCAGAGCTTTCTCTCTTCCAAATTTTTCTCTTTCTTTCCCAGTTTTTCTTTTCCTCTCTCTCTCTCTCTAGCCCCCACCAGAAACAGCCACCCCCTCTACAAGCTGTTTTTTCTGTTTTTTTATTTTTTTTATTTTTTATTTTCCCCCTTTATTTATTTTTTGGGTTTTTTTAGTTTTTTGGGGGGAGGTTTGGGCTTTGGGGGGTTGCCGGTGGGTCCCAATGAATGTTTTTTTCTTTGTTTTTGGATGGTGTCTTTGTTTGGGTGGGGTCCACAAACACACACATAGGTGGATATGTTTGGTGGTTAATCTTGTTTTGTTGGTTAAGTGTTTGGCGGGAACTCAAACTGTGAACCGGCGGCACTCAAAAGACAGAACACACACTTCGTGTGTTTCTGTGTGTGTGAGAGAGAGTGGAAGGAGAGAGGGGCATTTTGGGAATTTCGATGGATCGATTGGTGGTGAGGGCCCCCACTTCCGGTGTACTTGGACGCGCTTCTCTTTTATTTTCTTAAGCAGTTGACCGGGCCCACCTTTATAGCGTGCTTGCCTCTCTGCCTTTCCTCCCATTTTAGTATTTAAGAAAAATAGATTACAATCCCTTCACATATGTTTCCACGGCCACCCGACCTTAGCCACGTCGTCAGTTATTAGTGTGTAGGGTGGAAATGGGCCCACCACATCATGCTTCTAGAGACAATTTTTTTAAAAAATAAAAATAAAAATTTGGTCGAAAATTAAAAAAAACTTTGCGTGCAATTGGTTTACAAAGTACTCTATTTAAGAAGCTAGGTATCATGTCATAGACTTGGTAGTGTTGCATTTATAGTACCACATTTGATTTTTTAAAAGAGTGGAACATTTGTCAGCAAATCATATTATTTATTGTGTTTTTAGTGCTTGTATCGTGTTTATATTCTTTCAAGTTAAAAGAAGTATATGTTGTGAAAAATTACTTTAGTTTTACCTTTTTTCCTTTTTCGTACAGAGCAGTTTAGAATAGTCATTTTGACATTAATATTGAGCCAAAGCATATAATTCAAAAAACATAAAAAAAAATTCAAACATAAATGCAAACACATTAGCTACTTCAACGACATATTTTTTAGAACTAGGTTTCTTTATTGGTAAGGTGCCACCGGCTGAGATTAATTAGGTAGGCACTGATCTTTGTATCTAAGTTCTAATCATTGTTACTACGAGTTGTTGAAATTTAGGTCATCATGAGCCATCATTTGTTCATTTGTTGGCCACCAAAACATGAAAAAACACAACCTCAAATTAACAACTATTGTTGATCATGGTACAATCCTAGAGCTGATGTTGTCTATGGCTGAGCAGGAAGGTTTCTCGTTCTATCAATATTTTGGCATAATTTTCAACTCTAAATTTTAAAAAGTATCCCGTTTTTGGACCAACTACTATGCGACATCTTCGTATTGAAAAATGGTTGCACTAACAAAAGTCATAAAGGAACAAAGAAAAAAAAAACACAAAAAGTCCAAGCCGAACTTAAATCTCTACACGTAGGGTTGACATCTGGGATTTTTATGACAAATTAAAACACTCCAAGAAGTACTTTTGGGTGCCTAAAGTAAAGTGGCAACTCTTTCATCTCAAAAAGGGGCATGATTGGTATTATAATTGTTACTTGCACATGTGATGCGATTAGGAGCTAAGTGATAAAATTAAGTTTCTAATTTTGTAATCACGAGTATAAAACCGAGAGATATGATGTGAGAAGATTATGAGCAATTGGGCAAAAATGCATTTGGGTTGGCTCTATTTATAAGTGGGCTTAATGTCCAGTATGAAGTGAGCTGGATCATAATTACGAAAATGATGGGTGAATACATTCAGTCCTTTTGGGCTAAGCATTTCATTAGCTAATGATTAATGATCATGTAATAAGACAAAGCAAAGGAATCATAGGACTGTACGATGTGGGTAGGATGCAATGAACGTAATGATGGTGCCTGTTGGCTTTTTTCTTGACGCTGCCACATTTTCACTTGAGTTCATGCATCTTCTTCCCATTCTCATTTCCATTTCCAATGCAATTCAACACATGGAGAATGATGATGTTCATGAACGTGGGGAAGTATCCGCGTCATGAATCTAGATGTTGATACTGTGAGACTCACAATGCACTAACAGAGCGTACCTCGATGATTGAGATCCACTAACGAGTTTATTTTAGTTAACTTATTAGGGAAATATGATAGTCGAACTCTTATCTTGAGTGTGAATCCGAAGTTTTCTTTATAAATATTACATTTGTTGTTATGCTATCAACACAAAAATACTTTAAAATCAAAATTGATATAATTAATCAAGTTGAATAATGAATCATGAATAGATGTACAACGTTTGATTGATAATATAGGACATAAAATATTTGACAAGAACATCTCACTTATCTCTTTACCCAGAATCCCAAAAGCTTACATCTTTATATTTTGTCTCACTGTTGGTCCGCCACACAACCGACTCTCAGCTCTCAGGTGCTCTCCTATATCACTATATATAACCCTCCCTTTCGGTTTTTTTCCTCCTCGTCTTTCGCACACACTCGTTCCTTCTCTGCTACTTTCTGACCTATTTATAATATGTGTCTGCTTTTCATCTGATTCTGAACAACCCTGCTCGTTAAAGAATGGATTTTGGTGCTCTGATGCTTCTGTGGCTCATCGATTCCATACGAGACACTGAATTTCACCGTATTGGGTTCTTTTCTCCTTAATGGATTGTTAATTTGCTTAATCTGAAATCTGATTTGGGTTTAGCTGGTTTAATCTGACTCTGATGGTTTACTGAGAATGCTGAGAAAAGTTTGGAAAATAAAGTCGTCTTCTTTATCAGTGGTTTACTTTATTGATCTGAATTTTCAGGTATCAGAAAATCCAATATAGACAGCGTTTGCAATTTGTGTTACGTTGGTAGGTTTAGGTGCTACAGAACAAGGTTAATTTAGACGGGGATTGATTAAACTACCATGCATATATATTGCTGTCCTCTGGGTTCACGTAGAGCTGGATTTTGGAATTGCTGCAGAGAAAGGAAGTTGCCTTTCAATGCTATCTTGTAGAAAAAGAAAAAAAATCAACACGATTAGTTTTTAGGAGTTGGATCTGATTCACATTTATACTGCATCATTCTCTGATTGGTCAAATTGGTCCGAAAACCCCATTGCTCACACCATGCCTGTGATTCAGAAGTTGTATAATGCTTGCAAGGTGTCCTTCTCTAGTAATGGTCCAATATCAGAAGAAGACCTAGAGAAAGTTCGTGCTATCTTAGGTGGGAGGATTGCCATATGTTTCTGTTTATTTTCTTGACCAATTTTTGATCATTGACTTAGATTTCAGCCTGTATAGGCTCTGTGCTTGCACATGATCGAAGTTCTTGGTCCTTAGTTTAGCATACAACTATTGGTTTACTCTTTCATATGTGGCTCTTCCAGATGAATTGAAGGCTTCTAATGTGGGTCTCGAACAGGAAGCACAATTGGCACGCGGATGGAAACATTCTATTCATGGTAGCAATGGCAGAAAAGGGCGTAATGGCACTCATCAGTACCCACCGGCAATCAAATATCTGCATTTGCATGAATGCGATAGATTTTCGGTAAGCTACTGGACCATGATCACTTCCCGTAGATTGATCTGTGTGCTTTATTTTAGTTCATCTATAAATTTGGAAAATCTTAAAGCTGCCTTTCTAGTACAAGCTTTGATATGTATATTTTTCTCATGCAGATAGGAATCTTTTGCATGCCACCTGGCTCTATGATACCACTTCATAATCATCCTGGAATGACTGTTTTGAGCAAGCTTCTTTATGGTTCTTTGCATGTGAGATCATACGATTGGCTTGATTTACCGGAGTGCTCTGATGTTTCTAAAGGTGCTCTTGTCTGTCTACCTTTGAGTAGTTCAAGTTTGTGCAATCCTCTTATATTGGTGACTGGAACATTATATCTGAAAGAAAGTACATACTTGCTTTTGTTCAGCATTTCTTTTAATCAGCATACATCTCAGCCATGATGCCTGACTCTCATTTAAGAAATTATCAGTAAATTAACTCACTACTGATAGTTGTGCCCTGCTTCTTGGTTTGTTGGGTAAAATATAGATGAATTTGTTAAGACTCTACTCTCTGCAATCATAAATGATTGTAGATAAACAATAGGAAAAACCTGAAATGTACTTATAAATATGATGATCTTCATTCTTATAGAGTAGCTTCATATGGGTGTTCGTTTTGCTACTCTCTGGTAGCTTGGCATGGCCCTTTTGTGATTTGGATAGCTTGATCACTGTGGTTGTTTGAGCATATATGCATGGTAGAATTTTTGAAGGAGTGAAGCATTTGGTTTGGAGATGAAGGCTTCATTCTTGTGAATATCGTTGTCTTCAATGAATAATTGCTCTTCAACATCTTTGTTAAGTTTTTGCAGATGCTAATTTTCTCTTTTCAATTTGAATTTCCTCATGTACTTGTATGCAGGGCAGCTGCTTGTCAATAAATTTTTTTTATATAATTATAAGTAGCTTCTTTACCATTTGAAGTTGCTGATGGTTAATGCCTTTAGGAATTTAACTGTGAATCATATCAGATAATCAGTGCACTAATGATTTTTAGTTAATTTGTTAGATTTTCGAAAGTGTTGAAATCAATGGATTGTATACTTTTGCAGTATTATCTTACTGTCCACTTAGTGACCATGTATGTTTCGTATGCCCATGTTTATCATCAAGAAATCATTCAGTCAATGCTCTAGTTTGCGTCAGTTGCCTTGTACACAAGAAGATTATAAATGGCCTACCAAGTTTAGCGCTGTTTGAAATACATCTTGTCTCTATATATGAGTCTGATATGATTGAACTCGCTTATATTTGATCTTGTAAATATTGATTCTCATTTCAATCTATCTTATTATGTAATAGATAACAATTTTCTTTCTGCATCTACTTCTTTTTACACTATTTTGGGCAAAAGAAATTCAAGTTTTGATCAGTGAAAATTTACAGCAAGACCTGCAAAGCTTGTTCGCAATTGTGAAATGAGTGCACCTTGTGGTACAACAGTTCTTTATCCAAATAGTGGAGGCAATATTCATTGTTTCAAAGCCTTGACGCCCTGTGCTCTCTTTGACATTCTTTCACCTCCTTACTCGTCAGAAGATGGGCGACACTGTTCTTATTTCCGGAAGTCCCCTCGTGTAGATCTTCCAAGTATCTTCGGTTCCTTGCACTCATAACTTGTTTTTACAGACACGTTTGATTTCTTGAACTAACTGTTTTCTGTTCTTCTTTTTTCATCAAAAGGTCTTGAAGAGTTGTGTGGCACAGAACCATCTGAAGTGGCTTGGTTGGAAGAGATTCAACCTCCTGAGAACTTCGTAGTCCGCAGGGGGGTGTACAAGGGCCCGACCATTAGAAAGTAAATGGGAATTTTGGACTGGATGTAAGATAGCGTTAGTTGCTTGGCTGCAAAAAGGAGGAGCTCATGAAGAGATAGGTGGAACATTGGAGCTAAGCGGCCATGACAATATTACAGTTTTTTTCCTAAAGCAAGGCATTCAATTGTAAATATTATTACATTGGCTTGGATGTGAAAGCTGATCGAAAGACCTTGTATCCTAGACATCGTTTCTGTGATTGATCTTTTATTGGATAATAACAAACTTCGTCAGTCTTTAATCTTGGCTGCATAGCTTGCAATTTATGAACTACTTGTAATTCCTATTTTTTTCTCTTCCTAAATTGATTGTTCTGTTGTGAAGACTTCTCAAAGCCCAGAAGCTGTACCAGATACAGAGAGACTAATTAACTCCCAAAGCCTGACCTGCTGCCCACAAGTAAATTTTTAGGAGGGTTAGTCCAGAGGGCAAGGCCCAAGTTAGATAGGACATTTGTAGTATTGTTTTTCTTTTGGCCCTCTTTGCGAAGCCAATGATTTATTAAGAAACAAGAATAACAGAAGAAGGCCTATAGTTTTTTGGCAAGTGGGAAGTTGTCTTGGTGCATGTTTTTCACCAGTTGTTTCCAATCTCGATCGCTCAGGCCCTGTCAGGTTAATTAGAATGGTAAATAAGAAACAGAACAAAAACGAAAAACGAAAAACAAAGGCTTCCCACATGTTTGTCAGAATGTCACCTCCCTCTCTGTCTCACTCTGATCATGAAGAACCCATGTTGGCGGCGGGTCTTATGCCAACATTTCATAGATCTGCACAGTTAGATTCTGTTTTACTGTCTTCATATGCACCAATGCATTGAACCTGATCTACAATGGGGAAAAAAAGTACTAGAATTTTTATCCAATTTTGAAGTTGAGCTGTCAGGTCATGCTATACTAAGGCTGTAGTCTTTACTCTTAGCTTCAACAAAACAACTCAATCTGCTTCTTAACCCTATTAGCATCTCTTGTAAATGAGAGAAACTTACATGTTCCGGAATGATGGACAACTGTTTCTGCAACACTCATTATGTGACTCAGCACATGAGAAAAGATTGTCGCATCACTCCTTCCAAATAAGTTTACCCATTAGAAAATAAATTAGAATCATTGTTAATTACCAACCTTTTCTAAACGCCCTTCCAACAATGTAAGAGACATATCTGAAAAAAGAAATACTTGTTTTCACATTGTAAAAAAAAATAGCGCCATTTCTGGAGAGATGTCTCTGTTTTAGTTTGTAGTGTGGCTCTTTGATACGGTCGACTATGCACTAGAAAGAAGAGTACAAGAATGTATATTGTCATTTTCCAATCACCACACAAACTAGTGCATTTTTTGTGAGACTAATTAGACAGAGGTTTCTCTTAAAATAAAGGGAACGGTGAGAAACAGGCACTTGTATATAAAAACAAGAAGATAATTTGGTCAGCCAGTTTTCACTTATTCTCTAGTGCAATGGTCGATTTCCCAAAAACATAAACAAAATTTTTGAAATGATATCTGCAAACAATCGTAAGAAGACAAACAGAGTAATACCCCGGCATGCATGAAATCATATTAAACTCCATTAAAATACTATAACCAGACATGATTCTCCTTTCTGGTTAAATTAAAATAAAACCCAGTAGCTCTTATTTAAAGACCAAGATATTGCATAGCGGTGCTAGCTGCTAGCTAGGTTAGGATTGGATGGATGTCTCCATTGTGGGGAATATTATAGAGAAAACTAAAGGAAAGATTCTTTCTTGGCTTGAAATTGTCAACTCCCCATGCATACGTGAAGACAAAAGAGCAAATACTTTTTTTCTCTTTTTTCTTTTTTCATAGTTTTGAAAATCGGAGTGGACGACTGATTGTTTTGTTTTTACTCAATTAACCCATCGAAATCGATTAACTAATTTGACCCAAATTCTGTTGGTTAAATGTATGGCTATATATTCAGCTATCGTTCTAGGTTAGTCAAATTAACCAAATGATTCCTCTTCTTTCCCAAAGACTATAAGGAGGACTCTTTTGGCACGGGAGTCAGGACAGTCCAATTTCTCTCTGGATGCCTTGGAAAGTAAACGACTTTGGATGGTAGGAAATATGATAATAAAATGTTGCCCATAATATATATTACTGATGATAAAAGGTATCTTGAAACGGTGTATTTTAGTAAGAATCAACTTTATTAACGATTTTATAATCTGACAATATAAATTTATGTTGTTAGACACTTTGGTATGAGAACATTTCTATTTATGGGTGACTCGTGATTTTGCGAAGACAAAACTTATACGGCCAACTGGTGTAGTGTGATTGGTGAAATTAATTTGGTAACATGCACCCATCATCAACTTTGTTCCAACTCTGACATTATTAAACAGACGCTCTCTTCATCATCATCAGCTTCTGACTTTTAATGTTATAACCCCATCTGCATGTAAATGATGGTCGTGATTATATATGATTACTATGAGTGGCACTCATTTTGCAAGGCCAGCAATCAGCTTTCTACCCATTGGATGCATTACGTTCTACTAAAAATATAAACTATTTTTCTTGCAGATACTTATCACGAAACAGTGGACAAAATTGACTTTTAACATCTGCTAGAAGACATAACAGAAATGGTTAGCTAGGGTTATAAGTAGTCAACAAAGTTAGTAGGGAGACTAGCTTCTTCCTCTAACATGTATTTCTTTTAAAAGCAACTGTACTTAGTCAAATAGGTAGGTGATAAATCCCCCCTTCTCGAAATATCAGCATCTTTTAAACAATAACATTAAAATATCAAGTTCCACAAGATCATCATGAAATGCTTCAGCATCTTCTGTTCAAGTAATAATTTCAAATTATTTTGACTGGAATGATATGCGATTAATTTCTCCTTATAGTATATGTCTGTAATATATTCTTTCATGTTTTTTTTTTTTTTTTTTAATATTTTAAAAATAGTCAAAGTTAGGAAAGAGGAGGGGGGAAACTTACACACACGGGTAACATTGGAGCTTGAGAACCCGTGATCACTTGGAAGTACACCAGCCATTCCAATCCAACTAACACCCATTGAAATTGATAATCGTGTTCTTATTTCATAGTATATGTGTAGAAGTTGAAGTCATTGTTTCAACTTGTAGATTATTCATTCATTTTGTCTAAAGTATATTTAATTTGTCTGCAGATAGAGATGGGCATGCATATCAGTGTGAAATCAATTTGCAGAATTGGAAAATCATGTTATGGGAATGATCGACGCATGCCATTTGGTCTACCTCGCATGAAGTCCCACCAAAATTGACCAGTATTATATTCAATCTCAAGAATTCTCACCTCACCATGCATGGCCCCACAAAATTTAGTGTTTATATGAAACAACCTTACCAATAATGAAAGGCAAGAGCTACGGCAAAGTGTGCGTGCTAGAATCGAAAAACCTATAGGGATGACGACGTCGACACACAGGAAAACAGGTGTGCATGTTGATAATGGGAAAAAGTCCAATTTTAGGTGGGAATTGAAATTGAGAGTGATGACATAAGAGGTCCCCACTCTTGCTTAATTTATCAATAATTAGTTCATTACATTAACCAAGATGAAACTTACTGAACAAAACAACATTTGATTATCATTAATAAACCAATAGACCAGAGAGGAGTCTCCTCGGAGGTCAAGACAATTAAGATAACCACGAGCATTTGGAGAGAGAGAGAGAGAGAGAGAGAGAGAGAGAGAGAGAGAGAAACACAGCTCAGAGAACACAGATTTTAAAAGGACAAGTGTGGAAACTGAAAAGGAGAGGCAAGGAAGAAAAGGGAGAGAGGAGTCACATGATTTCCAACAATCCAAGGAAGCAGTAGTTGTATGATCTGTATCCATAATGTGAGTATTAACTTTTTTATGCCATGAAAGTCTTGGAATATCTGCATTTGGATGACTTTAATTCCATTGTTTGGAGTCTTTGGACCAAACAAAAACATCCCAAAATCAATATATATTTTCATTACTAATTAAGAAACTTATATGCATCTCTAGCTCTCCCCTTTCACCGCATCCTCGAATCGGTATGGAGAACTGTTTGATTACTTGTAAGAAGGATTGAGGCAAGTACTTTCACCATCAATGGTTTGTATTTAGGAAAAAGAGAGTGAATAAAGTAACTCTTTAATTAGTTTTGTGATGATAATCTAATTAATTGCTTTCTTCTTTAACCACAAATAATCTTGAGTAGGTACCTCCACCTACTCAAGATGATTGTTAGTGAATTTTCCAAGAATTTTGGACACTAATGAAAGGTAGTAGTTGTCTGCCAATCAGTAATCTTTAGGAGGGAGTTCTTCAAGAAGCAATTGATAACCATTAAGGTTGAGATTCTTTCTTTCCTCTTTTCTTCTCTTTTAGTCTCTTTTTCATCTTTTTTTCGTGATCTCCCACAGCTTCCGAGGATCATAAACATCATGTTTTCTATGGGGGGTACGTAATGCAAACATGTAGCATCTCTCTAAAAAAAAATTTCCCATATCTATTTCCTTATAGGATGGCTCGTTACTTCTGAGAAATTAACCGCCAATGACACACCAGTTTATCAGCTTATGTTCATTACCTGTATATGACCTATTATTTGCCTACCCTAATGTTCATTTTCTTAAACTATGATTATCGATCTATTGATAAGAGATCTTGCTCTCTGCTCTCTCTCTCTCTCAAGAATTAAGCATAAAATCTAAATTTTTGTATAGATATGTGTGTGTGTAACTTTGAATTATTATTATTTTTTTCATATTTTGTTCATAATTGATTCTGGAGTGGCAGATAACAGCTGAACTCTTATCAACATATTGATGAAAACTCTTGTTCTTAGCAATACAAATTAACTTCGATGCATCTTTATATTTTTCAATAATCATGTCCATTCAGGATTTGTTTTCAAAATGTATTTAATTCGGGCGCAATCTTACCAAGCGTGCAGGATGACTATAAAAGGACTCTAGTTCTCCTTTTCTTTTCTTGTGAAATTCACTGTTTTTAATTCCCATTTGATGATATTTTTTTTTTTCAGAAACATACAGCAACCTGATTAAGAGGACATCACTTGTCAGTCTTGGGAGCTTAAGAAGCTAGCTAGAGCTAGCCATGACCAATGAGCAAGATTATGGTGATCAGGAAGAAAACACATCAGAGGGGTCTTCCCAATTAAAATGTTCATCCTTTGATTTGAATGAAAAAGCTGGTAGTGACAATTGTGATGATACCAAGGTTGAAGAATTCGAACTGAGTGTTGACGAAGACGACGAAAAAAGAGGTCAAGGGAATATCAATAGTAGTACTGCATCCAGTGCTGAAGGAAATGATGAAGGGCGGAGAGGGAAAGTAAGGCAATATGTGAGATCGAAAATGCCTCGTCTCCGGTGGACACCTCAACTCCATCTTTCTTTTGTTCATGCAGTTGAAAGACTCGGTGGCCAAGACAGTAAGTTTCTAGCTTAGCTAGATCATATAAATATATATATATATATATATCTCTCTCTCTCTCTTGACATTAGTTTTAATTCTTCCCTTTACTTATTGGTGTAGGAGCAACTCCCAAGTTAGTTCTTCAGCTCATGAATGTGAAAGGACTTAGCATTTCGCATGTAAAGAGTCACTTGCAGGTATCATAGACTAATTCTCAAACCAGCTTCTGTTCTGATATATAATTTGCCCGTCCTTCCTTGTTTTCCCAACTGATATCCTTCTATATAATAATGCATTTTCCATTATCAGATGTATCGAAGTAAGAAGCTTGATGGGGATGGTCAAGGTAAAATTTCATCTCTCATCTTTGAGTTTATAATATTGAATTTTTAATTTGTTCAAGGAAAAAGAAAGTGAAACAACTAAATTTCAGATTTAAAAAAACTCATTCACGCAACTAAATTTCCTTTATTTATTTATTAATGTACAGTGGTATCTGAGAAACAAGAATCCACGGATGGGAGAGATCACATAGCTTGCATGTTGCACCAAAAAATTAAGCAGCCTCATCAACATGTATACTTTAGAACGGACAACGGTGGCATTGTTGTAGCGACCCCTTCACACGACCACAGACAACCATTACACTCAGATTTTAAACCTAACGTTTCAAGGTATACATACATTAGTTTATACTACACAAATTGTCTCTCTCTCCCTCTCTCTTCGATCTGTTAAACCTGATGCATGAAGTTGTTCTAATAATTAAGGTCATCATGTTCTCTACTAAACAAAGAAGTTGTACAAGGCAACAAATCGATGGACATGACGATGCGATCGACTACTGTCCCCATAAACCCTAGCCGGTTTCTTGAGGAAAAGAAGTGGCCTCCATTTGGAATGACTAACAAACAACAATGTTGGAGAGCTAAAAGATTGCCTGCCAAAATCAGTTGGTCACATAATTATGATGGTTCCCAATCTGATCATTTAGTGCGTCATATGTGCACCACACCAAGGTTGAATACTGGGCAGTTTTTCCACAATACAAGACCAGCAGAATGGAACCTTGGAGAGAACAAGAACACAAGGCAGTTTCCATCAAATTCACACAATTCTGTCAGCAATTCCAGTTGCCACAAAACTGAATTCGAGCCCCCATTTAGGCTTGAGGTACGTTTCTCATCATTTATATTCATTAGTTTAAATTTTGTTTCTGTATTCTTTATCTAATAATTAACTGATTGAAATACAGTTAAACGAAGAAAAGATTTTGAAGTTCAAGGAATGGATGCCTGAATTGGAATTGGGTCTGAGCCAAAGAGTTGAGAATCATGAGAAGACGATTTTCCAAAATCAGATGGTTAGTGAAGAAGTTTATGAAACTTCCCAAAGAATTAAACAAAACTATTACAAAGAGCTTGAGGACAGGAGCAAACAGGAAATTAGCACCAAGCTTTCTCTCTCTCTCTAATTATTGTAGAACAATGCAAATAGTCATGAATATAGGGCGGTATATCCAAACACAATTAATTCCAGTGTATACAAATCAATGTCATGTAGCCAGTCCATATTGAAGCTGAAGTAGTTCTTAAAATACGTATGTGATGAAAACCAAAACTATACGACTGATGAAGTCTCTTGTTTTGAATTTACTACAAGCTTTTTCAAAAAATAAAAGAACTTGTGGGTGGCGTTTCAAATTTTACTCGTTGAACCTTCTAATGCATGAATGAAGATACATCATTAAATTTTCCATGCAGGATTGGATTTGGAAAGAGAGAGTTCAAAAGAGGGGGGCAATCATCGTGGAGTGGATGTAAGCATTAGAAGAAAGGGGAGATTCTCCAATAAGTACTATTTAACTTATTTCTAATTTCGGCCTTTACATTGCATTCATTAGATGTATTTGTAGATTTAATATGCAACATAAATGCAATCATCGTGGAGTGGATGTAAGCATTAGAAGAAAGAAAAGCATGGCAGAGTCAACTCATTTGAGTCCCTTTTTTTTTCTTTTTGGCAACTACCCATTTGAGTCAATTCAGCATTTTATATCCGGTCTAGCAAATAAAGGGGACTAAGTAAGGGCTTACTTGAAATTTTGAAGAGTACAGAGGCAAAATACACTAATGTGATTATTATTATTATTTAACTCAATAACTGTGTTGATGAGATTTGACCTCAACTGTCGGAAATTAGGTACCACGACCAAATGTTCATCAGTTTATGTTATTTATAAGCTAGTGTTTTGGTTGCTAGAATAATAACATTGAAACCTCTTTTTTGGTCGGAAAACATTAAAACTGGGTGAAGTTAAAATAAACTGAATTGAAGTAGGCCATTGATAGGAAGTTCAGACTGAGTCATGAGTTCAATGCAAAGTTTGCCAACAATCTCATAGACGGACAGCCCACAAAATAATATGGGCCTAACGTAGCTACACAGTCCTGCTTTGGGATTTATAAAATTTATTTTGCTTTTCTTTTTGGACTTGAAAAAAATAGAAAAAAGACTTTATTTGAGTTACAAGTAGCTGATGGAGTGTCAGCTTTCTGGTCTCTGAAGAACAAATATTTCCTTTTTGACAGAAGCAAAGAAACTGCAAAACTGACATATACAAATATTTGAATGATCAATCCATAGGGTGATTGAGCTAATCTTTCCAAAAATATCAAAGCCAATAAGAACTATTAGCATCATGACCCCCGAAAAAATAAAAATGGTAATTCCTATACATCAGCATCACAGGAAGCCAAATAAATTAGAATTGCTGTCCGAAAGATATACTCCAATTACAAGAAATTGGGCCCGTGTGACCTTTTTTGCCTATATGCTATCTCAGTTCAACTTGTAAGAGAAGAAATCAATTGTAAGCTAGAGAAAGCCAAGAAGCAAAAAGCTGAGAAAACCAAGGTTATTCATCTAGTAATATATCATGAGCAAAAACGATGGGGGGAAGAGAACCTCTCTGCGAATATAAAATAAGTACGTAGGCCAGCCGATGTTAACTACTTTTGATCACCTTCAAACAAACTTTTCAAATGAAGGCAGCAAGTTTTTGGAAGACCACGGCAATTCTAACTCTTGGATTGCTGAGAAATATGAGCAATCAATTCCTGTCAAGGGGAAGAAAAGTTAGAGCTCCCTTTTATCATAGAACTTCTATTGTATATATGAAATTATGGGATAACGAAGGGGTGAGATTACCTCAGAATAACGAACATGATCATGGCGCAAATTGGAAGTTTTTACAATGGTTTCCCACTTGGTGCTGGTGGAGGATGTCTTGGAATCCAACCTTTTAGTACGTGCTTGTGAAATTGGATATCGGGAAGAAATTGAAGAAAGGGTAGACCAAAGCCAAGACTGAGAAGGTGATCTTGGTAAAGGTGGGGGAAGAGGAGACTGTACAGAACTAGCATCAACAATTCCTGGTTCTACTTTTATAATCTGACCACTTTTTCCATTAGCAATGGAGTTTGAACAGTTGAATGGCTCAATATCCTGACCAGTTCCTAGCTGAGAGTTCTTCACTGCAACTACTTGGCCTTTGACGTGTGAGAGGTCAGATAACGAAGGTAGTTTGTCATAAATGGAATCCGATACCTCATGTTCCAATGTGCCACCACCCTCCAAATAAGTCAGGCATTTGATATCTAGAAACGAAGATTCAGTATAAGTTTCTTCCGTGTCTCTACTCTTTAATAAGGTATCAAAATCCTCACCAGTAGAGTCTACTTGTTCCTTGGTAACTAAAGAACTTGAATTTGAACATGATAGTTTGGCAGTATTTACAGTATCTACATAAAGTGTCTTCTCAATGGTAGGGCTCTCAGAGTGTGGCCCTTGTATACTTCTTTGGTGGCTTAACACTTCCTGAAATTTGTGACCACCCTTGTTATGCAGATTGAACTTACTATTGGCTTTGACACTCTCTTCTCTGGGAATGCCAAGAAACCCCACGCCAGGAAATGGAGACTTTGGTGCTTCATTTCGATAAGGGGATATGCAAGCGCTTCGTGAATGCCTGAAGGGAGATGACCTACCATTCTTTAAATCACCAGAATGAGATAAGTGACTGGATGCACCTGCCTGCTTATACTCAGACTTCTGTAATTCACCTGATTTGACTCCACAAGGTGCTTCATTTCGATAGGGGGATATGCAAGCACTTCGTGAATTACTGAAGGTAGATGACCTGCCTTTCTTTAAATCTCCAGAATGTGAAAAGCGACTGGACTCACCAGCCTGCTTATACTCAAACTTCTGCAATTCACCTGATTTGACTCCACAAGGTGCTTCATTTCGATAGGGGGATATGCAAGCACTTCGTGAATTACTGAAGGTAGATGACCTACCATTCTTTAAATCACCAGAATGTGAAAAGCGACGTGACTCACCAGCCGGCTGTACTCCAGAAGGTGCTTCATTTCTATATGGGGATATGCAAGCACTTCGTGAATGCCTGAGGGGAGATAACCTCCCTTTCTTCAGATCACCAGAACGCGTAAAGAGACTGGATTCACCAGCCTGCTTATACTCAAACTTCTGCAATTCACCTGATTTGACTCCAGAAGGTGCTTCATTTCGATAGGGGGATATGCAAGCACTTCGTGAATGCCTCAGGGGAGATGACCTCCCTTTCTTTAGATCACCAGAATGTGAAAAGCGACTGGATTCACCAGCCTTCTTATTCTCAAACTTGTGCAATTCACCTGATTTGACTCCACCTTTTGATTTGTGCTTATAAGCAGCATCCAAGGCATGCTAATTAAAATAGTACAAGACTGTCAGTTCTGTATATGATTTCTTCTAGTTATTGGATACAAAAAAATTGAAAGAAAACTAGAGACATGAAAGTGTGTGTCCTACTAACCTTGTTGAGTGGTTTGCTGTGAGACCGACCATAAGTAGTTTTTTCTGATCTTATAACCCCAGAGGAGGAAGACATGAGAGCCCGGGTCCTACCTTTCATCCCTGGAACTGGACTTAAGAGGCATAAAGAATTTCTTAAGCACAACCGAGGAAATAACCCACAACCCTTTGCTGAAATGGAGCCAGAGGGATCATACTCATCATCTTCTCCTTCGCTTTCTTCCTCCTCTTTATATTGGTCATATTGCAGTTCCATGTGAGACCCTTGTTCATTAGGTAAAGGCCTGATATCCTCACGACTTACCCTTGTGACTTGTCTTGGTTGTTCAGGTGCTATATATTGCTTCTTTGCAGCATAATGAGGTGTCTCCAAAGCCATTGCCTTGGCTGCAGGTAAGAAGCGACTCATCATCAAATCTCGAGTTTGCGAATCCACAGAGAAGGCTCTAGATTGCTTTACATCTGCACCATCAGATTGACTCAGACCACTTGCACTACAGTTGAAGGAGAAAGACTCTGTAGGGGAAATCGTCTCAAGTGCATCCGAATAAACATCATCCTCATCCTCCACTTCCAAGGCCCTTCTCTCATTTGTTTTCTCTTTTGAGCATTTCAAATCCATCACATTTTCATTCAAAGAATATGATTTAAATTGAGGTCTAATCCCACTTCGATCTGCATGATCCCTTTCTAAAGTTTGCTTTGTAACATAATCTATAGGCTTCCCAGGGGGAAGCCTAGGAGTGACAGACGTCTCCTCCCGAGGCTGAGGCTCCGGTTCTTTATCTTCCTTTGCCTTTCCAGGGATGTGCTCCCAGTGAAAAGGAACTGCAACTGGTTCTGTTACCTGCTCCAAACAAAAGTCTGATTTGTAAGGTGGAAGAGTATGTCTTCCATCGGGCCCCTGACTTATCTTCTCTTTCTCTCCATCTGTGCACACTGGTGTTGTAGCAATTCGTCTCACAGACAAAAATCGTGCATTCAAATTCAATTTTCTTTCCTCCATATATTAATTCAGGTCAAGCCAATTCTGCTCAATCCCTCTATTATTCAAATTTCACCGACTGAGAAAGAAGCTTCAATTGCTAACAACAGGGGTGGCATAAAAGATCATGGTAAATCCCTTACCATCCGAATTGAAATAAATCCTGAAACAGAGAAGAATAAAATCAGTAAAACAAACCGGAGTTTATATCAACTAGCATGCTCAACTCCAGTTATGCTACTTGTAATAGATATGACTGGAAAGAACATTTGAACAACAATAAACAAAACAGAAAAACAGTTGACAAAAACATTAACAACTATGCAGACAAGCCAAATCCAATAATTTAAAGACAGTCAGTAGGTGCTGGGATTTATGAATAAATAACTAACAGAAAAGCATTTAGTAGACGAGCTGATTTTTACCTACTCTGACAAAGCCTCACAACCAAAAGAATTACTAGTTCTGGCCAAGAAGAAAGAATTAACCTTTACAACAACAATCTGCAACCATCATCACAATTCCATCAATAAGATCTAACAAACAGTAACCTTGAAATGAGACCCAAAAGAAGAAACTTTATTGTGAACTCCCCATTTCAAAGAAACAAACAACTATATCAAATAAAACCCAGAATTACCCAGAACACCAAAAAAAGTATTTCTGCAAGTTAAATTCATTACAGTTGATAACACCATTGGTCATTGAACAACCATATCAAAATAAAAGTTCATTGAAGAAGATAAGAGGCATACCTCTCAGGCTCTCACTGCATAGAGAGAGAGAGAGAGAGAGAGAGAGAGAGATTGCTTTGAGCCTGCTGTGCCTGATGATATTTGGCTCCGAGAATGATGCCGTAGAATTTGGGGAATGAGTGTAACCAAAGAAAAGCAAAGCCAAAGGATGAGAGAGAGAGGGGTGGAAGAAGCTGAGTATGTGGTTTTTAACTTTTCGAAGAGTGTATATGGATTGTCGGAACAGAGGGAGAGAGAGAGAGAGAGAGAGAGTAAAGTAGACAAAGACCAAACACATGCAGAAGATAAAACTACTGCTGGCTGCTATACTGCATTGTAACATTGTACGGTACATTTGATCATTTTGCTCTGTTTTGCCTTGCTTTGCTTGCTTGCTTGTTCCTAGAAACGTGGTCCCCTCCTCTCCTCCTCTATAAAGTTTTGATCTTTCAATCTTTCTTGATATGGGGATTTTTATTCATCCTTTGATTCTTGCTGGGTTATTTATGAAAGCCTAAAATAATTAAATCGGGATTGAGACCTTTGGAGGAGAAGAGGTGTGGTCACGGACATCACGGTTGCGAAACAGAGACCGTTGCTGATCCAAAGCCCTTTCCTTTCTTTTATTTCTTCAATCCTGCCAAATTTAGTGGACCGACCTATTTATATATTTATTTATTATTTCAACTTTCAGACTTTTCAGTCCACTCTCTGACTCCTTGTCCGCGTGGCAACTTTATAAATCATACTCAATCATTCTTTTTTGTTTTATTTTTTACTAAATCAAAAATTAATTGATTAAATTTCCAGCTTAAGTGGTGAAAAAGAAAATTAGGAGGAAAGCTCTGAAAATGTAACAGAAACTCAAATGATTTGATTAGGCAGTGTGTGTCGCTCATAGAGCCTCATCATGAAAGTGGAAAATGAAAGCATATTTGGACCCATTGCCATGTGATGGATGATGCGTTTTTCTCTCACTACTTCCGTCTTTTTTTTATTCAATTCAAAACTTCAATAATCTCCGGATGGCAAGATTTTTTTTTGGGACAATGTCAAAGTTTGGTTGTTGAAATTTGAAACTGAAAAAGTAAAATTATTTTCTGGGCCTTATATGTCTACAAAATACATGGCATAACATATGATATGGCAGAGAGCCACACCCACATGGTAACTTCAATAAGAAAAGATTGTCAATCAGCAATGCCTTTTTCTAAAGTGCCCTTCAATTGCGGAGGCCACCCTATAGACCAAAAGTTATTCTTAATTGGGGATTTTTTGGTAATTAGACTGGGTCTACGGCAATCGACATTCGATTGGGGAGTGGGACTCTCCCGTATCTTAGTTGGTCCATGTTACTGCCTTGTTACAACAATTTAATTGAAGTAGCAAAAGAGTTATCAAAACATGAGGTTTGAATTCGACTCGTGCATATGGAAGACAATAATATTTGTGATGAGTTCGATACCAAGTTGTGGCTAGTCTCATTGTGGTGATGATAACTTTTGTTGTTAGTGCATTATTCCGTCGTAAATTTTTTTATGTAAATATCTTATCGTTTTTCAAAAGAGATCAAAAGTATAAAGGAGCTATATTCTAGTTAGAGATATGACTGTTAATGTGAATAAGATGTTGGAAGATATTGATTCAAACAGATTGATAATGATTTTATTCTAACTACCTGCAATTGAGCAGATAGAATGATTAAGCTGATTATAATTAGGATGATTGTTTATAATTAGACAATTATTTGAAATTACACGTCTACAAATCTATCCTTGTATACCAAGAAAGTACATTTAACTTTTTTTTTCTTTTTCTTTCTGATATATGAATCAAGTAGGTTTTTATTTAATAAAGAATAGATGGAAGAAAAAAAAACTCAATATCATCAGCCAGGAAAGCAACTCTGCAAATGCAGCACAGGGCTCAGCAAAAACATGGCAGGCAGCCTAAGTCCACAGTGAGATCATAGGAGGCAAGGCAATCTGCAACTCCAATTGGGCCTCATAAATTACCAATAGGACCTCAGGTCCTTTGTCAAGGAAGAAAATCTGTCTAGTACTCACTGTTGTAGCTGAGTGTGATGCTCTGCGACAAGGTAGTTTTCAGCTACATGGATATTGTATTTTGTTTTGTCTAATTTTTGATTGGCTTAGAATTGTTGTTGAGCTAGAAGAATTGCAATTAGTACAATAGGTTAGTATAAAGACCATACATATATTACAAAGCCAGGACAACAATTGTTCAATCTGTCTTGAACCTTATCTGTTACAAGATTGGAAAATAAAAAACATCAAACTTGGTTGTAATCGATCAAATTATTCTGTCCGCTACATCACGCAGAGAAAAATCACTTTTCTCAAATATGTTTCTGTTTCTGGTTTTGTTTATAGCATATGTTCAATGAATCAATGTTCACAAGAACATGTCAAAAAAAACAGGAGGAACAAATGCCTGTTTTACATAAATTTAAATACTAATAGTAACAACCTTCTTCAAACTTCACAGAAACAATAACTTCCTTTCCCCTTTTCAGCGCATTGCAGCAAACCGGTTCATCTTCCACTGCAGTGGGTGGTATGTCTTCTCTGTTTGCTCTACTTTAGTCCATGGGAGCTTGTGCTTGGCCATTTTTCTCTTCTTTGCAGATACTCCCCAGAAATCTCCCGCATTCTGTGTAATGAAAATACGAGGGACATTAGTTATTAGTTTAACGGCCGGCTCTATTGATTGATTCTATGTATCTACTTTGAGAGGTAAGGGAAATGATTCTGTATACACTTAAGGACTTTTTTTTCCTTTTCTAATATGCTTCATAACTTGCTACACTAGGTTAAGTATTAGTTTGCAACTTGCGAAGTACACTATAATGTTGGTTTTCAGTGTCAAACACCAAGTAGATATTGAAATGAAACAATGATAGAATTTCCATACCTTCAGGCAGAGACCATCATCAACATCACAAATGGGGTAATCACTTGGGCAACAGTATTCAGTGCCGGTGCAGCAAACCGCATTCTGATATTCACAGCAACCATAGATGAGGCAGTAGTCAAGGAATTCAAAGAGGCAACAACATGTCTCATCACTTGGACAATAGGAGAAGTCTCCGCAGTCACTTGGTGAAGGAGAGGGAGGTGGCGGTGGTGGTGTCACTGGTGTAGGTGGTGTTGGTGGAGGGGGTGGTGACACTGGCGTAGGAGGAGGTGGTGGAGCTGTTGGGGATGGTGCAGATGACTCTTTGGTAGGATATGAAGCCATGGCATTGATTGCACAAACCCCATATTTTAAATTAGTGTTCCTTCTTATGTAAATGTATCCATCTATCCCCCAACTAGTCCCCCATGAATTCTTTACAATCCAGTAATCTTCATCGCCTTCGGAACCGTATCCTACAACCAGAGGTGCATGGTCAATGTCATCTGGATTGTCGGAGCAGTCACCATCGTAGATTCCCTGATTGAATCACATTAATTTTTTTCTTATTAAAATTATGTCTCAGTAACATTTCAGATATCGAAGCCAACTAGTGAAATGAACATAAATTAGACTTACTCCTGTGTATAGTTGGAAATCCCACGCAGAACCGTCTATACCAACACTAACGGGTTGCTGAACGGCAGCACATAAAAGATCACTGTCTGTTTCTCCCACATCTTCATAACCATCAATGGTGACAACTTTAGTTTCCTCCTGATTATGGCATCACACAAATAAGAACAGAGGAAAATAGGCAAAATTTGTTCCAGACAAACACAATATGTATTATTAATAAGCTATAGGGTTGAACCAGACCTTGGTGACATTGCAGGTACCATCCACGCCTGTGTATGGATAATTAGCTTCTGTATTGATACCACCATTGTCAATAACCCATTCAAAAGCATAGTCCATGTAGCCTCCGTCACATCCATAGTTGGTACTGTCACAATCCACAAGTTCTTGTTCTGAAAGGCTAATGAGTTCTCCGGTGGCTATTGCATTGATTCCTTCAATAGCTCCGGTGGTAGAAAATGCCCAGCAACTTCCTGAGAACACAAAAACAAGATTTCTTTAAGAGATCAATAAAACTTAGCATGAGTGTCAATTTACAGACAGGACATGTCGTTTATAACTTGGGAGCACCAAGCATGATATGCCGTTTTCCAAAATTGAAAGAAGAAGAAGAACAGTATCACCAATTATGATTTTTGTAAGAAAAATGGTTTGTTCAATAAAACAGTAAAAGCGAGCACTGCAAGACATTTGTAAATGTAATATCCTGAGGCCTGAAAGCTATATTGTTATTTTACTACCTAACAAGTTTTTGGGAAGAAAAAAAAGTCTTAAGGCTTTACAAAAAAAGTCTCTACAGAATCTTTTAACATCCTGATCATGTGACTTTTGATATCATCGATTGATTGTAGAAAGCGGGAGACACCAAATAGTCAATGAAGGATGAGTTCTAAAGATCTTGGTCTTATCTGGATCATTCCATCTATTCTATTGGTTGAATCTAAAATCTCCCGTTTTATTGGAATATTTCTTTTGACCTCAAAGTTAGTTGTGTTTCATTTCTTTCCTCACTTATTGCTCCAAGTTCAGATTGTTTACGCATTTTTTCAACCAATTCTGTTATATTTCATCCTAAAGTTTATGTATCTGAACCTATTTAGAGCAGCAGTGCTGCAGCAAGAAAGATGCACGAAAGTCTGTGTAATCCCGAGCTGATTAGAAGAACCAATGATGGTCTAGTGCATCTGTCCTAAAACCTTTTGAATCAATCTACAGGGAGAAATCATAAACATTCTGGTGTCTGACTTTTACAAGTCCAAAGTGTTCCCACAACAATACTCAGAAGAACTATTTATATGAACTTGTAAAAAATTGAAATGTATTTACTAGCAAATGAAATAAATGATTTGAAACATACCACAACTGCCTTGGTCCTTGACACCAGTCACAGCTCCCTTTTTCCTCCAATCCAAAGCTGAAGGAGCCTCACATGAATGCACTGATTCTTCATGCATTCTCCTCATAATACTGTTCCTTTTGCTGGTGGGCATTTTCAGCTTTTTAGACAAGTAAGTCTTCCTAAACTCCTCATTGCTCATATCAGCAAACCCATTCAACCCCACCCTCTGGCTATCATGTGCATTGTTGGCAGCCCTCTTCTTTGCAGTCTTCTCCAATACAAACTTGAGGTTCCTCTTGAAATTCTCAAACCTCCTCTCACTGTCTTCAGCATGCCTATACACCTTTCCATGCTTCTGCTTCCAGAGCCTGAAAAGCTCCACCACTCTCTCTTCTGCAGGGAAGTTGTTGAGCACTTCATTTTGCTCCACTATGGAGTATTCACTTGGGAGGCTATTGCAAGAAGAGAAGCATGCCAGTGATGCCCAGATGAAGAAAGCAAAAGCCATCTCAATTTTGTGGGAACCCATGATTTCCTCAACTGGGTTTCCACTAAAGATGCTTGACTTTGATCCATCTCCATTGTAATGTATTTAAGGTCACCTAGCCAGCTGCAGGGCTGAACCTACCAGTCAATTTAGAACATTTCCCACAATATAATCTTCTTGCTTTAACTCTAAACAGGACAAGAAACCAACTCGCTGTAAATAATACCTGAAATTTTAATTTATTTGTTGAAGCACCAAGATTTGTTGGTGGTGTGGTGTGGTCCGGAAATCCTTACCCGTCTGCTCTTCAGACCCTTTGACTTGACAGTGGCAGGCTGGAAGCAGAGAGACCTACCATTCAACCGTCTATGAAGCTTTCAAAGTTTGAAACTTTAAAACAAATTAGATAAATAAAGGGGTAAGTGAGAAGAAGAAGATCAATATGTTGACCCTAAGAAAAAAGTAAAATTAGGTTTGGAGAACGAGGGTTGCATAATGTAGGCTAGGCTTAGCAACTATGCCTGCAAGGTGGTAAAGGTCAACTATAAGTATTTTGGAGCACTTTTTGACTTTTGCATCTTACCAAGAGGATCTCAAGATACAAACTAAATCGAAGCAAAAGTGTATCCTCCTAGTGTTCTTTTGTAATTATATATTTGTTGTGTCATTAGCTACTAATTACAAGTGAAGTTTCCCAAATTCCCATAAACCTTGTACTGCAAACTCTCAGACTGGAGCATCATAACTCAGATTACAAACAAGCGAATTAGTTGATTGTCTTTATTATCTTTAACATGATAGTAATTAACTAAGAGCGGTAATTTTTCCACTTCAATTTTGTCCACTTACACTCCATTTTATAACTGAAAAATGAGTGTAAATAGTCAAAATGAGAGTGGAGAAATCATTACCCTTCACTAAAACTGAACTTCAAATATCAAATTAAGAAAAACAGAGCCAGAGTAAAATATAAAAACAGAGCTAATTACAAACCAGTTAGACGCACTGCCTCAATCTATATGGTTGATTATTTCTCTTTATTATCTTTAACATTGTTACGTCACGAGTACAAGTTGACGTGTACCATGTGAAGTCCACGTGGGTATTTGAGTTTATCTTCAAGATTGGAGTTGGAGCTGCTCAAAGAGTCTGCTATAATATAATAGGGGTGGGCATTAGACCGGAAAACCGGAACACCGAACCAAACCGGTAAAAAAAAACCGGAAAAAAAACCGGTTGATCAAAAAGTCAACAAATTGGACCGGACTGGACCGAACCGGTTCCAACCAGTTTCAGTTCCGATTTTACACTACATTCACACGGACCGGACCGAAATGGGACCGGTCATATTTTTTTTATTTTTTTTTATATTTTATTTTTACAAATTTTTAAAATATAATCTTATATTTTAAATGTTATAATCACTATTTTTCCAAGTTTAACTTAAAAAAATTTCTAAATGTATGAATTGGATTATTTGTTAATTTTTAAGCCAAAAAAATAAGTTATTTATTATAATTTTTTAATTAAAAAAATAAAAAAGTATTTTTTTAAAAAAAATTTAAAAAAATAATAAATTAATAATCCGGTCCAAAAAGCGAAAGGGACAGAAGGGTAGAAGGGAATCAGCCGGTTTTTGAAATTTTTTTTGCCTAAACCGGACCGAATGAATAGTAAAAAATTTTAGGTTTAAGACCAAAACCGAAGGGACCGAACCGCGCCCACCCCTATAATATAATATAACAATCCTCAAAGGGTCGAGTCCCCAGCCCTGACGGGGTGAGATTTTGAGTAAGATCGGAGGCGGGTACGGGTATTCCGAATTTTAAAAATCCCTGGTTGATGATGGGTCGGGAATGGTATTGTTATCCATTTCTGAACCTGGCCAGATAAGTCATATTTATTTTTAAATTAATAAATATATATTATAATATAACAAGTAAAACATAATAAATATTTTTGTTACATGGTATAAATTTTTTTTAAAATATTTGATCTTGAGATCTGATTTTGGTTTTTGGGGTTATCACGAATTTTGTACTGGGGTGCTTCTAGTTTGCTTTCTCTCAATTTCTTAGTTGTTCTGTCTATGTTCTTATAACTTGGCTTTCCCATATTCAATCAATTTGAAGAGCATGCAAGACGAGATTTTTTTATATTTTTTTATTACAGATTTATTTTGTTATAAGGTATAATAAATTTTTTTAAATAGAAAATTTGGGGATTCGGGGGCGGATTTCTTGAGGTTCTTCTTGACATTCCTCCCAGTAACGGGGACAGGGATTTCTTGAAAAATTCTAACCGAGGCGGCATGTTGTCATCCCTAGTATGCACATTAGTATTGTGCGGATACTATGTATTTTTTACGATCTCTTCTTGCTTTTCTCCATGTTTATAATGACGTCCATACATTATTAATGTGCGGATGTTTGTATAGGAGAATAATTGAGGCCTTGTATTTTTAATTATTCATTCCGGTTTTCCTCCTTATTTACAATGACGTACGTACGTTATTAATGTATTTGTATAAATATGATACGACCGCCCCCATTAATGTATTTTTAGTTATCTGATTGATTTTGGTTTGAAACACTTATTTCATATTTATATGGTACAGGAAGAGCCGCGACTAGGAGAATAGAATACTTGTGGCTAAGAAAAATCGAAGCTCTACTACTACCGTCAACTATCTGCTGGTCTCGTCCGTAACTAACTTGCAATAAGCTGTTAGGTTGGCTTTTTCTGACTTGGTCGCTCTCTGTCTGTGTTATAATATGTACAAAGGAAAACTCAAAAAATGATTTCAAGCATATATAAACATTTGATGCTAATTGCCAAGGGTTTCGAATAAACTATCTGCCACGTTATAACAGCCCCAACAAATGTTTTTTTATTAGAGCCTCACATTAGTTATAATAATGATTTGGTATTAGCTAGAACTAATATAGTATCACGCTCTCTCCATTCTTGAATTATAAAATAGTGATGTGTTTTATATGCATTTCATGATTTATGGCCCACTTGTTTCAGGCTTGTATTTCTGGCCCAGTGAGATATTGGGTGTTCCCGTGGCCATCGTGAATACGAAAAAACAAAAATAAAGCAAAAAATAGCATGTTTACTAACCAGGAATCGAAGTGAAACATTCTCATTAAATTATTTACTAAATTTAAGGAATTAGAGTGAAAATAACGTTGTCATGTTGTAATATCACATATTTATTACAGCAAGAAAGAAGTCAACATTAACCGCACTAGCCATGCACAAAAATATCTAACAAGCCAAATGGGGAAGCTACCTTCTCAACTCTCAGATAAGTAATTACAATTACCAGCTTTAACCTCTAACCAAAAAAAGATTAAAAACCCTTAAGCCTACAAGCTAATTAATTATTAGCGGCCATCTTTTCTGTGACTTTAGCCAGCGACTTGAGATTGCAGCCTATGATCGTATTAGAAAACAAACAAGTGTCCTCCTCGCTGCTCCCGGCAGGCACATCCACCACATACGACTGAATTACAACAGTCTTCCCTTCCTCTTCTCTGTGCACGGTAGTGGTAGAACTGTAATTTGCAAGCCTGTGATCTCCACCAACAATGCTATATTGCATGACATGCATGTTGTCGTCGAGCTCATCCAGCCTCTCCATGCCGGTTTTCGCCAGCAAGCCGGTTTTAACCACGACTTCCCGGATGCTTCCGATGCCTCCATTGCCGGCACGCATGCTGCAGCTCTTGATGAACTGCTTGTAGGCTTGAGGGTTGTCGAATTGGCGGAGGACAGACCAGACAAGGGGCAGCGGCGCGTCGATGGTTTGGACAAGGCTCGAGCCACACTGGTTTGGTAACAGAGTGTGGCTATGGTAGCTGCTGATCATGAGCAGTGTTTTGGTTAGGGTTTGTTGCTTTTGGGTTGGATAAAATACCACCATCTCACGGCAAGGCTTCAGGTGACAAGTCTTTGTTTGCTGTTGTGGTTGGGGACAATGTGAGTATAGGGTTACATATAAAGAAGGAAAGGGCGGTGGTTTTGGTTTGCTCAAATCTCTGTGTGGTTAGTTACTTCATCAAAAACAAAGAAAGTTTGGCTTCTCATGGCAGGCTTAAGGATATCTTGGGACTTGGGAGTTTTTGATGCATTGTGCGCTTGGCGGCGTCTAAGTTATAGCCCTCGCCAAGTTGCCATTGGATTGGACTGCTTTCATGTGCTCTTCATGTGCTCGTTTCTTGTTTCTATTATTCGCTTGTCTTTTGCGAAGGCTTATTATTCCTTCCCGATTCTCGGACTAAAAACTTTCATCTTTACGTGAAGGACAGGTTCTCTTCTTTTTAACGCTTGTGTCTAAGTCGACCACCATTTCTTGACATGTCAGCAATGATGGCACGATGTGTCCATGTGGACCATATCTTGACATGTCAGCAAAGAGCCTGCGTGACAATTTTGTTAAAGATACGCAGTTCACTCTTCCAGCTGTATACATTCGTTGTCATCCAACTAGAAAAGTCATACCACATCACAATATTCTAGATTCACACAATAAATCTGCATCATCCTAGTTCTGCATCAAAAGAGTAACCTCTATTTGTATTCTTAATTTACATTGTTTTATATGAATTTTCATCGGGGTAAATCAGATTTCTTGAATTCTCATTTGCCTTCCCTGTATTTGGATCCTAATCATATAATCGTAGAAGGAACCAAAGCTCAACAGCAGAAACAAAATCTAGTGCGCCTGTGCGAGCTGCTTAACATTGGCCCAAACAAAGCACCGACGCTAATTACAGCATGTTAAAAGAATTTTTGACTCTCTTAAACATTCGACTGCCCATTTCATTTGAGTTTCTACTGACCAAAAAGTCTACACTTCTGATCTCCATTTTATGAGCATTAATCCTATTTCAAATTACAAATTTGGAAAAGGTATGATCACTCACCAAACAGAAAATGGAAACTTGGCTTCTTTCTGGTGTCGAGATCAAAAGCACATTTTTTGCTCTACCCGCTTTCCGGACTCCGGCTAATAAGTTTATTGACTACCCAGTTTGCTGGGAAGGTTTCACAGTGACCGTATAGTGCCCTCCCATGCTAGGAACAAATCCAACTGATTGCCTAAACTGTAATGCAGGACAAAAGTAGAATTGAATAGGTGAAGAAAATGTAGTTAATGCTTTACTTGACAAAGAAACCACGGAAATAAAACCATAAATCCAATTAATAGGTTGGGGTGCTGAGATCAAGTCACTGTTTCAAGCTTCCTAGTGTCATTTCCTTTCCTCGCTTTTCATCCTACATCAAAATTTCTACGAGACATGCTGAAATGTTGCGCGATAGCACTTTTCAATAGCAGGGTAAGCACTTTTACTCTGCAGAATCCTATATGCATCCAGGAACGCACTAAATGTTATAAATCCAAAGAGCTTAACCATTTTTTGGTCCTACAATAAGTACATACACTAAAAATCTAGGAACTTATACCCTGCTTCTCTTGCACACGCACAAGCACACTTAGCGAGTCCATTTCTACTGATAAGGCCATTAAAGACTTTCAAAACCTTCGCATACCTTAACATTTCTAGTGAATAACCAACAGCTTCACCTTCAAGCAACAAACATAGTCTAAGCAGATAGTGTTAACTGTATACATTGAAACCAAATCAGAAATACGAAATCATAAGAGAGCATGTAAGTCGGGCATCAATAATAGGCGTATAGAAAAACTAGGAACTCGCATAATCTGATGGCAAACCATAATCCATACAAATGCCACCCATGGCTTTCTCCTGCAATATGGCTTTCTCCTGCAATCCACCGTGAGTACCAATTGCAATGTCTCTATCATTTCTATCTAGCTGAAGAAATCAAGTGATTGTCTCATGTAACACTAACCACAAATAATGATCATCCCAGAATATCAAGAACCATAATGAAAAAAAGCAGTGCTGTTAACTAATTGAGGCTCTGAATTTTATCAAGCAAACATAGAAAGACAGAGAATACAAACAGGCAATCTCATTCCCATCAAAGAAGCCAAAGAACAAAAACAGAAAGCTTCTTGTTTATTAAATCTTCTATACAAGATCAAAGGGATTATGATTTAGTAACAGCAGCATTGGAGCAATCACAAAATTCACAATTCAAAAACTATCACAAGAAAATCAGAAACTACCCTTTTAAGGCGCTCTGGGGTCGGTCCCGTGCTGCCAAACGTACGCAAGCTCATCCCAGCCAGTACTTGCCAGAAGCCCCTCCACAAGAACACTCATATCCGCACCAACCGCGAACTCGGTGTGATGGTCGTACCGAGCTACCAGCGCGTCCTCCACCATATAATCCCACAAGCAAACCGACATGTCGTATGAGCACGACATCATCAAGCTCTGCCTGTGCGGCGAGAACTTGATTTTCCTCACCGCGTAGCTGTGGCCGTTGAGCACCGAGATCGGAACCCTAATGCTCCTCACGTCCCAAACTTTGATCGACTTGTCGACGGAGGCCGTGGCGATGCAGCAGTCGTCGTACTTGTTCCAATCGCACGCAAGGATCTCGAGCTCGTGAGCGGGGATGATCATGGTGGAGCCAGGCTCACGCACGTCCCAGACGCGTAGGGTGCAGTCGCCGGAGGCGGAGGCGAAGACGTCGGAGTGGCGAGGGTTCCAGACGGCGGAGTAGACGCAGTAGGCGTGCTCCTTGAAGGTCCGGACGGAGGCAGGCCGGTCAACGGTCCACAGCTTGACGGTGTCGTCCCAGGAGGAGGTGAGGAAGGAGTCGCGGCGCGTGGGGTTGTAGTCGGCGGAGCTGACCTCGCGCGTGTGCTCATGGAGGGAGCGGAGGGGGTTGGAGGCAGGGGGCAGAGCGACGTCGTAGAGCTTGACGGAGCCGTCGGCGATGGCGGCGACTAGAAGGGAGTCGTGGGACTCGGACCATGCGACGTCGTATACGCCGTCGGCGGTGTCGTAGCCGATGAGCTCGGTGATTGGCTGGTGGGGTGCGGCGGGGCCCAGCGGGGCCGGGGAGAGGTCGATGACATGGAGGCGGCCGTTGCCGAGGATGCCGAAGTTTTGGGAGGTGGCGACGGCGAGCCGAGACTCGTAGAAGGGGCTGAACTTGACGGAGTAGCCGTTGAACGGGGTTTTGAATACTGGCATTGTTAGTCCAATCCAGGTGGAATTTCCGGTGCTCTCTATGCGTCTGGCTTTTGGATTTTGGGGATCTCACGGTCTGAGACCTTTGGATTTTTTATTTTTTCTTTTCTTTTCTTTTTCTCTCATTATTGTTTTGTTTTATTTTTTTAATTTTTCTCTTGTCAGTGCTTGGTTTGTTATTGTCTTCGCTTGTCATCGTCTTGGAATGTGGAAAGTTCGAAACTAATTTTCATTTTCCCATTTCGGATTTAATCGTCTTTTCTTGATTTTTCATTTTTGTGAAGCATCTGCTCAGACCTTGGACTGGACCATCGTTATAGGACTGGACTACTCATGTGGGATAAATTGGACTAACCAAGCATGTAAAATGGGTCAGGCCCTAAATCTTCAACGCCCGGCTCCAGATTTTAAGCCGTGAAGGTAGGCGGGCCGAATCTGCCTTCGTCTTCTTAAATTTCGGTTCAGCTTTTGTCTAACTAATCAAAACTCTTCCTAAACATGATAAGAGCATTATAGCTGAAGTGCTTAACAACAGTTACTTTTGCTTCATACATTCTGTATTTGAATTCCTCCCTTCCAAAGTAAATATTTTCAACAAAGTATTATAACAAGTACATGTGATATATTGTTTATGTACGCATGAACGATTGTCAATCATAAGTTAATGGTTTTGTTTACTACAGTTTACGTATTCATGCATGCATACCGAAATGTAGTGAGCAAACATGATCAACTTAATCTAAACCATACAATCTTTTTCAAAACTCAATTTATGAGTTAGAACCGCGCACATCGCATGTAGAAAGGTAGCCTTTGACATGATAAATGGATTTTTCAATAGCTTGTTTTTGGTCGTGGGGTACCAAACAGGGTCCCGTAATTTTAGAATGGAGTTGAATTTTCAGCTGGCCAAATTTGGACCCTTCCGGAACGACTCATTAATAGCGTTTGGATTTGTTCGGCCTCCATTATTATAATATCCCGCAGATAATATAACAATGAACAAATGGATATTAAGTCATTCATAAATATTTCCGAACACAATTCTTTATTTCTTTTTGCAAAGTTTTGGTAGACTTTGTGGGCTCCGGATTTGAATTTTACCTAATCCACTCTTCCAACACATTCACATGCAAAAGAAAAGGAGCTTTATAATATTTGCTGCACCCTCGATATAGTGGATATGTAATTTTTGGGTCCACAACCTAATAGTTTTGAAATCAGAATTTCCATTTCGAAAAAGAAAAAGAAAAATTCAGAAATTGCAAATACAAAAATGAAACACCATGTATGTATGGCCCCTCCCCCTCCTCATACCTCACATGTTGCCACACTAAGACTAAGGTCTTACTTACGTCTCACATATTTATTGTGGGTGGGGGGGACGGGGGGGCATGTTATGGATGTGACACAGTTAACTTGCAATTATCGAACTTTTTTTTTACTATGGCTACATTATTTTTCTTATATTAAATCAATTGGTCGGCTCCAAGGAGATGTTCTAAAGGTCAATATGATAATATTATGGACATCAAATCAATCTTGGGAATTCTTTTCTGAAGTGACCAGGTTGAATAATTTCTCAGGTGTCATGATCTTATCGTCGGACTTTTCGATTTACTTCCACCAACATCACTAAAGTCTAAATTACGGTAGAGAAAAAAATTCCCGCATTTCTTGTTCTCATCGACTAGCTTCTTCTCAAATATTTGAATTATAACATCATTATGTTTTAGATTAGAAATCATCTTTGTAATTTATAAACGAAGTTTATGATCAATAATATTATGTGTAAATGAAGTGATAACTGTGAGTTATTGATTGGTGTGAGACGTACTATTTGAAGATGATGTGAACAAATCCCTTTGCAAAATAGGCTAACAGATTGACTGGGGTCAAACCACTTCACAAACCTAAAACCAGAAAGGAGATATAAAGTAAAAGAAGTTATAGTCCATCACACCTCACTTTCCAATGAAAACCACAACCCACATGATCTTGCTTGGGATATTGAAACGTTGAAAGATCACAAAACCCCTCTCAAAAGAAGATTTTCCCTATGGCCCATTTCCTGCCCCATTTCCTACCCTCATTTCCCAATTCACTCCCAACAAAGCCGATCGATTTCTCTCTCACTCTCGCTTTCTCAATGAACCCCACACACAAGTAGCCTCCACACTCACACACACACACACCTATATTACTAAATAGTAGTGATCGTAGATGTTCAATCTTGTTTTGACACGTGTAAGGCCTAGACCAAAACACTTGATCATCAGCCAGGGCACCCCTTTGCTGGCAGTCGTGCACCAACATGTGTTGGAAACCAATTGTCCCACATCGGACAGAGGGAAGGAAAAATAGTGGTTTAAATAGGAAATACCCCACTCTAACTAATCACCGAGGCCTTTTGTGATAAAACCCCACACCTGAGGATTGTGCAGGTGGTTAAGTGGGGCAGGATCGGTGTTGTTGGAGTGGACCCTCGGCCCGTTGACCTGGAAAAATTTGACATGGTATCAGAGCCTAATGGCTAATCCTTAAGATCCTCTATCAAATTGAGAGTCGTTGGCATTTTTACATGTTGCTGTAAATTCTCTTGTTTCTATTAAATTTCCTCTCTTTTATCCTGTATGGGCAATAAGTCCCTTGGCCACGATGGCCTAATTTGTTTCCTATGGGCACTACGTCTCTTGATCACCATGATCTCTTTCCTCCGTGAGCCTCGTCATCGCTCACCGAGCCATTTCCTTTCCTCCGCGAGCCTCGTCACTGCTCGCTGAGCCTTTTCCTACTCGGCCTTGCCTTGTCTCTCCCTCCGAGCTTTTTCTACTGCCGATGTTCCCTTTGCACAGCCACTCTGGTGTTTGCATCATCTCTCAAGCTCTAACGAGCTCTCTTGTGTTTTCTTATTTATGTTGTCGGATGCCCATCTCCATTCCACTTTTCCTTGCATTTGTTTCTGCCACGAGACTGACATGTTTGAGTCTTTTTACTATTATTTCATTTTTCTCTTCTTCCAAATCTCGACCCTCTACCAGGTGTCAGATTTGAGGGGGAGATAGATGCAACTTTATTTGGGTGCTGCAACTTTATTGTCATTACCGGTGTTGCTTTCTCCAAATCTCGACTCTCATACGTCGTCAATTTGAGGGGGAGTGACACCGCGCTCATATATTCCGCTCAATTATTGTTTTACCTATCTGCCATGACTGATTCTTCTACATCTGAGCTTCAGTCGAGCTTCCTTTTCTCAAGTGCCACTGCTTTTATGGTTATGACAACCCCTTCTCTTCAGGGGAGAGGAGGAGTGAAGAGAAGTTGTGTCTGCAATAATGGAAGTATTTGTGATGCTGCTAGTATTGTTGTTGCTGCCTACTATATTGCTCTTGCTGGTGCCAAGTGTCTTAGATTTCTCTCACTGGTGCCAGTGCCACTGATCATATGGCTCCATCGACCCCTTCTCTTCAGGGGGAGATGGGGAGTGAAGAGAAGTTGCCTCTGCTGTTGCTCCTCCGCCACAGTTGTCCTGCCCTGCCTTGTCTTGCCGGTGCTAGTGGCTTATCCGCTCTTGCTGGTACCAGTGTTGCTCTTGCCGCTCGAGTGTTGTTGTCTCTTGTTGAGGACAGTGTTGTTGTTGCTTCTACCGTGTTCTTACCTTTACCGGTGTGTTTCCGATGTGGTCATGCCCGTTGACCTTGCCTTTGCTTCCCTTGCCTTATCCTATTATTTAGGGTTTGGTTGCCCTTGCCTTTGTCGTGCCACCTTGCCTTTGCTTGGCCTTTATTTGCCTTACCTTGCCTTACCCTTTCTTTTTAGGGTTTGGTTTTACCTTGACGTGCCTTTCCCTATTTTAGGGTTTGGTTGTGTCCTTGCCGTGTTCACAGGGTTTCTGTGTCCTTGCCGTGTTCACAGGGTTTCTGTGTCCTTTACCTTACCTTTGCCGTGTTCACAGGGTTTCTGTGTCCTTTACCTTGTCCTTGCCGTATTCACAGGGTTTCTGTGTCCTTGCCGTGTTCACAGGATTTCTGTGTCCTTTACCTTACCTTTGCCGTGTTCACAGGGTTTCTGTGTCTTACCGTGTTCACAGGGTTTCTGTGTCCTTTACCTTGTCCTTGCCGTATTCACAGGGTTTCTGTGTCCTTGCCGTGTTCACGGGATTTCTGTGTCCTTTACCTTACCTTTGCCGTGTTCACAGGGTTTCTGTGTTCTTACCGTGTTCACAGGGTTTCTGTGTTCTTTGCTTTGCCTTTGCCTTGTTCACATGGTTTATGTGATCTACCGACCAACCGGCTGCACTTGGATTTGGTGTTGCCACCGACAGACCGAAATGATTAACTTCGATGTGGCCTTTGCTCCACGTGTGGCCCACCATGTAGTGGTCCCACGTGAGGGGGCATGTTGAAGTGGATCGACATTTTATTAAGAAGAAGCTCGATGCAGACATATTAATGAAGGAAGTCTCTTGTTATAGCTTTCCACAACTCTCTTGGCAAGTTGGTCATTGATGATATCTATGCACCAACTTGAGGGGGAGTGTTAGCTATGTTGAACATTAGTCAATTAATGTGGCTAAACAATAGTCAATTAATGTGTTAATTATGTAGTAATTAATGTGTTTATTATGTAGTCAATTAATGTTTGGCACCTCAATATTTGGGGGTTGACAGGTTGATTGCCTAACTAGTTTGGTTGCCTAATTAGTTTGGTTGCCTAACTAGGTTGGTTGCCTAACTTGGGGGCTTGACTAATGCTTAGGAATTGTATATATATGTGTTGATTGTAAGTAATGAAATATAAGTGAAAAATCAGAAAATTCTACAACTCTCATCTCTTACATTTCACTCTTACTCTCAATATCTTATGTTTAGCAATGTGAATGCAGACATATTAATGAAGGAAGTCTCTTGTTATAGCTTTCCACAACTCTCTTGGCAAGTTGGTCATTGATGATATCTATGCACCAACTTGAGGGGGAGTGTTAGCTATGTTGAACATTAGTCAATTAATGTGTTAATTATGTAGTCAATTAATGTGTTTATTATGTAGTCAATTAATGTTTGGCACCTACAATATTTGGGGGGCTTGACTAGGTTGGTTGCCTAATTAGTTTGGTTGCCTAACTAGGTTGGTTGCCTAACTTGGGGGGCTTGACTAATGTCTTAGGAATTTGTATATATATGTGTTGATTGTAAGTAATGAAATATAAGTGAAAAATCAGAAAATATTCTACAACTCTCATTCTCTCTACATTTTCCACTCTCTACTCTCAATATTCTCTATGTTTTAGCATGGTATCAGAGGGCAGGGGCCCTTACTTGCCACGTGATGGGTGGGTCCCCGTTTGGCCCCGCGCGATGGGTGAGTCCCCGTTTGGCTCCACGTAGGCCAAAGGTGCCACGTGATGGGTGGGTCCCCGTTTGGCCTCGTGCGATGGGTGAGTCCCTACATGGCTCCACGTGGTTGCCGATGTGTGGATCTCCACGTGTGACCCACAAAATGGGGTCTCACGTGCGGGGGAGTGTTGGAAACCAATTGTCCCACATCGGACAGAGGGAAGGAAAAATAGTGGTTTAAATAGAAATACTCCACTCTAACTAATACCGAGGCCTTTTGTGATAAAACATCACACCTGAGGATTGTGCAGGTGGTTAAGTGGGGCAAGTCTCGGTGTTGTTGGAGTGGACCCTCGGCCCGTTGACCTGGAAAAATTTGACAACATGTGCCACCCATAAGCCCCCAACCCTTTAAAACCAACCCCAAATTATTGAACTTGGTGAAGGAGAAGGGGAGAGGGATGGGAGGGGGCCCTAAATGATGGATCCCAAAAGGGCAAAGTACAGAGTGAGGTGCAATTATTCATGCCATGAATTTCATCCTAAGCAACTCATGAGCAAAAAAATTCCCCCATCACCTCATCTCTCCCATCCCACAAATCAAAAAGATTTCCGTATAGAAAAAAGAGATAAAGAAAAAGCTCTCTACTATATAATAAAACCATCATTTGGTACAATTTTCTTTTAGGTCACTGATATACTGATTCCCACTCTCTCATAGCTAGAGTGCTCTCTCTCTCTCTCTCTCTCTCTCTCTCTCTCTCTCTCTCTCTCTCTCTCTCTCTCTCTCTCTCTCTCTCTTGCATAGGCAAAAAAAACAGAAGGGTTAATTAAAGAGACTTTTCTTTCTCATTCTCTTTCATTCCTTACTTCTTCCTTTCTTCTCCTCCTCCTCCTCTCTCTCTCTCTCTATGAGAGAGACCTTTGGAGAAAGAGAAATCAGTAGGAAGAAGCAGCAGCCATGAAAAACACCATCAGGTGCTGCATCTCTTGCATTCTGCCATGTGGAGCTCTGGATGTGATTAGAGTCGTACACTGTAATGGCAAAGTCGAAGAGATCAGCGGCACAATCCGGGCCAGCGAGATCATGAAGGCCTACCCTAAGCACGTCCTCAAGAAGCCCTCCTCATCGCCGTCCGATCACAACGGTGTCGTCCCCAAGATCGTGATCGTTCCACCCGATGCTGAGCTGCAACGCGGCAAGATTTACTTCCTCATGCCAGTGCCTGCTGCTTCCAAGACATCCGAAAAGACATCAGCGAAGACAAGATCGTCGGCAAAGAAGAAAAGGGTTAAGGACACAGAGACCAACACCACCACCAACAACAACGTTGTGATGAACAGCATCGCCATGACCAACCTCTTGATATCTGATCAGTACTTGAGCGAAATACTGTCGGAGAAGCATTCGTCTCAGAGGGATCGGCGGCGAGGACGTGTTGGGGTGTGGAGGCCTCATTTAGAGAGCATATGTGAGTCACCAAGTGATGCGTAATATTGGCGGCTTCTTCTTTTCATCATCTTCTTCTTAGTTCTCATCATTCATTTTGAAGGTTCATATGGCCAATAGGGTTGCTGCCTATTATTCTTTCTTTCTACCTCTTTTCCTTTGTTTTTCCTTCTTTTTTTCTTTGTTCTTTTTGTATATATAGGAAGGTACTAATAGAGAAAGAAGAAATAATATGCAAACAAGGTCTACTATGAGTCTATTATGAGGGTGTTAATTATTGTTTTTATTTTGTGGTGGGTTCGCAGGAAAAATATATATATTTGAAGGCCATAATTGGGTCATAGTTCAGTGAGGTGTGTGTTTGTGTTTTAATTGTTTCTGCAATGATTTAATTTTGTAATGTTGGAGAGGGGAAAAGGTGAAGAAACTTGTTATGGGTTTTGGTTTTTGCTTAGTTTTTCTTCCTTTTCTGTGGATGAAGGAGTTCATTATCTAAGGGAAAGCTTTTGAGAGAGAAACCAGTTCTCCTGTTATCACATATATGGAATGAAATTTAAAGTTACAAATAAGGTGATTGTGATATGATTATTGAAGTACCATTGCAATATATTATCTAATAATTTACTTTATGGCATACAATTTCGTCAAGAAAATCAAAATGAAATTCGCAAAGTGTCGGTAGTCCTTTTGTATTGCCAATATTAATGTAATGATTACTCCATATCTCCCATTATTGGGAAGTGCTAATATTGCACAAATCTTATGCGGACATCGATTCTTCGAAAATTAACTAGGATAATAAAATGTTATAGGTGAATCTATATCTCGTATTTACTGATTACGTTGATAATCACATCTTTTGGCATACACGAGACGTGTTGAGTTCAATAATAAAGTTTGATACACTTCTGATAAAGTATGATGGCACCTTTGATGGGAAAGACATCATCCAAACTCATCTTATGCTTTTCTTTTTCCTTTCTTTTTTTCTTTCCAGAAATATTAAAGTTAGGATGAATATATTTGTTAATATGATGACCAAAGTCACATTGAGGTGGAAGGAAAATGATAGTCCCCACACGAAAGTTTTTTCCACCATGTATAGGATAATGCAAATCTAGCTTGCACTAGCTAACAAGTGGGTATATGGCATGTCTTTAAGCATTGTTCTCTTAGAGAATGATTAATTAGATATAGATGGTGCCAAGGGCATCCTGTAAAGGTTATCACAGTAGGGTTTGACCCTTCTTTTTTAACATTGGCTGGTGGCAGATGGTTGAGCCTTTGATGAGCAAACCCATGTTCTGATCCCCATCCTATGAATTTTCTTGACACTTGACAGTCCCACCATCTGGGGCCAACCCCGAACATAAAAAAAGGTGTGACAGAGTTCAGATATGATTGAAATGTTATAATCTCATCCAGTGGTTCATGCATTGGCACATGTCAGATAGCAGTAGGTTAATCAATTGCACTCATATACATACCATACATAAACCAGGAACTTATCGCTCGAGGTCATATATTCGAATTACTCTTCCCTAATATCGTTGGTATATAAAAAACTTTAAATCAAAATTCAATATACCAAATTTACTATTTTTGTGGGGAGATTGAGAGAGTGTGTCATGGAAGAAGTGATCACTCACTGTTTTTGCACAAACCTAACTTCTTGGACCTTAGTGCATGTTTTGAGATTTATTATTGAAGGGAAGGTACATGACTTAAATGTGAAGATGTATGACTGAGAAAAATCTTCTGATACTGTAGTTGTTAGGGAGAAAAATAGAATAATAAATCAGACAAAGACCTATCAAACCAGTAACAATATTTAATAAAACCATATCAGCTATATATATTAGCCAAATAAGAAAATCAAACCCATCATTTGGAGTTGATTATATATAAACAACTAATTAAAAAAAGGAAATTGCTACCAGAAGAAGCTACAAAAGCTACCAACTTTCTAAAACTTAATTCTTAAATTAATGTGGGCCATTTGTCAAAAAAATTATAATAATGTGGACCATATAGCAATAGGCGCATTACCCATAAACCAGAAGATCATAAAGACTGAAGAAAATGATATTTTAGTATTCTTTTATTGTTGCAGAATAATATATAGATACGGGAAAAATGCACAAAATGCAATTCTATCCTCTTACTCTTATTGAAGCGGCGCCCCTCACACTTTTCATCGATTACAATATAAGAAGAACAAAAGGGCCGGTCACTTTCTCCACCTTTACTTCCATTTCTTTCATAACATTTTGTATTTATTTTCTTGCATTTTAATTGTTGTATTCCTTTGGGAGTGCTTTTTGGGTAAATTTCAAGAGTTGTTCCCACACTCGAAGGGTGAGATTAATCATCGTTCAGGGTTTGGCTTGCCCCTCGCCACAAAGTATTTTCAACGGGTTTCGAACTCATGTCATTGAGGTACCATGTAGCTCACCAATTGAAAATGACAGTTTGCCAACCGCAACACACCTTGTGGTTGTTTGGGAGTGTTTTTGTAAGGGATAAAAGCTCTTTTCTGCCAACCACAAACGCATCTGATAGCGTTTAACAAAAAAGTTTAGAAGCTCTTTCTGGAGAAACACTTGACATGTGCATTTCCAAAAAAATACTTTGATTTCTTATGAAGATTTCAACATTTTTATAATAAAAACACTTTTACTAGAAACACTTATAAGCAAAAATACTTCTTAGAGAAACAGCCTCAAACAAGCCATTTTCTTATTTTCTTGATATACCCATTGCATACAAACAAAGTATTAGCACCCACACATACATGTGTAGGAAAATTATTTTTGTGTGTTTTAATTTTCCTTTTTGTAATGTTCATATATTTGACACGTGGACACGTACAATTCGTTGGATCTTGTTGTCTGCAAAACTCCGACTTTACATGTGGCAGATTTCACCAACTCCGCTCCGCCAGGGACATTAAAGCTTTGCTTGGTGTGTGTCATTTTGAGTTACTAAAATGCATGAGTTTGTTTATTTATTAAGAAGAAAGATTCTTTTGTCATTACACCAAAAAAAAAAAAAAAAGGCAATCTTATTTTACACTCCTAAGAAATTTCTTATTCGGAAGAAGTTCATATAAAACTACTATCTCATAAGCGTATTATGAAACTTCTTAAGGAGTGTGAATAACGTTTCTCTTTAAAAAAAAAACAACTATAAAAATAATATTCACTTTCATACAACACAAAATATAAAATAACCAGAAGAAAGTAGCAAGTAAAGTTTGAAGGCCTTTTTTTTGTGACCAGAGTGTTACAAACCATGGCATGACGCTATGTGTTTTATATAGCTTCAAGAACATACATTTTTTCAGGATAGTTGAGAGCCGAAGTGTCTCTAGGACAACTACCTCGCTTGGGTCTAAATTGTTAGATGTAACGGGGTTCATATATATATATTATTGTTTTTGCAATAACCACGTGATGAAAGATGTAGAGACAACTGAGTATGAAACATGTTACATGCAAGTTCTTCTCCACTTTTAAGCTTTAAAAGATTTATACCCCACATTATAATGTTTTGAAACTTACCACACGATATTGTGGATTTAGTATGATTTTCTATGTAATTAGGTCATGTGATGGGCATGACATGGGAAGAAGCCTCCACTTTAGACTCAAGTCTAACATATGGTTTTCGTTTGGTATTTTCTTCTCTAAAAGTTGGTAGAAAGTCGACATAACTTGTCCCTTACGTACAGTGTAAGTTGTAGCAATTTCCTAAAACTCTTGTGCTTTTGAAGTTGGGCACGCAACTTTCCATGTTACTTTGACAATGAGCCAATTATATGACTCGTCTTTCACCTCATTGAAATTATATGGTTTGGTTTATATGATGTATAGACAACAAGTTGCCACTTTAAGAAATCAAGTGTTTTACTAGAAAAAGAAAAGAAAAGAAGCTAAAATAGAGATAAATAACAAACTTCAGTGAATAATTTCAAGAATATATCTATATAAGATCCGGCTGATTCGAATTTGAGTTGTAATGAATTAAAGAGGAGTCTCGAGAGCAAAAAATAATAAAAATAAAAGATTTGGCTTAATTTGATTTGAAAATTAACAAACACTACGAGATATTCCTTGAACTTATCCAAATGGATTGCAGTACATAAAAAGAAGAAAAAAAACAAAGGTTTATATCAAAAGAGATTTGTTAGTGAGTGTTATTGTCGAGTACGGTAAAAATAATAATCCGATAAGGCGGGCGGAGAGTAATGCGATGGGAAACGGACCGAGCCGAGCCGGTAAAATCGAAGCCACTAAAGCCTTAATGACATCGACAAGACCTCACGCGCTCATCCCGGCGACCTTCCTCCTACACTCGCGGCTCATGCGGCCGGCGCTCTCCTCCCACCGACGCGACCCCTTTACTCCCTAACTACACCCACTCTCTCTCTATTCCCACCCACGAGGACAAACCCCCACCCCCCAATTTCCAACCCCCAACCAAACACTTTCCGTTCACGACGATGGGTGACCTAACGGACCCCCAAATGACGCCGTCCCATGCCACCGCCACCACCCCCTCCAACCCTCGCCCCATGCCTGTCCGCGAAGACTGCTGGAGCGAAGACGCTACCTCCACTCTCGTCGACGCCTGGGGCCGCCGTTACCTCGAGCTCAACCGCGGGTGCCTCCGTCAGAAGGACTGGCAGGAGGTCGCTGACGCCGTCAACGCCCTTCACGGCCACACCAAGAAGACCCACCGCACCGACGTCCAGTGCAAGAACCGCATCGACACCATCAAGAAGAAGTACAAGTTCGAGATGAATAGGGTTTCGTCCTCCAACGGAGCCCTAACCTCTTCTTGGCCTTTCTTCGAGAGGCTCGACGCTCTCATCGGATCTAACTACAAGAAGCCGTCTCCTTCGCCCCCGGTCGCTGTTCCGTTGCCTTTGGGGTATCGGAAGACGCCGTCTCCGGCGACCGTTGTGACTGCTGTGGCGTTGCCGCAGAAGCGGTCTGCGTCGTCTGCGGCGGTCGACGAGGGTTTCTTCAGGATGAATTACTCGGCTGTGGCTGCGGCGGCAGCGGCTGGGGCTGAGGATGATGACGACGAGGACGAGGATGAGGACGACGAGGTAAACTATGAGGTTGATGAGGAGGTTGAGATGGAGAGGGAGAGAGATAGCGGAGGCGAGATTGGAGGTGGAGGAGGAGGAGAAGGGTTGAAGAGATTGGCGAGAGCGATTGAGAGGTTTGGGGAGGTGTATCAGAGAGTGGAGGCCGAGAAGTTGAGGCAGATGGTGGAGTTGGAGAAGCAGAGGATGCAATTCGCCAATGATTTGGAGGTGCAGAGGATGAATATGTTCATGGACACGCAGGTCCAGCTCGAGCGGATCAAGCACGGCAAGCGATCGGGCTCTAATGGTGAGGCAAATCTTTCCTTTTTCTTGTGTGTGTTTGGTTTGAGTTTGTAAAATATATTCACTTAAAATGATTGGATAGAGTTGTGGTTTGATGGATGCTTTTATGTCTTTGTGATCTGGAGTTTTTGGTTTGTGCTTGTATAATCTTTTGGCTTAAATTGATTGGATGGTCTGATAGATGTTTTATTGTTTGTGGTAGGAAAGGGAATACCTACTTAATTGTTTGAAAAAGCTGTTGTGGAGATTCTTGACATACCTTGGGTTTGAAGCATCTGTTAATTCTGGAGATCCAAACTCACCCCACCCTGATTGAGAAATTAAAATTAGGGTTCTTAATTGGAACTCTGAACTATGCTTTGGCAATGTAGTAAAATCAATCATTGAAGTTGTATTGCATACGTTAATTGGAAACTATTTGCTTGTCTCCACTGCCAAAATTTCAGCTCCCTGTTCGTATTGGTTATAAGCTATAACACGAAGGCCATCTCTATTGTGTGATTCCTAGACTTTTATGCATTTTACCTATCTGGCTAGGTATTCATAGCGTGATTTAAGAGGGTTAATTTTTGTTAAATGGCTTTCATACGTTAGGAACTTGGCGGGTTTGAGTTGCTAAAGCTCCTGTCATGCAATTCATGTATCTGAACAATGTTTCAGAGATATGGAGAACTCTGAATTATTTGGAGGAATTCAAAGCGTTGGTCGGGCTTAACTTAACCTGAACTAAGTTTTAATTTCGAGAATAATTGATGATGGCAAACATACGCATCCTATGGAGGCTAGGTCTGGTTGGATAGGGGTCGGGGGTGGGTTTAGCTTGTTCATGGAGCGAGCTGGTGTTCAATCTGCCTTTTGCTTACTTTTGTGAGCCAGTTAAAATCCTCTTCTCACAACATTTTTATCTCATGGATAACCATTTCTACCTTGAATTTTCATGCATTTAGAAGCATTCTGGTGCTCATCACCAGCTGGTTGAAATGTGGATAGTTTTAGAAACCTGTTGATTTCATGCTGTATCAAATATCTGATAATTATGACACACCAAAATAATTCTTGTATTGTCTGTTCCATAAAATTTTCCCAATTCTAAATTGTTCGAGTTGGTTTCCTTCTATTGCATGCTTCTCTTGCATCTTCTTGCTTTAACAATATGATTGTTGAATTTCAACGAACACAACTTATTTTCACCCTGTTGTTGTCTATAGCTTTTATGCATGGATGTGAACGTTTGTAAAGTTGAGCTCTGAGAGTTTTATATAGAGTTCTATCAATTCGTAGAACAGAAGAACAGAAACATATCCTGGTAAATCTTTTCAGATTTAAATTTTTTATTCCATTAATGCCTCAGCCCTCTCCCTCCCTCTTTGTGTGTGCTGGTTGAGATTGCTATCTTATTTCTCTGTTCAAAATTTTATGATACTCACTCACAACTTTTGGGTTTAGAGAATGTCAAGCATCAGTTCCCTGGGAATCTGAGTTCATGGCCTTTACTAACGTTCGCTAAATCATCTTTGCTAGGTTGGTAACATTAACAGTGGAGTGATATGTTTTCCAGGAGGGTAGCTGGTGAGTGAATTATATCGTTGTGATGTGCAGTTTTAGTGATGTTCTTAACTAATTATGGATGAGGCATTAGTGTTTTCGCTAACAGTAGGTAGTTTCAATAAGCAAGTCTTACACTGCAGGCATTGGACAACATAAACAGAAATCCGTTTTTTCAATAAAAAGACGTACAGTACTTGAGTTAGACATGACTTGACATTGAAATGGGTGACTCGTAGCGTATGTTTTGGATGTGGTTTCAGGGCTTATTGATAGCAAAAGATGAAGATTCCCATTAAAGTTCTGAGTTAGATGCTTTCTGATCTTTCTTGTATTGCTTGAAGTAAATTCATGCTGCTTGTGATTGTGGTTTTGAGTCACCTGAGTATCTCGTGGCGTGTTGGCGTTTCTTGAATCAGAGTTTTACTGCAAATCTGAATTCTAAGAATGGTTTTGTGGGTTCTCGTGTTGCAGATATTTATATGCGGGGAGAGCTTTAATGGTAGACTTCCATGGGAAGCATAATGTAGTATCTTCTTGATTATCCTACAAAGTACATATTGTTGCAGCTGATACTGGACCTAGAGAAACTACTGGCACAACAGTCCCAAGTTTTCCTTTTCTTATTTTTTTTTCATCTTGGTTTTTTCTTTCTAAATTATTATTATTTTGGGAACAAGTTTTAATTGGCATGGCAGTTGTACTCGGCTTTAGATTGGTCCAATGAATTTGGTTTTGGCTGTATTAGCTTTTTAGTTTGAACACCACACAAATCTAATTTTTTTTGCAATACATGAAAGTAGGTAACTTCTCCTTTTGTACTTTGGTAGACTTGGCCCTCTTGTCTCGTGCCTTTTCTTGTTTGCTTTCTCTGGCTAGTATCAGGCCTAGTTTGTTTACTCTGTTTTTGCCTCCTGGCCTGCACTTCTCTACTATAAACCACTTCTGATTGACATTTAAAATTGGAGGATAACGGGATTGGGTTCTAGTCTAATGAAAAATGACATTCGATTTGCATACAAGTGGTATAGCACAATTGATAGTGCGTGTGTGAGAAATATAAAATAAAAATAATAAAATTGGGTGGATAACGTACATTTTCAAAGTCTTGCATTTATTATTAGAGTGTTGTTAAACATTTTCAAAGTCTTGCATTTATTATTAGAGTGTTGTTAAACGAACTTTAAAATTAATTGAGTACATTTTACTACAAATTATTTATTGAATTATTAATTTACTTTAATATAAAATGATCAAAAATATATATATATTGAATTGTGAAATAAATGTAAATTTAATTACACCTTACTCATCCTATCACAACCATGTAATTGGGGAATATGCATTGTTTTGTTTTTTGGACCTGCCATTGTTTGCACTCACAAGTATGTGAACATTTTTCAGGGTTGGGTTACCCTAGCAAACCCATTGGCCTCTTTATAAGACGATCCATAATCTTGCGATCCCATTCTAATCTTTAAGGTTATGCAGATGAGATGCATGCCTTCATGACAGGTATAGACTCCCTCCCATACAACGCTCCCAGGCAATAAGCTTCCATCAATAGATGATCGACTAATTGTAAACTAATCAATACACTCAGCCAGATTCATTGCGGCATTTTATGCATGCACTTAAGAAATCAATTAAATCTTATTATTATCTAATATCTCGTTGCATGCTATTGACAGTGTGCCTATAGATGAGGAAGAGAAAGTTGTGCTTGACTATTCATCTGACCCACTGATGGTTGACTGAAACTTTCGCAAGTAAATCCTCTCTAGCATTGCTCGTGCCAGAAGTGCAATTGAGGAGCTGTATGGGTTTGGTGTTGTGTGATAAGAGTGTATTAAGTTGTATCATGAGTATTTTTTATAGTTAAATAGGGTGTATTTAGTTAATTTTACATTTTAATTTAAATATTATGGTGTATTTAAATCATACAGTGTACTCAGTTAATTTTAGAGTTCGTTTAACAACACTCTATTACTATTATTAACAATTTTCTATCAAAACAAACCCAACCTTAAGGACCTTCTCGAATCATCAATTTTTATTCATTTAAGTTGTTGATCAACTGTTGCAGGCAAGTTATTCTCCTGAAGTCGAGTCCCATCAAGAGCGGGTCAAGGAGATGAGTAATTGTCTCAATCCCCCATGTAAACAAACGAAGGCTCACAAAACTCTCCAAAATATACGCATTCTTTGCTTATTTTCCCTTTATAAGAAGAAGAAGGCCCTGTCTAATTCATCATCAGCAATACATAGAATATACCCAACACAAGCAAACTCGAAATCAACAATGTCGACAAAGTCTAGCACTACCATCCTTGCCTTTGCCTTTTGTTTCTTGTCTCTCCTCCTCAGTTTCGCTTACTCCAACACCACCGACGACAAAATCTACCTCTCTGGCATTGTCTACTGTGACAACTGCCAATTGAAGTCTATGACCGAGATCAGTAAGATGATTCCAGGTATGTAACGTTATTAAGTAGGTAACAAACTACCTAACTGTCGTTTATAAGATTTGAATATGAGATTTATGCATGCATGCATGCGCATTGATCAGGTGCAAAGGTGCGATTGGAGTGTAAGGAGGGGGGAGCATAAAATCCAGCCAAGAGGGCGAAACCAACCAGCTTGGACTATACGTGTTTGAGTTGGACAAATCTGAGGAGCCTGTGGATGATTGTCAAGTGACACTGCTACACAGCCCTGACCCTGAATGCAAGATTTCCCACGAAGTCGACCCTAACAACAAATTGAAAACTGCGCCGGTGGCCACCCGGAAACTCAACCTATTGGAAGGAGACAGCGTCGTTTTCATTGGACCCAGCCACCGCGTTTCCTACCCTCTTGGTTTGGTCGTTGATAAAGCTCGTCCCGAGTTCGAGCAGTTCGCCAAAGCGCGCAAGCATTTTCAAAACTAATTTAAGGAATTGAAGACGAGATGAAAACGAAAAACGTCTGATATTAAATAAATCTCCAATTTTAGTGAATTTTTCTTTTTGATTGCAAAGATAGATAAATTGTGGTTTAAGAAATCAATGGTTACAATTATGATATGTGCACAGTTATGATTCGTGAATTCACAACTAGTATAAACAATGAAGTGTACTTAGAAGTGCACTCAAGTATTATATCAGTGAAGATTTTGCCATGTCGATTAATCTAGTCTTTTTATTTTTTACTTTATTAATTCTTAATTAAGATTCAATTTAGGACCTATTTAAAGAGAAGAAAAATACGATTTAAAATCTATCTTATAACCTAATAATCTCCTAATCAAAATACTAAACTTTTAACATGTCATCTATCAATTTAGCCCTTAATTATACTAAGCTTAAATTCCACGGTCCATACTCGTTTGATTTTAATTTTTTATTTTGGTGTGAAAACTTGACCTTTTCTTTAAAATAATGTGCTAGATAGCGTGAAAGTAGCAAATAAATAATGATGTGTTCAAATTGGATTTGACACACATCCCAACCCATATCATCATTAAGCCCCCAAAAATTGAATCATTCTGTGCCTGTTAATACGTTAATTAAGGAGTTTATGAAGCAATTAAGATCGAAGAGGATCTATGACTTGTAATGGATCACTTGTTCATTTCCTTAAAATAAAAAAAAATTCACTCGCAATCCCGACTCCATTTGTAATTCCATCAATTACTCATCTATCAAAAACATGAGTTAGTTCAGCTAATCTTCTTATACTGTTAGTTAAGGATAATGTGAAATTACCAAATAAATAATGATTCACGGCCCCAAAAAATTGAATTATTGTGTGCCTAAGTCAGAAAATCTTCGAAGGCACGTGGAAACACAGGTCCCCATCTGGTATACTATGAGGAAAAGGACAGCTCACAAGTAGTTTATGTCTATAAAATCCCAGATGCTCATTGAATGTCTTGTGCCCATCAAAGATTAAATATATTTCCATAGAATACGTACCATTTGTGCTTATTTACTATTTACCATGACTCTCACAAATCAAGGCCAATCCCTCTGCTTAGCTTTTCTTTTCATTTTGGCCATTTGCTCCTCTCAAGCATCGTCTCGCCAAATTTATGACGAGAAAACCATGTTGGCGAGACATGAAGACTGGATGTGGCTCAATTTGGGCCAGTTTTTTCTAAGGATGCAGAGGAGAAAGAGAGGCGCTTCGCGATATTCAAGGCCAACTTGGAGTTCATGGAGGCTTTTAACAAACACATGGGCCAGAACTTCACTCTAAGCTTAAATGAATTAGCGGACCTAACCAATGAGGAGTTTCGGGAAATTCGTGATGGTTACACGAAATGATTCTTGTTAGAATTGTAGGGGAAAACAAAGTAATTTTATTAGATTGGAGGAGAATAGTACATGACTTGTGTAGGCTAATTGGCATTCTTCACATATTGGCTTATTGGCCACCACACTTGATTTAGAATAGTTTGGGCTATTTGGCCCTTACACTTTGATTGATGATGAGCTTATTGGCTCCACCATAGTTTAATTTGGGTAGCTCTTGGCTCCCTAATGGTTTGGGAGTCTTCTTGTTACACTCCATATGACTTGGGTTGTGTAGCTTTTTAGCTCCCACATGGATTGGGAGTTGATTGGTTCACTCCACATTTCATTGTGATTGCATGCCTATTTATTAGGGGTGGGCATTATAACCGAAAACCCGACCGAACCGCCCGAACTGGATCGTTTTAGGTGGTTTGGTTCGGTTTTAATACCTAAAAATCAAAGAACCAGCAAAAAAAACCGACCGAAATCGGATTTGAATCGGGTTGGACCGGTTTTTTTTCATTAAAACCGCTGAAAACCAGACCGAACCGCATATTTATATTTTATTATTTAAAAAACACGTGTCAGAATATTATTCGTCGAGTCCACTCCATTTCCATGCTCCTTGCTTGCACCGGGATCCATAGAGACGAAACCCTAAGGTTTCGAAATTTTCATTCCGCCTCATTCTTTCTTTCTTCCTCCTTCGTTGTTCGTTCAGTCTTCCTCTCTCTCAATCCGCCTCCTCTCTCATCTCTCAGTCGAGCTTTCTCTCTCAGTCCGCCTCCTCTCTCAGTCACTCTTTCTCTCTCGCCTCGCCTCCTCTCTCAGTCTCTTGGCTTCACCTCTCTCACTCTCTCAGTCTCTCGACTTCACCTCTCTCAGTTCCTCTCAAGTTTCTCAGCCACTCTCTCACTCAGTCTCTCAGTCTCCCTTAGCCGCTTCATAGAAAACGATTGTGATAAGTTTTCTGTAAGTTTTGGTTGGGTTTTCATTTAATTTTTCTTTTAGATTTGATTTTGAACTCCTAAAACATAAATTTGCTTGGAAACAAAGATGGAAAAACAAAAAGAAGCTTTACTTTTTTTTTTTTTGTGCATTTGTATCGTTTGAAATTCTGGTGTAGAATATTTCTTAGCTTGAGGTTTTGCTTTGAAATTCTAGCTAATTCTTGTCTTGTGTCATTGTACATTGGAGAGGAATACATTGTGGTTTTTTTAGATTGTAGCTTGCAGATAGAATTTACAAAATCCTATTTTTCATTTCAGTTATCAGGTCAAGTGTTCCGAAGTTGGATCTAGATTCAACCTTTGAGCAGAAGAATGACATAGCCAAAGCGTTGAAGAAGAACTTGAAAAGGTGCGGATCTGTATGCCTTGTTTGGTTTAGAATTCCCTAAGAAACGTCTTGGTAATTTATTGTGTATATGCATGCCATGTCGCATTATGGGTTTGAGATAGTTCAAACACTCAATTGTGGATATTGAACCAGATGAGCATGTGAAGAATTGATTTTGGTAATTTTCTGGTGTTGTTGGGATCACTGAATTTTTTTTTATTTTGGTAATTTTCTGATTTTGAAGAATTGATTTGAAGACACTGAATTTTTGGGATCACTGCATTTTTGTTTGCACAGAATTGATTTGAAGACAAGCTTTTTCCAGATTGGCTTGCTTGCTGTACATATTTTCTGGTATGGACTTGTTGCTGTTTGATTTGCTATTTTTGTTGTATTGTTGTTATCTTATTTTTGGAAAGAATTGCTATTTTTGCTATTTTTTCCAGATTTTGCAAATATTGAGTAATAAGTTAATTTGTATGATTGGTTGTTGTTTGGGTGGTTATATTTATTTTTGATTGCTGTACCTCTTGGATTTCATTTTCGTTATTTCACTTGCAAAGGTTCCATATTCTGTTCATAATGTGATCGTTTGTTCTTTTTTCTTGCACTATAGAACATGGAAGGGCTACTCAGTGAAAAAGGGGAACCAATTATGCTCCAAAAAGAAAGAAAGTTGCTACAGATTTGACTGAAAGAATCTCCAGAGGTAAGGACCTACTTATTTTGAATGTAGATCATGATCAGGTAGAATTTCTGAAAACAATAACTGGATGGTTTAGTGCTATAGCTCTTTGAAGCAGTGTTGGTCCCACTTTTTCAAAGTCAAGAAAACATTTCTGGGAAGGTATATTGTTTGATCACATTGTTTTAAATGTTAAGCATTATAGCATGCAAAACATTTTGGAAATTGATTTAGCCTTAGCCAATAAAGATCATCTATTTAGAGATCTTCTTTCATTGTCATTTTCAGATTTCTATAGAACCAATTCAAGGAAAGAAGGTTGAACACAATGGAGTCAAAGTTGAGCTTCTCGGGCAAATCGGTATTTTGTTTCTTTTCTGTTGATAATTTTTTGTGCTGCATTTGTCATGATTTGGGCTGACAAGTTTCAATGTGAAAATAATAGTATGAGATTTATTTTTTGGATGATTACATGCTAATCTACCAGCTCCTTCCTGTAAATGTTGTTCCTTACTTCCTGGTCAATAACAGTTCCTAGGACTATTGTTTCTTACCCCTTAAAACGAGCACTCTAATAAAACTTAATTCATGTTGCAGAGATGTACTTTGGTAGTTTTATTTGTTATTTGGCAGATATTGATTAAATTTGCATCATTTCGGTGATATTTGAGTAAGTTTTTGTGGTAGTTTTATTTGTTATCTATGATTATTGTAATGTCACACTAAATTTGGCAGCAATATGATTAGTGGAATTATGAAATAATGTGATATTTGAGTAAATTTTCATATGTTTACTAACTGTTTTTTCTTTCTTTGTGCAGAGGTGCAAATCTGATTTGAATGTGAAACAACTCAGATATGTAATAGAAATTTATTAGTTTTCATTTGGATTTTCTTTTGAACTTTGCATTTGGTATGGACTTAATAATAATTGTGATTGAGATTACTCTCACAATTTGCAATGGACTGTAATAATAATTAATTTCTGTATTTGGAGATGTGTGGTGAATGATGATTTGCTATGGTTTTAAGGTTTTTTTTTAAGTATTTGAATGATGAAAACTTCAGATATGCAGATTTGTCAAAACTGGAAAAACTATACAGAAACTATCAAAACTTGAATTGTTGAAATCTGACCCAAAAAACATAATGGGCTTGGAAAACAACCACAAAAAAAAGCCTTCAAACCGAACCAACCCGGCCCAATTAAATCGGGTTTCAACTTAAGTCGAAAATGGGCCTAAAAAATAAGTCCATGGTTTAGCATTTGGGCCTGCCGACAAGACTTAGTTCGGCGTGCGGTTTGGGCTCATAACCGACCCAACCCGACCCGTGCACAGCCCTACTATTTATAGGCATTCTTTGCCTACATCACCAAGTATGTAGCTTTTACTAGAAACTTCTATATTTTACAATATTTATTTTTGTGGCTATTGTTTAGCCATCATGCTTCATGAGTGTTCTTGTTCTAGAAAGTTCTTCCAACTTCAACTCTCTTTTTCTACCCAACATGGTATGTTCTCCACAACTCTAGAATCATCATTGCATTCATGATTCTTCTAGAACTTTGTAGAACACAAATGGACATTATTTTTCAACAATTCTCAAAATTGATCATGTCCAAGTCCACGAAAGCTACAAGTTTTAGAGATGGAAATGTCACTGATGTGCCACCTTCAGTGGATTGGAGAGAAATGGGTGCAGTGACTCCTATCAAGGACCAAGGCAAATGTGGTAAGTATTAAACAAGTTGTTAAATGATGATGCATTCACTGTTTCACAACATAACATGTTATTGAATGATGAGGCATGTTATTTCAATTCTATAAGGTGTTATTGGGCGTTCTCAGCAGCGACAGCGACAGAAGGGGTCAACCAGCTCAAAACCGGAAACTTAATAATCTCACTATCAGAGCAAGAGCTTGTGGATTGTGACACTACAGGTCAAGATCATGGCTATGAATGTGGTCTGGTGGATGACGCTTTCCAATTCATCCAACGCAACAAAGGCTGACAACTGAAGCTAATTACCCCTACAAGGGTGTAGATGGAACTAGTTGCAACACTCAGAAGGCTGCATCCCAAACAGTGTCCATAAACGGATACGAGAATGTGCCTGAAAACGACGAAAATGCTATGTTGCAAGCCGTCACTAACCAACCAATTTCGGTTGCCATTGACGCAAGTGGCTCTACATTCCAGTTTTATTCAAGTGGTGCGTTCACTGGAACATGTGGTATAAAGTTAGATCATGATGTTACCGCAGTTGGATACGGGACTAGTAGTGATGGGACTAAATACTGGCTGGTGAAGAATTCTTGGGGCACAGGGTGGGGGGAGAGTGGATATGTGACGATGCAAAGGGGCATTCCTGCCAAGGAAGGACTCTGTGGCATTGCTATGGAAGCTTCTTATCCAACCGCATGATTAATTAAAATACATATATGTCATAGTATAATGTGGTGTATAAAATATATGTATAATTGAATAATATAGAAAGACATGCACTAGCTATGAGCTGCTGTCCTTCCACTTTGAAATCCATGCCTCAAAAGATAGAAACAATTAACCCATGACGTGGATTTGCTCTTAAAATCTCACGAAATTAATTAGCAGCTATAGCTATGAGGTTGACATGTTTTCATTACCATTGCAAGGTTAAATCAAGTTAGATTAAGGGAGCATATTTTTGCACACCATCATTCTCAACACTTGACACGTATTTATGGGTATAACTATGGTTCCATAAATATATAAAGCAAAAAATTAACCATGGTTATGCTAAGTGTTAAGATGTGTGGTGAGAGTATACAATGGGTTAAAGTAGTGAGCAAAAATATTTCCTTGGAGTAATCAAATGATCATGTCACTAATCCTACAAGTTAAAACTGTGAAACCACGTCATTACACTTGTTCTTGGGTGGCATGGGTTGGAAACACGTAATTAACCATATATATAACATCAATTTACAACTTAATTATACTTATTCTTAAAGCCATTTCTGATCGGACATTTGTGGAGAAATTAATTTCTCAGGCAAGTAAATGGCAGTAGAAGAAGACTGGAAAATTTAGGTGCCAGCAGAAGAGAAAAACTCTCTCGCACGTACCTGGTTTATGGAAGCTCGCTGTAACAGGAGAGCTAGACATAACTTAATTTGAAAAAGTCTAGGATATGTAACTAGAGCTTACAAAGGTGGTGTTGTTGATTGGCTACAACTTCAAATACAAACTGTTGAGCTAGCTTGCTGTGCGCAGTATATAAAGATTATTTAGGACTAGCTAGGCTCATCATAATTAACATATATATATAATTACTATATTTTTTTAGAGAGGGGGAAATACGATATTATGATGAAGAGATGAGTCTTTTTGCCAATTAAAATACACCATTTATATATCCTGCATCCAGATTACCTTTTGCGTGATCCTGCAATAAACATCCAAAAATGCACCAATCTAGTTAAAATTCAAAACAAATTTAAAGATTTTCACATCTTAATTAAAAGGGAATTCATTGTTCCTATAACTTGTGCTTCCTATACACACACAAGTTCCATGAAACAATTGACAATGTGATATTAACATTACCATATAACATTTTCAATATTCTCAACTCGTTGTAGTAATTCAAGTAAAGAAAAGAATACACGTATACAGAGATTGTTAATGTCTAAATTAGACTCAACGAATTAAGACCGTAAAACGACACATTCACGTCATGACACACACTCAAGTCAGGCTGCGTCCATAATATACAATTAGTGAACTGAATTACATGAATCTACAAGTACGGCATATAAAAGCTACAAGCCCTACATGCTACAGTATCTGTCCTATATTTGGGTCAACTGTTCCTTATTCTCTTTGATAGTACAATCGTGTTTACATCTTAGGATCCTATCGGGGATATTAACCGCTGAAAGGAAATAATCAATTCCCAATAAGCCTTAACCAAGATACAAGCCTCATATATATCTTAACAAATCTTTCTAGTTCTTAAAGGTTATAGCATCCATCTCTCTCTCTCTCTCTCTCTCTCTATATATATATATATATATATATATTGGATGGAAGAAGTCGCATGGCCAGCACAAGCAACTCCAGTATTGGTGTACAGCAAGTCAATGTATAAATAACTAATAATTTTCAAACGTAAAAACTGGAAATTCCGTGAGTAAAAATTATATATTGTCCCACATCAAATAAGCTATCAGCAGCTACTTGAGTGACATAAATAGCTACGGTTAGGTTAAAAACAATATTGTTAACAATGCGTGTATTCAATCGAAAATTTATTGGAATCGAGTGAAGAGGTCCAAAATCTATTTAAGCATTAAAGCAAAGTTGTCATTCAATGTGGGATACTCTCAACAAATATCAATGTGATAAAAACAATTATTCTTTTCTTGTGAATTGAAGTTGTTGAAAAGTGTGATGACATTAAAAGATTTATGGTGTTTGAGGCTATGAAGCAAGACATGTATTGATTTGAATAAAAAATATGACTGGTTTTGTACAACAAGATGAGCATCTCCAAGGGTTAGCTAAAGGATCAAAGGAGTCATTGTAGCTTTAATTTTAAGATAATTTATCTCTACATTATCTTAATCACTCTTAAAATAGCTCAACCTCTAAGAACTCCTAAACTTGAGGGGTTTTGAACCGGAAAAGGATGTCTTTCTCTTCAAGAATGATCGATGTCAATTAGCTTCTCATTTGATCATGAAGTACCAAAGCTATGCACGTATGCGGTCAAATATTGTAGAAGAAACTAAAAACAAAAACAAAAATGCAAGCTAGCTACTTGATTTTTTAAAATGACTTAAGAGTCCTAATCGTATGGAGTACAATTAGATGAAAATAAGGCAAACACACTTTAGAGGCCAAACTGATTACAATACGCGAAAATAACCCACAACGATCTTACGCATTAGTGATTGTGATTATATATTTAAGCAATGTGAGAAAGGCAATGAATTCTTTAACAACTAAACAAATGGTATGTCAACAAAGTGAAACATATGCATATAAATTCCATATGGTTTTGGATCCACCACAAGAAAAAGTATTATAATATAAACTTGCATGCATCCACAAATATATAAACAAAAAGGATATCGATTGGGGAGAATCTTACTGTTTCTTCTAATAATAATGAGAAATATATCAGTATCAGCGATATACGTACGCTAATTCTCACGTCCTGAGTATATACAACTCATGCAACGTACGTATATAGATATATAGTCACCCATGGGGAGCAGCTAGATCGCACAGAATCACAACAAATGAAAAGTACACAAGCAAGTGAGACATATTTAATTAGGACACAACAGAAACAGAGTTTTGTCTGATTGAAAAGAGAGAGAGAAAGAGAGAGAGAGAGAGAGAGAGAGAGAGAGAGAGGGAGAGAGAGAAAGAGAGAATGTAATCATGCCTTCAAAATATTTATAGAGAGAGAGGGGCCATAGCATTACCTACCAACATAACTATTTAGCTTTATTTATCACTCACTACTCTATTAGCTAGTCAATTATGCTAGAGCTTGAAGATTATTTTGAAATTGATCGGTTTTGCGAATTAGGGTTTTTTGTGGGTTTAGGGTTTTGTGATGGATTAATTGAGAGATCTCCGCGGCTACAGGTTTTAAATTTTAGTGGATCGTTAAATCATATAATTTTCAAATTAAAGTACTACACCTCTTCCACTTTCCTTTCAGTTTGTTCAGCTCCAGTTTCAAGAATTGTTGAAAACCCATTTTAATTATCTCCTTTTTTAATCTCTGCGTATTAATATGAAGCTGATCATGAATTATAGGTTTCTAATCAAAGCAGTAGAGCTATCATATGTATAGTACTTAAATAATTGGGTAGAAAATTAAAAAAATTACCATCAATAATCTTCAGACGCCAAAGGAACTAATTTAAGAAGTGATCTGCTTCAAACCCTTATTAGCCTCGTCGTTAATTGCCTTCAGCTGACCGTTTCTCTTCTTCTTCTTCTTCTTGTATGGAATCCCTCTTGCCTTAGCCTGACACTCCTTCACTTCACGTAAGTAAACCCGAATAGCTCCATTCCCAAAAGGGTTCGTCTCAGGCGACCCTCCGTGCTCCTCGTACGCCGCACGGAGACGGCCGATCAGAGCGTCCAGGCTACCCCATGCCTGCCTAAGCGGGCACGTGCACGGGGCAGGAGGGTCAGGCTGCCCGAAGAAGACACACCCGTGTAAGTGAACCTTAGTCTTCCCGAACTGGTCCAAGTAGCGAAGGAAATCGAGGACATGATTACAGTTGCATTGAGAGAGAGAGACTGGGGGTGTTTGGTTCTTCAAGTACTGGCCAAAAGTGTTCCAGTCTCGGCGTTTCTGAGACTCATATCGGCTAAGAGGTTGAGGTGCTTGTTGTTGATTGGATCGGGAGGAGGACGAGGAGCCCTCTATGGAGTTGGAATCTTTTCGTCGACTGTAATCATGATGAGGTGCAGACATGATTTGATGATATTTGTGGTGGTGGTGGAGGCGGAATTCCTGTGTATTTTTGGCAAGAAATGGGGAAATGACAAGGGGGAAAAAAAAGAAAGAAGCAAGGGCAGAGAGAAAGAGAGATGTGGAAGAATGAATAGGTTATAGTGCAATGAGAAAAATATGAAAATCACATCTTGATGAGGTCTATTGAGAGGACTTGTCATGGGCCCTATATGAAGGTGCTTTATGTTCCTCTTTTCCTCTCCCCCTTCTCCAAGACTCTCTCTCTCTCTCTCTCTCTCATATTTTGATTTTGACACTATTAGCACTAACTATATTTTATTTATGCTAATGTAATCTATACTGATATAGGGTACTACTCATCCAAAACAATTATAGAAAACAAATATTGCTAGTAATTCTAATATGTTATGCCATCATCCATGCAATGATTGCCATATTTTCATGTAGAATTCACACTGTAATTACATAGGATGGACCCCGGTTAAGTATATGTGCAAAAGGAAAAAGAGCTTTACTCATTCATTAGTATTATAGATGCATTGTGAAAATATATATATTATTTAAGACAATAATAGTGGTAGGTTAATTAGGATTTTTCCAATCTTAACCACAAAATACGAAACATCATGATTTGGCACGAAACATGAAATGACATGATGCAAACATGAGATATCATATGACTGGATTTACCATCCTTAGTCAACAGTAAATGCACTTAAGAAGCACAAGTAAGAGCTAGATCTAGTTTATTATTGTGAAAAATTATTACCACCATGATCCATGACATAATCCATGATCTATCTATTCACCCCACTAATAAAGTTATCCTATAATCACCAATAATATACGTACGTAATGCTTATTTTATTGAGGACACTGTTTTTTTCACCTTGAAATTTGTGTAATTTTTCTCTTTGCTTTTGCTTGGCAGTGTCAGTGTTAGCTGCCGGTGTCTCTATCTGGCTTCCTTTTTCAAGGTTTACTTGAATGGGCAAAAAAGGCCGTGGGAATATCACAGATATCCTTAAATCCTGCGTAGCAAATTTAAGCACTACTGTATGGTCAGGTGTTTGAGAAATGACAAATTTTCATGATCATCATGCATGTACGCTCGGAAAGTAAATCTGTCGATTTACCCAAAAACAAAACAAAGTAAACCTGTAAAGATCTGGTAACTTTTATTTTTATTTTTAACTGGTTCAGTTTGAAATGGTTGAGTCTGAATCCTCTCTCTTCTGGAGGAAGAGAGAGCTACATCCAAGGCTTTCTGCTTTTGTTGCAATGAATTACACTACTTGAATGAATCCAAAATTTTTTAGCCAATAACATATGTATATATTAAACCCGTGTAGTTACAGTTACATAGTACATATACTTTTCTCTTTGCCCAAACCAATTATTAATAGGGCTTGAGTTTTTTATATTACAAATCATGAATATCTAGTGGCCATAATTTTGAAATTAACCTAGAAAAATTAGGGTGGATAACGAGTGAGCTAGCAATGAACTCTTTACATCACGGAATTATAAATTCTCTATGTTCTTTTTTAATTAGTAGAGAAGACGTATTTTTGGATATGGAGAAGAAGATGCTTAAATAAAATGAGTTATCTTAGAGAAATTATATGGGACAAGAAAAAGAAAAATTGTTTTACAATGATGATATGCATAGATCAAGAGTAAAGAATACGAAACACTGAAAAGAGGGGGTGACGTAAATTTTGGAGACATCTTTGAGAGATGGGTCCAGCCCTCAGTTTATGTTCCTAAATGCCTTATAAATCATAATGCTGTTTGGAGTTTGGGCACCGGCTTTACGGGTACAACTTGTTTGCTATATTAAATTGTGTGTATCTTCTTCTTAAGACTGCCCTTGTGTTTTATAAATTTTTTGTTTGGATGGAAGAAGAGTCTTTTATCTTTTTTGAGAATCAAGATTTCATTAAAAAAACTCAAGAAGAGAGTACATCTGCGCAGAAATAAATGGGAGCAACCATGTAAGAGTCTTTTCAATAATGCATATGATATTTGCTTATGATATCTAGCTGAAGAAAAGTGTGTTTTAACCAAAACAATAAACAATAATAATAATAATTTGCGAGTCTCTTCATTTTCCTTTTGGAATAAGCATATGTAGGTGGATTTTGATTTTTGTCAATAATGCATAGAATATGGTAGACTGTCACATTCAGCAATATGAACTTAATAAAGAGAAAAGTTTACACCCAAAGTATCTTCTTGCTATTCAAATAAGAAACAAATTATATATTTGGACAAAATGTCTCACCATGGTCATGACGTTGAGTGTCAAATTTTTTAAAGGAAAATACTTGCTTTTCTTTTGAAAGTAGAAACTCCTACTTTCCTGTTAATCATATTTTGACATGTATGTATAGATTTTTTTTTGGGTGTGTTTTTAATCAATTATTTTGGCATATGTGTCAAATTGTGATTTACATTAAGTAAGAATGCCTCATTCTAAAAAGAGGAAAGTAGTGTCCTTTTTAAAAAACTCCCGACACATTATATTGATGGTTGTTAAGAGTGTGCCTCAACGCGGACTATCGTGTTCTCACCTACAAAAAGTATATAGATTCGCTCTAGTTGTCTTGTTTTACTTGAATTTTTATGCAATATTCTTTTCCTACTTTTTTACTTGAATGGACAAAAGTGGAAACGCGCACACACACAAATAACACGGGGACTTAACCCAAGAGCACTCTTAAGCAGCCTACTGATTGAATTTGTGACACATACCTATCGATTGAATTTGTGACACATACCTATCGATTGAATTTGACCTTCGTCCTTGTTTTGTTTTTGCACCAGTAATAAATAGAAACAATTGAAACGCCAAACTGCCTGCGTGGGTATATATATATATATCATATTTGCTTGATATTTGATGAACTTTTTCTTTTTGGGTCTGACATGAATTATCAAAACCTTTATGGTGCTTTCAGCTCTTTTTGGGCAAAGATGGTGGAGTACTAAAGGCAAACAAAACTTTCTCGGCAACCAACATTTTACATATCTACATGCAACACTTCCTATTTTTCTTCTTTAGGGATTTCGTGTTCACAGGTTACACGCTCTTCCAAATATTTTTCTATACCATAAATATGCTTGCTTCAGTGCGCTTTACACACATAAATATTCATTTTAAATAACTCATATTGCTTGGTGGGCTCACTCAGACAATCATTCATTCAACATATATATTCTCAAAATTGAAAAAACTTATGTATTATCATACTAGTCGGTGTGGTTAGAGGTTCGAAACTGTAATTAATCAAAGAAATATACGAAAAGCTTGACGATGTTGGATTCAAAAATCCCCTCTATTGAGTAATTTCCAGGTATTGCAAGAACATGTCCCTAGCTAGCATAGCTCGATTCTTTGAACGTCCAAAAGAACTTCTTGATTATCTGCTATAAAAATATCTAATTTGATTGATATGATTTTGTTTTTATTGAAGAAGCCCCTTCCATTTCTGAATCAATAAAATTTGATTTCTCTTAAAAGACAAAAATGTTCAATCAACTGCGCAGAGTTTGGTGAATGACAAGGCATAAGTTTTGGAATCCATATATATCTTTCAACCTTCTTTTCTGCTGTGAATAATTTGGTTTATCTTTCGTCTTTTCTGGTCAAAGTAAACCATTCTTAGGATGAAGATTTAAAGGTATATATTTTGTACATTTAACCAAACATAACAAATTTTGTCTCATATGTTGTGATCAATGACCAAACAGCATCAAAGTGACAAACTTTTCTTGTGCTCCAATCCATATGATTAACATCGTTTGATTAAGTTTTAATTTGGAATTAGTTGAAGGAAAAACATTTGCGATGCGACCACACACTTATAAATATGACCCTATATATATATATTTATAGAAGTAAGAATATAATGAGAAGATCTTGTGTGGGACAGCCAGTATATAACTTTTGTGGTATATTATTCCGTCACCCAACGTGGACAATGGGTCCAAGTGTTTGCTTATTAAAGAAGTATCAACACTTTCCACTACTGTAAATTGTAAATTGCCATAGCCACCACTACCACAAGAATCTAAGTTTACAGTACTCTCTTTCTCTCGTCAACTCACTCACATAGAGAAGAAAATATGCGTAATTATAGTATGGTGTTAAAGTATGGTTACGTGGTATATGTCTAACGTTGATTTGAATCAAAGTTTTGTTCGTTAGTTTTTGTTTCTAAATTAGAGGTAGAATAAAACTTGTGTACAGTGAAGGCAGGAGCAGGGCCACTTTAAGGGCATTGTGCAGTGTTTAGTCATTCAAATAGAAAAAGGAAAGTTATGCGTATTGCACTGAATCTCAGTTTGCTTGCTTTATAAGACCAAAAATCAACCTAGCTGTGTAGCGTAGATGCTGGATGCTTTGCTCGCTCGCTCACTCACTCACTCACTCTGCTCAAAAATAGTGGTTTTGTTTCGTTTGCTGCCATTTGCCAGGAATTATTACATCGCTTTTAATCTCCCATCAGCATGGACACGTGACTGGCCCCATTTCCTTGTCCAATTGTCCCTGAACACATTTTCTAGTCAAAGTCAAAACCCTAGATATTTAAGTTCGGCCTCCCAATTTCCTCATTGCCTGATTGCTTCCCACTCGACCCAAATGATTTTGGGCTATTTTGAGCCGACCCAAGATTGAGTTCAGGCTCGGGAGTATCGGAATGAGTGGCCCAATAAGAACTTCAGGCTTAGGCTTGCCACTGGTGGTCAGGGCGCAATTTGGAAGAAAAACTTGCTCAGTATGGCATTGCCGTGCATGTGAGCAGAGCATCATTACACTGCTAATACACGTGTGTATGTATATATATATATATACACTACCAGTCTGCAATCTGCAGTGTATGCATGTTGAATGCTGACAAGAGCTTAGTTATTGAAATGAAATTAGATTGGCACCAGCCTGTCCCAGGACAACCACTTTGCTGTGCTGGTGGAGTAGCTAGCTCCTACTCACGATATAATTATAAACACCAAAATTGATAGAAATTAGTTAAATTAAAAAACACTCAAGCCACAGAGAGGAGAGAGAGAGAGAGAGAGAGAGAGAGAGAGAGAGAGAGAGATGATGCAGAGTGATGAAGATCAAATCAGAAATTGAAAGCTATTTAATGCAGAGTGCCTTTCCGTATGGTGTGGGGGCAAGTCGTTTGCGTATGAACTAGGACCATCCAGTTTCAAATTTCATCTCTATTGCCTTGGGTCTGCACACAGTACTAGGAAATTAAATAGGGGGGGTCACCTCTTTCCTTTCCTTCCTTGTGTATTCTTCTATTCTTTTTTATGATATTTGTAGTGAAATATGATTACGTATTTGAATTGTCAACATTATCTTATCCTCGTAAGTTGTAATAAGAAATTAATTATGTACGGAAAAAGAAGATGAAATTATTTAGCTTTTACCAACGGCTCTAATCATGCACTATAATATATGCCTGCTTTTCTTTCTTTCGTTTTTAGTTATACAAAAGATATACATATGCCTTAAGTATTTCATGATAGCAGCATGTTTGGACCCAATGATATACTTGGTCTGCCACGCTGCCTGTGCTAGCTAGCTTTGTACCTGAACAGTGGAGAATGTCGATGGTAGCAGTGCCCGGGGCGGTAACGTGGAAGCCCCGCCACGAAGCCGCTACTGTCGTTGGTGGTTGTAGTTGGTATTTAGTTAGTTCAATAGAATACAATAAACATCAGCATTTTAGGTACGACTTGCAATATACTAGGACTCGGTTTCATAACTTCCACTCTGCATACAATAATGTTTAAAATGTAATAATAAAATAAACAATTATTTTTTAATAATAAAAATCTCAGATTTGCATTATTACTTTTGGGGTGAAGTGAAAGCTAACTAAGATTCTGGACTGCTGATTGAAGGTCAATTGCACACCAAATTTCAGATGAGATGAGTCAACCCCACTGACTGACAGAAGATGGGGACCTTAACGTTTGTTATGTGTACGTTCATATATTTTTATTTGGACAAGAATCTTGGTGAGGCAATATCCAAATCATTGAACCCTCTTTAGATGATCTCATCCCTTAATACAGCGCACCATTAATTTTCTAGGATAACAAGGACGAAGGGTTAGGTCGATCTCAAGCAATAAACTAAAGGGTAAAAAAATAATTTGTGTAAAGACTTATTTTTGATACAAGCGGCATTAGGAAAATAAGGGCTTGAAATAGACCGTGACCGTGACCGTGACCGTGACCTCGAATACGTGAGGAATTGCTCATAATTATTTGAATTACAAGTCGATTTCATCATTATTTTGTGGAATATGACAGCTTTTCGGATTGCTTATCATAAAATCATAATTTGCCGCCCATTTAATCAACATTTAGAAATATCACTGTCCTTGATATATCCATGGCAACCTCCAATCACACAATTTTGTTGTCGAAATTGAAGAAGATACAAAACCTGAAGAACCCAATCGAAATTCCAATTTTGCCCAGCAATTTTAAAACCCACCAAAAACTCTCTGAAGTCATGACCACCGCGTTCCCCTACTCTACTGTCCCTTCTCCTGGGACACGCAAGTCATTGTAGTAAAACCCAAGGGCAGTCCAGGTAATTTGACCATCTTCAAACACAATGATTTCTATATTGTAGGCTTGTAGCAAAGAATGGCTTGCAGAGTTGGCAATGTCCCCTTTCTCTTTCCCATCCTAACGACATAAAAACACTCACACACACACAGCACAGTCCCTCTCGGCAGTTAAGCTGCTCCAATCTCTCCACCTACTCTCTCTCTCTTCAGTTCTCTTCATTTATTCATTTTCATTCCTTCATTCTCTTCATTGTGTTGTATGTTGAAGGTTAAAGCTTGAAGCTTTGTTTGTGTGATATGAAAACAATTCCTCAGAAGCTGAGAGAAAGCTAGAGAAAATCAGCTCAGAGTGTACTGAAAGATGCCTCTGGTGAGGTTTCAGGTGAGGAACGAGTACAGCCTGGGCCAGCCTCAGCTGTACAAAGAGGTCAACAGAGAAGATCCCAAAGCTGTGCTCGATGGGGTGGCCGTTGCTGGCCTCGTTGGGATCTTGCGCCAATTGGGCGATCTTGCTGAGTATGTTGCCCTTTCTTTTTTAGCTCCTTTTCACTCACGCAGTTCATTTCTTACTACCCTTTTGCGTTCTATTCTATTTTTGTGTCTATTGCTCTATCTGGGTTCAGCTCATTCACTCTTCATTTTATTGTGTACTACTTTTGGGGTTGCAGTTCTGTTGTAGAAGTGAATAAAATTTGGTCATTTCTGTGATTGGGCAATTGGGTTTTCCGTAATGATCATTATTTCTTAAATAGATGACAAAGTATTGGTAATTTCATTTTTTTCTTTTTCTGCTAAACGTTGTGAGCTTATAAGTTGAAGATAGGTGTTCTTTTGGTTGCTCTTTATTTCATGATGCCTCACAGCAGTATAGGGAGATTTGGTGTATGCAATATCACTTTCCCAAGGCTTTTGACATTAACTATTGAGAAAGCTCTGGATCCTCAAGTCTTTCTAGGTTTCTGTGATTATGGTGTTTATATCATAGCAAAATAAGGTAGCCTTGTGCTGCAGCTACTCTGTTGTTGGTATAATGTAAGCATTTATAATGGTCAATCAGCCTCAATTACCTGTTGCAAACGACCTTTACTATTGTGGCCATTTTGGGCACACTTGGATGCTGCAGAATTGTTCTATATCATTTAGATTAGTGGACTGATATTTCAGTTTCTTTTCAAATGAAAATGGCACTAGGAAACTGCAACAAAATCTCACTACACAGAGATGTCTTATGTTTAAGTAGCATTGACAACGTGACTGAAGAAGTTTTAACCTTAGTTTACCCCCCTAAGATAAAAGTAGTTGAAAGTTTGTGGTTGGCTGGAGATTCCTGTCTCCTGTTCCTAGTGGAATCTCCTCAAGTTGGGTGGAATGCCAAAATGTGAATTTTGGATATCTGATGTAGGCGATCAAGTCTAAAATGTAGAGCGCAACAAGCATAGTGATTGTTGGTTTATCACAATTCTTAAATGCATAAACGGTTTGAATGTAGGTTAACAATTTTTCGTATATTCTAAGTTATATACTAACTCAGAAAGTATCTGTAACATGTGTAGGTTTGCAGCGGAAGTTTTTCATGGCTTGCAAGAGCAAGTGATGACTACAGCTTCTAGAAGCCAAAAACTGATGGTTCGTGTGCAACACATTGAAGCTGCACTTCCTCCCCTTGAGAAGGCTGTACTTGCTCAAACAAGCCACATACATTTTGCTTACACCTCTGGTATGGATTTTGTTCCTCACCTTGATGTCTGTACATCATATGCCAGTTATTGACAACTCGTATCAACAGACTTCGTTCTCTCTAGTGCAAACTGCTCTTCATTTTGTTTAATAAATGCTTCAGGTTCTCATAAAGTTTATACTTATGATGGGAATATAATGTATAATGTATGATGTAAAAATTGAATTATCTATGGTCAGTTTTAGTTCAGTGAGCTATTTAAGAAACAGATATTGAAGCTTAAAATAATCCTTAAAGGAAAGTCTAGGAAGATAGCATTTAGTGCAAGTATTCTTTTTATTGTCTTCAATGCCTTGTAAATGAGAGGACTCGGGTTATATTTTCCATATAAAGTTGATTTAATTAATCTTATATTTAAAGTATTAAAAAAAATCTTATATTAAAAATATCTGGGAAACCTTTGAGAACATTACTTACTGACCATAGAGGCAATCTAAATATATTCATAAAACTATAGAACAACATTCTATAGACTGTTAATTGTGAAGGGCTTACTCCAGTACAAACCTTTCATGATTGACCCTGTTTTATATTTTCTTTATTGCGGAGATAAATTTTTTTTATACTCCTATTCCTATATCCCGTTGGTGCCACATCATTATCCTGATAATCAAATCATTAATAGAAAGCAGTTTCTTTGCAGGTTTAGAGTGGCATCCTCGTATTTGAAAATGAGAAAAATCATTTCATCTACAATGACTTGCCGCGTTTTATTATGGATTCATATGAAGAATGTCAGGATCCCCCACGTTTGCACTTGCTTGACAAGTATAATCTAAATCTTTCCTTTACCTTAATTGGCTTACAAGCATGGTCATGTTTATATTTTTTCTTACCTTAATTGGCTTACAAGTTGTGAAGTTTTACTTTCTAGCATAATGGTTAAATGATGGAATCTTTTCCTTTAACGTTCAGGTTTGATACCGGTGGCCCAGGATCTTGTTTAAAGAGATATTCAGATCCAACCTTTTTCAAAAAAGCATCAGCTAACCCTGATGAAGCAAATGTTGAACAAGTCCGAAGATCTAGGAAGGGTAAAAGAAGCAAGGTATGCACCTACATTTTGAAGAAACACAGTGAGTAAATGTTAACCATTATCAGTAGAGGCTATATAATAGTGTACTCAAAGAATGCCAATTAAGCACAAGTTGCAACCTATTGCCAACCCATCCTGACCCAACTTTTATCAGGTTGGGTTTTGGGTTGTGAAAAATCACAACCTAGTAACTTTGGGTCGGTACTTAATCCACTGCAACCCTTGCCTGCCCCATGACATTAGTGCTTCATTCCAAGCAGCGAATCTGTAAATCTTACTTCAACCAATTTTCTTTGTGCTTTCATGTGCAATATTGTGGATGAATTTGGCTCCAAGGATTTCTTAAGGAAGATAGACGCAGGCATATAAGATTCATTGATAAGATCATGAAGTACAATGAACTCTCACATCAATTTCTTCTTGACAAGAGCTTGTTTTTCTGCTATCTGTTTTTACGCAATATTATGGATTATCAATCTTTTAAGTACCTCAATGGTTCTGTCACTTGGAGTTGTCTGATTAAAAATGTTGAAATGGACAGAAGAAAAGAGGATCACAACGAAATGGAGATGTATTACGTGGTGCATCAGTATCAAATCGCAGCAGCAGGTATCCTATATGTTAATATACACACATACATATACATAGAGACATTCTCTGGTACAGTCAACCGCATCAGAGAAAGATCTTACATGCACATATGCATAATATATACGTGACTTATGGCTCCCAGTTTTGACTAAAGGGAACTAAAAAACTTAAAATGTCTGACTATGCAGAATGCAATATATTCCTCCTATCGCAAATGGGCGAAGCTCATCTTCTCCAACTGCCTCCACAGCCGACATGGCATTAAAATCTGACCTGGGGGACAATTCCATTTCTTTTGATTCAAAAACTGAGTCAGAATATATTGAGTATGCTGCCCATCCAAGTTCCTCCCTACAAGCTGAAGAACAAGAATCCAAAGAATCGCCTTCTTCTAAATCGGTGCAAAATGACGCTCTTAATTCTGTTTTGCCTGATGATCAAACTGGATTTGTAGATAACTCTCCTGGAAGTTCATTACAGGACCAAGTTACCTCTGGTTCATCTGGTGTTAACTGGGATGAGAAGGTAGAAATAGTGGATCCTAAAGGTCAACAGAATTGTATAGATGAAACTACAGAGATGCTCCTGACAAAGGATGACTTGGATGCAAATGAAGGGGGAGCTGGTAGCTTTAGAATTGTTGAGCAAATGGATGTCCTCTTTGATGATGAAAACATTCTGGAACCAAGCAGGAATCAGATTGATGAAATTGAAAGTGAACCGGACAATTTCATGGATGCACTTAACACCATTGAATCAGAATCTGAAAACGATCTTGATTGTCAAACCAAACGAGAAGTGGAACACTTTGCTTCTGTTGTCAACAATAAAGGACCAGATGGAGTGCATGAGATTACCATGGATTGTTCGGATCATCAAACTCCAACTTTAGAATCTCATACTGCAACATCTTACGTTTCCTCGGAAGAAGAAACGCCAACAGATCTATCGAACTCAACCTCACCAGAGTGTCCTGCCCATAAACAGATGCCTCAAATAGCTACAGAACTGTCTAATTCAGACCACATTGTAGAAACAAATAGGACTGACATTTTTGATTGTTTAAGGTTAGAATCTGTTAGTGGTGATTCCACATCCTCTGGCTCTGGAACTACTAATGCGCAGGATAAGACCATAAGCAGTTTACGTGAGGCTCAAAAATCTCCCGCTGATGTTTCCAGGAATAATTCAACATCCTTTGGCTCTGGAACTACTAATGAGCAGGATAATCTCATAAGCAGTTTATGTGAGGCTCAAGAATCTCCTGCTGACATTTCCAGGAATAATACAACATCCTTTGGCTCTGGAACTACTGATGAGCAGGATAAGATCATAAGCAATTTATGTGAGGCTCAAGAATCTCCTGCTGACATTTCCAGGAATAATACAACATCCTTTGGCTCTGGAACTACTAATGAGCAGGATAAGATCATAAGCAGTTTATGTGAGGCTCAAGAATCTCCTGCTGACATTTCCAGGAATAATACAACATCCTGTGGCTCTGGAATTTCTAATGCGAAGGATAAGATCATAAGCAGTTTATGCGAGTCTCAAGAATCTCTTGCTGACATTTCCAGAAATAATTCAACATCCTGTGGTTCTGGAACTGCTAATGCAAAGGATAAGATCATAAGCGGTTTATGCGAGTCTCAAGAATCTCTTGCTGACATTTCCAGGACTAATTCAATAAATTTCTGGACTAATGGAGGCCTGTTAGGACTTCAGCCATCAAAGCCTCCTGATTTTACCATGTCAAGTCCTGTAACTCAAGATTCTGCTTACACTGAGACAGTTGGTGTCTCAAATCATGCTTACACGCTTATAGTTGATGAGCATGAAGCTGAGAATGCTGGCTGCAAGGAAATAAGCTCTGATAATCAAGAAGATGGTATCTCTCCCAAGGAAATATCCAAGGGATTTTCCACCCACTGAATTGTATCCAAAGCTTGGAAATATTGGTGACCCTCGTAAGAGTAATGTATTTAGCCATTGCATGGAGGATGGTTCAAAAAAAAACCAATACGACGGAACCTGGAACTCTGTTGCCAGTTGCTCCATGTGGCAAATCCACTTCCAATGAAGCGAATCAGGAGAATGATGAAAACTCTTCTCTGGTTTTTGGGCTTGGCCGTAGGTTACTTGTGAATGGTTTTGGTAGAAAAGTTCCACATTTGCACGATGACAAATCTGAGCCTGCTAGTTTTTCAAATGCTGGTGTATTGGACCAGAGAAATGAGCACCACAGAGTAGAGCACCAAGCATTTCCCGACACATCCTTCAAAGAGAAATTTGAGCATGAATTTGCTGTTGAATCACCTCCTTCTTCACCACCACTTGAACATATGAAAATATCTTTCCATCCCATGAATGGCATTGAAACTTCCATACTCAAATTGAAATTATCTGATGGGAGTCAAAGCCATGGAAGTGTAAAAGACATGTTTCAGTCATTTCAGTTGGTCCCGGAGCCTTCTATTCCTCTGCATGAATTTGGTTCTGATTCTGATGATGACACATTCTGTAGATCGTCTCCGTATATATCAGATGATTGTCTTAGCCATCTCTCTGAGTCGAATTCTGAACAATGGGAATCTAGTGAAACTCTAGAATGCAAGAACCATGACCTATACGATGCTTTGTCTGGAATCTCATCAGCTGAACATATATCCACCTCTCTGGAAATAGGGGGAATATCCCACAATGCCGCTTATGGAGATGGTGGAATTCAAAGTGTGCACACTGATAATGGTCTGGAACATTCTCTCTCTGATCCTTTACTTGATCTTCCAAGTTTAGTTGCTTTGGAACCCGTACTTCAGCAAGAAGCAAAGGATGATTCAGTTCCTAAGGATCTTCATGGTTTGAAATGTTTCGGGGATTCTACACCAGGACCACCACCTCTCCCTCCAGTGGAATGGCGTGTTTCAAAACCTACCTTAAATGTAACAGACGAAAAACAAGATGTACCTGAAGGTTTTAAACACGTATTCGACACAGAGATTTTGGGGTCTATCACCCTCCAGCAACCTAAGCCAGCCCCAGCTCAGCAACAACAAATAAATGAGGAGTCCATTTCTATTAAACCAAAATGCAAGGTATCATGTCATGCAATTTAATCCTGTATTTAAGGCATGAAAGGTATTCAAATAAAAATAGTGGGAAGTCAAAACTGCGGAAGTATTTATTATCAAATTTTTCTTGCTGCAGCAGGACCAGCATGTGAATGGACAGAAAGAAGCTGATCAGGCTCTAAATGGCAAGGGGATAGACGAAAAGGAAGATTTTCTACAACAAATCAGAGCAAAGGTGAGTGACCATTTTTTATTGTCATTTGGCTTGCTTCCCAAAACCCTAAAAGTCACTTTGTCTATGTATTGAAGTGTTTCATATTCATATGTAAAATGTGCCAAATGGGGATTTTCCTAATCTCTGCTTTTTGTAAATTGAAAATGAAATCAGTTTTTTTCGAAATAGACATCTACTATACCGGATCCACATAATCTCAATTTACTTAGAGCATGTCTATGATTGGTCATGTTCTTATCTTGATAGATTGATTTTATCTTGTAATAAAGCTTGTCTTTCAATCAGCTGCATTCACTTTTCTAATCACTAAATGTTTAGCCTGTGATTAGGGTACAGTAAGTAACAAAGTAAACTATCCACCAACTCTCTGCTTATTTGTTGTTATGTCCTTCCAGTCATTCAACCTGAGACGCACAGTACCAGCAAAGCCAACCATCACACCGGTACCTGCTACCAATGTCAAAGTAACAGCAATTTTGGAGAGAGCCAATGCCATTCGCCAGGTTCCCCATTGCCCTCTGTCCCTTTTTCTTTCGTTTGTCTTTTGTTCATTTGCGTATAAGTATCACGACGCAAGCAAACTGACAATTTAAAAAACTTGTCAGGCTGTTGGGAGTGATGAAGGGGAAGACGATACATGGAGTGATGCTTGATTTAGCCATGGTTATGCCAGCCCATGAGAAACAATCCTCTTGCTGGTTGGAGTTCATAAAGTTGGCCAAGGCTGTGTTATATATGTATATGCGATTAATTTCAGTTTCTTTCTGTAATTAAGTGTAGGGGCTAATCTTGTATCGATCCATTGCAGTAATTTTGATTGATTCCTTTTAGGTAGAAAGATGAGATAAGTTGTCAGGTTGAGCATGATCTTCTCCATATTTGAGGCAATCATTTATACAAAAAATGCCATAATATGCCTCAATATATATTTGTTCCTTGAACACTCGTTTATAGATCTATTCTTTTTGCACCGCAAGTTTGCTGTACTGATTCATTTTGTATCCGAGTATGTAGATGCTTTTCATAATTGAGATTAATGAAGCTTAAGCAAACCATTTATTCGAATATGACAATCGATTATTTTTATCTCCATATATCCGTTAGTTCCCTCCAATACGTCAGTCCATCAAATTTGATCGAGTCATTTACTTCACAACCAAGAATCATGGAGAAAATAGCCGTCGTATGAATTAAGAATGTCTAAGATAAGTTGACCAAAGCAAATGTGGGGTTTTGTTGGTCAAGATAGTGAGTCCTGCCTCTTGCACTTGAAATTGGAATTCCCGTAATTTGTTTTTTACAAAGCCTAAAGCCTCGATTTTTAAGATGGAAACTATTAGCTATGCAGCTTAATTAAGTAAACCTGTAAAGGGATTGAATATGGATCGAATTAGCTTGGATCAGCTTGTAGGCTACAAGACTAATTAAGTTGAAATAAAAGCAGAAACGTGAAACGTACGAGTATTTTAATACATATACAAAAATGAGTGCATGCAGATGCAGTGTGAGAAAAACTCTCTGTAAAATTCCTGTCGTATTCAAATTGAACGACATTATTGCGTTTCCAATTCATCACACTTCAGCAGAAGACTTTATCAATATCTCCTTTCTTCTTCTTCTTCTTCTTGTTTTTTTTGCCTTTCTTCTTTTCGTTTTAGAAAAACCTATCAATATAATATCTCCACAACTTCATATATTAATTAATTAATCCATTGCTGGGCTGGCATTGCAGCCTCCAACCGGCACACTGATTGAAATTAGTAAATTTAATCTATGTTATATAAATGAATAAGGAAAGAAGACTTTCTTTTCCATTTTATTAAAGCAACTTGATTACGAATTATTAAAAATTAAAAAAAAAAAAACATAACAGCCAACAATAAGCTATACTTTGTACTTCATCTTTCCAACTCATCCCATATTATCTTTAATTTAAAAAGATACAATAACACAAGAAATATGACAAACTAGTCTTTGATCTACTGAACTTGTCTCCACTTGATTGAAAGAGAATTCAATAACGATATATATTTATTACGAGTCTGATAAAAACTCGGAATATGTGCGTGAGATGTGCAGAGAGTCACATGCCAGTGTAACAGCTAATTGGAAATTTCTATTTCTGGAGGGGAGGGTAGAGAGGGGGGTAAAATTATATACACACATCCACTTGATATTCAACCTGGATCTCACTATTCTTAATCAGAGAAGAGATGCTATTAGTTTCCAAAGTAAGCTGAATTTTGCCAGTCAAATGCAAATTGCCTTGGACTAATTGATGGAATAATAAGAAGTGCAACTTCTAAAGAAAAAAATAATTCCAATAATATTCTGCTGATGATCTCTTCTCTTTATATGCAGTAAGAAGGCAGTTATACCCCTAAAAAGAGGTGCCCCAACTATAAAAAAGATGCACTAAAAATCACTTTGTTCTTTACATATATCCAGGGGCGGAACTAGGTAGAGGGCTACCATGGGCTTTAGCCTAAGTAGCCTTTTTATAAAATTAAAATATATTACATGTATTTTTATGTTATTCATCCCATAAAAATTTAGTAGCCCACTCAAATGTAGCCTTGTAACTCATTGTCCACTCAATTTTGTAGGCCTATAATCATCTTATATTTAATTTGTTTGCTCAATTAGGAAACATAATCTCTTAATAAACACTCATGATTTTAACTCTCAACCTTTTACTATTTTATCCCAATGTATACTTTTATTTCTAGAAAAACTAGAGAAAAACAGTAAGTACCCGAACAAAACCTGGTCCTTAAATTTTAAGCTACTAACTTTAGCTAGCCCACTCATTAAAAAATTTCTAGTCCGCCCTTGCATATATCCTTTTAAGCTTTTGATTAAAAGAGACTTTGAAAGCATCGGCATCAGAGAGAAATCTTGCATGCATTTCAAAGTAAAAGTGTTGGAAGAATTGTGCTACTTTGTCGACATCGTATAATTTAGAAAGAAAGAAGAAGAAAAAAGTGTTGGAAATGAGGCTGCTTCTTTTGCATTAACTAAATAAAGATTCCTTTATTAAAGAAATCCCATTTCAGATTACTTTTTCATCATAATTGCAAACTGAAAGCAGCCCGGACCGCATTGTCCACAACCCTACAATGTCAAAGTGTGATGAAAAGGAAGCAACAAAGTTAATCATCAAATCCATTGAAACCTGAAAAGATGGCTTTGAAACAAAGTGTTTAGCAATAACATTAATACAAGTATCTTACTTTAATTAATTTTATGTGAGGGAGGAATTATCGAATACTACGGTAGTATGATTACATAGTACATTTTGTACACGTGTTATAAAATGGGTGAACGATAATGTTTATTTTACACCTTGCAAGAGGAATATATGCTAATTAAGCTCCTGCAGGCAGAATCTGACTGGACAAAACTCATTCAAGTCAAGGCATGTGTATAGTTTCCCGTTTTCCTTTTTCTTTTTCTTGCTAAGACACGTGTATATATTTATATATCAAAATAATTCATTTTAGATCTTAAAAGTGATTGCTGATGATATTTGGATATAAAATACTGTAAATGGTACCTTTTGATATCATTTTAGCACCATATCATTAGTGCCACTGAGAGCAATAGGCACAATTTGCAAAAGTTGGTTTTGGGGTGCATGCATGAATTGTAGCCCTTTAACTTTAATTGCCCTCCATGCTAATACTTAGCTAGCTTTAAGACCACTTAACCTAACCATAATCTCTTTTTCTCTTTTTCTCTTTTCTTAGAACGTATAAAGTTCCATATTGAGCTTCACCAATACTGATTGCAAATTAGATATGGTCTTGATTATCCATTTACTTTATGGAAAATATTTCCCTCCTTATCATGTAAGTAGGAGCTCCTACATTCTTGTCAATAGCAGTGTGACATATGTGCATATTTTTTTTTTTTTTGTATTTTTGATGAATTATTTTTTGCATAAGTGTCAAACTAGAAGATGGAGTATTCCCTTATAAGGAAGAAGGCAAGCAATATCCTTATTTTACAAATCAACCAAAAGCAAATGCCCAAAATGCATGGAGATTTCTCAAAGCAAAATAAGAAGGCTTTTAGCTTTATCACTTTTTAAAGGAAAAAAAAAACCTTTATTGGCTAGAATATGTACACAACTACAAGTACTTTCATTAGCAACATGCTTTATCTCTCTTTATGCTCCCATTACCACTGACACTTTGTACGCGACCTCCCTGGACTGGGACCCACTAACTCCACGATGATGACGTGGAGTAATGATGTGTACAAAAAGCTCATCCTCAACTTTGCCAAAGCCAACCTACCTGGCTTCTTGGCGGCTGTCACATGGTTTTCTTACAATCCTGCTTGTAATTTAAGCACTTTTGATCCCCTCATTTAACTCTATAAATACATAAGCACCAGCACAACCCCCTCCTTAAACCATACAATACAAAGTGTATGTCTCTCAAACTCTAGGCCATATCTCAATCTCTCTCTCTGTTTGTGTGTCTTCCTATCTCTCATGGCTGAGGTCCAAAACGGCCAAGATGTCCCGGGAATTAAGCTATTCGGGACAACGATTACATTGCAAAACAGATCACAAGTAAAAGAAGAACCCAAGAAAGCTGACCAAACAGCGGAGAAGAGGCCAGATAGGATCATACCATGCCCAAGATGCAAAAGCATGGAGACTAAATTTTGTTACTTCAATAACTACAACGTTAACCAGCCAAGACACTTCTGCAAGGGCTGCCAGAGGTACTGGACAGCTGGCGGGGCTCTACGGAACGTGCCCGTAGGGGCCGGTAGACGGAAAACCAAGCCGCCGTGTCGAGGGCTGGTCGGATACCCAGAGGCTTGTATATACGAGGGTTCAGAGGTGATGCACCGGTTTGAGTTGGATGGGGTTATGGAAGAGTGGCACGTGGCTGCAGCACAAGGCGGTTTTCGCCAAGTTTTTCCAGTGGTGAAGCGGCGGAGGAGCGGCTCAGATGGTCAAACATGCAGCTGATGTTCTCAGAAATTCTTTCACCATATCCATATATTATTAATTTCAAGAACTTGAGAAACGAATATAATGTGTATTGTGTTGTTAGCTTAATGGTAATGATGTATATACAAATTGGTAATTAATCAATTAATCCTTATATTTATATAATATGAAATGGTATTTCTATCATAAAGTATCGCTCAGGAAAGCAAAAGAAAACACAAAAACTAAGGTGGAATCAAACTCAATTATGCCAATGAAGTCATAGGTAGGGAAAGTTCTTCTGTTTGTAGAGCACCATAATTAAATATTATTCTACGAGGGCCTAGGAAAGTTGACCATTTACAAAGTGGACGGATAAGATTGGCTGCGTGGCGACAAAACTTAAAACAGGGGCGAGGTATGAATTACAAGCTACCTAGGTGCGGGTTAGGCCAGTAGACCAAGGTAGTGTGTCCGCTCCCTCTTTTCACAAGTTAGAATAATCTTAAATATCGCATGAAGGAAAAATAAGTAGAAGGTTATAGATTAGGTTTATTGGCAAAAGCTCTTACTGTAATTTGGTTATTAGTTTCTTATCAGAAGCTCGGATGGTTGTTTGCTATGCAGCATACAAATACTATTTTTATTCTGCAAACCGAAAAAACGAACAGGGCCAAATTGAAAATGTTAGGGGAACATTGAATCAAATGATTGCTAGCTTTCTATTAAACCACGCACATCCTTGAGCTATTTTGTTTAAGATTTGAAGTAAGGTTCTTCTTCGAGGTAGGTGGTGGCAGGTGCTCATAAAATATAAGACAAGTTTCTCATAAAGAAAATTCTTAATTTTCAGTGGATGTGAGAGCACGTCACCAAGCCAGCATAATGGAGTAACAAAACAGAAAGTAGAATGGATCCAAATTTGTACATATGAACTCTTAATTCTGAGCTTGCTTATCCGGGAGTGGCAGCAGATTTTCTTTTCCATTTGCTACAATTAAATTTAGCATTCGGTATAAAGTTGGGTACAAACTACAAATAATGCCTCTCTTCAAAAAATTTCTCACGTGTTATGAGTCTCTCCGACTCATGTATGAAAAAAAAAACCGCTTAAAAATCCGAATTTACACCATGCAATGTAAAAATTTGCTCCGCAAATAAGTTCATCGCTTATCCATTGTTTATATTCTTGCCGTTGCCACTCTGCAATCTGCACCAACTGCTTCACTAACGGACTTGAAACCATCCCTTTCTAAGCACTCAGACAATTCAGCCTGAGAGAGAGAGAGAGGAGCAGAGATTGTAAGACTATCATAAGGGCGTCCTTGACATTAGGCGAAAAAAATGGTTTTCTGCAGAATGAGCGCATCAGATAATACCTTTATCCGGGGGATGAGAGCAGGTCCCCCATAGGCAAATGCTGTATAAAGCTGAACAAGACTTGCTCCAGCTCGTATCTTTTTGTAAGCATCCTCACCACTAAATCAATGGCATAAACAAGGTCCATTTAAGGGGGAAAAAGTAGATAATAATTCAAATATGAAAAATATTAACAAAGGGCTGTTCTAATCTTACCTGCTGATGCCCCCACACCCTATTAAAGGAACCTTTCCCTGGTTGATATTAAATTAACAGGGTCAAGCTCTGATACATGCACATAAAAATGAAACCAAGAGGAAAAAATATAGAATTTAAACAAATAGTTCAAATAACATCCAAAAGAGGCCCTAAATGTCTAGCAATAACAACCAAGAGGTTCAAGCCAATAAATTTCCTTACATAGAAAATAAATAAAAGGACCTGGCTAGGCACTAGTTAAACTACGGTGCGCTCGGCCACCTGTGTCCAGCTGTGTCTAGAAGTCATATTCATCAAACCCAAAAACAATTATAAGCTACTTTACATGAGATTTGAAGCTTGTATACTGATATAATTTATACTTTCAAAATTCTGTACTTCCTAATGCAAGGGCAAATAAGAAATATTAATAGTCCAATTTCTCTTGTACATAAGCCACAATGGGATGATGGGTCAGTACAACAATAGAATGACATATCAAGCCAGCATACTCACGCATCTTCAAAAATTTCACGAATAGAACATAAAAAAGAAGTGTCATCTTGTAAAGACATGTACTATGCAATCTACCCCAGTGTAAGTATCGTGAATAACAGGTTACATGAGTTACAAAGGGGCAACGTACCCTCGTCAAAATGTACATGTCCTTTAAGGGACTGGTAGAGATATTAAAGAGCGGCTTTCCACTCAAGCCACCAGCTTCAGAAGCCACTGGGTTTGTACTAACAGGATCTGGTCTTGAAACAGTGGTATTTGATATAATCTAGAATAAACAAGATAAAAACAGCTCATAAGAGTAGAACAAATGGCACTAAATTTTTAGGTAAATAACATACTGAACATCAAATTCATCAACCTATACTCTAATATTAACATGTACAACACCGTATAGTCATCATTGCACTAAATAGCTCATAAGAGTAGCAACTTTTGATATAGATATGGTAAACAATGAAAATTGTGAAGTGTGTGATAGGAAGTAAACATACCAATCCATCCAAGCGAAGGGCAAGGGCAACCTATATCCATAAAAAAACAACCATGAGAAAACCATTTTAAGGGGGAAGAAAGTAATCAATTACGAGCATAAATGCATACTGCAGCAATATCTTCAAGATCTTCTTTAGACAAATCTGGAGCAATTTTCACGAGCAATGGAGGAGGGCCCTCTTCACCCCATTGCATTTCATCACGAGCAGCTTGAACCTTGAGATGGGAAGAAAGAGCTATAAGAGCTAACTTTTGCAGACATTGTGATCAATTATATAGAGGGAAAGAAAGTTCATGCCTTGAGCTCCATACCCTTTTCACAAGGTCCTTTAACTGCTTCCTTCCCTGAAGCATACGTAACCCAGGGGTGTTGGGCGATGAAACATTAATCACCTGCAAAGAGATCAGCACGAATATTGTCGAATGAATTAACCTGGATTTGAACTTGAAACTTACACAGAAACTGAAAGCTTAATGCTTGCAGTTCGTGACTTATTACCGAAAACTCTTCTGAGGAATTATATCAAGAAATGATGCAAGATTCTATTTTATCCCACTGACAATTCAGCTTTCACTACTGAAGTTGAGGAAGTTTTACTTTAATCTGAATCATTTCCAGATATAAATTTGATTGTTCATACATCCTAGTCAAGTAATAAAAATTTGGACTTAAAACTATTGCTTCCCACCTGAGCTTTAAAGAAATTGTCTTCCAAAAATCTCTGTTCTCTAGAAAATTAATTGTGACCCTCAAAAGACATATTTGGCATCATCTATCGACAGACAAGGAAATATGTAACCAATTATGTAGTATAATTTGGTATGAAATTATAGAACTCAAAATCAAATGAATGAACCAACCAAAAGACCACAACAAGAGGCCTATTCAAATGCACCTCTTATTGCTTTTCCGTGTGGAGAACCAACACAATAAGAACCTATCTTATTAGATGTTAGCCATGAAAACAGCATACTAACACAGGCATCGTGATGAAGTTAAAAGAAAGAACAAGTTGGACAGTGAAGAGAGTGTTTTTTTCCTAATTATGCTTCAGTCAGCAGAACTACCCTACATGCAGCCTCCTTTGGACAAACGGAGATCCTATTCCTATGGCACCAACATTAGCAATCAAGATGCACTTTCCAACAATAGGGAATGAACACGTCTTTAGTTGCAAAGCAGCAGAGTCACAATGTCAGGCGAAACTTAAGAACTCTACATCTTATTCTTATAAAGAAAATATTAATATTTAGCATGAAAACAGAGAAATTACTAGACTTGAAATCAGTAGAGAAAAATCTACCAAGTAATCAGCATACTGGGACAATGTATGAACCCCTTGTACATAATCTGAAGAAGCATCTTCACTTGTCTTGTTCTTCCCAAGATTCACCCCTAGTATTCCGGGGCCTGCTTTGCCTCCAGGTTTGACTTCTTCACCTGAAGAAGATGAAGAACTTGTAGTTTCATCCAACTTCCTCTTACCGTGCTGAGCACCCAACCGCTTTGCAACAGCAACAATTCCTTCACTATTAAAGCCACATCGATTGATGATAGCTCTGAACACAACATCAGGTAGATTGATAGCACATAAGTTAGAACAAGAGATGTAACCCAGCTCAAGTTTGAGAAAAAAAAAATATCAGAAGCTAAAGCACCTTCACCACTTTCCAAAAGTGAATAGAAAATTTGACTTAACACAAGAAATTCGAGGCAATTCAGGTCTTAATCAGAACATAAAAAGATAAACACAAAACATACTCTTACCCTTCCTCACGCAATCTGAAGATACGAGGCTTTGGATTGCCCTCTTGGGGAACAGGGGTTACAGAGCCAATCTCTACAAAGCCAAAGCCTAAACCAAGTAAACCATCAACAGCCTCAGCATTCTTATCAAAGCCAGCAGCAAGACCTACAGGGTTGGAGAACTTCCTTCCCCAAACTTCTAGCCCTAAATTTGATGGATCTGGTCTCTTCTCTCTAGGAACCCAGCCACGTGCTGCAGCTGAGACACCCAGTCTGTGAGCAACCTCTGGATCCAGAAGAGCAAAGAATGGATTCACAAGTTTTGTAGCTGAGAACAGCCAGCCACTTCAAAAATTTGATACCCACGAATTAGCAACAAACGTAACTAAATGTAAGCTTCAACATTTCACAAAAAACTTAAACCAGTCAACAAATTACGGATAAATAAACTGAATTACACGGTTTCTGCTTCATCCACATAAATAAGTACACAATAGCATGACAATGAACAACCTCATCACCAAGAATGAGGCAGAACATAACAAATGACAATCCATAATATTTGTCTAATGTCCAACGAAAGCTATTAATTTAGCAAAAGAAATTTATGAATTTACAACTAGGCATTCCAAAGTTACTAGGTACCAAGGAGAAATCCAAAGAAAATTTACCCCCACCCCCAGCACCAAACAACACACGCTCACACCACACAGGTTTCAAGCAATACAGCATGGCAGACTTTTAATTCAAGCATCATGCCTTAAGATAATTCCACATGTTTTATGCTTATACTTTTCTGGCTTAAAGGTAACAGTAAGTGGAATTAAACACAAATGTTGAAACACTGTAACCATAATGGTAAACCGTATGAAAGGTTAAATGCAAAAAGCGCAAAACTTCTACTTGAAGATTTAAATGAGGTACCAGAAAGTTGCTTCATCCACAGTGCTCACATAAGCTCCACCGCCTATAACTAAGCCTAAGAAGGTACCCGTCAACAACCTCCCCTACAGTTCAAGATAAGCAGACAGCACTTCAAAATCAGACAACAATGTGTTCCACTAGTAACTGCTTAAATACAATGAAATTCCAACAAAATTGACTTAAAAATGAAAGTGTAAGCAAGACAAAATGAAAAAGGCACCATTTTGGTAACATGAGTTTGCATTTTACTGGAAACAAATAACACTATAATCGTCATAGTTCTTCCTCTGAGATTCTTTGCAACCAAAAAGATAGTGTCATACGTATACTAAGCAGAAGAAGAGAGAGAGAGAGAGAGAGCATACTTTCTTCGAAAAATGAGGAATCTTTGGAGCAGTTTCTGCAGCAGAAGAACAGTGTCTTGCACTTGCATTAGGAATTGTGCATGCCCTTCTGAACAAAAAGTCTCTCAGTAATTTTCTTGAAGCCCTGGCCGCCATGACCTTCAATGATCAAATAAAAAAGTTAAAAACTTTCAATAGCTTAAATATGGCCTCGCGAACTAACTTTGCGAACAAAACAATCAAGGCAAATGCAAATTTAATAGTAGAAGGAACGTACAGAGCAGTGGAAGGCAAGAGAGTGCTACACGGCTTGTTGCGGCGGCACCTTGAAAGAGCGGGGCAATGTGTGAAACGTTATGTTGCACCAATACGCCAGTCTTGCGGGGTATGCTCGTATTGAAAGTTTGACCGTCCGATAAATTTTGAAAAGAACCAGAAATCGCCGTCGTCTGTGAGGCGCTGCTGCGCGAGGAGAGCGCCTTTGTTTTTTTCCTAGGTTTTCTTTGAGACGACGTCGTCTTATTGCTGGGCTTTCACTTTCACTCAAGTTGGAACGCACGTTTTGAGGAACGAAAATATCCAGGAATTTAGCTCCCCAAACCCCCAACCCCCCCCCCCCCACCCAAAAAAAGCATAAGGCACATGAACTAAGTCAACTGATGAGTCATTTTATGGTGAAGGTGCCGTATATGAACTAAGTCACATTATTTATTTTAATAGTAACCTCACTTAAGTTTAATGAAATGATATTATGACTAATATAAAGGTCTGCATGAGAGGCACCCTCACTATAGAATTTTGCTTCGAGTGATATTTGGTCTTGTTTTCTTTTTGTCCAAGAACCAAGTGTCATAAGGATGATGTGTCATAAGGATGATGTGTCTCATGGAAACCCAAATTGAAGTTGGGAGCCGAAATCTGACTAGAATTTGATCCTAACTTACAAGCCAATTAATGAAACAAATTTTCATTTTCCTTTTGGGACGAATTCCATTTCGTATTATATTGCATTCCATTCACAATACCATTTTATTTCATTTATTCCATCAAACAAAGATCATGAGAGAAGGTGATGAACATGTGGGATTTGCTTTGAAGTTTAAAACCCATATGATTGAAGAAATATGCAAGGGTGAAGACAAGACCAACCTCATAGGCCTCAGAGATCTGCTTGAATTTGGCCAAAGCTTCTTTCTTGCTAGTGGGGTTCTTATCAGGGTGCCATTTCACGGCCAACTTTCTATAAGCTTTCTTCAAATTGTCATATGTGGTCGGCCTTACCTTTAATATTATGACGGATGGTGATGCCATAACAAAATTGTTCTTACTTTTTCTCCCTCTTTGGCTGAATAAATTACACAATTCCTCTGTTCCCAGCCGTGATTCTTGAAGGGATTTCATGTTTAAATGATCTTTTCAGCTACAAAACATGAGTTGAGAAATGAAAAGAAAGAGAAAGCCTTTAACCATCTATTGAAGGTGTGGAGGTCAACAGCCTTTTTGTAAAGATTGTAAAAGTCTCATTTTCATCTTATGCTTTCTCATCATATATATATATTTAACAATAAATCCTATAATTAACGAATGCCTTTCTGTTTTGTTTAAAATTTTACTATTTGCACGTCGCAGTAAACGAGTCGTATAGGCCTCGGCCGACTCATTAGCAGTATAGACGATTGCGAGGATGGTGAGAGAGAGAATGACTCTTTAAATATATACAAATATTTTAAAAGTAAACATATTTAAAGAGAATATCCGCGAGATGGCGAGGGAGAGAACGACTCTTTAAATATATACGAATATTTTAAAAGTAAATATATTTAAAGAACGAGAACGGTGAGTATTTACTCGTTAATTAAGTAGAGAAAGAAAATGATGAGGGAGAAAATGACTCTTTAAATATATACGAATATTTAAAAGATATAGCCGTATATTCGAATAAGGTCCCATCTTTGATATATACGAATTATCCCTAACTAATCATCCAAGTTTCTTTTTTCCCTTGGCAAACTTCATCTATACCAACCATGTAAAAGAAAAGATATAGTAAATTATGAAGAAGAAACTACAGAGCATATTCAAGGAGGAAGGATCAAAGTGTCAGCATAAGTTTTCTAACCTGGTTGTAAATAAACATGCTAGAGAAGAGAAGAGCTACGGAAAATATGTGTGCTGTATGTTTCCTGTTAGATACAAGTGAGTCATAAGTATTACACTTAGCGTAAAAAGTATTTATTGGTTTGGTTACAGAACCAATACAATGGATAATGACAATTATCATAATTATAAAAGGAGCATATATACTAATATATTGTTAAGTAAGGGAATGATCGCTAACCGTCTGATCAAAGCCATCTATCTATTCCTTCGGTATCCAATATTATATAAATAGTATAGCCGCGGCTATACTTTTTAAATATTTAAATATTATATTTAAAAAGTATAGCCGCTATTTAAATAAAAAAGGGAAATTGGCGGCTTTGCCCCCGGCGCAACTAATTTATTCAATATTATCCCCATTTTGAAATCTAATCACAAATACCCCCTATAAAAACTCTCTATTGACAACTTATTGCCCATCCTTCACTTAGGTTTTTTTTCGTTTTTAGAGTTCGCTGCTCTTCTTCTTCCTCTTCTATCTAGTCTCTTCCTCATCCTTTTCTTCCTTCTGCCAAACCTCATAGGAATCCACCTCCACCATAGAATCTCGCTTAACTCAATCTTCTCTTAGTTATATCTTCAAACTAGGAGCTAATTTGAACCTGAAGGTTGAACCCCAAATTTGGAACCGAACCCTAGCCAAGGCGTGACTCACCACCTCCGTCGTCGGCCTCCATAACGGAGCCACAATCGTGACTCTCCACCTCCGTCGTCGACTTCCACCACAAAGCCACGACACCTTCATCTTCGATCTTCACTGTGGTGAGTTCTAATATTGGTTTTGCTTTTTTTTTTTTTGGGTTTCTGTTATTGATTGAGATTATTGGGTGATTACTTTTACTATTTTGAATGAGACATTAATGGGTTTTTGTTGTGGTTTGTTTGCTGTTTCTGTGATTGAATGAAATTTACCAACTATTTCTTGTGGTTGTCAAGCTCTTGGACTTGGATACATTGTTTTGTACTTAAGATTTGTCACTGAAATCATGCATACACTGTTTTGTGATTGAGACTTGGACATGCAGACCTCCTTGAAAGTGGTGTATTCACTCTTTTGTGATTGTGATTTGTCTGTGAAATCGCTTAGGTGATATATCAAATTAGGACTTCTGGCTTTTTCTGAGCAACATGTAAGAATACATATAAAACTCATAGATGCTCTATGAAATAACAGTAATGTGGGTTTTAACAGTAAGAAACCAACATCATAATTTGAAACTAGTAGCACCACCAACAAATGCAAGATTCTCATCCTTTACTTCTTTTGAAAGTGATTGGAGAGTTTGTAAGTTTTATGAGAATGTCAATATTTTAACATACGTTTGATAGTGTAAAGTTGGCATATGTTGGATCTTTGTTTTCTCTATTTTTTCGTAATTCAATCATAGATCTGTTTTTGGTGCAGTCTATACAATCCTCAAGGTTGGTATCATGCCAAGGTTGTGTTGGTGCTGTGAAAAGGGTTCTTGGAAAACTTGAAGGTTTGTTGATAGCTCTTTGCATTTATCTAGTTCCATTGTCTTGCTCTTCTTCTTCTCTGAGATTATGCTTCTTTAATTGTTTGAACAATGCCAAATGCACTATTGATGATTTCCTGATTTCCTTATTTGTATTTTTATTCGCCTTAAGGACACACATTCACTTCACCCATGTTTATAATTACTTTTATATTGCAATTGAGTAGTATGAAATTGTGTGCATGAATGTGAACTTTAATTTTGCAATGGTACTGTCTTGTGAAAGCTTGCCATATGAAGAATTGGGTCATTTAGAAAAGCCAACAATCTATATGAATTTTGATATTGGTTTCTGTTTTGAAATTGGTTTCAATTGTGATTGAATGTTATGTTTTTGTTTCCATTATGAATGAATGATTTACTTCTAATATGCATTTTTTTATCCATTTTATACAGATGAAGATTGTCTTGTTTCAAGTGGCGGCGTTCTTTTGGGGAGGAAATTGCTAACTTTCAGCTTAAATTCGGGTCTAAGAGGACATGTCCTAGAATTTTAATGATAGATATAAATTGTGTTAAAATTCCCGACCAAGAGGAGATGTAAATTTTTTATTTTTTGCCACTTTCTTATGTATATCTTAAGATGTAATGAGATAACATTGCTTCCATAGTAGGGAAATTGGGAAATTATAGGTATAAGAATGTGATTTCATCAAGGACGTCACATCCTTTTTTGAGAAAACACGTTATATACATTCAGTGTATATTACGTGTATATTGTCTATATATTGCTTGTTTATTGTTTGTGTATAACCATTTATTGCCTTTTATTGTCATTGTATTGTATGTTTATTGCCAATTTATAGCTTGTGTCATTTTTTAAGAAAAAATTAATATAAACTCTTATGGCTTGTATTGCCTTTGTATTGCCCATGTATATGGCTTATATTGCGTAGGTATTGCCCCCATATATGGCTTGTATTGCCTATGTATTGTGCAAATAGGAGGACTCTCATCAATTAATGCAAAAAATAGCAAAAACCAATTAATACAGTGACAATAAGAATGCAATAGGAGGCTATATAGTAGCAATACTAAGACAATATGAGGCTATACAGTAGCAATACAAAAACTATAATAGTCCATCTTATGCGGGAAATGCTGGGCAAAACACAATGTATATAATGTTCTCTCTTCAATGTATAATAAAAGTAAAAGTATTTTTTCCAGAAGCAAAATATTTAGGTCCAATCGTCATGAAAAAAAAAAATGAACCCTACAAATGAACCCTGCAAAAGAAATGGCAAAACAAAAAAAATTCAAGGTCCTCTTTGTTGTGCAACAACAATTTCATCATTACATCTTAAGATATACATAAGAAAGTGACAAAAAACAAAAAATTCACATCTCCACTTGGTCGGAAATTTTAACACATTAGAAAATTTTGACAACATCTCCTCTTAGAACTGAATTTAAGCTGAAAGTTAGCAATTTCCTCCCCAAGAGAATGCTACCACTTGAAACAAGACAATCTTCCATCTGTATAAAACATATCAAAAATGCATATTAGAAGCAAATCATTCAATCACAATGGAAACAAAAACATAACATTCAATCACAATTGAAACCAATTTCAAAACAAAAACCAATTCCAAAATTTATAACAGAAACCAATACCAAAACAAGTTCGGACATATTTACAAGCACTACAAGTATCGTACACATATATTTACATGCACTACAATAAATATAATGGATAAATGTAAAACTACAGTATGATATACATTTTTTAATAGAAGAAAGAAAAAAAAATTATGATATACATCATTTAAGAGCTGAGCTTGAAGTTTGCTAAGTTATACAAATAAGGAAATCATCAATAGTGCATTTGGCATTGTTCAAATAGTTAAAGAAGCACAGTCTTAGAGAAGAAGAAGAGCAAGACAATGGATCTGGATAAATGCAAGAGCTATCAACAAACCTTCAAGTTTTCCAAGAACCCTTTTCACGACACAAACACAACCTTGGCATGATACCAACCTTGAGGACTATAGACTGCACCAAAAACAGATCCAAGATTGGATTACGAAAAATAGAGAAAACCAAGATCCAACATATGCCAACTTTACAATATCAAACTTATGTTAAAATATTGGCATTCTCATAAAACTTACAAACTCCACAGTCACTTTTGGAGATATCCTCCACCTCAAGACATAATCAATTTATATGGTTTATTCAAAAATCACATCCCAAAAACAGAACAAACAAATTCAGATAATTGAACCAAGAGACCATTGAACCAAATAACTAAACCCTAAAGTCAGAATAAAAACCTAACTCAGGTAATCCAATTCAATAAGCAAAAGAAAATCTTCAAAATCATTGTAGATTGGACAAGCTTCAAGCATAATATTCCTGAAGACAAATTGAGAAATATTTGCTGCACAATCCCAAAATTTTGGTTCAAAAAGTTCTTGTATAATCCCACTGAAATAAAATTCTCTACACAAGCTGAAAATATAGAGAGAGTAAAATTTTAAATTAAACCCACATTTATGTTACAACAAATTTCTGTACAATCTCACCCAAATTTTCCTTGGAGGGACTTGAACTCACATCAAGCACCAAAAACCCAAACCCATATATGAAATTGAAACAAGGAGAAGAAAACCCAAATGTGCAGGAGAAAAGCCAAGCTAGTTACCTGAGACGCCATCTCTAGGCATGGAGGTTGAGAGAGGTGATAGAGAGTGAGAGATGAAGGTGGAAAGGTGGTCGTCACCGATGTGGGTTAGGGTTTCTGAGGAGGTGACAGAGACTGTCGCCGATGTGGGTGCGAACGAGAGAGAGAGAGAAGAGAGGAGGGAAGGGGAGATTCTATGGTGGAGGTGGATATAACTAAGATGAGATAGAGTTAGGGAGATTCTATGGAAGAGGTAGATTTTGTGAGGTTTGGGAGAGGAGGAAGAGGAAGAGCAACGACTGAGAAAAAAAAAACTAAGTGAAGGATGGGCAATAGGCTGTCAATAGGGAGTTTTTATAAAGGGCATTTGTGATTGGGTTTCAAAATAAGGATATTAGTGAATAAATTAGGTGAGCCAGGGGTAAAGCCGCCAATTTCCCAATAAAAAAAGAGTATCAAGTGTAGCCGGTACTCTTCAAATTTTAAAATAGTATGGCCGCGCGGCTATACTCTGTAAATTTTAAAAACAGTATAGCCGATCGGCTGTACTCTTCAAAGTATGCCATAGCTCATTCTTTTTTGGGGTTTTTGGGGTATTCGAACCCAGGAGTATATTCGCTCAAGCCAATTTCGCCGATTCTCGATCTATACTTGATTGCTCCGTACGCATGGCGACCTAAGCCCTAGAGGACAAGAAACCGGAAGACGAAGCTCCTCTTGAAGAGAAGCAAGAGGCTGAAGCCGAAGTGGAGCCTAAAGAAGAGCGAGAAGAACAAGAGAAGGAGAGTGTTCCGGAAGCTTCGGAGAAAGTGACTGAAAACGAGGAAGAGCAAGTTGGTGAAGAAGGCGAAGGGGGGCCGAGACTCGTCAGGGAAGAAGTCCAGTAAAGAAGCTGAGGCGGAGAAGATAGAGAAGGAGCCGGTAACGCCGGTGAGTGAGAGGCCCACAAGGGAGAGGAAAATAGTTGAGCGCTACTCAGCTCCTGAGAGTGGAAGGTCTTCGGCGAATAAAGCTTTCAACATTGAGAAGGTATGGTGGTGAGAAATGTTGCTTTCTCATTTCATCTTTGTCGAATTTTTGATAGCCTAGTTTTTGTTGATTTGGTTTTTGAGATTTCAGGGTCGCGGTACAGAACTCAAGAACATTCCAATCGGTAAAATCGGGGAAAAAAAAAGGGTATATAATATAGGCTATACTATTCATTAAAAAAAATAAAACAAGAAAAACCCAGTAAAGCCGCCCGGCTATACTGTTAAAAACAAAATTAAAACTATACTATTTATAAAAACAAAAGAGGACCCGCCCAGCGAAGTAGGTACCCACGTGCCAAAATAATTATAGCCGGGCGGCTATACTATTTTTTAAGAAACACTATAATGCAGAGTCTAGCCGATCGGCTATAAAATTTCAAAAAACAATTAAATAGCCGGGGTATAGCCAGGCGGCTATACTATTTCTTTTTAAAAAGAAAAAAAAGTATAGCCGCGCGGCGATACTATTTTTACAAAAAATAGGAAAACCCGAGTATAGCCGTCGGTTATACTATTTTTAAAAAAATTATAAAAAAACGTATATACGATAATTTAGCAGGGTATAGCCAAGCGGCTGTACTATTAAAAAAAAAATTAGAATTATTCATAGCAATGGTCCCTCAACTAACTATACTCGTAGTTACACTTTGATCCCTCAATTCAATTATTATTTGCAAGGGTCACTCGATAGGTGCTATGTTGCACGTAGTCCCTCCGTCAAACTTAGTTAAATTTTCTGTTCAAAATGAGGGTAAGTTTGGAAATTTATCCACAACCCCTCCCTCTCCTCCACAACCCTCCCTTTCTCTCTCTGCCTTCAGTACAGTAAGAACTAAGAACAGAACCATGGCGTTAGTTTGCAGAGTTTTGTCAGCAGCGAGGAGGAGTTTACAACCCAAGGCTTTGGCAATTTCTAGTAGCTCTCAACGATGGTTGAGTAACCAAACAATTTTGCTTCAGAGGTTGGTTGAGGAACCCAATTCACGCATCAAAAGCATACTTGGTTCTGAGGAATTCTCTGCCCTCCAAAGCTCTGATTTTTCCTGGGAAACCCTCCTCACTTCTCTCGCGTCTTCTTAATCCCTTGATAAATCTCGCTTGGTAATATTCACCCATCAATTGCGATAGTTGTAGCCCTACCACCATTAATCCCAATTCCAACCACCTTCTGGTTACCATAAAACCCAACCCCCCTCTTTCTCTCAGTGACTCACTCTCTCACTCGTGAAATACAAGTAAAAACACAGAGCAAGCAAACCCCAACTCGGAAGCTCTAACTCACTGAGTCAGGCATGCCGGTGGCCTCCACATCTCTCGCTTCCCAACTCTCTGGCCTTAAATCCATCTCCTCTTACTCCGGTCTGCGACGATCGTGACCTTCGAGAGGTTGAGGTTGCAGCAATGGAGGGTCGTGGAGGAAGGGGAGGGTTGTGGATGAAATTCCGAATTTATCCTCACTTTTGACAGAAAATTTAACAGATTTGATGGAAGGACTACTGATGTAACATAACACTTAGTTTGAGTGACTCTGCAACTAATAATTGAATTGAGGGAACCAAAGTGTAACTACGGTATAGTTGAGGGACCATTGCTGCGATTAATTCAAAAATTAAATCACCCGGGTATAGCCGAGCGGCTATACTATATATATATATATTAAAAAAAGACCGATTGGGCGCCACATGTCAAAACAGTATAACCGTGCGGCGATACTATTTTTAAAAATTAGGAAAAACCGAGGTTAGCCGCACGGCTATATTATTTTTAAAAATTAGGAAAAACCGAGTATATCGCGCGTGCTGTATTATAATTTAGCTATGCTCTCTCATGATTCTCTAGAGGTCTGTGAAATTATATTGAAGAATTTTTCAGCATTGGTTATTCAAGAGTATTTTGTATATGCACTGCACCTGAAGTCTTGTATTTCGTTTCCCCCTTCTCAACATCGTTTGTATCAAAATGTATAATTATATAGTGAAGTGATTATAGCTCGACCAGAGGAATGAGATTCAATATCAAAGATCCTGCATTGTGGGTTCCATGTCACATAGCCGTGAATGTTCAACAATGTTCTGTTGTGCAACCCGTTGAAGAGGAGAAAAACTTGGGCAACAATAATATCACACCAAACAAGTTACCACACGATGCGCATCAATTAAAAACCAACAGCCGAAATCAAATTTAATATTGATTAGCCAACCTAGACAAAAATACACCCCTAAAGTACTATTACTGCATATAGATCGATATATAAATTCAAATTCTCACATACATATCACAATGGATTGGTAGGGAAAATCACTAAAAGCCCATTTATTTCCTATTGAATTGAATTATGTAAAAGAAAACAATGATAATCATGATGATGACGATGAACACGACCACGACTTCATTATGCAAGATCGCCTTCTGGGGTTAGGCCAAGCTCCTTGAGGACCTCAGCGCACTTAGAGTCGGATTCCTTCTTGAGGAAACCAAGAGGGTTTGGAATGCGATAGGGTCCCGCGATGCCATTGTTGTTTGTGAGGCTGATCCTCGCGCTCAACTTCGCATGAGAGTCAGTGCTAACCTCGCTGCAGTCATCTCTGGGGCTCTTCTCCAATACCACCTCGCAAACCTCCTCTTCGTGGTCTCCTTCCACCGGAATGTGGTACCTTCCTTGCTCATCAGTGTCCGCCTCGCTGCTCAGGGTTACGGCCCCGCCTTCCCGGTCTCTGCATTCCAACTTCACCTTTGCACCTGCACGTGTCCCATTCCATGCAATGTGAATGCATACATTGTTAGAAAGAAAAGGAAAAAGATTGTTTGCTATCAAATATCAGTATGTATCAAATACGGTAGATAGATTGGGGAAGCCGATCAGACAATGTACCTTTAAGGGGCTCACTGATCCTGGTCATAAACTGGATACGGCAGTTGTCACAGTAAACAAGGCCATCCACACTGAGGTTATCGGCGCAGTAAGCGAAGCCGAAGAGGGACAAGAAGCAAAGGGCAGAGGCAAGGACAATACCACTAGACTTGGTTGCCATTGTTCCAAATTAATTTTTTCTTGTTTGGTTGGAGATGGATTTATATTAGAGGAGGACTATATAAGTGCAGATTAGAGGGGGATCTGTTTTTATAAAGAAAAGAAGAGTACGCATATGTCGGGGAATTTGTTTTGTTTTTCTTGGTTAGCAGTTATTGTTTCTGAGGTTGTCATTTCTTACCTTGTTTACATGTGGCTGAGACAATTAGTTTGACTTGCTCTTTGCTCCTCAAATCTCTCTGTATCTCGAATTCTGTTTGGTTCTCAAAGAAAACTACTAGTTCTAGGGATCCCGAACCTCTACATTTAGTATCGGTGCATTTATGTGTATTTACACAAATCAAAACCATTTGATTAATCTAATGAAGTTAATTATTCCACATCAGCATAATTACACTAGATTAAGAACACACCTTTTGTAGCGTATCACTTACCCCTAATGAGATTTATTTATTTTATTATTTTTATTTTAGATTTAATCAATACCCCTTTCACCTTCCCCACTCAACAAACAGAGAATTGGATGCCATCTCTCCAACATGCAGCGCCAATGATCAAAAGTTTATTTTTTTTTTTTTTATTTTCTTTATCACAGTTCAAGCTTGCCATAGAATTGATGACTTGGGCATAGCCATACTTGTGTCTTTACTTCTTTGTTGATAAAAAGGGAATTCCCCCAATTCCAGTTAAAAATTTCTCCTCAAAACTTCCACATGAGAAAAGAACATAAATATAGAATCAAGTTGTATTTCCTATTATATGCTTTTGAGTTTGTCCTAGATTTTCAATTTTATTATATTGAAACTGACGGTGCATAAGGTAAAGTTAGAAAATGTCAAATAAGAATCAGGAGGGGTTGAGTTTGGACTGCGAGAGCAATGGTAGCTATGAACAGGGAGTCTAGAAGAGGGTTTATGATAGATCTAGAAGAAGTGAGAGGGTGAAAGGGATGTTGATTAAACCTGAAATAATATAGAGCTCATTAGGGGTAAGTGATATGCTACACAAGGTGAGTTATAATTATGATAACGTGGAATAATTAACTCCATTAGATTAATCAAATGGGTAAATATACCGATACTAAATGCAGAAGCTTGGGATCTCTAGTTTTAGTACTAAAGCCTTGACATCCACATTAATTTGCCTTTGTATAAATTCGAAGTTGCAACCAAAATAGAGAATGTTGAGTTGAGGGAACCCTAGTTTACTCTTCATCCAGAATGTTTCGGAGCAACTAGAAAGAGATGCTTTAACCAGAAAGAGTTCAGTTCAGATGTACGACTTAACCAGAATGAATGTTAGCCCTGGCTATTGAAACCTCTAAATCCAGTTGATTAATATAAAGAAAAGAATATTAGTTCATTCGTAAGCTTCTTTAAATAAAGTGATAAAGCGTGAATGCGGAGAAGAACAGGGAAAAAAACTGCACAAAACTAATGTTGTCGATTTGGTATCAAAATAAGAACGAAGGAAACGGAGAGATCACAGAATCAGAGTGGTTGGGAAGGCGCTAAGGGACAAAATCTTGGAACCGGAGGATTTGAGTGAAAAGTTAAACACGCTGAAAACATCTCTAGCATCCAGAAAAGAACGCAAACAGCAAATTATCATACATTCCGCAGATAAAGCATGACAATTTGATTGTAACAATACCCCAACTAAAAGGAGAAACATTCTCAACAAACTGGGGATTGGATGTGCATAAGAAAGCCTTTACATTAGGTCAAGAACATGGACAGATGAATTCGGGGTTGCAAATGCGACTAACAGTAAGGTCAAACTACAATCCCAAAATTAACAAGATGACGAAATTAACTAGAATCTCACTTTGGAAAAAGAAAAAAGAAAAAAAAGCACCCTAAGGGTAGAGACCATGCATCAACTTTCTCCATCCACAAATTACACAATGCCTAGCCATGGTCCGCTTCAATTCACTGCCAAAAGGAAAAGGAAAGGAAAATAAGGATGTTGAACACCCAACAACCCAAATTATAACCTTGCTAGATATGGCCCAAATGAGAAAACAAAATGTTTGTTAAATAAGAAAACAAGCTACCTCTGCATCTTCACCTCCAGGCTTAGCAGAGACATCCACCTTCTGGGCTTCCTCAGCTATAGCAAAGTATTAAATGAATAGACAACGCAGATATCAGATTAGCAGTACCCAAACAATTTCTCAACTCTTTCACACAACATGAATATTCAGTATTCATATAGCAGTCATTCCACTTTATATAGACTGCAGAATTCATGATTACGAAGAAAGTCTATAAATAAAACTATGGATACTTGAATATAAAATGCTTACAACTATTGCTTCCTCCACATTATAAATTTTACGTTAATCAAATAATACCAAATATCTCTCACTAATACAAGTAGCATAACATGATCAACAGCAACAAACATCATTGTGGATTAATTATCTAGGGGCATAAATACTTTCTAACACATGCAAGATTGTCAAAATTCAAACAACAAAGGAACTGCAAACCTCTCTAGCACTACTTTTGGTCACTGACCTTTGATAAACAAGAGCTTACCTATTGAAACTTGCAGAGACCTGGGTAGGCTGGTCTCCTTATATTTAAAGACAACTACCACTCATAGAAAGGCATTTTAAGCTACTAGGCAACCAATGCAATACCTTGTTATTGTTTTAGGTTCTCTGCACTATACCAGTGCAGCATAGGACTGAAGAGGAATTAAAAGGTTACTAATAAGTCTATACCTCGAGGATTAATAATTGAGATGATGATTGTAATAAGCTAGTAGTTAGACACTTCTCACAATCACAAATCGATCTGTTGATTTATCAAAAGATACTCCAAAAGTAAGTAGTTAAGAATGAGCATCATGACTTGTACCTACATACGACAAGTCAGGAACAACTCATCCGCATAAAATGACATTGTCCAGTGCAGGTTAGCATACTTTTAAGGTTGAGAGATACTCCACTGATACAGCACATAAGGTAGCGTACTTTTTTTTCCCTATAGTAATTTATGAATTACCTCCATCCTCTGGAATGTCAGAGGTCCACAATGTAAGGTTGTCCCTCAAGAGCTGCATGATCAATGTGCTATCTTTGTATGATTCCTCACTCAAAGTATCCAATTCTGAGATAGCTTCATCAAAAGCTTGCTTTGCCAGATGACAGGCTCTGGAACAAATTACCAATGCACAACCAAGTAAATTTCTTTTCTTCTAATTTGCTTTTGGCCAAAGAGAAAAAAAATACAATATCATGAATCTTGGTCATGATGTATATAATTACACCCGTACCTTTCAGGAGAGTTCAAGATTTCATAATAAAAGACAGAGAAGTTCAAGGCCAAACCCAGTCTGATGGGATGCGTAGGAGGTAAGTCTGTCTCTGCTTTACTAGAAGCTGCCTGCAAAATAGATAAACAGAACAGACCACTCAAAATGACAAATCAATTACTTATACTTTTATAGCATCATCTTAACATTCTACAGAACAGTAATGACAGTTTATTTATACAACGAAAAAAGTCAGTATAATCATTTCAAGCATCCTATGCACAATCCCCATTGCTCATAGACCATACATATAGATGGAAAGTATTGGATGCAAATCAAAATCAGGGCAAACAGCCAGAAGCGAGAAATAATAATAATGAAAGAACAGGGACCTACAGGATCCTTCACTGAAGGTTTCGGTAATAGGCTTCTAACCACAAAGAATAAGTTCAAGTGTAAATACACAGTGCACAATCAACTAAACAGTTAAGAATGTAAACAAATGCAATAGACAGACATCTTTAATCAATAATAAGTTAATAACAGATATCTTGGATCACCTAACATAAGGAAAAGACCACGAATGATGCATTGTCTGTTAAAATCAAATCCATCTATACAGAATAGTAGCATTAGGTAGTCATTTCAACATAAAAGATACTAGTACCAACATTTACATCAGATATAAGTTTTACTTCTCCAAGCAACAAAGACTTCATAATCTTGATTCTTTTGTCTCTCGCATATTTCTCAGGAAGCAAACAGCGTATAAACCAAACTAAAGATCATCTCCTATACCTGATAAGCTTTCATTGACTGATCAGCAACCTCTTTCCTGTCATCACCAGTCTTAAACTCTGCCAAATAGCGATAATAATCTCCCTTCCTGGATTACACAAAATAAACAACTCAAAACGCTAAAAACACTAATCCACTCCAAAACGCTCAAAGGAAAGCTTCAAAACCACTAACATTTTGTAGAAAAACACAGTGGACTCAAAAGCTGTGCAGGAAGGAATGAGATGCTCATCGATAACCCTCATGATGTCACTGCAAATGCTTGAGAGCTCAGACTCGACCTTGTGCCTATACTCCTTGATTCGGCTCACATTCTGATCGTTCCCTTTCCCCTCCTCCTTCTGCTCGATCGATGACAGTATTCTCCACGAAGCCCTACGAGCTCCGATCACATTCTTGTACCCAACCGAAAGCAGATTTCGCTCCTCCACGGTGAGCTCCACGTCAAGCTTCGCTACTTTGGTCATCGCCTCCACCATTTCTGTCAAAAGGTAAAGTAAATGCAAGTCAAAACCCTAAGTGCAGGCCAAGAGTTAAGATGCCGAGAAAATGCATGAAAAAGAAAGAAATCAAAGGCTTAGATCTCAATGCTTTTTCAGTATAGCAAAATCGAGTCTGCGAGAAGTGGCTAAACAGTGTTTGAGTTCAGATTCTCATCATGATTAAATAAAATAAGATAAAAATAACAAGAGAGAAAGAAATAATCCAGAGTCCGTTTACTACTCTGGTTTCTTTGCTTTTCTCACTAGCCAAACAAAGTATACGTTCACACAATCTGAAGGAAAAAGATACAAAGAAAAACAAGAACAAAAAAAAATAGAAGAGAAAATAGTGAGAGAGTGAGGGAGTGAGACCATCGTAGCGCTCGGCTTGTTCAGCGAGCTTAGCGGTGTAGACGTAGTTCTCTCTCTCTTTGGTGGAAGCCATGGCTGATCTCACTCACTCCCTCTCTCTCTCTCTCTCTGTGTGCGAGCTCTCAACCCTTGTTTCCTCTCTCTCTCTAAGCCTCTCTCTCTCTCTCTTTGTGCTTTATGAAAAGGTCTGGGGCATCGTTTGGTGTGGTTGGGTGGGTAAGGACCGGTTGGAGGGGCCCGGAGCGTGGCCCCGCTCTCCCACTATGCCAAGACTAGCCCGGTTCAAAACCCTACATGACATTCCCACGCTCTAGTGGGGGCGTTGGACCACGTACTACTTGGTTTTGTGAGAATGACAGTTGCGGTTGAGGCAGAGCGCGTGGATTGAACGGCGTGGAAATGATTGTGGCGGGGTATGCAGTTGAAGGTGGGAGGAGGGACCGGTTTTATTAAGCGTTATAACGGATGGGAGCTGGTTATCGAAAAAACGTAAAAAATGACTTCTGCTCTTCAACACATTTATAGAGAAAGAAATGTGGTTACTGACTGTATTGCGCAATGGAGCTACAATATGGACTTAGGTGTTTGCATTTTTGATATGGCCCCTAGTTGGATTGGTGCTAGCCTTGTTGATGATCTGATTGGAGTCATTAGGACTCGGCTAGTCTGTAGTGAGTAGTTGCTGTTTGTCTTTGGGGTTCTACCCCCAGTTCATCAAAAAAAAAAAAAACCGTAAAAAATAAATTCATCGGAAAATCAGCCGGTTAAGGCAGTTGAACATGTCAGTAGTGTGTTCACTCTCCTTCCACTCAATTCGATTCCTTTCTTCGTAGGTTAAACATGGTAGCGTGTTTGCTCTCTTCCACTGAATTTGACTATTTTCTTCGTAAATTAGAGTAATTTAAAGTAGTTAATTATCATTTGACAAATAACCTCAACGAAATTCAAGTTTCGGATTGTGTTTACACAACAAAAATGTAACTGTTTTATACTAATTCGTTCTCAACAAACTTTCTTACAAAATGGAAACGACAAGAAGAAGACTTCACGTGGAACAGCCCTTACCCACGCGAAGGAAGCAATCGTCACTGATTATTTGGAAGATCTCGCTAGCATCATTCTGCTACGCTCGAGTAGGTGACTGAGTGTCGTTGATGCATATGGTGATGAAATCTTTGACTCGGACGAAACCAACAGCATTCGTAAGAGTGATGCTACGTGTACTACCTCTATTGATCTACCTTTATTGATCGCATTGTTGGCTACATATACAAATTTACATCCATACATCTTTTGCATATATCAAAGTTTATATGAGTCGACAATGAGGTAAAGAGATCTACACTAATGAACAACAAATGTGTCATCGACTAATTTCATATCGTGAGGTTATTCTACAAGTTTCAGCTACACTGCACTTACATTACCACATTATAGCTATAAGCTGGCGGTCATAAATGAGGAGGATTCTTGTTGCTTTAGGCTGTCAGCAACGTGAGCGACCACTCCGGTACCGGCATTGTGGAGCCATTCATTTTTCACCTGGATTCACAAACAGAAATCAGTCTGAGAAACCAGAAACAAAGAAGCAAAATCTCCTGACCAAAGATTGATTGATGACAGACAGTACATGAATGTTGTTATGGGCAAAGAAGGGCCAAAATGCTGAATGAAAGCTGACATCAACTTTTTTCCATCCTAACTGCTGTAAGCCGCGTATCATTTCCTCTGTTCACATACTAAACAAATTGTTAATCAAAGTTATGGGAAAAGGATAAACTTCATCTGTTATCATCCTATTCTGAATTTCTATTAGCATTTATCATTTGGATACCTTCAACAATTTCATGATATTCCAATGTGTTCTGTGTGTTGGGTTCACTCTGGGCCGCCTCCTTTGCTTTAGCTGCTTCAGGAGGAAAATGGGGACCTTCTGAGGAGACTGGGGGATAGTACTCCACATCTACAACATGCTTGTAGCCATCCAAAGACCGGCGGGGGGGCTGCCAACAAAGTTAGAAATATATATTCAGAGTGATACATATAAAACACAAAGGGTATGTAAACTAATCAGTTATATTCAAGGACTAAACCATTTAGCTTGAAAATTATGATGGCCATGAAGAAATCATACTGCTTGTCTCAATGGATAACGAAAAGTTACATAAGTTGCAAAAAAGCAATTACATCAACTAAGAAGATTTTTACATGTAACCACTGATTAGCTTAAGATTTTTTACTTCAAAATATAATAGCAGCTAGAAAGATGCTGGATTAGTAGCCATTATATATCTGATCTTGCATGGGAAAATGCTTCTGTCCCAAAAAGAAATAATTATGAAAAGCAACCATGTAAATGAAGTTAACATGGTGGGAGAAAGAAAGACCGTTTTCATCTTATTTTACCCTCTGAATAACTCTAGGGGTGCACCCTCTGACTTTAGTGCAGAACCTTGAGCAGAATTTGAATAACTCCATAATTACGAATTGCCACTTGCAAGCATAATCATGACTGATCATAATTCCCTTGACTCTGACAACTAATGACTAATTGCCACCATAGCCAACACCAAAAAAGGCCCTGTTTTAACTAGTAGAAAAAAGAAACATTTAATCATAAAAACTTGCTTTGCCCCTGGCCTCGAAACCCCTTTACGACTTTAGCCCCGGTCAAATAGCGCTAACATAATTTGGCATCTTCCAAAATAAATTTGCATATGCACACTACAAACAACAGGCGGTGACAAGTTTCAGTTAGTAATTGAAATGCAATTTATTTTTTTTTCTTTAGTTCCAACTCAGTCCTCAATGCATTACTCATTTACTTAACAGTTAATTAATGAACAGAAAGTAAGTATGGCATAGCTCAACCAGAGAATCAACTGTCACCTTAAAAACTTCAGTTTCCCTCCTAATTGATGATGTGCGCCAACCAACCATATCTGTGCAGTGTTAAAGAAACTGATATATTGAAGAGAAGACTAAGGAATATATAAAAGTTAATACAATCATCTCATTGCGCTAAATATGAATGATATGCAGTAGGATACGATCATAAGATACATTGGCGTAAAGAATGCGACATTTAAAAGACCCCAAAGCAGATCTGCAAAATGGAATATATTAGAACCAAATTTAGAACTTCGGTGAAACGAAAATGGTCTATAGTAATATAAAGTGCTGCACTTACACAAATTTTCTGTCATCACAATCAGATGCCATTCTCAAAAGAAGCGGAGGTTTCTCAGGCTTACCATCAGTGAGGAACAACTGACTACCAGTTCTACCAACAATAATAGGAGCAATTGGAGCAGCAAGCTTTTCTAAGAAAGGTACTCCGAATAGAAATGGCAGCTGAAGAAAAATCAAACAGAAGTTAGAATTTTCTATATAAAGGTAAGGTGGTAGTAGTCCCAGATACTTGGTATCAACAACTACCTTAGTTCTACAACAGTCCCACAACATAATGTCCTCAAACACCTCTTGAATGGTTAAGACAACAGTGTTTAAATTAAACACAGACAGAAAAATTTAAACTATCTAGTCATCCTTTTTGAAGTGTATTAAGCACACGGCTGTATGTTGGAATGCAAAGTCCAAATGATTTTGGAAAGAAGGCACAGCAGAGTCCAGCATGGCATGAATATTCAGATGTAACTATATTGTAAATGCAATTAACTAAGGATGATATACCGACCTGTTTTTTCCCTCTCACCCCGAGATGTGGAGTTGCCAATGTTACAAAATTGATTGGCTCCAAACCCGCAATCTTTCCTCGTCTCCAAGAGTATGCTGTTTGTGAATTTGCAATGGTTGTATTGGCACCATCATCGGGTGTGTAAAGGACAGAAATTGCATATCTTGCAAACAAACCCCCGAGAGAATGGGCTAAAAATGAGATCTTCTTCAAGCTCTCTGTCTTTTGCACAACTCGCATGACCTGCTTATCATGAATGCCTAGGTTATATAACTATCATATTCTATTTCCCAACACAGGTACCATGCTATATAACAAAAGTTTGAAAATTTTACACATTGGCTCATCAATTTCAAAACTTACCTCATCTGCTAATCGTTTTCCAGCTCCATCAATCCCGGTAAAAGTTTTTGTGTACGTGTTAGATGAACTAGCTGCAAATACATCAACCATGAAGTTAACACTCACAGACTAACAGTCACGTACATCAAATTTATTCAAGCAAAGACAGGGGAACTTAAAAAATCAATCTTAGGTGCAAATTGTGATATCATCATCACACCCTAGTGTACCAAATATGCGTTCTTCCCAGTAGATAAACAAGATACTAGATCAGTTCAGGCCAGGTTTCTCACTATCCTTCTTAGTACGACAGCCATCAACAAACATCAACTACCTTTTCTGAGTGGTACTTTGTGACTTCTTGTTGTTCAAATTTTAATTCCACACATATGAAATTAAATTACACCGGAAGTACTGAAATCAATTTACCATAAATTAGGAAATTTCTTCCAAGACGCCTTCGTAACTCGGCTTCCCCATATGTCCAGTCACTTGGGCTGCATTACTAGGAATCAGTCAACTTGATATCAATTTTGGGGGGAGAAAAAGCCAAAGAAATACATAGTCATGGAAACAAAGTCCAAGCAGTTGCGTATTGGAAACCTTCAACATGTGGAATCCAAAATTTGAAAGTAGCAGTAATAAGACTCAACGAACAATAATGAATGATCATATGCGCAGACATATTCCTTCAACAGCACAAACAAAATTAAGACCCTCAACCCAACTTTTGTTTATCATCTCCATTTGTTTCAGTAAAAAAAAAAAAAAAAACCGTTGAAGAAAGCTTTCCCTTTTCTGTAAATTTCATTTTTGGGAAGAACTACCAACTACAATTTACAAACGGAGCTATATTTGAGACTTGGAACAACATATACCTTGCCAAGATGCCATGAACAAGGACGAGAAGATGATCAGGCTTATTCTCTGCACTTGCAACACCCCCGGAGGCTGATGCAAAATTTCCCCGACTAGTCATAGCTTGAGCTCTAAGGCCTTGGTTTCTCCAACAACTATATAACCCTACAATTTTTATTTATTAAAGTGTGTATAAGAAGAATTGGGCCATGCTTCTAACACAAGAAATTAATGCTATATTACAAAAAGACCATTAGTTTGAGGCAATTAAGCAAATATTACACCTTTGAAATCAAATCTCAAAAAATTTCCCGGGAAAATTATTTGAGAGAAATTTAAAATTACCAGAAGAAAAGCCCAGAGACGAAGAGCAACAAGACGAAGACGAAGAGCCTACAGGTGCCTGCGAACCATATCGTTCGATTATCACTGAATCTCGCAGAGTAACCAAAGCGCGCGTGAATCAGAGAAGCGGATGCCATATATATAAGTATTTATATGTATTTATAGAGAGAGAAAGAGAGAGATCCTAATTTCTCGTTTGAATCAAAGCGAAGTCAGCATCGTCCCCATAATGTCTAAGCCTTCGTTATCTTCCTCCTGACTGCCATACGCAAGCAAGCCCATGTCTCTGCCTCCCTCAGCTCCTCAGCGGTTATTTCGATTTTTTCTATTCTTTTCTGCGAAATAAATATAAATTAAGGGCACCATTAAATATTCAGACAAAAATTATTGGTAGTGTAGTGGATATCAACTACCAGTGCCATTTTTGTTTCTAAGCTAAAGAAAGTACCAAAATTATTTGTTTAAGGGCAGTTTTCCTCTTCGTGGTAATGATAAATGTATCCAATCACATTGTGACATGTGGATAAAAATAATTAAATTATTTTTTAATGAAAATTCCTTTTTTTTTTCTGCAACTTTTCATCCCCTTCCTTACTCCGTCTCTCTCCCCTCTGCCCTCGCTCTCAACCCTTTGCTCTCCATCTCTTCTCCCTGTCCTCTCCTTCTCCTCTGTTTTTTTTTTCTATCCCACTGCCACCTGCAAGAAAAAATATAAGAAATCCCCCCCCCCCCCATCTCTTCTCGCAAACCCACAACCCATGCCCAACAAATCTCTTCTTGCAACCCACCTATTCACGGTCCTCTGTAGGGAGGGGAAAGGAAAATCCCCATCAAATCTAAATTTTAATTAAAAAAAAAAAAAAAAATACACACATTGGACCACGAAACAGAAAGATGTCCAATTTGTCCAGTCTTCAATTTTGTCGAGAACCAAAAAAAAAAAAAAAGAGCCCAATAATAAACCCGGGCCCTTTTTTTGTGTGCCAAAAAAGTCAAGGCTGACTCTCTCAATGACTGGCTGGCTTACAGTTCACCAAGTGAGGCACAGCTGCAGGGCTAGCGACTGCTCTCTTTGTCCCTATGCCTGTGCGCCAAGCTGCCATTGATGCAGAGAGTTTGATCAAATCCTATACTTTGTTGAAGAATTTGTTATTGGGAATGAAAGCAACAGTTTTTTCATATCCCCCAGTGAACATGAATAGGTGGGTTGCAAAAGAGATTCGTTGGGCATGGGTTGCGGGTGGCGGAGGGGGGGGGGGGGGGGGCTCATTTAATTTTTTATGCAGGTGGCAGTGGGATAGAAAAAAAAACAGAGGGAGAAGGAGAGGACAGGGAGAAGAGAGGCGGCAAAGGGTGGGGCGGGGCAGAGGGGGACGGAGTAAGGAAGGGGATGAAATGTTGCAAAAAAAAAAAAGGAATTTTGACGTAACTTAGGGTAAAAAAGCCTTTTATTCTAAGCAACTCTACTATACGAGGATGAGAGCTGAATGGGCCAACTGACATAACTTAGTTATGCAGCTTACTAATTTGTTAACTTCACTGTAAAAAAAAACCCTGTAAATTATTTTTCTAATTAATGAAGTTGGTATTTAATATCGCAATAATACTCTAAACAAAATGTGACAAAATCATGTTTGTCATTATCAGACTTGTAATTATGGCTCTTTAAACATGTGGCAAGATATTAACCCTAGGATGCATCTGAATGGCTAAGATTAGAGGAGGATATTTGGCTAATTGGGGATAAAAATGAAGAGTCAATTGTGGACTTTTCTGAACAATAACAAGGGAAACATAGAAACAATAGTGTCTTAATATAACCTTTTTTTGGTGCAAAAAAATACAGAAGATGTGAGCAAATATCATCCCCTTTGGTGAGCTAGCTGTTGTAGTCAAAAGGCGCCAAATGGAAAACAATTATTGTGCCAACGTGTGACGTGGATAAATGCATGCCCACCCTTGAAGATTGATACCAAGCAACCATGGCGCTTTGCTTTGGTTTTCGACCTGCGCGCCTAATATGCCTATCTCTTCTCTTCTCTTCTCTTATCTGATTCTATGCCTAAAGGTTCTCTGTCCAGTTTGTTGTTAGTTAATATGTCCAAACAAGCATTATGGGCCGATAGTACTTGGATCTGATTACTCAGGCCACCAATAATATTATTGCATTTGTCATTATTTCTCATATTTAAATAGATGTTTGATTATTGTGGTACTAAATGCAATAAAATAATTTGTGTTCGATTGTATGTTCAATGAATTTGGTCAAAGTCCTTACTTTTTCATCCGAACGAGCAACATCAAGAGAATCTGGAGTGCATGAGTAACTACTTGTTTAAAATTGGTTATGAGCTTTTTTCAGCTTAAAATTACTTTGGCTAGTTTATCATGGGCTTTCAAATTCTATGTACGTTTAGAATTCGGGTGCAAGGCCCAAGCTGAATTGGGAGTCACTATTTTTTAGAATGGGAGCCCAATATGCTTGATGTCTCCAGATGTTTAACATCATATACGGAACCAAATAATTATACGTCGCCATCACTCTGTATTATAATAATATACATGACCACACACCGTATTTACAAAGGTAGTGAAGAAGAAAACCTTCAAACTAAAGTTATGCCACCACATCATAGAACTGTCGGTGCATAAATAACTGACACTAGCATTCTTATTAAAAGTTGAAAACAAAAAAGATGGAGAAAACGACTGATATATGCATATCTTAATATGTACACATCACAGTGAATTCACATTATGGAACAAGCATGGGGGTTATCGTCACTGAACGCAGCAGTGTCCTGCTCGCTAAAAATGGTGGAGTAAGGAGGAGGTTGATAGTAGCCATGCTCATGACTTGTGGAGCCATGCTTGTAGTAGTTGTAGGAGTAGGATGAATTAGCTATTGAGTTATAGGTGTTGATGGGTGCGTGCTTCTTGTAGCCATGATGGTGATGATCATGATGATGATCGTGTGGCTGATGTTGACGGTAGTTTTGGAGATTATTGATGTTGTGGTATTGTGGATTGTAAGGGTAAGGCCAAAGCTCAGCTCTCTTTCCAGTCTTCCTAACTGCCTTCAACACTTTTTTTTGGTCAGCCCATCCCATTACAGTCACCTTCTGCATGTTGATGTCTACATCAATAGCATCCACCCCTGCCATCCATAGAGTTAATTAATTAATTTACATAATAAAATTAGAATCATCACAATAAAGCATATGTGTGGTTAAGTTAGCTGGCTAAGTCAGTGTGTCCGTCCCCTTACACTCAAGTTCAATTCCCTCTCTCCGTACATGAGTAGTTAAAAGATTACAGATAATCTTAACAAAGGGATTAAGCTAAGCTGAATATTTTATAAGGAGTAAAATCTAGCTTTCCATATTTTTTAAACCAACATGCTACTTGTTATATTGTACCTTGTCGATCCTTCTTACTTAGAATAGAAGGAAAACTTTTGGTCTTGGTTTTGGTCTTTAAGTAATCTTTTTAACTAATCATTTAATTTTATGTGACGTACTTGTCCGTTTCATAACCTACCAATCATTAGAAAGAAAGTGTTAAATTTCTGCAGGATCATCTCTTCTCAATAACTTGTATTAATGCTGGAGATAGAGCGAGAAGAAGAAGAAGACGACGACGACAAAAGCACTTCTACAAAATTATACCTTTCAGCTTTTTCGGAGCTTTCCTTATCTTGGTCTCGCAGCCAGCACAGTCCATGTGCACTATGAGCTCCACTATCTGCACAAAATTAACAATCAACAGATTAATTACAGTTCAATTTATGGAGAAGGTGATGGAAGGCCAGTTGACAAAGACGATCTAGCAAATAAATTTTCAAAAATAAGTACCTTCTACTAATGCAGTTAGTGTAAACTTCAAAAATAAGTACAATTAAGAACAGCATATACCTAACACGCCATGCATAACTTCAGCTTTTATATACTGTTCCTTGGATGGAAAGTTGTCCAAAATATATAATACGTGGATATAAACTTTCATGTATAATTAAGGATGCTATCATGAAAGTATGAGCAAGTACTAAAGTCAGAGGTGGAGCTACGATTCTTAATGTGAACGGCCAAAATTTGAAACACTAAGTTAATCGCAGAAATTATATTGTTATGACAAATGTTTGGTAGTATATTACGAGGGATTTGTGACTCCTTCCCTGACTGAAGTACATGCATAAACCCCATCTCTGATGTTATGTGTCATCATGCATGAGATGAGACAAATATAGAAAGATAGAAAACCAAAAAGAGTTGTTTCTCACCGTCATTGATGGAATAAGATATATCTCTGGTCTCTTTTGCAAATTGGTTCCTACGTTTGCGCCTCTAACTTGTTGGAATGAGAAACTAAAATGCAATTGCACTCAATATATATAGATGCCAGAGATCTTTGTCCGAAGATATTTGATAAGTTCAACGCTGCTGCCTAAGCTAAGGCAAGATAAGTCAGAATATTTTTTTAAAACGAGTTGCCCCCACAACACAACTTTCTTTTATATCTTTCGTTTTCTCCTTCACCATCGATCTTGCTTTCAGTGAAAGTGCACAGCAAGTGCTTAGAAGTTGATGTGCAGGCCTTCTGATGAGCTTCAAATTTCTAATAACCTACCTATACAAGTAAGATAATGTCTTATTAACGACTTAACCGTGTTGGTCAAGTCATTCTGGTGTGTAAAGGAAATAACAATGGATATTTATTTTATTTTTTAATTGCAATTATTAAACCAGTTTGGCCGTCACCATAGTTGCTAACGCCATACATATAGTCATCATCATCGTCATTATTATTAAACTGTTTTTAATTATATCGACATCATTATGTATATAGCCATTAATTAACAAATATATGCATGGATAATGGATTCCATCGTATATATCTTCTTTACAACTTTATTAATTACATATTACATGTGCAAGTTGTTTTACAATAATGCTCGTGGATAGACATAGCCCCATTGGTAAGTTGGAAAAATGAGTTACAATTAGGTCATGTTCCGTCGTAAAATATATACATATGGTCATGTTCCGTCGTAAAATATATACATATGGCCTTTCTTATCAAATAAACTATTTGTGACATATTTACTTATCATAGTGTAGTTTGTAAATGAATTTTTTTGTTTTTATTTTAATGAAAAATAAGATCATAAATATGATATATGGCATTCAATTTTTTATTACCGAGATAAAGAAGTGATACCATATTTGATAATAATATGGATATTGAGATTCGAGGAGGAGGAAAAAGGAGTGGACTTGACATGGTCTTCAAGTTCTGGTTCCTGGAAAGAGAGAGAGGGAGGTGGAGGGGAGGTCGGTGAAATATGGCCTAGTAGAGGCCTAGTTGCATATCGTTGCCTTGCAGGACCATATAAAGTGAGATTCCAAAGTCATGTGCACCGTGATCCGGGACTTTTAATTTAAGAAAACGACTTTTGTAACAATCCCTTTCTAATTGGTGCAACCGATATCTCTCCTACGTCTGAGCATTTGAATGAGGAAGTTGGACTTTAGATATTCAGGAAATTATTCACGTATTATAATAATAATAGTGAGCGATATATTTATTTTTATAATGAAATACGTGTTATAATATAGGTGGAACATCAAACAGTGAAACTGAAAGATTTCTAGTTCATAAATTTAATTCATAAAGATGATTCGGGTACAAAACTCAAAATCTACTCCTTATAGTATTGATTATCATCAACTTAATTTTTATTTTCTAGTAGGATACCACAATCAGAAACCATATCATGATACAGCCCTGGATTTGGACGAAAACGGTGGGGAAATGAAAAAAAAAAGGGAGAAATTTTCCCAAGTAAGGAAATGAAGGTGTAAACTGATGATATGTAGACACCTACGGGACCCTGGCTTGCTTGCTAGCTAGTCAACAACATGTTCTACTGGCCGGCAGCAAATGCCTCAACCGGAAAAGTCTTAGTAATGCCGGCAAGGCTCTTGAAGTTGATTTTTCCAGTGGGCTGATCAACGATGATTTCGCTGACTGGAGGCCAGAGCATGAGCTCCTTAGCCTTCACTCCCTTGAGCTTCTTAATTCTCTTGTTTTCAATATAGCCTTTAATTTCAGTGTCATAACTCACAAGCTTACTGATCAATTTGAAGCTGTGCTCAACCTTCTTCTTCTGGAGGATCCACATGTAGCCGGTGCTCCTCACAAAGCCGACTTCAATGACATCGGCAAGGGGCAAGAGCCCTAGAGGAAGATCAAACTCCTGGAGCAGCGCAGTTGCCAATGCCAGTCCCTCTTCATGGCCCTTCTTGACAATTCCTCCTTCCTTCTCTGCCATGACCGATAACTCTGTTTTTCTTTCTGTCTTTCTTGCTTGTTTGCTTAAAGTTTCAAATGAAGCAGTGAAGCTGTGGGTATGTTTGGTTGAGGTAAAGGGTTAATTTATACAAAGTTACTACACGCATTGGGATAAGTTTCAACAGTGTGCTTAAGATTGATGGCCATTACACACCTAGTTTTAATCGATACGTTAATCTTAGATTACAACATTGTTTCAGTTCAAGTACAAAGCTCAATGATACGATACGCCTAATTTCCCATACTGAATTTGGGCAGCTCATTGTCTGGTTGCAATTGTCATAAACGAACAGGAAGAATTGGACCCAACAAAAGCAGCAAAATGGGGGTGAAGACCACAACACACTTTGGAGCCTCCAGTGCTTCATCCCATGGATCATAAAATAAGGATTTAAGTGAAAATTTGGTGACTACTACAATGAAAATTACCTTGGTTTCTCCATTCTATTTGTCCCATGCATGCAGTAACTTGGTATAAATTAATCCCCTTACCCAAAAGTACTTACAACTTCACTGGTTTTCTTCGAACTTAAAGAAGAAGAAAAAGGGTTCAATCATGGCAGAGAAGGAAGGAGGAATCGTCAAGAAGGGCCACGAAGAGGGACTGGCGTTGGCGACCGCGCTGCTGCAAGAGTTTGAACTTCCACTTGGGCTTTTGCCCCTTGCTGATGTGATTGAAGTCGGGTTTGTGAGGAGCACTGGCTACATGTGGATCCTCCAAAAGAAGAAGGTCGAACACAGCTTCAAATTGATCAGTAAGCTTGTGAGTTATGACACTGAAATTAAAGGCTATATTGAAAAGAAGAGGATTAAGAAGCTCAAGGGAGTGAAGGCCAAGGAACTCATGCTCTGGCCACCAGTCAGTGAAATAACTGCTGATGAACAGCCCACAGGAAAGATTCACTTCAAGAGCCTTGCTGGCATCACCAAAACTTTTCCGGTTGATGCATTTGCTGCTGGGCAGTAATTGCACGTTGACTGCCAAGCAGGCCAAAGTTCAGTAGGTGCCTGAATTTCATCATTTTACAACCTCAGTTCCTATTTGGGGAAGCTTATCTTTCTCTTTTTTTTCCCCATCCATTGCTTGTCCAAATCAATAGCTTTGTTTTGATAAGGTTTCTGATTGTCGTAGCCTGTTAGGAAAATAAAAATTCAGTTGATGATAATTAATACCGTATGAAGTGGGATTAATGACACCGGATATGATGGAAACAATACTTAGCTTGCACAATAATAAGCTCCTAATCAAATTAATTCATCATCAAACGAATTGCCTATTCAATCTCACAACAATCCAGCAAATGAACATTAGCTATGAAGATTTTACAAAGTACGGGATGCACTTAATGGGACACATGGGTCATAAATATGCGGTGAACCCCATCTGCAGCAAAGTTCATAGATTTAAGAGTTTAATGATTTCTCTTATTACAAATTTCACATCTACAAATGATAAATGGCAAGTAAAGAAATTTTGAAATCTGAAAATTGCTCCATTTACAGCTAACCAGAAAATAAATTTCATCTCGCAGGCAAGATGTAAGCAGTTAAATGAACATCAATCATCAAATGAATCATCACAAACAGTTTAAAGAACTAGTGTAGAAGCACTAAAAACAAGGGCAGAGCAAGAAATACAAATTCAACTGCCATTTATTTAAGAGTTGAGGCATAATGAAGCTTACTTAAGTGATCAGCCTTACTCATACAGCAAACCTGCATTGCACTGATTCTATGGTTTCATTTGACCATTTATTCGCTTAGCTGTTTAGCCTACTCGTAGTGTAAAAACAGAAGCTAATACACCTCACTGCACCCGAGAAAAATATAAAGAAAAACTTGGTTTCGAGAGAGAGAGAATAAGAATGTTGTTGAGAAAAAGCAAACAGCTTTATATTTATCACTCAAGAAAGTTCGGACAGATCAGAGTTATGGCTAGTAATGATGTAGATATGAGCATGAAATGGCTGATTAAAGAATATGCATCCGGTGAAATTTCTAGAAAGATGGTTCTAAGAAAATAAGTTTGCTGCCAAGAAGATTGAGTTTTGATATAAATGCAACTTAGCAATTGCAAAATACACGATGAAACATAAATATGCCCATAACTATCAAAGTTCCCTAAAGAACAGCCAATACAGTATTGTATTGTGTTCTTCATGACCGAATCCAACCCACACACCCCACCCCACCCAAAAACGAGCCAGGTAACATAAAAAGCAACAAATATGTAGAAAAGATAAACCTTCGAGACAAAAGAATTTCCTTTCTTAATAATAACCTTTGTAACAAAAGAATGAGGTCCCATTAGAAGAACCAGTATGTATTATAATGTAATTGCCAATCTTCTGTTTCAAAACAGGAGAGAGCTTGTATAATTGTATCAGATGTAAGATTAACAAAATTTCATCAAAATCCAACAAAAATGTAACTTCGATCATGCAGTTGGAAAGACATGTGAGAATATTCCGCCGATTACGGTTCCACCATGTCAGAAGCTCTCACACAATCCCAGAGTTGAACACATGTAATTCCAGTAAGACATTGTACCACCCCTTCTCAATTTCCTCCTCTTTTACTCGATGAAGGAGAAGAGTTTCAATAATTAAATCTTCCCAATCAATACCACGTGCTCTCTTTCTCTTCTTCGTAGTATGTACATCTTCAGAAGTGCAAGTATCGCTACTGTCACCTGAATGAGCATTTAATGGATGCATAATTTTATCAATACGCAGCTTGGCAGCATTTATCTTTTCTCTCCTCTTCTTTACAGTCACGCAACCATTAACAAAAGATGGGGGCACAACATCCAATCCTACATCTTTCTCCAATATCTCCTTAAGTAGAAGCCTCCTGCTCAATGCAGACTTTCCATTCCACCACTCTGTACAAGCATGGAGCTCAAAACCCCGCCTCTTTTTCCTTTCACGAACCTCTTTTAACCCCCCAGACGATTTTACATTCCCAAACTCATCCAAAAACTTTGAGTACATCATGGATAAGCATTCATGTGAAAGCTTCAGCTTATCCACATTGTCAACACCCAATGCGCACCCACCATCTTCTGCCTCAAAATACCGAGACTGGTGTGCAAATTTTAACTTTTCCATTTCTGTTTCAGAATCATCTTCAAAGGACATCATATCAGTCCCATCTCCGATATCTTTCCTCAAACAATCTCTAACAACATCTCCCAAATCTAACCCAACACCGCCCTTCCAGCCCCCCTCCGAATCCTTCTTCTTACTCGGCTTTGACATCGCCTTCCTCTCCATATACTGAATCACAAACGGGGCATTCTTAACCACATTCTTAACTGTAATATCCTTCCCCCAAGGCAAGGCTTGTGCAACCTTCACAAGCGCCTGTAAAAGCTCCCTATACCTCAACCTACTGGTATGTACAACAGCATGGATTTCCTTAGCCAATTCCTCAATCCTAATGCTAATACCATTCAACTCCGCCACAAGAACCAACACTGCCGCCACAATTGGAAGCGGCCTACGCCCGGTGGTCAAGAACCACTTCATGGCACAATGTATCAAAAATATGCCCTGTTTTTTCATTCTGAGCAGCTTATCCCCTTCAACATCAGCGAAACTATGCGAATTCCTAAGCGTCCGCTCGAACAAATTGACAATATCGAATTCTGGAAATTTGGGTTTTTTCAAATCGAGGAAATTAACAACGCGCATGATCATCCTACCAAGTTCATAGGCATCGGAGCCGATCACCGAAGCAACCTCGGAGATCGGCAAGGATTTGTTATCTCTTCTCATGCCAACATAGGAGCAAGCACCAACGAAAACATTGAACCAATTACCTTGGCCGTACTCACCTTCGGTGATTGTCGCGACCATTCTCTTGACGTCGTCGGATTCGGAGGGCGAAAATCCCAGCCTAAGCGACACGTCGTCGATGAGCTTTCTTGCCTCGTAGATTTTGGTCTCTTTGTAGCTGTAAACGTTGCCGGTGCCGGTGGTGCCGACGGAGACGAAGGTCCCGGTGGGGCCGTTGATGCCGCCGTACTGGTCGACCAAATTGTCGTACTCTTGGAGCCGTCCGCAGGTGGAGCAGGCGAGGTTGTTGGTGATGTCGTCGCGGATGAAGGTTTTGCCCTTGCAACTGTTGCAGATGGGCATGTTTGGGTCGGTGATTGAGGGGTATGTCGCTAGACTCACTACTCACTATTGCGGTGTTTGGTTGGTGAGAAAATTGGGCACTTGAGAAGGAAAATTTTGAGTGAGGTTAATAAAAGTTGTGTAATTTAAATGGTATATGGTTTGATAGTTCACAAGATTTTTGGTATTTATGCCGGGAAACCCTTTAACTACTAGGAAAGGGCAAACCAGAAAAACGAAAGGAAGAAAGAAGAACACATTCAGGCTTAAGTCCAAACTAGGGTGGGCAAACGGAAAGGAAAAAAGGAAGAAAGAGGGACACTTTGATTTGAAGTAATTCCATTCAATAAGTGCTTCAAAAAAAAAAAAAAAAAAAAAAAAAAAAAAAAAAAAAAGTCCAAACCATCGGGTATAATCATGTATAAAATTGGAAATATCGGTAATTCAAAAATACGGAAATTTTGATGAAAATATTGGGATATTATCGATATCATAAAAATTGAATAAAAATCACGAAAATTGTAAGAAAATTTTTGAAATTTTTATTGAACTTTGGAGAATATTTATTTAGTCAATTATCTATTAGTTTATCACAAAAAAATTAGAAGGAAATGCATTGCATGATGGATTTAATTGCTTTAAGTTAATTATACAACGAGCTTGGCAAACACTGTGAGTGTAGAAATTATGTAGTAATTAATGAAAAAAGGATTAAACACACCATAATTATTTACATATAATGATTTCCTACAATATTTTACACTTTATACACTGCATGGTAAGATACATGAGTGACTTAATACCACATAAAGTTCCTATGAGGTTCAAAATTTTCACTATCTTCATCCTCTCTATGTGTAAAGTAAGTGTATTGTGAAGAGTAGTCATCAAATGATAATCCCCAAAATAGTTTTGCATGTAATTGTTAACATGACACTCATATAAAAATAAATATTTTAGCATATTATCACAAAAATATAAGTGATATGGTGATTAAGGTGTTAGAGGAGTAAAATGGGAGGGGTTCAAATCCCCTTTGTGTTTTTTTTCTCCCTTTTTTCCCTTTTTTTTTTTGTTTTTTTTCCTTTACATCGATATTTTTGATATTTTAGCGATATTACATCGATATTTTGATATTTTGACAAAATATTGCTGAAGTGTGAGCGAAATTATCGACATCAATATTTTCTGATATTGTCGATATTTATACGATATGTACATAGATATATTCTGAAATATCCTCGATATTTCGTCGATATTATCGATATTTCATACTATGAGGACTTGTGAGACAATTGTTGTGAATATGGGATGCATGCATATGAAATGTTGCACAAACATTGTTGATACGTACAAAGGATTACAAAATTGCACATAAAAACTGGAAATGATATTCATATTTCCAAAAAACCAAAACACTTTTGACATTTTCATGAAATTCATTGCTAAAATTGAGAAATGATACAACTAACAACAATAGCAGCATATCTTTAATGTCCCTCACTATATGGATTATGTGAGCATATTTTGATCGTTCGAAATGGAGTTTTGAATTATGTTTTATGGGGGTTGTGAAAAGTAGGTGGTCAAATGCCGTTCCTAACCTTGCATGAGCGGGAAAGAAAGTTATTGTAGGTGATAAACACATAATTATTACAATTTCTATCCCTAATCTATATTTGTTAGTACTTTGTTTCAATGAATTTTGAACAAATTAGAATGTTACATTGCATTTTACAAATCCATTTGCACTTCATTAAAATAAAGGCTAATTCAGTTGAATTTTCTATTAGGTACCTATTTCTTGTGCAGCAGCCCAAGGAGAGAAAAGAAATGAAGCCCAAACTCCAGTCCATTTTCGGCAGTCAGCTTGCATGCCCCAAAACACATGTTTTTACTGTTCATATGGGAATGCATTCTTCATGAAAGTTGTTCCAATAGGTGCCTATTATAACATATCCAAATTTGAGCCACATTGGATACATATTGAAACATCAGGCCTTCATACACAAAGCCTGGTTCAGAAGAATTCGTTTTTCCAGCAACACATGTGCAGCAGCAAAAGAACTTTATTAGCCAGCAACAAAGACCAGCAGCACATGGGTTGGCAGCAAATAAAGAGCCAGGCCTCCATGCTAAAAGAGGAATGGGCAGCCAAAGGATGAATCATTGTTTGTGGTCAGTTAACTTGAAATAAACTAATGTTTTACTTCCTTAAGGTGCTGCACTCAACCAAAAGAAATGAAATTGAATAAGAAAAGCAATGAAAGTGGACCATGTACCATAAGAATTAACATGGAGAAAGCTACGGGAGTGGCATGATGGGATATTAGTTTATTCAAAGCATATTGCAAGGTTGCAACAGGAACTTCTCCCAACTCCTATAAATAGAGAGATTCTCCACAGCATTCAACACACCCAAGCTCCACAACTCTTGAGCTTTCTCTCTTCCCTCCATCTTTCTAAGTTTTAATTTCTGTTTTTAGTTTAATTTTATTATGGGGAACTAACTCCCTAGCTGAGGCTAGGGAGAAAGCTTTTAATATAAGTGTGTAATTCTATTAGTTTGATCCAAACTTAAGCTTTAATGTGAATTTGTAGTTTTTGTTCAAATGGAATTTGTAGTTTTCTTTTTAATTAATTGATGAATGTTTGATAATCTATTTCATGGGTTCAATTCAATCATGTTTTTCCCATTGTGTTTTAAAAACTTTCATGCTTTTAAAAGAGAAGAGAATTACTAAAGATTAATATAATTTTGTTGAAGTTTATTTTTTGATAGTTTGTTGCCAATTGTACAAGTTATGCTTAGAATACTTTTAAAGGAAATTAAAAAGGGCTTTAATTATTTTGAATAACTACAAAGGAAAATATTTTGTGGATCAAATCATTAAGAGTTGCATGCTTATGTTAAAAATGGAAACTCAATGCCTTAGTGTTTTAATCAATTGAATTTTCTTGAAATCAAATCTTGCATAAATCTACTTTTCAATCATAATTGTTCTTTTTCAACTCTGTTATCTTTACATCGCTCTCTGTGGATACGACACTTGGACTTCCAGAGCTACACTGCTATATCGACACCTCCCTTGGGTTTTGCAAAGTGGTTTGAACAGGTAGGAATTATTATTTTTCCAACCACCTTGTAAACCCTAACACTTTTTGAATTATTATTGACCCTAAAAGGTAATCCATTTTAAAGTGTAAAAATTAGAATTAGGGGCTCATCCCTAATATAAATAGCATTCCTCCATGGTTCTAACAAGTAATGGGACAATCGCTTTTGAGCGATTGTGAATAGCATTCCTCTATGCCTCACCCAAAAAAAATATATATATATATATATATATATATATAATATGAAAAGTCTCTTGTATGAAAAAGTTGATTCCATAATACCCCTAACGCCTAAACCCCAAACCCTAAACCCTTAACCCCAAACCTCTAAACCCTAACCCCTAAAACCTAAACCATAAACTCTACCATTTTGAAGTACAAAGAAATAGTTAATTGGATGATATGCCAAGTGGCGGTTTTCCTTGCTGACACCTGGAAGTAGGGGTGGGCATCAAAACCGGAATACCAGATACCGTCCCGAAACCGTGTCATTCCGTGTCAAACTCGTGTCAAACCGTTTGGTGTTGATGCTTAAACGGGATGAAACCGGGTCATCCCGTTACTGTTTGGCACGACACGGTATCAGATTTGTGATCCCGTTTGGTGTCATACCGTACCGTACAGTAACTAATTAATATTAAATATTATTTCCAAAATTTCAGTGTGCTACTTTATTAGTAGAGATGGGTTGTGTCCAGTAGCTTCAAATTCACCCCTCTTCGGATCCTGTGCGGCAGCCTTCTCAAATTCTTCCAACTCAATGTTACACATTACATTATCTACATCTTTCAAATCAACCTCACCTTCTTTGAATGGCACCGATCTATTACAATGCCCACCACTGAACCACTCTCCATTCTCAAAGTGGTTCGACGTGGTGGTTCTGAAGAATACAGACGCTTTATGATCCGAACGCGTGATGAAATTGAAAACCACACGGAGAACACAAAAGTATGATCTGATGGCGGAATTGAAGGCCCCATCAACATTGATTTTGACTGTACCAGGGAGAGGTTTATGCCATTTGACTTGATGCCTGTTGCTAGGAGGCTTGGCAATAAAATTGAGGCTGTGATACTCCAGGAGGAGATCCATCGCAGAAGAAGCAATTTCCACAGGGTGGTGCCTCTCGTTACTCCAGGAGGCTGTGATACTCCAGGAGGAGATCCAAACTGAAGTTATTTGGCAGCTGCAAAAACTGAAGAAAAAAAATTCAAATGTTAGCCTAAGGTGAACGGTATCAGTTTTGATACCGGAACCATACCGATCCGGGTTGCGGCCGGTATGGTTTGAACATGTTTTGAAAATACCTCATCCCGTGTCATACCGTCCCGATTCTCCTATTCGGGATTGACACCGGGATGACCTCTATTCCGTGTCATCCCGTACCGTGCCCACCCTGACCTGGAAGTGGATGGGATACTAGGCTCACCGTGTGCACAAAAAAATATATACGTATTTCTTAGCACAAATACTTCGTATCCCAAGTCCAAAAAAAGTGGTTTACAATTGTTTTAAAATTACAATTTGGGGGGCATCCCTAAATGTGAATGATGCAAATGAAAACATAACCACACTTTGTAAACCCTAAGCTATTGTTTATTTGATCACATAAGGATGTGATCGAAATTTGAAGTATGTAATCGAAGGAAATGTCATACCAATCCTGACACTTTTTTTTTTTGGGAATTGTTTGAATTATGAACGATTTTAAAATAAGTTGTGAAGTAGAAAGAAATAATTAATTGCATTAGAAAAATACAATAACAAAACAATACATACCTACTTGTCACACTAATACATAGGAATATCACAAGATATTCATAGGAATTTTCTGTGTATTTTTATGATTTTTAATTTATTTATTATGAATTTTAGAAATTAAATTATCGATAAATAATATGAAATATATTAAATTGACACGTGGCAGAGTCTTGGACATTGATTTTTATGAGATGGCATGTGTGTCATATACATTGATTTCTCCTCCTATTTTGTTTTCACTGGCGCTCTTTTTGGAGTGAAATTCTAATTTCGCGCCAACCCTCTCATTCCCTCATCCTAAAAAAAATTCACGCTTCTTTTCTCTTTTCAGACTCAAATCGAAACCACTTCCCCCCTCCTCTCTCCTTATCTCTTTTCCAGACCCAAACCCTAAAATTCGCACACCCACTACTCTCTCTCTCTCTCTCTCTCTCTCTCTCTCTCTCTCTCTCTCTCTCTCTCTCTCTCTCTCTCTCTGTATGTGGCTACATGGTCTCTAAGAAGAAGTATGATTGCTTTGTAAGTATCTATTTCAAGAATTCAATTTCTTATTTCGTATTTGGGTTTCAAGTTTTATTTTTATTTTTGCAGAATCTAGGTTGGTTTGTCTCCTCTCTCCCTCTTCGTTCCAATAACCCTCTCGCCCTTGGTTTGTATCAATTCTTAAACGCAAATTTGTTTTTTCTTTAAATATGTTTCCTGATTAATTTTTCTGTATTGGTTGTGAAAAAATGGGTATTTTGTTGTTGGTTCATTCTATCTAGTTCACGGTTTTGATAAATTTTCAACAATCCTAAGTAGGGTAATTGTACAGATTGATGGTAGAAAAAGTAGCAGATCTTGATAGTCTTGAAAGTTTGTAAATATCCTTTGTTTAATTGTGTTGTGAATTTTTTTTTAGGGGATAGGATGTGCTGTGATTCTTTGGTGGTATTATTATACGAGGAGAGAGACTTGCAGATTTGGCACTCCTTGTAAGTTTCGCCATCCTAAACATGTAATTAATTTTCTGCTTCTTCTTCTTTCTGTTTATAGATGAAGACTCTGGTTGGTACGATGGTCAGGTACATAGGTTTTTAGTTTACCTTTTTGGTTTTTACCAAGTTGAATGATTATGTTACATCTAAAGTTGATTCAATGCTCACAACTCTTTTAGCATATTTCATTGCCTTAAAAGTTGGAAGTTTTTCCTTTTCAATGCAATTTCCTTCCCTTTTGAAGAATCATAAAGCTTCTTTTCGAACTAGTTCTTTTTGCTTGTAAAGAAGTATATGACAAGATAGTAAAAGTTGGATATTCCATTGAAGTTGCCTGGAGGATATATATATCATCATATGTTCTCATTGACAAATGTGGTATGCATGGTGCCAATTGCCTAGAATGTCCACTATTTCTTTATGACCAGTTCGTGAAATGCAGGAAATCATCACGAATCTGAATTTGAACCAACATTTAATTATCTTGTTTTTATATTTTAGTATTCTACGTGCTGGCTATTCCAGATGTAGATACTGAAATTTATTGTATTTGTCACCAAAATATGTTTTGTAAATGCTTCGAAATGAAAGGTTTAGTGCTGCTTAGAGTTGCTATGGGTTCATTTTTATATTCTTGTTTCAGGTGTTTGATTGAATTCTTATATTCATATTGTTGAAGCCTGCCATCCAACGAGTGGGTTTCATTTGAAATTCTTAGTTTGGGTGTTTAATTCTTGTTTTTATTCAAATTTAAGTTTTGGGTTCAACAAGAATTCCAATTATTATAATATTTTGGTTATGCGCTTCACTTTTGCATAGCCTGCATTCTTTTGTACACATTTTCTTATTAAATTTCTCAAATTTTAGCAAGTATTGAAGCCCTAATGACATCTTCGTGATGCTTTTAAGAAGCATATTTTGACAAGAAAATTGACATTTTTGGAGCTTAGGCTTTGTTGGGTAGGTGGATTGGTTTGTCTACGCAAATTCAGTTAAGTATTTTGCTTCGTTGGGCTTAGGCTATATATATGTATCACGTGTGCAAGCTTTTAGGCTCATAGCTCCCAAGAGGGGTAGACCGTAGGGTGGGAGGCATGGCTGCTGTAATCAGCCGTTGTTTGCCTCTTGACATGGCAAAAGCAGCAGTGGAGTTCCCAAGCGATCGTGGTTGCAGCCGACACAACAGAACAAACCCTCCTATCATACTGATACCATAACAACAACCAAGACTAGTATATTATATAATAAGTCTACACACTCCACCATAAAATCAGTCCAAAATATAACGGCATGCCTTCCTTTACATTGTCTAAATTAAAGACTGAAATTGAATCAAATTAAAGTGCATGAAATACATGTCATAGGATAGGACCCATTAATTGAAGCGTTGCTAAACAAGAGGAAGGTTTAACAGCACACCTCTTCTTGGAGGTAGCGTCTTTCAAAAACTTTGTCTTGATTTTGTTGAGTGTGGCTACAGCTTCTTTCATACTTATCCTCTCTTCTTGGTGATTCTGACAGCAAGTAAGAGCTAATCTCATAATGGCTGATATGCAATCTCTCTTCCTCACATGATCATCATCTTCTTGCTCTGTCCCAATCCCAAGCAAATTGGCATCCACAACTTCATCTATCTTTGCATATGGTAATACTAGTGAGTTTGCAATCCATTGCTTTATATTCATTTCTCCATCAAACATCTCATATGTTGGCTTCCTTCTTGTGAATGTTTCCATCACTACAATTCCGAAACTGTACACATCCCCTCTTGTTGAAACCATTCCTTCCAATCCATACTCTGCATTATAAATTATACTTATATATTCATGTGTATGAATATATATTAAATGAAAATTATGCATAATTAAGGACAACATGTATAGAATTGAAAGATATTAAATTAGCAAGTACATCACCTGGAGCCATATACCCAACAGTGGCTAGAGTCATGGTTTGGGTAATAGAATCTCCACCCCGAGAGTTTTGCAATTCCAAAATCAGCAACATGTGCAACCATATCATCATCCAGTAGTATATTGCTTGGCTTCATATCACAATGCACAATAGGTATTGAATAACCATGGTGTAGGTATTCCAGTGCAGATGCAGCATCTATCATTATGTTCAACCTTTGTAAGATATTCAAAGAATTTTGAGAGTACAACCACTTCTCGAGGCTCCCATTAGGCATGTATTTGAGTACCAAGGCTTTGAAATCAATTTCACTGCAACAGCTGATGATTTTGATAAGGTTTCGATGACGAATATTGCTTAGCATTTCACATTCCCTATCAAAACTCTTGAAAGCCCCTTCTAGCTGTAAATTGAAAATCTTTACTGCAACATCTATTCCATCTGAAAGTGTCCCTTTATATACTGAACCAAAACCCCCACTTCCAAGTAGGTTGTTTTCATTAAATCCATTTGTGCCCCTTAGAAGTTCTAGATATGAAACTCTTCTCCAAAGAAGTTGAGGCAACGAGGTAGCCTCTCCTGCAACTTCCACTTTCCTTTTCCTGCGTAGTACAAAGATAGATACAGAGGCCACAAAGAGAATTACTGATATAATCCCTGGGATGATATATTTAGCTTTCCTCCAATTTGGTTCAACTGTACCATTTTTGCATGGTGGAACATGAAATCGGGCTGCACCACAGAGTGCTTTGTTTGAGACAAATGATTGAGCGGGGAAGTTTTGGAACGGTCCACCAATTGGAATTTCTCCTTGGAGCATGTTGAAAGACAAATCCATATACTTGAGAAGTGACAGAGCTTCTAAAGACTTGGGAATCACTCCAGACAAATTGTTTCTGGACAAATCCAAGAGTTGCAGGCTCAACAACCTATCAAATGAACTTGGAATAGGGCCTTCCAAATTATTATTTGCCAAGGATAGATTAGCCAAATCCAGAAGACCCCCAATAGTGCTTGGTAGGATACCAGATAAATTGTTATTTGATAAATCTATCTTTGTCACAACTTTCAAGTTTCCAATATCTTGTGAGAGATGTCCAATTAGATAATTGGATGATAAGTCTACAATCAAGATATCGGCAAGTCTCCAAAAGTTAGATGGTATTGTGGAACTCAACGAATTGGACACCAATGATAGCTCTCTTAGAGATGCGGTTAGATTTCCCAAGCAAAAAGGTATAGAACCATAGAGCTGATTACTACTCAAATCTAAGTAAGCTAGCTTATCTAATTGACATAGTTGATATGGGATGTACCCTCGCAACTTGTTATCATTCAACAACAAACCTTGGAGATTCCCTAGTCTTCTCAGTGAAGTTGGAATTGATCCACTCAATTGATTGCCTCCCATGGATAACGTTACCAAGCTGCTCAAGTTGCCAATACCAATGGGAATGTTACCCCTCATGTTGCAATTGTATAAATAAATACTTTGAAGCGACGATGTAGAGAAATTCCGAAAGGAATCATCAAGTCTGGCATTTAACGGATTAGCTGCCAAGGCTAAGACCTCAAATTTCCAAGATTAGCCAAACAAGAGAGAGTGGAAGTATCAATCGTCAAATTATTATTGAATAACAGAAGCGACTGAAGGTTTGTTAAGGCACATAGCGTGCTAGGAATAAACCCTGTAAATGAGTTTTGTCCCAAATCAAGCTCCGTGAGCATAGAAGCATTGGATAGGTTAGGGATTACTCCGATGAGGTCATTGTCTCCTATATAGAGGATTTGTAGGTTTGGAAGCCCAAGACCTATGTTTGCTGGGAGGCTACCCCATAGCTGATTGCTAGTAAGCGACAGAGCTCTGATGGTGGAGATATTGAATATTGAGGACCATGGAATAGTGCCTGCGAGTGCCACAATGTCACAATCCTATCTACAACAATTTCACTATATATGGATTTATGTAACCTAATCTAACCCTATCTAATCGTTCATGACTTTTAGTATAAAATGTCACATCATAATATTAATTAATACAACAATTTTTAAACAGAAATCTCTAAAAATTTAATAAAAGTCATAAATAGATTTGTCTTTTGAAATAAAACACGTTTGAGGTTGCATTATGTTGGTTAACCTCAGATTTGAACCTATTGACTTAGATAGAGCGTTTATTAGGCAAGTCAATATGTTATATTCATGATTGTAAACCTTGCTATTCGATTCTAACGAATTTTCCAGCGATTTTGACCAAAAAAATTTGTTATATTCATGATTAACTATCTCCCTCATTTACTAAAATATGAAATAGTTAAATAACGATAAATTATGCAACCAAAATAAAAAAGATAAATCATAATTCAATCAACATAATGAAATATCAATTACCCGTCAAATTGTTCTGGTGAAAGGCTATCGCCTCCATCATTGTTAAGTTCCCAATATTCTTTGGTATGCTTCCATTGAAACTGTTTTCCTCCAAACCAAGTTCAACAAGCTCTCTGCATTGCCATAATTTGGATGGAAGTGGACCATCAAACTGGTTGCGACCCAAGTACAAGTTTTGAAGACTAGGAAGATGTTGGCATATATTGTCTGGAATACCACCACTCAAGTTGTTTCCATATAGAGCCAACGAGGTCAGAGAAGACATGTTGAAAACAACCAAAGGAACAAGGCCTTTTAGGGCATTAAGTTGCACATACAACGTCTTCAGCTGATGTAAAAGGCCGATCTCTTTTGGAATTTCTGAAAAATCATTAAGATATATGCACATTTATATGTTAAACTCATGTTTTATGCACATATAATGCACTGCAACAAAAGCTGAGTCATGTATAACTGTATCACATCAAGGCAATGCAACAAATATATATATACCATTGAAATTGTTGGAGTCAAGGGCTATCGTCTTCAACATTGTTAAGTTCCCTATTTCTTTGGGCATTGCACCTGTTAAGTATGCCAAATAAAGACTCAGAATACATGTAAATAAATGAAATTAGAAAAACACCACATTACATAATTTATAGAAAAGCTATCAAAATGGCTATTTTTGGAGGAAAAAAAAGAACTCTCAACTAGTCACTTGGTCACTTTCTAATTGGTTTATTGGTATGTTACAATTTTTTCACTTGAAGGTACAATATGGAATTTTTCTACAGTATTAGATTTGAAGGGCGTTTTTTATATTTATAAAATATTATGTTATAATGGGCCTCTATGTGAAAAAGGTCATAAATATTCCCGATTATTTACAATCTATCATCTATGTCTTATCATTTGTAGCCTACAACATGTACTCACTAGTTTCATAAATGTAAGTTTTGTAAAAACTTTGAGTATATAAATTTAAAAAATAAAAAAACAACAACAACATTATAGACTCAATCGTTCTTAAAATTAAAAACCAAATACATAATCTATTCAAGCGAGAGTTTTTGAGTATTGGATGACCTGCAAGTAAGAAAAAATTAGCATAATTTTCTAATCTAATTTTCTAAAGAAAAAAAAAACATATTAGGCTTACAGATTAATAACAAGATGTTGAAACATAATGATAGATCAACAATAGAGTCTAGATACCTTGTTGACACATACGTACCTGATAGTTCGTTAGCTCTTAGATCTATGTCTTGCAATGCAGACAAGTTGAAGATAATCATCGGTAGAGAACCTGAAAATTGATTGCCACGCAAATTGATACTTTGAAGTTTGGAGAAGGACCCAAACCACGATGGAATATATCCCATAAAATTGTTGAATTTGAAGCTAATAAACTTGAGGCGACGCAAATAAGACAATTCATGAGGCAGGGTGTCATGAAAACTGTTGTTTCCTAAGTCCAACTCAACAAGAAATGAGAGGTTGCCTAAGTATGGTGGAATGGTGCCTGTGAGATCCATGTACGAGAGATTCAATGATGCTACTCTGAGGTGACGAGCACCACAAACAACGCCAGCCCAATTGCAAACGGAGGTGGTCGTTGACCAATTGACCAAGATGTTGTGAGGGTCACTAGTGACATGGGCTTTCAGAGCAAGAAGAGCAGACTGGTCCGTGGTGATGTTGGTTTGTGCTGCACTAACTGTGCATATAGAACTGTACTGCAGCTGCAGCACCAGCAAGAAGGTGATTGACAAGAGGAAACAACTTCTCTCCATGACCATGAGCACCGAAAACAGAGAAGTTCCTTCCAACTTCAAATTGTTTTTCGTTTGTTTTTTCCTTTCCGATTTAGAATTTGAAATCATTGAATAATTTGTTGCAGTGCCAATCTATATATGAAGGCAGAACAAGGTGCCGAAGAGTGGGGCACATGATTGCACCATGGGGGGAAGAAATTCGCGAGTAGCCAAATGCAACTGGTCCATTCATTGCAACGACTTAGACTTGTATTAAAGGAAGAATGGACAATTGGGAATCTGTTTCCTTTTCCACGCATGTCTTCACAAATGTGCAAGAACTTGCTATATATACGTCTCTATATATTCCGTCAATCAGATATGGATGGTCAATCCAGTCTCCACGACATATGTATTAGGAAGTTGTTGTACATTTTTAGGCCAATTTCTTCTGCATGCTGTTAAAAGCAATACCAAAAAAAAAAAAAAAAAGTCTAATTTTAAACATGGTTATCTTTTAAGCGTCACTACCTATCTGTTGAAAAATTCGCCTATTCATTTCACCATCCTTTTATTTTTCTTTCTATATTCAATCGGATTTCATGAAAGGTTGAACGATGATGAAATATTAGTCAATGCGATAAACTATAATTGTATGAATTACATATATAGAGTTAAATTGCAATTATTTTCTTTTATTGTGATTTTTTTAATTTGGCAGTGGCTCCAGGAAAATTAAGAAATGCATGGTAGAATTATACCATTTCAATTTTAAACATACAAGTTAGATATCTGGCTATTTATTTCTCAATTATTCAATTATTTGCCAAGAGTTTTGTTTTATTTTGTTGTGTTTTTTAACAAAAACATATTCTAACTCTAATGTAGAAGAAGGGGATCAAACTCGAATATGCAAAGAGACCAATACATTGCTTCAATCAACTGATCTTAATTACACATGCAATTATTTGCCTAGAGTTTGGTGAAAAATAATGCATGTTATAAACTGTTTCATGGTTTTGTGTTGGCAGTAGCACACTTTTTTCATTTACGCACTTAATTTTTCATCATGGACAACACCCTCTCCAGGCCCTCCACTCACATGGAGATGGAGTGCAATCGTCAAATTAACGTGGGAGGCCCAGTACTCCTTTTTTTTTTGGGTCAACTTATTTACTACTAATAATAAAGGGTAAAATAGGCAAAGAGATTGCATGTTGAAGATTTTGTAACAGTTGCGTGCCGTAGATTTATAAAATCATCACCGAACATAAAACAGGCAAAGGATTGAGATTGCCTTCGCGTCACGCTGTCAGCACCCGTTTAGTATAACACACGTGTTACCCACTAAGTGGCTGAAGATTACTTGGTGGGAAATAAGTTGGTTCTTCTTCTTCTACAGTGTGTCAACCTCTTGCATCTCACGACTCATCCAACACACAAAAAGCGGAAAACAGAGAAGTTCCTTCCAACTCCAAAGTGTTTTTCGTTTTATTTTTCCTTTCCGATTGAAAACTTGAAATGATTGAATAATTTGTTGCAGTGCCAATCTATGAAGACAGAACAAGTTGCCAAAGAGTAGAGCACGTGATTGCACCCTTGTGGAAGAAATTGCAAGTAGCCAAATGCAACGGCTTAGACTTGTAAGAAAGGAAGAATGGACAATTGGGCATCTGTTTTCACAAATGTACAAGAACTTGCTATACTGTACATATATGTCTCCATATGTCTCTATCTATTCTGTACAAGAACTTGCTATCAGATATGGATGGTCAATCCAGTCTCCTTCGCATAATAAGTGCCCTTCACTCTGATATTTTTTTTCTTCATTTTTTAAAATAGGAATATCTAATTATTCAGGTACAATGGGACTTAAATTCATTGTATCAGGTTATGGTGAGTTCATAATCCATTGCTTTAAATTCATATACCCAATAAATATGGAATTATTGGTGCACCTCAACTACCATTATATATGTACATATGTACGTGTATAATACAAGTATTATATGGAAAAATTGATGTACTTACGTATGTGTATAATATATACATAGGGGAAAATTGATGTACTTACGTATGTGTATAATTATAGGGGAAAATGCTAACTGGGATTTATATATTCATCAATACAAAACAAAGAATATTGTGCCGAAGAGTGCGGCTCATGATAGAAAGCTTGTGGACTAAATTTGCAAGCAGTTAATTGCAGTGCAGGGCAAGGCATCCCTAGCCTCATCTAGGACTCGGACTGGCCAGACTTGACTTGAATGGCGAAAATGCTACAATGAGGGGGATTTGGGTGAGGGGGTTGAATGAGGGTTCAATCCAACCATCCAAACATTAAAAAAAGTTTAAGTATTATTCTTGCATCTAACTATTGATGCCCATCATCTCATTTGGCATATTGGGACAAATTGTGGTTCTTCATTCTCAATTTCTGAAAACTATATGAAGTTAGCTAGTTTTTAACAATAACTAATACTTGCAAATATTATTTTGTACACCATTTAAAACGTAGGAAATAAATGAACGTTTGCTTTCCTGTTAACTTGCCGCAAGGTGTAAACAAGGCTGGAAAGTCCGTAATAAACCTTTAACTTTATTATTGGAGAAGCTCCCTACAAGCATGAAAACAGTTCCTAGCATATTTAGAAGCTTCTAGAGGTCTTCCTATTTTAGGAGTTGGATAGGGAGTATGGTTGTAAGTGGGTTTTCTCATTTCCCCCATAAATTTATATAAGGAGGTGATTTATGGAATCCATTGTGGATACTCTTAGCACTAGTGATATAGATAAATCTTACACCATTTAATTTCTATAAACAAACCAAAAAAACGATAGTTGGCCCTGTTGAATTTAATTTTGATTATTAAATTACTCTAATGGCATGTTGAGTGTTTTGGATATTTTTTTATGAGGTTTTGAGGTTATGCTTGTTTTAAGAAATCAATGGTAGTTTTGTAATTTATAGAAAGTTCGATATATTGACTATAGATGTTTTGGGTTGCAATATATGAACCATAGATGTGGACCTTCATATTAGTCATATGATTCTTATGAATAGTAACTTAACTTAAGTTTAATGAGCATGTGGCTAATATGAAAGTCCACATGAGAGTCCATATATGACACCATATCTATAAAATTTCGCATTTGTTATGTTGTAAATGGACTTTGGGCATAATAGAAAAAGTCCCAGCTTTTTTGGGTTAATATGGGTTGGTGGAACTTGATAAAACCATATAGCTGAGGTTGTGGTGGTTGAACAGTTGACCAAACAGTGTAGGGCAAGGACTTGACTTGTAATAAAGGAAGAGGCTGCAAAGATAAACTTAGCTATATTCAAATGGTGCCCCTATGCAGGCTCAAGCTTGGCTCGAAAGCACTTATACTCAAGGGTGAACCAATAATTTTTCAACAAGTTGACTAGCTAAAGTTATTAGCTTAAAATGTAATGATCTTTTTTTTTTTTTGGTACTTACAATCTTTTTAGAAATAAAAGTAAACATTAAATCATATGAACCATACTAGTTCATAGCTCCATTGACTAATTTCCAATAAGCTTTAACATAAACAAATAGGGTTTAGCACCATAGTAGCTTTGAACTTGTTCATGTTCCTCTTATCAATAAATATTATCGCTCTTTATAGAATAAAAAAACAAATGCATATTAACTTTATGATCAAAATGAAAATGTATTCAACAACATAATTGAGAGTGTACCTATTTTAATGTATATTTTTATTACTGCCCTCCAACCAAATTTATAAAGAATTGGACTATTTTGGGCTTTAATAAGTTAATATATACTAGGCTAATATTTAGAATAAGTTAAATATATAGGCTTAATGTTTTTTCCCTTAAAAATCTCATGGGGGCTACATCACAGTGTAGCCCTTAGTTAGTGTGGTTCCGCCCCTGCTTATATTGTGTCTCATTCAAAGAGGGGCACTATATCTATTGATATATATATATATATATATGTTGAAGAAAAATGTGAACCTCCCAACACAATTTCACCACCACTAATTAAATAATGGGGTTTTATTATTTTAGGTTCGAACCCATTCGAGACGCAAGTCTCTTAATTACAATCTCTTACTTCAAGGGAAAAATCTTTGATTCCATCATAAAGAAACAGAATGTGTGTGTTTGGTTTTGCGGCCGCTCCCAAGTCCAACCTCAGGGTGCCTACGTATCCCTCGCGGGAATCAAGCCACTCGTAGTTCAAAGAATTGCAATGAATGAATGACTCATTGCAAAAGGGAAAATTTGTATGAATTTGATTGAGAAAGTGTTTGAGTGAATTTAGCTGAATAAACCAGGGATTCGATTTTGATGTGTGTTTAGGGTGAATTTGGTTAATAATAACCAGGGATTCTGTTTGGATTTGAGATTTGGACGGTTGCATCTAGATTGAATCTCTAGATTGCCTACGTACCCTTTCGAAGGGATCAAACCAACGTAGTTCGGAATTGATTTAATTTGTGTTGTTTTGTACCACTTGGGATTTTGGTGTGGTTTTGTACCACTTGGGATTTGGTGTGGTGTTGTACCACTTGAGATTTGGTTTGGATGCGGTTGCGTCTATTGGGATGCTAGACTGCCTACGTACCCTTGATGGGATCAAACCGGCGTAGTTCCAAAATTTGGAAATTAATTGGTAAGTGTGGCCCAATAATTTAGAATTTGTGTAAAGACGGATATTTGATTTGTGGGAATTTGGTTGATGTAATCAATGATTCAGATTTTGTTGCGGTTGCGTCTAGTAGGATGCTAGACTGCCTACGTATCCTTGACGGGATCAAACCAGCGTATTTCCAAAATTTGGAAATTAATGGGTAAGTGTGGCCCAATAATTTAGAATTTGTGTAAAGACGGATATTTGATTTGTGGGAATTTGGTTGATGTAACCAATGATTCAGATTTTGTTGCGGTTGCATCTAGTAGGATGCTAAACTGCCTACGTACCCTTGACGGGATCAAACCAGCGTATTTCCAAAATTTGGAAATTAATTGGTAAGTGTGGCCAAATAATTTAGAATTTGTGTAAAGACGGATATTTGATTTGTGGGAATTTGGTTGATGTAACCAATGATTCAGATTTTGTTGCGGTTGCGTCTAGTAGGATGCTAGACTGCCTACGTACCCTTGACGGGATCAAACCAGCGTATTTCCAAAATTTGGAAATTAATGGGTAAGTGTAGCCCAATAATTAAGAATTTGTGTCTTTGAGACAATTTGGAGATTTTCATAGGTAGATGACCTATGGGAAAAATTGGAAATTAATGGGTGAGTGTGGCCCCCTAATTGAGAATTTGTGTTCGAGAAATTTGAATTTAATCTCATTGAAATTTGTATGGGTAGATGACCCATGTGAATAATTGGAAATTAATTGGTAAGTGTGGCCCACTAATTGAGAATTTGTGTTTGAGAGGTTTGAATTTAATATTGTTGGAATTCGCATGGGTAGATGACCCATGAGAAAATTTGGAATGGTTTTGTACCATTTTTCTTTTTGTCAATGTCCAAGAAAAATAATGAGCAATTTTGGTTAACTCATTAATTTTCTAAAATTGACATTTGCATTTGGATCCCAAATATGGCTATGAGGAAATTAATCTATTAACCATATAATAGGAATTTTGGGCCTCTAAAATTTAATGGGTAATTATTTGTATCACCCACTAAGGGCTAGTTTGGTATTGCTGTGCTTTTAAAAAAAACTGATTTCTCCGTGCTCCAAAAATAATCAGCTGTGAAAAAAAGCAGCTAGGCGTTTGGTAAACTAGTTTTGAAAAACTGCTGTGAGTAGTCAAAGTGTTTGGTAAATTTTTATCAGAAGTGTTTTTAGTGTGTATAATGACCGAAAAAGGCATTATGATAAATCTGTTTGTTTTTTCCTTCATTCTTTTTTTTTTTTTTTAAAGAAACCCAACTTCACTACATAATTTTTTTTCTTTTTTATCAAAAAATTTAATCTAAAAAATATTGTTATATATATACTGTTATATGAATAAAATATAAAAATATATATACAAAATTAAAATTAAAAACAAACAAACCCATCACCGTACGCACCCTATCTCTCTCTCTCTCTCTCTCTCTCTCTCTCCTCTTTTCTTCTCCCTCTCCTCAAAACACCGATTAAAAAACAACTCATATCAAGAATTTTAGAACCCAAAACTCAATCCAAACCCAGATCAAGAGAGGTTTGAGTTCATGGTCCTTTGCTCTATGTATGTGAGTGGGATTGTAAGATTGGCTTTTATTTTGGTGAGAGTCTGCCGCTTGCAAATTTCCTCATCTGGGTTTGTTTTTATACGCAAAGCAGTGAGATTTTATACTTGTGAAGATATCACAGATGTGATATGATGCAAAGGGCAAGTAATTTTCTGGGCACAATCTTCAACAGTAGCCCACAACTTGGTTGTTTGGTGTTAGGTGTTTACTTGTCAACGCTTTGACTTCGCTTGAGTATGAATTCTTCCTTGATTGAGACTGGAATTTTGAGATAGGGGAGGAAGAAGAAGAAAAGTGAGGAGCATAGAGTGAATGTCGCGATCTATTTTGTGAGAGGGACAAACGTTGTCCTTTCCTAAAATGTTTAGGGGTATTATAGGAATAATGAAACTTTTATTAATCAAAAAACCGGCTCTTTTTTTAAGCACGCGACTTTGAGTTTTTGCTTTTTATGATGAGTGTTTTTAAAATAAGCGCATTTTTTTGGGTTTACCAAACACCCATGCCAAATTTTTATTAAAGCCACTTTTTTAAAAATTTAAGCGGGGCCAAACGCTACTTAAATATTCTGGACTTTTGAGAATTAATGGGCAATTATTTTTGACAGCCCATTAATCCATTTTTGAGCATTTGATATTTGTTGTCAGCTAGCCCACGAGCAAGGAGCCCACAAAAAACTTTGGTCCAGTAGCCAATTGAAGCCAAACCTGATAACCATGAAACTCTGGTAGAGTTTGTTTTCGAATATAACCAGACTTTGCCACTCCCATATTTATCTGGATTGCCTGAGAGCAGTCCAAATTGAAAGCAAACATTGTATCTCTTCCGTCTTTAAAAGAGTACACCAAGTCACAATTGGTACAGAACCTTTGTCTAAAGGAGGAAACCAGAAGAAGAAAAAAAACTGCTGCAATCAAAAAGGTCCCCAGACTTTTTTTGTCTTTTCCCCTTTTTCTTCAGCAATACCAAGTAGCTGTGTACGCCACTTTCCCTTCCTCCTAATTTTGTTGTGGTTTTGTATGTTGACTTTTCTCCTTCTCCAACATTTTTTATATATATTATTTTCGTCTGTTCACACACACCAGCATGCTTTTGTCTTGCCTGTTTGCTGCACATCAAGCTGCCAACAGAAACGTGGCTATCTTTTTCCCATTTTTTTGTGTTTGCTCCTCCTATGTGCTGTTAAAAACGTAGCTGCCCTTTTCTTTTTCTTCAAAAAAAAAATTTCCGCTTGCTGTTGCTATGCGCAGCAACACCAAGCTGCGCAGAAAAAACGTTACTGTCTTCAACTTCTTCTTTTTCCTAGTTCATCGCCTTTGTATGCACCAAACCTTATGCAAACAACTGATTTTTTTACTTGCATCGGTGAACTCATTTTTCACTTGCATCGCTCAGATTCAGTAGAGGCAGAGGATAGGTATAACCCCTTTTTTTTACTTGCATCGGTGAACTCTTTTTTTATCTGCAGAGATTCTGTGTTTCATACCCATATGGATTTTTACATCCAAATATTGTCGGGGTTACTCATTCACATGGATTTTTACATCCAAATGATTTTGGGGTTACTCATCTATGAATTTGCATCCAAATATTTTTGGAGTTACTCACCCATGAATTTGCATCCATATAATTTTTGGGTTTCTAACCCATGGATTTATAGCATGCTATGCCCAACATAGAAAAAGGAAAATCAAAATGACTGACTACCTGTAGAATTTTTTAGTTGGCCTATAGAATTTTTTCGTGTGATCGGTTAGAAAACACTTATGGGCTTTTTAGTTGGCCTATAGAAATAGTTGGATATGGCTTGAATAATTACATTTATTAACATAGCGGGTCCGATTCGATTTAGACCGACCTATTCAAGCTACAAATCCAAATCAAAACCGGATCAAACTGGTCAAATTCAAATTATTATCAACGACTGCAAAAAAAAAACTCTAATCTAGTCTAGCCCTCGTTCATGACTTTTAGCATAAAATGTCACACTCATAATATTAATTCATACAGCAATATTTACACGGAAATCTCTAAAAATAAAATAAAAGTTCTAAAAAGATTTGTGTTTGAAACAAATTAAGAAATTGGGGCTATGTAGTGGAGATGATAACACGTTTGAGTTTGTGTATCTTTAATACTTCTTTCTTCTTACTTTGGTTAACTTAGATTTCAACATATATATTGACTTAGATAGGTAAGAATATTATTAATAGGGTTTCTTAAACGTATAGCTGTCCGGCTATATTACTTATTAAAAAAAAAGTATAGCCGAGAGCTATACTTTTTAAATATACTAGCCTCTCTGCATGCGCTTCCGCGCCTGCGAGAGGTTTTTTTTTTCTTTAAAAAAATTTATTTAAGAATTAAAAAAAAGATAATGGGTAGTTGTGTTCCTTAAAAAGAGGATCCATTATTTGATTTTTCTTTTAATTTTAAAATTTTTTAATATGAAAAAGTGTGAATTTACCATATTATCCTCATTTAATTAATAATTTCAATTCTTAATGTTTGCATTAACCAAGAGCATTTTCTGGTATTTTGAATGTTTCACCATTCTCTGCCTTTTACTATATATATATATATATTATATTTAATACGTAGAGCCGTAAGGCTATACTTTTTTTTTTTTTTTTAAAAAGGCCCCATATAGCCGACCGGCTTTAGGGTTTACTTATTAAAAAAATTAGAACAGGACCCAAGTATAGCCAAGCGGCGATACTCTTTAAATATATTATATTTAATAAGTAGAGCCATGCGGCTATACCACTTATTATAAAATTAAAAAGGACCCAGGTGTAGCCGGCGGCTATACTATTTATTTAAAAAATGACCAGTACAGCCGACTGGCTCTTTTTTTTTTAAGGACCGGTATAGCCGGGCGGCTATACCACTTATTGAAAAAATTAAAAAAACCCAAGAAGCCGAAAAAGGCAACAGGATGAAGGCCCCATGCGGCCGCTCGGATATACTATTTATTTTTTAAAAAAAGGCCCACTACAGCCGCACGCACGGCTATACTAGTTATTAAATATATTATATTTAATAAGTACAGCCGCGCGGCTATACTATTAAAAAGAAAGTATACTATTCATTTTTTTAAAAAGGACAAGTATAGCCGCGCGGCTACATTGAATTGTGTAGATATTGAATGATTGTTTAAAACGAAAGAATAAATCATAAAATTTGTCAAGGAACTAAATATACTTGACTACAAAAGGAGATATTGAGAACCATTAGGATTATTCAAGGTTCTATTCTACGGGACAAGGACTTGAATCCAGGGGAGAATTCAGTTTTTTTAATCACAGAGAGACAGAGAGAGATGTATGACATGATGATACATGAAGGCACTGTTGGCCGGCAAATGAGTGGCGCTATTAACTTGTTTTGAGGCCAGGCTCCAACACAAGGTATGTAGCTAATTTGGTCAATTTATTAAAGCGAAACAGAGCTAAACAAACAGATTGATGAGGATCTAAGAGATGAATTTTATACACTTTTAAGTATATCTCCAGCTTATAGATTTAGTTTGAGTAGCAGCAGAGATGTGTCAAATTTTTCCAGGTCAACGGGCCGATGGCCCACTCCAACAACACCAGACCTGCCCCACTTAACCACCTGCACAATCCTCAGGTGTGGGGTTTTATCACAAAAGGCCTCGGTATTAGTTAGAGTGAGGTATTTCTATTTAAACCACTATTTTTCCTTCCCTCTGTCCGATGTGGGACAATTGGTTTCCAACACTCCCCCGCACGTGAGACCCCATTTTGTGGGTCACACGTGGAGATCCACACATCGGCAACCACGTGGAGCCATGTAGGGACTCACCCATCGCACGGAGCCAAACGGGGACCCACCCATCACGTGGCACCTTTGGCCTACGTGGAGCCAAACGGGGACTCACCCATCGCGCGGGGCCAAACGGGGACCCACCCATCACGTGGCAAGTACGGGCCCGCAACCTGCTCTGATACCATGTCAAATTTTTCCAGGACAACGGGCCGATGGCCCACTCCAACACACCGAGACTGTCCTCACTTAACCACCTGCACAATCCTCAGGTGTGGGGTTTTATCACAAAAGGCCTCGGTATTAGTTAGAGTGAGGTATTTCTATTTAAACCACTATTTTTCCTTCCCTCTGTCCGATATGGGACAATTGGTTTCCAACAAGATGATGGTCGGTATTTGTTATTTCTGATTAGTGAAAAGCATCACACCACAAATTACCACCCCCAAAAAAAAGAAAAAGCTTTTGAGGTCCCATTTCCCACCCACTTTGTTTAATATCACAAAAAATAAACGTCTTGATGCTCTATATATATCATACCCTCTTCCATTCGAGTCTCTACAACAAGCCTAACATTTTCAACCAAAAAAAAAAACCATTAGAGAAAATGCTTTTTAGGTGGAGATTTTGTGTCTGGTTTGCACTAATGCTGCTGCTTTTATTTTCTACTTCTGAAACTCGCCCTCTTAATCCAAGTTTGGGGAAGAAGAGCAACTTAACCAGCTCCGGCCAAGCATTGGCTGGAAGTTCCAGGGAATTTCTCAACGTTTGGTTGCAAAAACAAGACGCAAACCAAACTCGTTACAAACCTAAACGAAGTAGCCCGGGAGGTCCCGATCCACAACATCACTCCATTGTTCACTAGTATACAACCTCAATGAGAGAGCTAGAGGGCTCTAATTAGCATATATACATATGTTTCGGTTTCAGGGTGTACCTTTCATTTTTGGTCGAAATGAAAATCAGAAACTCTGTAGAAACTTGAGGGAACTTGTTATGATCGTTGAGCATCGATCATGGCATAGAGAAGTGTCATGTAATGCATAATTCATGTTTTGTTCTTTTTTTGAAATAAAAAATGTACTGCTGATGGTTCAGCAGCTGCTGAGCAATAAATAAATTACCTGAATCCATCTTTGTTTGTTTTTAATTTTGTTCCTTTTTTCCAGGTATATTATATATAAAATGGTAGGGAGTAGAGTAAAGAAGTATCACTTTCTCAAAATCATGATATGATGGGAAAGAAATCTGCAAAACAGAATGTTTTCTCTTTCATAATGAGGTTGAAAGGTACTACAATCATATATGATTGGCTCACAACATGCACTTTTAAGTTTTATATTATTAGCAGCCAAAAACGAAAGCTAATGCTCATTTACAAGGGACAATTAAGGATAAGATAAACTGTACTAATTATATTATTCAATTTCAAATGGTATCTTATCTTGCTTTTCCAGCTCGAATTCTGCCTATACCGGGTTCTATGGAACAAGTTGCTTCAAGTCACATCAGGATCATAAGTCAAAGCCATCAGCGTTTAATCTACATACCAAGCTTGAACTTGTTCTTTTTGCAGCATAAGTTAACATAGATACCTCTGCAATTCAAGATTCCCTCATCACTCTTGTTGTAGGGAGGGCTTTTTTTCGGGATTTATCTGTTTTTTTTTCTTTCAATTTCCTCAGTCAATATGAAGCTTGCATTGCAAGTAGGTTCCCCTACATGTTATCTTGTTCGCGTGATCATTTTTATTTGTGTTTATGCTTGAAGCACCTTCAATATTCAATTGAACTGTTTTCAAAGTGATACACAGAAAATGCAACCATCATCGCTAAATTAACAAAGTCAAACACTGTTTAGTACTTTTGAACTATATAATAAGTGCACAACAACAAAAAGAAGCAGCACATTTGTTTGAGTTTTGAAGCCATGATGAGTAGTTGCATATATAAATCCACTAGAACAGTTGTGGCTGAGATGCTTTCTATTCCCTTTTCGAAAGGACAGGTTTTCAGGCCTTCGAAAACTTCCCCCAGTAACAGCTATGCATCAAATATAATACTCTGGAAAAATTAAGGTGCTACTAAATATATGTGTGCGTGCGTGCGCGCGTTCTTGAATGCCTGTTGTTACAAGTAGAAGTTCGAAAAATTAAAGTCTCAACTGTCCTTTCCTTAGTGATATTATATATATGGTCAGAAGCTGACTGGCTGGGAGTTTCAAATTTAATCTTGCAGAGGATGGCTATAGCACCCAATTCTCAGTCTCAGATATCCGATGCCTTAATTTGTGAAAGCCAAGCATGGTAGGTCCGGATGGAATTTGTCTAGGAGCTTAAAAGCAAAACTTACATATGCTGACAAATTTTAAAGCTTTTTTCCAAGGTATATATATGAGACAGGGCGTGGAGAAGGAGATCATGCCCCATAACAAACAGGAAATGCATTAAGTTAAGAGGAGCAAGCTTTTAGCCCACCTTCAGTTTTTCTGGCATTATATGAAAAGAAATGCATATAGATAATGGACACGAGGGTTATGTTGAGAGTGCGAATCCCACATCGGGAAAAAAAGGTTTGGTGCTTGAGCCTCAAGTTTCCCATTATTGTGATTCAGAAGCCTTGAAGACTTAAAGAAGTTTGTTTGCTTGCTCTGACTTATTCTCAACTTTAGGCCATATTACCTTCTCAATTAACTTATGGAGGCAAGTAATAAACTGACCAAGGCTTGTTCAGTGCCAGTGAAATTGTTAATATGGAATAGCAAAATGTTGGATTTGCAGTTCCGCAACATAAATTCTGTGAAATTTCATCAGAACATATCTTTTGACAGATGCTACGCACGCTTCATGAAAGAAAACTTTTAATATTGCTGCCGCTGATATTATTTTTTCCGCTGCATCAAGCATCTAGCTAATTAGAAGCGAGAACAATGTCTAATCTGATCATTAGCAACAGATCTTCAACAAGTTGTTCTCTGTTTCAGCATTTTTTTTTAAAGATTAGGTGTATATATACGGATTTCTATTAGGATTTAGGAACATAATAACACAAGATTGATTAGAACAAGTAACAAATAAAATGGCAGCAACCAAACCAAATATACAGAGCCAAAGTAATATGAAGGAACAGAACCAACTGAGTTCACCTACTCAAAACAACCAAATTCTCCCCATTGAGAGGCAAAGATGAAGAGAGAAGCAGATTGAAGGAGAAAAGGGAGATTTCCCTAAGTATTTTATGTTAAGGATTGGTTACATATTTCTAATCTAGACAACATCTAATGAATGCAATCTAACGGCAAAGATCAGAAATATGTAATCAATCCTTAACAATTAAATACTTATTGGAGAATCAATCTATACGTATCTTATACATGGCTTATCCATAATCCATTGAGGTCATTTCATATCCGAGGTGGTTTCCATTAAACTGCATCAAAATGAGAATGGGCGGCATCAACATAGATACTCCACCCAATATAATTTTTTTCTAGCTAGTTTTAGCTCATCAGCAATACGATGAGTTACCTCATTAACCGTCCAAAAATATATTAATAATCCATTTGTTTAAAGTAATTAATTGTCGTGTCATCAACTGTCAACCGAGATCACAGTGGTAATGAATCTGCATGGAATATGGACCACGCCACTAGTATTGCATTGGAAATTTTAATCGGTGCGCCGTCCAGTGAAGATCAGAAAGAGGTGTTGCTTTTTAAAGCCCCAATTATAGTATAATTTAGCCTCATCTGCATGGCCAATGCTAATCTGATCTATACTTGACAAGGCTACAATAAATTAATGCAGTTGAGATGACACAGGCTTGGCCTTAAAACCTTATTAGTGATCGAGACAACTGAAAAACGACAACCCAACACACGTATAAATTACAATACGACAACTACTGATTGCATAAGAATGATTATGTACACGGTACACCGCCTCCTCCACTAAGTTATAAATCAGATAAAGAAGAAAAAAGACAGCACATAAATGCGATGAACAACAAGTATAAATTGGCACAAACTTGTGTAATTATTATGAACATCTAGCTCTCGAGCAAGCTACTTGCAAATAATAATTACGAGAAGAATGAGGAAATTTAATTTTGCATGCTTCTTCATGTTGTGCATAATTGTGGTGGTCTTGCTTCTATCAGCAACAAGTGCAGAAACTCGGCCTCTGATGAATTATAAGTACAAGAGCAAAATATCATTCCCAGGATTAAATCAAGGTAGCAAGGCAACACTTGTCCACCACAGATACTATGAGGTGCCGACGAGAGTGAGCCCTGGAGGACCTGACCCCCGTCATCATTAAATCAACTTATACCGTTATACGCGTGTGTGTATATGGCGGTTGTCTTTGATAAAATAAATAGACTAGCTCAAGTGGTTAAGAATATTCATTTATTCTTGTACTTGAAGTCTTAGGTTCAATTTCCTCCTCCCCAATATTGCATGTATCAAAAACATAAATAAATGCACTTTTTATGGAAATATTGTTACTCAATGATAGATTTAGCTTTGTATATTTATGGAGAAAAGTGTCTTGATTAATCGTACCCTGTTGTAAAATGGCGCATATAGCACAGAGCAATCCTACCTTCAACGACAAGCAATATATTTATATAGGTTGTCATATATATATATATATATATATATTATATGCATGCATGCCTGTGTTATTAGAAGAAGGTTTGAAATTTTGAGTTCTATACAAATTTTTGAAGATATATTGTAGTTGTTAACTTGTTAATTATCAACCAATTAACAAGAATTTTGTCCCTTGGAATGAGTCTAATAGAAAACCGGAATCACTAGGTATATAATCGGCATGAAAAGATTAAAATAAATGTAATTAATATTTTAATTAATTAACACATGAGTAATACAGATCTTTATCAAGTTTTGAAAGATACATACCAAGATGATAAAGATAAGTATGAAAGTAGTGGAGTGAGCAAGAATTATTAATATTATATTTCAGAACTGACTCAACTGCTCATATCATACATCACTCTCACAACAAAGGAAAATCCTCTGTATTGAGGATCGATGGCACCATGGAGACCCAATGCAGAGAATTCCCTATTTTTATAAAAATTGAATAATGTGGTTGAATCGCCTCACTCTAAATGGTGTCACATCACACGACGGAGAGAAGGTGATTAAGCTTGGATATAGAGCATACTTTGCTTGGCCATCATCTGATTCTCCACCTAGTTGTCAGTTGTGGGACGCACTTTGAAGTCAGTCAGTTGCCTCAGCTTAATTTGTAGGACGGTCAAATGAAGAACACAAGTTGTGGCTAATTATTTTTAGTGGGCAGCTATCACTATTAGCAGCGGTAGTAGCATAGTAATAGGACAACATACAAGATGGACACAATCTCAGTTTTGGAAGTATTTATTATGTCCAAATTAATAGCACGCGTGCACAGTAAGCACACTTCAAAATAAGTAATCAACTAATTAAACTTTTATTGGCTTTACGGTATCTATGTTACATTGTCAAATTATAATTGAAAATTGCACACATTCAAATATAATCTACAACTATTTAAATATAGTCATAATCTGTCCGTCTTTGTCGATTGAAAATGACAACGCACCACAAGCTATATCCCATGATCCTCTCATAAATTGAGCCCCCATTTCCATTTTTAGGTAAAGTATCACAACTCTCTGACATGCGCTCTTTTGTCAGGGTTGACCACCCATCCTCTCTGACAGGTATTCTAAACAAGGATGGCCTACCATGGCCACTGCCACAAAATGGTTAGACTGAAACTGGTCGGTTAGTGACTTGAGGCTTTTTGAAGCAGCCGTCTTTTTCTTTCCGATGCTGCGGGTTTTAAAACTGTGTTAAATATATACAAAGTTATGAAATAATGTAGAAAAAAGAGTACTATTTATATTAACATGGAGATCTAAATAATGGTATCATGCTTTGTTTAGCAAGTCTAAGTAACAAAAAATAGGATAATAACATGTTTTTTTATGCTGTTTGTCATGTCAAAATATTGGCCATATTTTAATAAATCAAGTAGCAGTCAAAACATCAAAATATCGACAATATTGAGCGCTCATTGTTCAAAAGAGTTTGGATAGGTCTTTACATATAGTCATGTTCTGCTAAAACCGACTTCATCTACAAAACAAAAGAAACCAAAATAAAGTTAGCATCATGGAGTGGAGGCAATAAAGAGGTATTGAAAAGCCAAAAAAAAAAAAAAAACACGGGTTGTAGAGTTCATTACCTAAGATTGAGTTGAGAGATCTAGTAAGCGCAAAGTTACACCTCAAATCACTGCATCCTAGATCAAAATTTTCATGGAAGCCTGAAATTAAATTAGAAGAAAAATATACAGAATTTTATGAAAAGGGCATAATGCGTAACTGCTATTTCTTAATCTAGGTTCCCCTATATACATATATTTCACAATTTCAGCAAGAGAAAAGTAATGTAAATCTGTTTGGAACTGAAAAAAAAAAAAAAAAAATCATCCCTGCATATAAGAATAAGAAAAGAAACTGCGCAATAAAAATATGGCAAAAAGTTTAACCCCATAAGCTCCAACTCAATTTAGTTTACCCAAATAGACGTCTTCCTGAAGAATTGAAGGAAGCACTTGATTCAAAACACCCCTTAAAATTTTTTAATACGATATTACGTTATTTACACGTCATAGATAAACAGATTATTAAGTTAAAAAAAAAAAAGTCTGTCACAAAATTTAATCAGCAAATCATAAATCCTAAATTCCAACAAATCACATAATCAAATATAGTCATCTATAATCCAACAAATCATTATCCACACACAAAATCATCAATATTCATCCAATCCAATAAATCATTATCCACAAACAAAATCATCAACATTCATCTAATAACTCATTATAAAAATTTCAACTAACTAAAAATATTAGGCATTATCATCAATTAGGGATTTAGAGTTTAAAAAGTACTTGAATATGAGCTTTTCTAAACCAATAAATTAAAATCAGAGATGGAGAGGGAAGAGAATTAAAACCTAGGGAAGCAAATCAAGCTCGCAAGCCGAACACATGAGGCTCCAAATGCAGCTTCAAACCTTTTCTGCCATACACATGAATTAATCAAACCAAACAGTCATATCAATTAATCAACAAATATTTTTTTTTTTAGAAACAAATTTAACTAAGACAAATGAACATACAGAGAAAGGAAAAGAAGTCCATCACAAAATTTAATCAACAAATCATAAACCCTAAATTCCAACAAATCAAATAATCATACATAGTCATCTAATCCAACAAAACATGATCCACACAAAATCATCAATATTAATCCAATCCAATATATAATTATCCACAAACAAAATTATCAACATTCATCCAATAACTCATTATAAAAATTTCAACTAATTAAAAATATTAGGAATTATCATCAATTAGGGATTTACAATTAAAAAATGACTTGAATATGAGCACTAAAACACTCAATCAAAACAATAGACTTAAGTTTTGGAATAAGTCTATTGCATTATATCGTGGAATGGATGCTTGCAGCTTTACCATTTGACACACCCTAAGAGAAATATATCACACAAAAACAAAAACCAAATTAAATGGAACCTGAGAAACTGTGAAGCTAATTTCTAGATATTTGTTTACCAAATTTCATACAACAATCCTCCACTTAAACTAATTGTTTACAACAATGCTAAGAATTTTATGCATATTACATATGCAGTATTTGGCTAATCCATTTCACCAGTAGCCATATATTTAACTAAATAAACTACATCTAAAACCAAATGGGTATTCTTCAAACATAAAACCAATCTTCTTAAAGCAGACCTATCTAAGTTATAACATGCACTGAAAAAGAGAATAAAAAGAACCCCTAAGCATCCCAGTGCCCTTAAATGGAAAAAAAAAATTGCATAATTCAGAATTCTGTAACAGAAATTCTCATTAAATTTAACATAAATAAAAAATAAAACGAAAAGAAAAGTGAATTTAAGGCTGAGATGTAATTGACTTATTAAAAGAAAAAAAAAATTGTGGATGAGAGAACGATTGACAAACCTCTTTGCTAGACCGGATGCGTAACCTTACTTCATTTTTTCTTGTAGCACCTTCAAAGTCAGTCAACATCCTGTGTTGTTCTACAAAAGATATTTACGAACACTGAACGTCATAGAACACCTTTATTGTATATTTCTTCAACAACAAAAATCCAGAACCAACATATTTGACGAAATTCTATTAAAGAAAAAAAAAACTGAAATTAAAGAGAGGGGGAGAGAATAATGTATACCGTAACTTTTTGTACATATACGCTGGCTCTATCCCAAGACAACAGCAAGGCCAATGGCAAGCCTTTGTTCAAGCACAAACAGTCAACTCCCATTATCAATTCAAAAGCATGTTCATTCCCATCACAGGGGTGAAATATAATCAAAATTAATAAAAGGGAAAGAAATTGAAATACAGTGGAGACGATTAAAAGATGCAAACCTTGTTTCTATTTCAAAGTCCACAAATAGATGTAATTCCACCAATTTTGTTGTTGAGGTACTGCAATGCACACAGTCATCAGTTTCACCCAAGCAACTCTGAGTGCAAAATCAAATCCACCATGAACCAATCCATAAGCTCAAATATAGAACCCAATCAGATGATAAACCATCACACAAAAGGCTTAATTTTGGTCCAAAAGAGCCATTCAAGGATATGGTTCTTACCTGAAATGCTTTGGTGAGGTTGCAAAATCACCTTTGTCCTCATGCTCAAACCCTTCAACAAAAAAATAAAAAAGAATGAAAGAAAATTTTCATTGTAATTCCAAGCACATGCAAGAAAGAACAAAGGCACCGAATTTTCAATCCAACATAATTATAAAACAAAGACTCAAACTTTTGCCCTTATGTCCTTGAATTTCCACAGAAACCCAAGTGATTTCAATTTAAAAAAAAAATACTAATGTTATTAAGTGGGTGACCTCAAAATGAAATTTTCTGTTTTTTTTTTCTTGCATTTTCTTAGCAAACAAACAGAGGATATGTAGGTTTCTACATATTTTATACAGTGTTAAATCAGATTTTTTTGTTTGAATGATTTTATATTGAAGCAACCATCTTTACCTTCCAGCTGAGAGACTGCTCGATTAGTTCAGAATATCAGCTCCAAATCATATTTCCTTCTAGATGCAAACATATATTAAGCTCCTAGGGTTCACTATCTACATGCTCGGTAGCTTATAGCAAGTGAACTAATCTCATATTTTAAGATGATGACTAAGACTAACAATGTTTTATTTAAATTGGGTTTCCAAAATAAACAATAATGATTAAGTAATGCTTAAGAACTTAATAAGAACACCTGCAAAATATATCAAAGAAAACACGGTTTAAAAAAGGAAGAAAAAAACAGAAAAATTGGAGAAGAAAACTCATATATCAATATATGAATCAATCAAAATGAAAACAACATGAATTAACAAAAGAGAAATTACATAAACAACAAAAACCATAAATCAAACACAACCCAAAACAATTTTATATAAAATTAAAAAAGGAAAAACAATCACTACATGAAATATAAATAACAGATTTAGAGTCTCTAGAGAGCTTGAACCTAGCTTAGCATAACCAAGTTCAAAAATGGTTCTATAAAGTATTAGGCTACCGGATTTCTCCCGTTGAAAGAGGTATCTTAATAAAATTAGAAGTCACAAACCAAGAGCGAATTGAGAATGGTTACATTCATATTTTCTGAGCATAGATATATTATACAGAAAGAAAAGTTGGCCAAAGAGAACTACATAAAAAGATATTTATTTAATTAAAAAATGAGGGTATATATATACCTATTATCCAAAGCAGTGTGTAACTTAACAATGATTTCTTCCTCCTCAGCAATGATGTTCACTCTCCTCAAGTCAGCCCTCAGATAATTTATCCACCTCAGTCTGTAACTCTTCCCACACCTCAGCAATCCTTCAAATCACACACAAAGACATTGATTTGTGTATATTTACAGCCAAATGAAGACACATTGGGAATATATATATAAAGGATCCTTTATTGCAAAAATCTTTCAAGGCTAGCTAGCTACCAGAAAAACCATTAAATAACAAAGCTAACTCTGTTAACTTGGTAAGGCTTCCATAGTCTTCTGGAATTGGCCCTGTTAAATCGTTGTTAGAAATATCAATAATACTCAAGTTCAATGCTTCAACCACTTGAGGTACATCCCCAGACAGGCTGTTGTAGAAGAGATAGATTATACTCAAATTCTTCAACATAAACAAACCACTTGGGATTGTCCCATTTAAACTGTTGCATGCCAAACCACATAAACCAGTCCCATAAACCAAAACAAAACAAAAATTATCAAATTCAAATCCCCAGTCCCATAAACCAGTATAAGAACAAATTTGAATTAAAACCCTGTAATAAAAGAATGAACATATCTTTAAACAGAGCTACCCAAATAGCAGCATATTCTGCTTACCAAAACAGAGCCTCCACTCTAGAATACCAAATATTTTATATATTAGTGGATAGCTCTAAGCACAGGACTCCCCCATCAAAGTAATTCATTTACTGTGCAATGTAAGTTATCAGTGTGCAGAACACTCTGATTTCAGTAACAATAAAAATTCCAAGATTCTCATTTGGTTCTTGATAGAAACTAAACAAATTCTTGGATTGCAAAACTTAGCAGAAACAAATTGGGGAGTAGGAAACCCAAGCTTCGGTAACAAAATCAAGCATTGGCATAAGGAAATCGCGTTCACATCCTAATCTAAAACCTAAAACCTAAAACACTAAACACTAAACAGAAACTGTCAGACTTGTTTCGAATTCTTGAACTGAAAAGTAAAAACAACCTTTTCAAAAACAAAAACAAAAATTGAAAAGAAATCAGCGCATTCTACATCAAGCTTCAAGAATCTATAGCATTGAGATCATCAGAAACAAAAACAACGACAAATACAATAAGAGATATATATTTATTAGAATTATTGCCTAGCACACAGAAAATCTATAACCAGACGCAAACACAAAATATATATTTATTAGAATTATAATTCTGCTCTGGAGTCATAAAAATAAAAATAAAAAAAATTTAAAAAGGAGGAGTCTATAACCACACGCAAAAAGAATATCAGTCACACAGACATCAATTACCAGATTGATGAGCAGACCGGGGGTTCTCATATTGATCACTCCAGTTCTTTTTCCTTAGATCTTCCTCCCTGTAAGAACAAACCAAACTCAATTTCTGATTTACTTCTCAATTTTCAACATGACAAATGAATAAACCAACCTAGAAAACCAAAACAACGTTAAAACCAACCTCTTTTTACGAAACCTAGAAATCCTTTGAGGTAAACCCGTGCGATGAGAAGAAGGATGAAGCGCAGCTGGAATGAGAACACACGAACTCAACATCTGAGATGAAAACCGATGAGATAAGGACCAAGAGGGCGGTTGGATTTGCAGCGCGCCTCCCCAAACAAAAATCGACGGCTCCCCACGCATGCAGAACAGTGAACTTTGATCTTCCATGGCTGCCCCCAATCAGCCCAACCAACTGGTTCGAAACGGACTGGAAAGCTCTGAGCGAACGAAACCTTAGAATCGAAAGAGATGCGAATGGGAAGGGGCAAAAAGGGAACATAAGGAAGAATTAAGTGAAGGGCAAAATAGACAATTAACTATTCCTAAGCTGTACTCCCGTCATTGGACTCCTGCTATTTGTAATTGGTGGTTTGTTTGCGCCCTGGTTTTATTCAAGTACCAGTTTGTCCACACACAAAAAAAAAGGTAAAGTATCACAACTTGGTTACATAAATAGGTTAGACATTAATTAAACATGCACCAATAAAACAGAAAAAAAAAAGAGAACTTATTTGTTAAAAGGCATGTAGAATGACATATGGGATGACAACAACACCGATGGAAAGTGAGAAAAGAAAAGGCGATGACAGGACAAAAGGATTCGGAAACGAGTTTAATTGGCAGCATAAAAAAAGATTAGGCCCAAAATTAACAATTCTCAATAACTTTGTTGCTTTGCTACTCTTTTTTTTTTTTTTTTTTTTCTCGTAATGGCAATCCCCTCCACGTAAGACACCAACTTAGGTAAAGAATACCAAATTAGAGGGCTAAGAAAATGTATAAATACCACATCTTTCATACTTTAAACCTACCCTCAAGCTCAATTGGGTAAACAATATTCCAATCACCTTCCCTAATTATGGTTTTGTTTCCTTTCCCTCTGCAAGGATTGAAGAAATTGGACCAATTCAATCCAATTTTAGAAAGAAGGAAACTAGTGAATTGCAGCGAATGTAGATAGGTGTTGCTCCAACTTAAAGGCTTTTCGGGAAGCAAGTGGCCTCTAGAGGTTGACAAGAAGTATGATACCCTCAACTTTCTATCTCTTAATTCTCTCTCTCTCTTTGTTTTATTTTTTATACAAGCGATATTAAATGAGAGGAGAATCGAAACTAAAACTTCGAATGCACCGGTTAATTATTTCTTCTTAATTCGGGGGAGGGAAGGGGGTGCTGCCTTGGGCCACAACATTTCTATGTCTTAAAAAATGCAACAAGTATTGTATTAGGTTTGGTTTGTCTCTGTTGTTATGTCCTCACTGGGCTCTTCAAGCTCAAATTCTGTTCATTTCGAGTGTGGAAATCATGCAGGACCCAAATTTACTATTTACTAAACCCACCTTGTGATTTCCTGACCGGCAAACTTAGTATTTGCTAAGCCCAAACCTGTGGATCTGGGCCCAGTTAAAGGTGTTTTCTTTATTTCTCATTTTGGGCCATATACGAAGCTTGTGCAGCATGTTATATCACTTTTGTTACTCCTTCCTCCCACCCTCTCCTCCCATCTTTCTCTCTTAGTTTCATCCCCACTCCCATTATCACTCTCATTTTCTTCTACTCCAGCACAAAAAAAAACGAAGACTAAAAACTAAAATTGAAATGGTTATTAAACGGGGCCTAAACTAAAAAAGGAGGAGATTTTTCATACACAGGACCAATATGTCATGGAGGTTCGAACTTAAGATTAGTTTGGAAATCAAGGTTCTTTTTCACAAGGCTAGACTCCATTGGCAAACTACGGTTTTAAATGAGGCATAAATAAATTATTTATTTCTTAAATCCAAAATTATGTCCTAAATCCTTAATTCCATAAATATTTAAAATAAGAATTATAATTTCATAATTCAATTTTTACCTAAATTATGTATTGAAATGAGGCTTCCTCTGCCTATTTAAATTTGGGTTAAGGTGGGGATGAAGTAGAGGTGTCAAACGGGATTGGCGGCCAGGCACGGCACGAGCCCAGCCCATTTAAATGAGGCACGGCACGACACGAGCACGAATATTAGTGGGCCGTGCTCGGCACGGCACGAAGCTGGATCGGGCCGGGATTCAAAAATAGGTCCAATGGACAGGCCGGCCCGTGGCCCGAAATTAAATGGGCTTGGCCAGGAGCCCGCTTCAAGCACGGCACGAGCCCCACGACACGAGCACGAATATTAGTGGGCCGTGCTCGGCACGGCACGAAGCTTGGACCGGGCCGGGATTCAAAAATAGGTCCAATGAGCGGGCCGGCCCGTGGCCCGAAATTAAATGGGCTTGGCCCGAGCCCGCTTCAAGCACGGCACGAGCCCCAGCCCGCTCCAAGCACGGCACGAGCCCCAGCCCGCTTCAAGCCTCTATTGCATTTTTTTTCAGACCCAAAAAAAAAATAGTTTGAATAACAATTAAAAATTTGAGTAATGAAAATAAAATATAAAATAATAAAAACAAACTTGGAAGTTGGACTCGTTGAAAGTTGAAACACCCCAACATTAATATTAATAATGACTTAACAAACAGACAGAGCCAACTTGGTTGGAACTTGGAGTTGAAGTGTTGGAACTTGGAGTTGGACTCAAACAGTCGAAGCGTGAGGCCATTCGTGAAGAAGCAATGAAAACAAACCATCATCACCTCCTCTTCCTCTCGATTTCTGCATCTCCTCTTCCTCTTCCAACATATCATAAATCTTTAGAAAATATCCCTAATTATAAAAACCCCAAATATGTGTTGGAAGATCCATATAGCATCTTCTCTTCCTCTTTCTCTAATTCTCCAGAGTTGGATTTGCAAGGTAAGAGCTTTAACGTATAGTTTTTATGTTTGGTTGCTCAAAATTTGTGAGAAACATTGATTGTAGAGTCTGATCTTGTTTTTATTTTTATTTTTAATTATTTATCAAAGACAACAGTCTAATTTTTTTGATTTTTTGGTGTGGGTTTTGCAGATTCTACCTTCTGGGTTCAAATTGAGAGACAAGAAGGAAGAAAAAAAAAATCAAGTGAAAAAAAAAATTCAAATTAAATGGGTTGGTTCTTGGGCCCGAGTATGGCACGAGCACGAGCAAGGGCACGGCACGAGCCCGATCCGGCCCGTTTCAATTTGGACATGGGCTTTGGGCCGGGCTGGGATCTATGATTTTACTAAATGGGCCGGCACGGCACGGCCCGATAAATTAAATGGCCCGACACGGCACGGCACGAAAATATTAAAAGCACGAGTTAAAAATGGACGGGGGCCCCGGCACGGCCCGTTTGACACCTCTAGGATGAAGGTAGAGATAGTATATCCAGATCTTTTGTCTCTATTTTTCTTTTGTATAGTAGAAGTCATTGAAAATTCTAAAACTCATGCTATGTGATGACACACCTAAATGACTCGTCACCAAAAGTGATGCCTGCTACACATCAAACTTTTCCCTTTAAAAATTCGTATGGGTGAAATACAAGAGGAAGTGCACAAACTAATATTTAATCACAAATTATTGTTGCCCACGAGCCAAAAGATGAAGTACAAAAAGGATAAAACTCAAAGAACCAAAATCGAAAACGATGAATTTCGCACTTAATTTAAAATATCATGATTGATAAGCATGCCAAGTTGGTACGAAATCATATATAAGGTTACATATGTTATGTTAGGATTGATGAGTACCAACATGACCTTGATATAACACCAATTTTGAAAACGACATAACATGACTCTGACTCCATGGCTATCTTGACTCTCCTACGTTGGCCTTAAGAGGTTCGATACATGAAATGCGTGGGTTCTTGAGAATGAATCCGATACTCTTGAGAGGCTTTGAATAGCTCATGGGAGAAAATTAAAAAAAAACGTTTGCTGTCATGTCTCAGATCACTAGCTGAATATTTTAAGAAATTTGGTAGGATTGTGCAGTAGCCCACCAAAAATAAGCAAATGGAGCTGAAGACGAATGACAGCAAATGGCCAAATGTTGAAGAATAAAATAGTTTTATATTTACAACCGTGCGGACATGACATGACAGCAAATAAAAAGTGTAGTGGAAAAAAACATAAAATCCTCCGAGACCACAGAAGTGGGCAAGATACATTAGTATGCGGCGTATATCACGAAGATATGCTCAGTGGTTTGCCCTACTCTTTTAAGTGCAGCTCGTACAAGAGTGTGCATGACTTAGAGTTAGAGCACAGTGGTTTTAGAGGAAATGCATGAAAGAGCAGGGCAAAGAGGAATGAGAAAATATTAGCACCATGGATCTAAGAATTACATCCATGTCTCTACATAACTACTTATATATGTAGTTAGATTATGATTTTGAATCACGCATTCCGTAAGAAAATGCTTCTTATTATGTATCAAATAATTATTCAAGAAAACGTTAATCTCTATTAATATATAATTGATCGGGCTACTAGTGTGATGATTAAGCATATATCACAAAGATATGCACCAGAGGGGTCAAAGAGCAGTATACCAGAAGATAATTAATATAGCAGCAAAGTTTGAAACAATGTGATCGCACAAAGCCAAAGTTCCACATTGGATTTGTCAGCTTCTAGACGCCGTACCATAAACACTATTCTAATCAATCGACCAATATCTCTCTGCTGAGATCTCTTGTGCTATTATAAATTTGGGCTGCCATAGAAGGAATGACACTACTTACAATCAATTAAGCGCTTAGCTAGCAATCTGTGCATAAAAAATCAATGGGTGCAGATTCAAGTCTACTCATGAGAGTTTCAGTGCTGATGATCATGCTTATTTGGTCAATGCATGTTTGTGGTTTGGAAGCAGCAGATTCTTATGGTGGGCGCAAGACCACGCAGAAGAGTAGAATTGATAGTAATTCTATTTTACGTGGATTGATAAGTTATGATTTGTCTAGGATGGGGAAGAAGCAGCAGCAGTATAACGAGTACAAGAGGATGAGCAGGAAATTGGAAGGTGACAGAAAATCACCAGGAGGGCCAAACCGTCAGCACAATAATTCCTTCCAGCATTGAGTTGTAAAGCTCAACTTCAAAACAAGTCCTAGATGCTTATTTCCATACATTCATAGAAGAAGCTAATTGCACCGATTGATATATGTTAGGTTCGACTGATTTTAGAAGAGGGTCATTTCATGCGTTTTTCTTTCTTTTAGTTTCTGTTTCCGTCTTCTTGGTATTAGCTACTAGTGTTATTTTGTTATCTTAGTTTTTCCAGTGTCTGCATGTGTGAGAGGAAATAAAATATGATCTACATCATATTCTTCAGTCGACCGGTCCGGCGACCGGTATGGTTGTAATATGTTTGTAGAGTTTGATAAGTAATAAAATAAAATGCAGATTAGATTCCAGAACCAATTATATATGATATACATGTATTGTATATATAACTTAGATATATAGCATGTGTTTAGAGGTCAAAATCATCACAAGTTTCTTTCTGGGGTGGTTAGAAACCTGCAGTTAGTCTCAATCCTTTCCCATGTGGTTTTATCAGACAAAAAGACATCTCCTGTTGAATGTCCCATGGCTCTCAAGAATGCAGAGGAACTCTTTTAGAAACCAATCTAAATACAGCCACAAAACCTCAAGTTTGAGCTGATGATACTTTCCACGACATGGCCCCAAGCGAGGTGAATAACATATGAAATTGGTGCCTGCCACTGCCAATTCACAGTAAACCTGCAATCAAATAGACGAATATTACGTGTGTGTGTGTGTGTGGAGAGAGAGAGAGAGAGAGAGAGAGAGAGAGAGAGAGAGCTTAGATTAGATGGGCTCTTTCCTAGTCAGGAAATTGCTGCATTTCTTTTGATTTTGCTCCTTAAATAGTAGAAAAGAGATAGATCAAGGTTGTTGACCAATAAAACGAACACTGGTTAGGATACGTTGTGTTTAATTCCTTTATTATGTATGTTAATGATACTCTCCTGCAACTTAGGGCTCGTTTGGGAGTGCTCTTCCCGAAGCGCTTATACCAGTAGCTCTTATGTTATAAGTGCTTCTACAAAGAAGCACTTTGTCGTTTGGATGTCACATTTAAAAGTGTTTTTACACTACATAAAAGCGCATTTGATATTTTGTTGAGTGTTTAGCTGACAGAGTAAAAGCGCTTTTAAAAGTACTTTAAAAAAATTTTAAAAATCCCAAAATATTATAATAAATAGGAAATACAAATTTACAAGATCCCAAAATAAAAACACGACTTAAAAAAATATGAATTCACAAAGTATAATTTTCCGCGTCTTTGATTGTTCTGAAAGCTTTTTTTCCAATTAAGAAACATCAGGCCTGCAAATGACCTTTGATTTAACGAACAGAATGTTATCGTATCTAATGAAATAAGTAGTTCAAACTTAACTTGTGCAATCAACCCGTCTAAGCATTATCTAAACTGATTGGGATTGGATTTTATCAGAGGTTGTTTTTTCCAAAAGGACAATTGGTTTGACAATAAACTTTCGATGAAGCAATTATTCTTTTTTACTTTAGGGGAGTTGAAACACAAATCGAAAATAGATACTCTTACACTGCATCTATGAGGTCTTTTTTTAGTGGAATAATAAACTTTCACTGAAGCAATTGTTCTTTTACTTCAGGAGAGAAATTGAAACCGAAACTGGGAAATAGATACTCTTACAATGGATATATAGACTGAATTTGAACATCAGCAGGGAATAATTTGCACTCCTCGGAGAATATTTGAGCTTGTCTCTCAGCAATGGAATCAATTAGTTGGATGTCCTTCCACGGGTGTGTAGGAGTCTGATAGGTTTTGGCGTTAGGAGAGAGAGAGAGAGAAAAAGAAAAAGAGAGGGTATTTTGGCATTTTAAAAAATTAAATATGAATATTTTTGGCATTTTAAAAGTTTCATTAAAGGGAGCCAAATGATTCCCGTGTTTTTGTCCTGCAGCGCTTTTAAGAAGTCCAAAACCACTCCAAGTGCTTTTGAATCTCACCCAAAGTGCTTTTGTAATTTTTACCAAACACCATTTTTAAAAAACAAAAGTGTTTTCACCCATTTAGAAGCATTTTTCGTTTCTCCAAAAGCACTCCCAAACAAGCCTTTAATTTTCACGGACTTAGTGACTTCACAATCGAAAGCATAAGGTTAGTTTTAAGTTAAATCATTTAACTTCATTTCGTGGAATGTCACCACGATTCCAGAATAAACTCCTGCTATCATCATGTATTTTAATATTTATTTTTTTTCTTTTCATAGAAAGATCAATTCATTTATCACGCAGAATAATCAAAATCTGGGTTTGATTTTGGTTGTGCAAGTCTCAAGATATGGAAAGTAAAGAATAAAGAACTGGAACTGTATCATTACAACCAACTTCAAGAAATAATTAAGATCGGACTTAAATGAGGAGCAACAACATCTTTTATGTTTAACTCTAATCGCACTCATCTATCTCAACCCTTCTTTTCTTCGTCTGGCACAATCCAGAAATACACATAAAGATAACTGGCAAAACATTAAAAAAATTCAACTCCATGCATTAAAGTTTCATCCCACGCAATGTCATAAAACTAAACACTTCCAGCACCACCCATAATAAGGCCATTGATCTCAAGATGAGGATAAACTATAATGACTAAGCAGGTCACACCGATTAGTATCCAACCTCCACGAAGGCCATATATGTTTTTCCAAATCACAAGAATGGACCAACAAAGAACAGAGAAGCCAACTCCGGGTTCATTAGTTAGCAGCAGCCGAGAAAAGGGTAAGCCTGAGTCATGCTATCCACAAAAGCCAACAGAAACCACAGGGCATAATATGTACAATTTATGGAAGTGGCTTTCCTCATACATCAACCACACTCAAAATACACAAAGATAACAAATGGTACGAGGACAATTCAACATTACGTCTGGGAGAGAAAATAAGAACACCCATTTCTAATTATATGATGCATTAGGCTTTCTATAGATTGTGGGGTATAAAAATCCAAAAAAAGGGAAGGAACCTGTTTTAAGAATCTTCCCTCTATGCTTCACTTGAATTGAGGGAATAGGGAAAAGCAGCAGACAAGAATTTCCAAAAGAAAGAAAGACAGAATGATATTTGCGCTTTAATGTATATGATAATTTTCATATCAGTTCAGCAGAATAACTTACACACCTAAGACATCATACTCACTTTAATTGCACATCATGGCTGATTCTAAAGCAATATAAACTCTTTCATATGTAAACAAGTTCACAAAACCCACAACTTGCATAGTCATACATGATATACAAGAGACAAAGTCAACATAAGCTAACCAATAAAGATACTAGCAACTATCCGAAATGATGTGGAAGGCTGTATAACAACTTTATTTTCAACATAACTAAGTCGTAGGAGACAGATCACAGAACTGAGAAGTGTTTGAGAGAGAAAATATAGTGTCCTATTTTTGTTATACTGAGAAGATGGATATTTCACCTGAAATTTTAGGTTAAACTCCCTCGTTACAAAGACCAAACTGAGCATGAATGTGATGGAAAAAGGAGTCACTTTTAGGATCTTCACCTATAGGTTCATAAGAGAGATGGAAAAAGACACAACATGATCTGTTCCAGTTGTACAGCTATTCCGAACTCAATAAATAGAAAAGTACCAACTTTGCACTATTCATCGAGTGGTGAGGAAGTATCGAATAGACGACAAACTATCAAATCACTGGGCAGCACGTAGAGAACCCGCAGAATGGAAAGCTTACATCAAAGCCCACATTACATAAAAATCATGAATATGAACAATTGCACTTTCACTCACACACCTAACCAAAGTCAAACAAAGAAAAACATCATGGTATGGACTTAGAGAAACAGAGGTTTCCAATTTAAACTTAAATAATTGAAACTCCAGAAACAACACTTGTATGTCATGATAAAAATTAGAAGTTTTCATGAGCCACGTATAAAGGTAAAGCCACAAATTATCACATAAAGAAAACAACTATCAGCATTATAGCAAAAGAAATGCACGGAAGTTTACACAAAACAGAGGAAGTATTGTCATCAACTCAACAAAAAAGGAAGTCCCTATTTCAGCACATCATTTATCACAAAAGGTATACTATCCTTTCGAATAAGTTCTACATTTAGATCAACATCGATCAGAAAACAAGGCACAACTCATAGAAGCAGATGAAGTGAAGCAGCAACAGAATCACAGCAGTCCATATAATCAATCCAAAGATTTCATTGTCTGCATTCATGAAATCACCATAACCATTTAAAGCATTTGCGCCCAAGAAGCTTCTCAAGGACCTGAACCAAATACCCATTCACCACTCAAACAAAGTAATCAAAATCTAAACAAACCAAAAACGAAAAGCTTCTTCAGTCAATTGCAAAAAAGAAGATAGTACAGCCGATTGTAAATCTTTTAAAACAGTTGACTAACTAAAGAAAATTATATGAAACTTGATTGCAAAAAGAGAAGTGAGTTTTGATCAAAATCCAATTCAAATTGAGGGGAAGTATCCATAAACCAAAAGAAACTACTCACAGAGCACATAAGATGAAATTGACTCACGGACATGTAAGCCAAGATACAGTAAAAAAAAAACAAGAACTTTTCGATTCAAGTTTGGCATTTTACAACATAAAACATTTGTGACCCTTCTGGTATACCAAGTTAAATTCTTGAATTTGTATATTACCATGTGTGTATATATATATATTGATAAAAAAAGGAAAACTATGAATGCAAAAATTACCTTAGTAAGTACTCAGTAGTATGGTGGCATGCCTTGGTAAAGTCCACCAGGCGGGACTCTAGGTACAGAAGGAGGCTGCTGATGCTGAGAAGGAAGCCCCATGGATGCTCCTAAACCATAATGTGGACCATCCGAATACCCTCCATGACCCATTCCTATAGAACTTGGCGGCAACCGAGCTGTGAATTCACCTGGTGGCGGCAAACCATATGCACCTCCCAAATTGGCATTATACCTAGCACCGAAACTATTACCAGGCAGCCCAGGCAAAGGCTGATGCCCGCCGGGATAACCGGAATATGGGCCCTGCTGATGCGGCGGCGGGCCCTGATACAACCCCGGTGGCATCGAAGATTGCGGTGGAGGGACGCCGGAGTTATCAACAGGAGCTGCTTGGGCCCCACCAGGTTTGCTCTTCTTGTTGTCCACCGCCAATTTGCAAGCCACCTGATGACCGTCGATGTTCTTTATGGGTTCAACAAGTGCAGCCCTGGCACCCTCCTCAGTCTTGTACACAAAGAAAGCAAACCCCTTTGATTTTCCGGTGGCCTTATCGAACCCTAGCGGTCCTTCCTCAATCTCTCCGTACGCCGAGAAAGTCGACAACAATCTCTCCGAAGAGATATCAAACGGTACGCTTCCCACGTAAATCTTCCTGGCGGAGACATCGGTGGCGTTAGAGTTGCTGTTGTTAAACGACGCCGTCAAGCCGGCGGCGGCGAATTGCGTCACAGTGACTCTACCATCGATTTTCTTGCTCGGTTCTTTGAGAGCGAGAAGGGCCGAGTCGGCGTGCTTGAACGTGACGAAGCCGTAGCCTTTCGATTTTCCGGTGGCCTTGTCGGGAATTACGATGGCCTCGTCGAGGTCGCCGAAGGCGGAGAAGAGAGAGCGGAGGGAGTCGGAGGTGGTGTCAGCGCCTAGGCCGCGGATGAAGAGTTTCCGGAGGGTAGAGTCTTTGTCGGTGACGGAGCGGACGGAGTCGAGGACGTCGGGGTGGCGAACGACGGCGTTTTGAAGGATGTCGATGAGCTGGTCCTGGGTTAAGGGTTGGAGGAGCTTGCGGGCGTCTTCTGAGGTTAGAGAACTCGATTGGGAAGCTGGAGATAGTGAAACGGTGCCGTTCAGCTCAGTTTTGCGCTTCTTCGTGAAGTCCATGGTGTGTTTGGCTGGTTTGGGATGTTGGGGAGGAAGGCGGAGCCTGGACTGCGCGAGTTTGTATAAACCCTAGACCTAGGGAGAGAGAGATGCTCGTAATCCTTCGCTGTAAATTTCGGGGTAATTTATACGACATTATACTTGGTGTCGTTATAGCTGAGTAGGCCTGGGGCTCTAATTATCATGGGTCTTACTTGGGCTTACCATCTGGTTTATTTGGCCCAATAATTTTGCGATGGAGAAATTGGGTTTTTTCAGACAAATAAAAGTAGAAATTTCAAGAAAATAAATAAATAAATATGGAAGAAAATATTCTATTATTCAAATCAGAAAATTATATGATTTTCTTTTCTTTTTTTCTTTTTTTCACACAAAGAATGGTGCACTCCTTAACACATTGAAACAAAGGAATAACATTTATAAATTATTAAAAAATTATATAAAAAACTAGCCACTAGATTCCTTTGTGCCCCATGCAAGGGTTCATTGTTACCCATGTGGATAAGATTTGTTCAGATCAGATGTACAATTGTCATAAAGCTATATGCAAAAAATGTAATTTTTTTTTCACTTGTGTCTTTGAATTAGTAAGGCAAGCTCTTAGAGCTTGTGCTGATAATCAGAGACTTGAGCTTAGATGAGTCCCCAGAAGCACTGGCCCTCCTTGTTATCATTTCCATGTTCTTGTAAAGACTCTGCTTCACCAAATTCTTCATCATTTTCTTCCCTTGTTGGGCCTCTCTTGGGTTTACAGGTGAACCAAGTGGGGACCCAATTGCAAATCTTGCTGTCTGGGGCCCAGAATGTGGGCCCATTTTGGCTTGCCTCTCATCCTTGAACCATTGCAATAGTTTTAGTGCTCTCTTTTGAGCTAACGAGCTCCCCAATAAAGCCACTTCAAGAAGTATAGGCACAATTCCTGAGTTGGCCATTTTAACCCTTTGATCTGAGCTTTGATGAGCTAAAATCATTAGAATGTAAGAAGACAGCTCCTGGCATTTGGGTTTGTCCTCCCATGTCAAAATCTCTATCAAGCTCTCCGGCACCGCCGCGCTATTCTCCATAGCCTTCTTTCCCATTAGGGTCACAACCAAATTCCCCAATGTGGCTAGAGCTTTCTCAGAAAGCTGTTTGATGGAGGACAAATTCAACAGAGCCTCCACCACCCCACTGGAGACCAAATTTCCTGCATTGTCCAGCATGGTGGAGAGGTTGTACAAAGCACCCAAACATGTCTCTTTGGTTTCAATGCTTGAAGTTCCTGACTCAATAATGCCAACAAGAAATGGGAGAGTTTCTAACGAGGACAGAGGAAATTGGGTAATTGCAAGTGAGGACAACAACAAGAGCAGCTCTGCAAATTGGTGCCTTGTTGGCTCATCAAGAATGTTGATGTCTTTTGGTAGCTTGGAGAATATTCCTGCCTCCGCCATGAGAGCCTTGTTGCTGAAGAAACAGATCATGCAGAGAGAGAATTAGGAGAGAGAAGCACAAAATGTCTCCAACTTATTATTCTGTCTGACTTCATGATGACAATACGAATAAAACTATACAGTTCAAGTCAATAATGGGTTAAAATGAAATAAATATTTTATATGAATTATGAGCACAGCAAAGAAATTTGTAGCAGAGTGATGAAGTCAACGAGACTCCAAGATTTGGAAGTCAACAAAATGGGGTAATTTATTGTCCAAAAATCAAATGGAATCTGAACAACTACACTACAAATCTCACAGCCCTAAATAAGTCGTCTCATTTGAAAAAAAAGGGTCACGTTAGCTTCGATTATATTGTTTCCCTTCCAACTCTTCCAACTCTCCCAACCACTGGGGTTTGTGGGTCGACAGTCACCGCAGCCTGCGGGCTTCTCTGCTTCAAGGATTTCGGATAATACACATGATAATTAAAGCAACATTAATTAACCCATTTTCAACTGCTAATTAAGTTGCAAAATGTGCTTAAGCCATACTGTCAAGTTAATTGGCCAATAAATAAATGCAGCCATGAAAGATAGATAGCATATCTGCTGCATATGGTCAAGTTGATTGGGCATTAGGTTAGGAACCACTCAAATATTTTATTCTTTTAGGTCTGCTATATTCTTGCTTCTCTTCACTAACTGGCTAAAACCTACCCCACCATTAAAAATGCCATTACCTTTATAGCAAACTCAGCGATTTTCTGTCACATCATCACTTGAGTCTGGCAGGATTCAAATGAAAAATATAACTCACTTAATTCTTAATCGACTGAATATGGATCCCTCTTTTCTTCTTTAATAATATATTTTTTTTAAAATATGAAGAAGATAGATTTCGCACGCACATTACCAAAATATCAAAAAAGTTCACAGCTAAAATGACCGATTTGCAAGTCAAAATCATTTTCCCATCTACTAGACCGTAATAATTCATTTTTAATAACCCTAAAGAAAAATCAGATAACTCTATCCTTAAGTCACCAGAATTGAGTAGACATCACCACTTTACTTTGTATCCGTAATATGAGTGAGTTACACACACATATATAAATATATATTAAAATTTTCTTAGCATGATATGTGAGACTTGCAATTTTGACCTTACATTCAAACAAAAATACATTGCAAATCAAATTCAAAATGATGTAAGTTTGACTATGCATTAAAACCAAAAATATACACACACAAAATTATAAGGACTAGAAGCTTACGTGTAAGTTCCATTAGCAAGCTCAATCAAGGCGGACACCGCCGCTCGTCGCCGGGCAACCACCTCGGACGCTGCCATGGACACCAAAACCGGTATAACACCAAGCCCACCGACCAACTTCCTGACCTTTACATCTTCTTTAGCCAAAGTCCCAATCTCCATAGCCGCCAACTCCCTCTCTTCCCAACAAACTCCAAAGTGAAGCTTCTTCACCGCCCTCTGCAACCCCAACACATCATCCTCATGATCATCGCCACTCTGCTTCTCCAAAACTGGCCCTGCCATTGTTGCTTCGTTGTTATTGCTTATAACTTTGGCGGGTCTTGATGACGATGTGTAGAAGTGATCAGACGGCGTGGGGCGCTTGCGGGCGTTTTTGGAGCGCAGGAAGCGTCGGATTCGATTGAAAAACGGAAGCTTGATGTAAGAATATAACCATATATGAGAAGCAGAAGAAGAGGTAGCGGTAGAATTAGAATCAGACATGTTTGGTGCTTGAATAAAGGGAGACAGAGAAATACAGAGAGAGAGAGAGAGAGAGAGAGAGAGAGAGAGAGAGAGCGGTTGAGAAACTGTGTTGGGTGTTCGTTTCTTTATATAAATTTCTCTGGAAGTCTGACCTTTTAGAGAGAAAGAGAGAGAGAGAGAGAGAGAGAGAGGTTTGTGGGTTTATGGGATCTGTGGGACAAAGATGAAGGACGACTTTAGAAGATGAAAAACAGAGGGAGCACAAAGCACATGCAGAGCAAACAGTGCTGACTAGTCTATTGGAACTCACAAACCGTGACAGATATTTTAAATAGAAAATTTGGCATAAATTCAATTATGAAGAGGGATATTAGTTGTAATAAACGTAAAAATTGTTTTTGATCCAAGTTCTTCGATTTTTGCGTCACATAAAATTACATGCATTTTTCAATTTATTGATGTTTATTTTTTTTATTCTTTATTTTTTATTCCAGTTATGCACCTAAAACATAAATAAGGTAAATTATGAATTCGTAAAACTAGTAAGTTATTGATTTGTAGGACATTAATTATCATATTTGATTTGAATTTAATTGCACATCTATTTATTGAATTCTGAAATTTTCCCAAGGTATACCGACATCAAAATTTGTAATAAGAGTTCATAAAAACTTCATACCTTAACAATAGGTAAGGTACCTATGCATACACCTTGTATGCAATATGCAGGTAATTAAACCCATAAATTACCTCTGGTCTAGGTAATTAAATCCATAAATTACATATAGTCTAGGTAGTTATACCCTCTAACCCAGGTAATTGAACTCATATAATATCTTGCTATAGATCTTTAAACTCAACTGAGATAAAAATTCATACAAAATTTCTTTGGAAAAAAAAAATACTATTACATGGAAGACAGGTACATATGTATATAAATATGAAGCTTTAAGAAAAAACTGCTTAAGAAAACTCAAGAAAAAAACACTTACCTGTAAGGCAAGTACATATATATACAAGGAAAACACATTATATATATATAAGGAAATGTATACACATACACATATATATAAGAAAACACTGAATTTTAGGAAAGTGTTTTCATATAATTCCATTTATGATAGTGGCATATCCTTTAAATTTTTAAAAAATTATGGACATACTAATTACTTAATTGGTGAGATTTGACTGCAATTGAAAAGAGAGAGCATATGGATTGCATCCGTTATATCTTGATGAAAATGGACCTATATCTAAGAAGCTCTATTTTAAAAACACATATTATATGTGCAGTTTCAAATCTCTTGGACCACAGGAGTCCAAGAGATTGTCACCCACCGTTGGATATTAATCTAATGGTTCAAAAAAGTTTCTTAAAAGGAGTACAAGAGTGAGTGAACGTTGAATTTATATTCAACGGTGAATGACCACAAATCTCTTGGACCCTATATTCCAAGAGATTAGGACTGATTACATGTAATCTTTATTAGTATTATTCACTCTTATCCCCATAATATCTTGGTTTAATTTCTCTAATTACCAAAATGTCATTCCGAATCGATATAATGACGGTCTTTGGTTTTTTATGAACAAATCACAATTTGATCGTATGTGTCTATATCAGTCATTGCATAATTTGAATTTTGGGGGTGTGTTACTACTTGTGTACGGGGAGGGGCCCTACATATCACCAACTCCATTGAGGGGAAGTTGCTTGGATGTAATCTAAATCAGGCGGCTTAGACTATTGTTGACTGTCCCCAATATCAATGTTTATGTGCCATAGTTTCTGGGAATGCCACTGTGCTGAGCTAAAGTTTTTATTTATTTATTAGCAATGTATTATCTTTAATTAATCTTGGTTCTGAGATGTGAGTTACATTAATGGCATGTGGGATCAGATACAAAGGGCACCTGCACTGATTTTCTTGCGGGGTCAGAAATTTTTGATCTCATACAGGTGTCACGCATGCACAGAATTAATGGGTTAATTATGCTGCACAATTAAACCTCAGATCTAGTATTTGTTTTTTTCTTTCCTTTAATCTTTTATCACTGTTTGAGATTTTCTCACATGCATGGTTTCTTTTGGTGGATTTGTCTGCAGGATGTGTTGCTGAAACAAAAACATATCTGCTTAACTAATGTTAAATTAACATGTTACATAAATTAATGGAATCGATCTTGCTTGGAAGAAAAAGAACAGCTTGTTTGTTACACTAATTCGTGCATGCAGGTGTATCTGATTATGTTTATAGGACAGAGTGGCATAGACATAGAACATAAACACATAATGTATTATTATATTATTATAAGATCCCATATATAACGATACAACGGTTTCAAGTCATTCACACGCAGCGACATTGATAAGTTGTTATTCGGGTCAAAATGGAAGTCATTTTTTTCCAATTGGATTCTATGCTTAAAAATAGGAATTAGGTATTGCATCTGTAATCTGCCAGATTTGGTTGGTCTATGGAAAATATTGGTCATCTTGCACCTGTAGCTTTCTACATTTTTCTCGCAGAATGCAGAGGTCTATATTCTATAATAGTTAGGTTATATCCCATATTAGCATGAATTGAGAAAAGGCCAATTAGGCGTCCAAATTGGGGACCAAAGTGCCCAACTCTAAAATGGAACTAAACTTGTACTAACAATTTTTATGGGTTTTTTAAAATTTTATTACGACTCTAGCTCTAGCGGCGCCTTGCTTGTTGATGGTCAAGAACAAATCGAAACAATGTTTATCTGATAAGTTTAGTGCACCACTTTGACAGAAACACTGATCACCATTATTGACCAATTCATTCAAAGTATGTTTTTTTGGTGGAGTCGCATTACGGCAAAATCCGAAACACACACAGGAGAGAGAGAGAGAGAGAGAGAGAGAGAGAGAGAGAGAGAGAGAGAGAGAGAGAGAGAGAGAGAGACAGGAGAGAGAGAGAGATATGAATATGATGTTGGCGTGGCAGGTTCCACCACCAATTTATCATTTAAGTTTTGTTTGAGTCCTAAAAAACTTAAATTTTTCCAACGTGTGAAACAGTAGCCACAGCAAGCGCAATAGGAGGGAAGGGAAGGAGGGCTTTAGATTGTTAAATCACGAGGGAGAACCCAAAAGATGACAAGAACCTAAACTAGTAGTGCTTTTATGATGTGTACCACCATCAACCATTTCTACCTTTTTCGTACAACTGCTGCTCCTGCTACTCCGTGATGTTATGTTATGTTCGGTGATTAAGATTGAATTGTTGTTTTGTTATGTTTTGATGATTAGGATTGAATTGGATTATATTGCAACCGAGAGAGCACGTGATCCACACACACATTGGGATAACTAAGGCTAAAACTCAAATTGGGGAGTCCACTAACGTATGTGCTCAGGTTGATGAAGGAAACTGAGGTTCCATCCCAAAATCAATTGGCAATGAAGAGTGAGGAACTCAACTCCTTATAAGCCCTTGCTAGGTTTCTCAACTTTCCAATGTGGGACTCTTTACCTTCACATTCTCACACGCCCGCACGTGTGGCGAATTTTCAAGCCTAACACGTGGACAACACATATTGGGTGACATGAAGCACGTGTGGCCGTTGGGCTTTCACACGTGGGCTAACCCCTGATACCATGAAGGAAGTTGAGGTTCCACCCCAAAACCAATTGGCAATGGAGGGAGTAACTCAACTCCTTATAAGCCCTTGCTAGGTTTCTCAACTTTCCAATGTGGGACTCTTTACCTTCACATTCTCCCAGTTGAAGATTAGTCATATATATTCAAGGGTCAATTTGCGGAACCAAACCACAGCTGCACTAACTATATTGAACCAACTGATATCGTTCGTATCATCCCAAACCCAACCACACGCCACAAACAACAACATTCTATTATTCATGATGGTTCATGAGACTGAGTGAGACAAAAAGTGCAAAACCCACTGAGCCTCAACCTTAAGCAAGTCTAGCTAGCCAAGACTTTAAAGTGGCAGACTTTGAGTTTGAGACTTCTTCTCATCCTACTCTCTTGAGAGAAAAAGACTCTAATGTTGCTTTTTCTGCTTTTGGAGCTCCAGGCTTGAAGCTTCCTTTCAAGTTCTGATTTTCAAAAGTTTGTAGTTTTAAGGTTTATGATTTGAAGTGGCGGCATCACCATTCAAAATTTTCACAAGTCATCAAAACGACTAGACCAGCTGATAGGCCAAATCTTAGACTGCCAACTTATACCATGATATGCTCAGATACGCAGCATTGTGGTCTCTGACCATAATTTTCAGGTCACACTTCGCACTTTGATTGACAATTTTTAACTTTCTACCCTCTCTCTCCCATACATTTGACATCGGTTCTTCTTCTTCTTCTTCCTATGATAGTCGGAAGAAAAACCACCGATGTCTTCTCTGTTTCATAGCGTACAAATTGTAATGAATAGCCGCATCGAATATATTATTTCGTAAAGTAGGGTTTACAGTTTAGAAACAATCGTGTTGAGAACAAATTGAAACATACATACATGATTGAATATAACTTTCCTAAGCATCTGTACAGTTGAGAAAATATTGCAGCATAAAAAATTTAGAACCACCTACCTATCAAAAGAAAATAAAAAATCAGACTTCAACGCAATCATCATCTTCATCCGTTCCATTATCCCAGTCCAATTCGAATGAACTAGCTGATTTCATCAACTCCGTCAGTCCAGTTAGGTCCTCCAGATAGGTGGGGTGGTTGATTGCTTGCAGTATAAATTCCATTCCCCTTTTCCGATATTCGGACACCACCTAAATGAAATATTCATTTTGCAATGATTTATTTGAAATTATAGTTATATATAAGACATTGCTAAAAGGAATGCATAAGGAGTAAACTACAAAGAGAATCTAGCAGATTATCACCATTTTCATTCCCATCAAGCTTCCTTACAATTTTTCCTTTAGTTAAAATTATTCTACTTTTAAAACATGTTCACTAATTATTCTACCCAAGGAATCCTAATCTCAACTAATAAGTAGAATAATTAGAAAACATATTTTAAAAGTAGTTCTTTAGTTTTATAGACTTGACAAAGTAGAATGAGACGCCTGCTACTGGTTTTGTAATTTCATTTTATATTTGCTACAATTATGAATAAAAATAACACCCCTCATATAATATTTGATAGAAATGAACATATTAATGCTTGCGTATCAAAATGTCAGGATGCAGGCCCCTATAATTACTAATTCAGTTGTGACTGTCTCATCCAATGATACTACTTATTCATCGATTCATATGAATTGTTTATTCCCTGAATAGCATATAGAACTAATGGCTCAAACAGTTTAAGAACAAGCTGTGACTTTCTCAGGGTACCACCATGGAAAAAGTCAACAAGCAAGGGAAAACTTACAGTGCTGCAACAAGCCGTACAACTGTCTGAGGAGTGGCCCACAAGTGTCATCTGTGAAAACTGTGCAAGGGAACCTCGAATTTGATGGGGTAAAATACCAAGAGGCTGCTCACTGCTTTCACTATTACTGGAGTTTAAAACATCACCTTCCGCAAATATCCTGAACACAAGCAGTTTAACACCGAAATCTCAGGTCAATCATTGAAAAAAAAAAAAAACCAAAGTGGAATTTCTATTTAGCTATTAACCATGAAAACTAAACATATTGGAACTCTCATATATCTAATAAATAATCAGGCCCTTTTCAAAATTTTCCAACCACTTACCCGTGAGGGTGATGCAGGATTCCTACTAAGAGCTCAACTGCAAGAGCTGAGGCAATAGGAGCAAGGCCTGGGCGTGTAACAGTACATTGCTGGTCCAGTGTGCGGTTTGAAGTTGACTGCACAGAGAACAGAAGGCTTATGGCTGTACTTGACATACATTGAACAGCTAAAATATCATATCTATTGCATTATAGAAAATTACATCAATAGGCGCAACCACATCATTGCAGAAGTAACAGCCCAATCTCTTCCCTCCATCTCTATCAGTCAGGCCAAGGTTGCTCATATCAGCAGATAAAGAATTTGCAGCTTCAGCTTTTGAGTCATGGCTAGAGCTAAAAGGACCTGCTCCATGGCGCATAACCAAGAAGCTATCAAATCCTAAAGCTGCAGTTATAGTAATCTGCAAACAAATAAACAATAGTTATTTTTTATTGGACAACATGAATGCCAATTCGATAAAGATACCTAATCCAAATATCCTATATGCTTGAATCAGGTAAGTAGATTGTCTTAACGTAGATGTGACACACATTTAGATGTGAGAATATAGTGCCACATTATACCACAGTGAATTTTTTTTAAAAGATTAAGTCAACAGACCTTGTTAGTATTTGCACAAAGAAGAGATGGTAGCCACCGACTTTCTCTTGTATCAGTCAACAAGAAAACTACATCATGAGAATCAATTAAATCATGTAGGGATCGACAATCATTAAGCACAGTCTGCTCTTCTTGACTAGGAACAGGATGTCCAGGCATTGGTATAGCCATGATGACACCCCTTGCTTCCTGATAAAAGAAAGGGATGGATGAACAATATAAGAAAATCAACAAATTTTTGGCTTAACCCGTGTGTTTTAGAGGACAAACAGATGAAATTAATTACCACAGCTGGAAATATTCTCTTGAGACTATTAACTGCTGCTGTAGCTTTAAACTCACCACCATTTAGGCAATCATCTAATGTATACAGGGATTGCCTCAATGGATTTGACATAGCCACCCTGCCATTGTCAACCAACGTAATTCTGCGGACACCCCAAGCCTGTAAAATTCATAATCTTCAGTCACCCAAACAGATAGAATAGAACCAGAATTTTTTTGTAAGTTTGGAGCACTCACCATAAGCGTGCGAGCAACCTGGCATCCAAGTGTACCTGCTCCAAGGAGGAGACACTTGAGAGAAGACAAGCTATTTAAGTTCAGAGAAGGCAAAGCACGCCATCTCATTAGTTTCAAATTCAAATCTGCAGCAGATATGGCCAACCTGTAAAAGTTATCATAAGACACCGAGATGAAAAAGGACAACTAACATTATCGACTACAGAGAGCCAATATAAACAACATACCTAGTTGGATCCATAGATTTAGCAAGGCTAATACCCCTGGGTATTTTTCTCCCTTTGTTAAGTTCCCACCCCACTGCATTAGGTACATAAGGATGATCTCTCCATCCTAAACAGAGATAAAAATCCAAGTTAGAGTACCTAAAAATGCAAGCATATTCAAACTGTAGAAGAAAGAAACTTAATAAAAAAATAAGCTGTTACCCAATTTCTGCAGCTCTACCTTGTGGAACTGTAAGCGCTTCACCAACAAGGGACAATCCCAGATCTGTCGAAACCACGATTCTCTCTATAGCATAAAAAGTGAACTGACTTTATATCCCATCTTGAGCAAATAAGTGCAAGGAAGTTGCGAAGAGGCCAACCAGGATTGTTTGGAAGATGGCATGGATCGTAAAAGCCAAATAGTAACTGCAATGGCATGCAAAGTAGCTCTAAGGAAGTTGAACCCCAAAATCTAACATCTAAATTCATTCCATCACCTAAATGATTAGCTATAGTTTGAAAGAAAAAGTTTGCAGACAGACCTTGTGACCATTAGCACTTTGGCAGGTTTCCCAATCCTTTAGATGCTTAATAGTAGCGTGTGAATTTGTATCAATTTGAACCAAAAAGAACGGCACATCTGAATCAGACAACTTAGGTTAGAAAGGAACATTAAGCAAGTGTAAACTATGCATGCCTCTATATAAACCATAAGCCACCGAAATCACAAGATTGCATCTGAACATATGAACACATAAGATTTTTCTACAGACAATTCATAAAATAACACAGGAGACATTATATACCTGCTGTTAAGCTTGAGTTACGCCACTCATTAAATGCTGCTGAAAGAGATTCCGCCTAATACATATGAAATTAGTGTTGAAGTCAGGGATGAAATCTAAATGCCTTGCCACTGTGCATCCAATAAGAAACATATCGTACATACCTCCTCCAAGCTAAAACATTGTGAAGCTGGCCTCAAATCTACCAAGGTTGCTGGAGGATCAAGCACCAGAGCAGGAAAAGCAAACCAGTAATGAAAGCTCCATTTTTTCAGGTCTGCAAAAGAGATAAGGAGGAACCTGGAAAGTACTGAACTGTCCTCCAAAGCTCTTCCATTATGGATGTCCTCCCAAATCTGATTACAGAAAAGAAGCAGACATAACATGCATCATTTTAAATTCACTTTTAGCAATCAGATTCATCTACCTACACGATATTTCAACCGAATCATATAGTTTACCGTCATTCAAAGGTGTAATACTTTCATCCAAAAAATTAAACAAATTTAGAAACTACATCCATTTGAAGGCAATACCTTTTGTGCTTCTGCCTTAAGTAAGCCCTGTTTGTCAAGTCCATGAAACCTTTCTACCGTATTGGTGTTGTAAAGGATGCCAGGGACGGAGCATCTGTTCCTATTCCCTCGACTTATTTCTGGTACCTCTGATTCTTCACTTGAATCCGAAGGCAAAGACTCAGCTAGAAGAGTTAAATGATTTGATACTTGAGAATGTGAGCACGGTGCATAGAAACCTGGAGCAGGGTCGGTCCTTATCTCAGATTACAGAGAAATTTACATTTGGAGAATAGAATTTAAGAACATTGTATAGCATTCATCTCTGAACTAAAGCTTTGTTTGTTTTAGTTAGTTTCATGAGTTACTATTTTTGCTAGTGCTCAATATGACACAAGAATTTAAAACTTGTGCTGCTTTTTCCTGCTTCCTCAAATTTACTCAGCAAAAGAAAAAGTCGACTTTTGTTTTTCCTCATAGTCCAAATGCTTGATCATTGAGAACCTAAAACAGTACAAATCACCAATTTTTACAAAACAAAAGAACTCAGACACAACGCAGCATATTTTAACAAGAATATAGAAAAGGAATTTCCAAAAATCACGATCTGATATAGCTGAAATTTTATTTCTTTTCTTGTTTCCAGAAATTCCATAATCTGATTAGAGAAAAACAATGAAAGGAAGCGAACCAGTGATAGGAATGGGAGAGTCATCGATGCCAAACTTGTTGAGCTTCAATGAAGACAGTCTGTGCCAGAAACCCTCGTCCACCGAGCTCTGAAACGGTGCGAATTGAAGTATGGATTTCCCACTGCTCCCCTCCATGATTTTTCTACTGCGATTAGCTGCTTGCCCTCTTCTTCTTCTTGCCCTTTTTTCTTTTCTTGTTTTTGAAGGTTTGTGAAAATTAAATAAACAGGAAAAAAGTCACCAGAAAATTGTCAGAGACAGTTCAAGTACAAAAAGGAAAGATACCTCGGCTGTGTTGTGTTGTGTAGGAGATTGTTTTCTCTACGGTTGCTTCCCTCCTTTCTTTCACGGCTTTACGGGTAGTTTCTAATGAAATCGCGCCAACTCAGCACTTGGGACCCACTGCACAGCCATATGGGCTTTTCTGTATATTGACGGACTTGAGATGCCTCAACGTCATCTTTGGTATAATCTTACTGGTATTATCTCATTAGATATGCGGATACCACTACGCATCACGTCATTAATTTAACAAAAATTTTAACCAAATTGATTTGTCTTGAGTAATATAAATAACCAATAATGTTAGAAAATAACATAAATGACCAAAGGTGATAATTTGACAAATCTCACGGACCATTTGTCAAAAAAACTCTTTTATGGGAGTCTAATTTCCATGAAGTTCACAATTAAATACATACTTTACATATAACCAGTTCTGTCTTTCCTCAGTATATATAGTTCATACTTTATTGGGGGGTTTTGTAATACAATGTATACATGAAGATCTGACAAATACTTTATCTTCCGCACATCCATGTCTAAAGATACGAATACAGAATCCATATTACAATACAATATGCACATCTTCATCACCACCAACACAAACACATTCTTGCTCTCATGAGGATGAGCTCGAGGTATCAAAGTAAGAGACCCTCCGCCTTTTGCTCGGCAGCGTTGTTCTTGGGGAGTATTCTGGTGAGGCAGAAGCCTTATCAAGGACAGAACTCAGGGCCTGGTGAACAGAACTTGCAAGAAGTTGGAATGCATCAGCATCAGCATCATTGCTTCTCTCTTTGCAGCTGGTGAAAACGAATACATTTTTCACTCGATTTCCCAAGGTTGCTATTTCTGCCTTCACCATTTTCAAGTGAAGGGAATCGAGAGCTTCTCTTAGGTCAGAGAGAAGCTCAGACCGGTATTCACAGCAGACGGATGCTCTCACAGATATGGTTCCATCCCCTGCCCCAGTGTCATAGGGTTCAACTTGCACTTCATCAGCATCAACGGGAATGAGAAATCCCTTACTAGATTCTAGGGCATCCTTCTTCAGTTCTTTCACTTGGCTGATAACTGTAGCAAGTAATGCAGCTTTGTCCATCTATAAGTAGCAATTAGGTCAAGGTTAAAGACTTAAATCAGTTGCCATCAACAGCCAACACCATAGCTTCTCCAATATGCTTACATATACATGCACGCACAAATACATGATGCATATATAATATACATATTAAGGGTCATTCATAACAAGTCAAGGCCAATCTATTGGCTGGTAAGGTTACTAACATCAGCATGATGTCTTCTTTGTCAATAGCATAAACCCAGTTAACTTAGTCATTATACAAATTGGGGCCCTTCCCAATTTGGAGGCCCTGAGGCGGCCGCCTTGCCCGCCTGTTCCCAGGGCCTCCCCTGCTACCTAACAATTTCAATACAAGTTTCCACATACTTCCAAGCTCACCTAGGTAGACTAAATATTTAATAAATAGTAGCATAAGAAAAACCTTGCTCATAAGTTATCAGATGATAGACTTAGTCTAGGAAATACAGAGCTAGTCATCCAACTTGCTTCGACTTAGAAAGTGGGGTAGATGACACAATAAGCAAAGAAATGTGTGATTAAAAAAATTATTTTTATTTAAAAAGATACTCTCTGAAGCTTGAACATAAAAAATTTAGTGGTTCTTCTTTCCCCATACATATTTTCTTTCTTACCGCCCCAAATATGATATAATATCTTAATTGAACGGTTGAGCAAGACACATCTAAGCCATAAATTATAGTCCTGATGTAGACTTTATGTTGGCATCTACTACACAGCTGACGCTGTACCCCCATCATCCAATTATAATCATCAGTATTTCCCAAAACACATAGAATGGTCTGCTAAAGACTGAAGCCATTGACAGCAAAGCATCCCATATATATACTTAGTGTTAAACAACCAGAGACTTATAAAATTAATAAATAAGATGAAGTTTGCGTGAAACACTGTTCAGCTTACTTAATTATAAAATGTTCTAGGTGCATTTGACTTAGCAGATTTATAAACTAAAGTCAGAGTTTCTCTGCCAACAAAAAACCATTTCTACTTTTCCTTCCAACATAGTGCGTAATGTGCTGTACCTAACAGGTTGAAAATCCACCCCACCCCACCCCCAATGCTTGATTTCTTAATTTAATTGAAAAATGAAAATCCAAAGTGCACCTAGACATTTACAGCAGATTCATTTTACAGATGGTTTTGAAGCTCTGAGTATTTTAGATGTTTACCTTTTCAAATAATTTAACATATCCATGAGTTGAGCAGATTCATTTTCCAGATGTTTTTGAAGCTCTCTAAGTATGGAAGAAGTTTACTTTTCAAATTATTTAACATATCTAGAGTTGACTTTTGTAACTTCCATACCAGAGTTGACTCTCCAAAGGCACAAATAATGTAATGAAAAACTTTGTTAATTTGAATGATGTGCACTAAAGAACGAATGATCTTCCATTAACTCGATAATGACAGCATATCACTAGAAGGGGTATTTCATATTGATCACCTTAAGCTTCTTGGAGCAAAATTGAATACAGGATCCATAAAAATATATTAGAACAAGATTCCTGATAGAGAAAAGCTTCATTAGAGTTCAGAATCTATGTATTCAATTCAATAACTCTTCAACAGAATTCTCATAGCACCCCAAATATATGTTTAAACATGTTTGCTTTTTGGCACAGAATGTAATGACTGTTAAAAGCAAAACACTCTCAGCTCTGCCAGGTTGTCATATTCTGATAAACCCCTAGTTGCCACAAAATAGGAAGAAAAAATTTATCATATCAATTTAAGCCAAAAGTTTCATATTCGAAATATTTGGTCAAGCAGGCCAAATAGCTGTTCGAAGTTAATCTTCAATTGAGATGTACAATTCTCTTTCCACTTATGGTCTGATTAAGGCCCTAGAAAATCAAAGAATCTAAGTTTCATATGGTAAGTTACTACATTACAGTCAGCAAAAAGATGTCGAATAACTTTTTGATAAAGAATTTCAAATTTAAGGTAAGACCAATTTCTTACTAGTAATGTTTTCCAATGACTAGTATCTAATAACCAGTTAAAACTTAATAAGCTATAACAAGAATCCAACAATCTCAAGTATAATCAACCAGTATGATTGAAACTTACTAGTACCAATTAACATAATATGACAGCAACCTACATGAAAATTACTTTACCTTTTCAGTGCCGGGCACGAGACCACGAAGCGTAGAGAGATGTGCATTAATTCTCTCTCTTCTCCTCCTCTCAGCCTCACTGTGATTCTTCAAAGCCGCCAAAGCCTTTGCCTCTGATACCCCTTTCTTTCCCACTCTCGCTGGAGCCTTAACAAGCTCACCTTTCTCACTATCCAAAACCAGAGACTGAGGCAAAACAGACCCACCTCCTCGCAGAGCCCCACCAAACCCACTTGAGCCATGCGTAAAAGGGTCGAAGAGGCTCGAGTATTCAGACCTAAATGAAGAGTTGGAGTTAAAACTGTAAAAATCCATATGGGTTTTCTAAGTATTTCGATACACAAACCTATGAACCAAAGCTGGAGAAGAGCAGACCAGGAGGGCGAGTAGTTGGGGCAAACCAAAAAGAGAGCTTTGGGAGAGGGAAGCTTTGAGAACCAGCTTTGTTGCTTAGCAAGGTGTTGATTATGGTGGCTGTGGTGGCGGCAGTGACACTTCTTGTGGGTTTGGTCATACCTTCCATTACGCAAAAGACAAGCTTTGGGGGTTTGGAGGAGGTGATCAATGAGAAAACATCCACATTTTCTTCTTCATGGTCTCGAAGTCGAGGATTTCAAAAAGCGAAAAGCAGAGTGAAATAGAGAGTTTTGGGGACTGGGTTATCGGGAAAGAGATTGCTAATAACGTGAAAGGTGAAAACTTTGTTGGGTTTTCGATGCAGATGAAGAAGAAAGGCAGACAGAGAGTCAAAGGCTACTGGTTCACGGAGAGTTTTGGAAGAAAACGTCTTTTTAAGGAGCAGAGAAGGGATGAGAAGAGAACAAGTGTTTTGTGGAGTTTGAGACGGAGGAGTAACCAAGTCCCACCATATATATATTGCTAGCAATAATTTTTAATCCACTTTCATATTGATAGCAATAATTTTTAACATATATAATACCTGAAAAATGCCAAATTTTTTATACAATTATTTTGTTGCAAGATATTGTATATCATGTATTTCACTTATATACGTACATGACAAAACATATTCCTCAAGACATGTTGTAAAATAGAAAATGTCTTGAGATGAAAAAGTATACAAATGAACGGTAATCCTCTGTTCGTATTTTGCATATGAACAAAATTAGTACATATATTTTTGCGCATTGATATGGCTAAATCGACGTTGTTTCAATGTAGGATTTATGTAATAAATAAAAATTAAATAATGAAATTGTATAATGAGTTTCTGGTGCATGTTTTTCTTTTTTGGTCAACGACGTTATGCTGTCAAGACTTAAAATACAGAATATTGCCATTATTGTCTTTAGGAAGGTTAAGATATTCAAAGTTGGCAGCTCATCAACAAAACGTAAAAGAAAATAGAAACGATATTTTTTTATATAATAATATGTCGATTACTTTTTCTGTTTGCATAAACTTCTTTTTTCCTTTTGGCAATGCTCAAAAGTCCATACACATGCAAGGGCCCATATTGAGTTGCCTTCAACAACTTGCCCTTCAAAAACATACATCAGATTCCGGCCATAAAATAAATAAACAAACACAAAAGCAAAAACCAAAACTTTGCTTCAGAAAATGCTAATAATATAATATATTTGGAAGACTTTCTTTAAAGAGGATATTGAGGGTCTTGCCTTGTCATCATCGGTGGTCCTTCCTTACTTTCCACATCAGCCCTCTGTCACATAAAAGTCCCAGTCATTTTTTAAGTATTATTGTACTAACTTGGTGTTTGGCTCTTTGCCTAGATTCAACTGATTGAAGATACTACTATATTAAATGCAAAATTAATATTTATTTTTTAAAATATTCATTTCTATTTGGGGTTTTATGGGTTTTTGTTTGTCAAAGATTTGGCCTTATGCGCTTGTGTTCTTCATACTTTTAGCTGATTTTTCATTCAATAAACCATGATTTCATTTTCTTATTGAAAATAAAAAAATAAAGAAAGAAAGATGCGGTGCACGTTTTTGTCTGTCAAACAATTTTAATTTGTTTTATTTATTTATTTATGAATGAAAACAACACATTGGTTCATAATTTGTTTTAAATGTGCTCATTTTGGTTGAGTTTTATGCAGAGCAGCCAAAAATGCTTTGTATGAAGTTGGCCTCTCACCTTGAGATGAACATGAACATCCTACAAAAATTCATTTTCGTTGACATATAGCTTCTTGCATGTTATAGGCTTTGGTTGGTTGAGGTTGCATCCTGATATGAACATCCCACCAAAGTTTTTTTGTTTTCTTTATTTTAAAACCAAACTCATCATATTTAAATTAAACTCTCACACCCAATATCCTAACATAAATTAATAAAGCAGTTAATTTTATGACTAGATTAATGATATTTGGTATCCACAATAGCATTTATTGATAGTTAAAAGTGCGCTGGAAATGCAAATGTGATTAGGTCAGTTGGCCAGTGCAGTGTGTCAACTCCTTACAACGGAGTTCAAATTTCCTCCTCATACCTTAGAATGATTTAGAATATCACCCTAGAAAATGATGAAAATAAACTGCAAATTTATTATGAATTATGGGGTGATAATGATATATATATATAATTGTTGCTTGCAAGTCAATCTAGAACAATACTAAATATTATAAACGTGAACAATTAAGTTGGAAAATGTTAGGAAGACAACATTACTATACCACATTATATAAAGAAAAACCAGAGAAAATATACTCTCCCTTTTTATAATAAGGGATTGGGAAAGGGGGAGTTTTACGTACAAACATTCATGGTTGCATTGCATGGAGTTCGGAACCTACGGCCACAGCCGCATAATGAGCTCTACTCCACTCACAAAGATACTCTGTTCTTTTTTGGGTGAAAAAAGATACTCTGTTTTTTGTCAGAATGGAAAAATATATTTTATTTTTTGGCCTTAAAAAAGGAAAAAAATTGATGAGAAGAGATTTCCCTAAAAAAAAAAGGGAAAGAAAAGAAAAGAGAAGGTGCGGTAGGAAAGACGCGGGAATATGGCGGACAGTTGGTTGGGCCCATGTCCTTCTCGCTCTCCCTCTCTGCTTCTCACTCTCAGTTTCCCCCAATTTCCTTGGAGATCGCATTCCATGTCTACCCTGCGCTCCCAAAACCCTAAACATTTCCGTTGCTACTCCTTCTCCTCCATCCCTAACCCTAGCCCTGTCATGCCCTCCTTGCTAGTCTTTTCAGGTCCCTCTCCGCCACGTTAATCAACAAATGCAATAGAAAATTTCAGGAAAAGGAAACAAAGCTCACCTCTTCTCGTTTAGTAATTGCAGGTGGGACTGCGTTCAACGGCGTCGTTGAGGAGCTCAAGAATTTCACTACTCGCGTAGCTCACGTCCTTCCTGTTTCCGACGATGGAGGAAGTACGGCTGAGATCGTTCGTGTTCTCGGTAATTAACTTCTCTCTTCCTTTTCAATTTCTTCGTATCTTGTATTAGGTGTTTTGTTTCTCATTGTTCGTGGTTGTGTATTAGGTGGTCCTGCTGTCGGAGATATACGGTCCAGATGTTTGAGATTGGCTGATAAGAGCTCTTCTGAGGCTGTGGCAGTCCGGAGATTGCTTGGTCACCGTTTACCTCTTGATTCGCGTCAAGCCAAATCTGAATGGTAATGTTTTGCTACCAATTTTTTGGTTGCTTTTACTACTATTTATGGAAATTCTATAGCAGTGTTCTGCATTAGAACTGATGTTAAGCAAAAATGTTGAGCAAATAGTGAAGTATGATGATGTTTATGGACATTTCTTCTGATTTTCAACAATACATATAGTTGGGGTCCTGCCTACTATCTTTTGTATTTGTCATTTCTAGGTGGTATGTTATTCTATATCCTAAATTATTCTCATTTACGTGCTAGGTGTTACTATGGTGGGGTATTGAGTAACAGTCTGCTGAGTTGAGAATTTGACAGGTATGATATTGTGGAAGGAGAACATTCGCTATGGACGGGAGTATCAAAACCCTACAGGGAAACCATTCGAGCTTTTCTAGTCTATTTTCAGAATCAGGTTAGTAATCGGGTTGGCAATGCTATATTGCCTCTATTAATTTAATTCATATGTGTTCTGATTTCGAACTGCTGTTGAACTCTTCTGAACTTCTTCAATTGCCTTTTTCAAATGCAGATACTCCGGCGATCTGATGAATCATTTTGCTTCGGTAATGGCAGGTGTGAAATCTTCACAATAGCTATGACTTGGTGTATTTCTGTTTTGTTTCATTATGGTGCTTAATTGAAATTCAGTAATCCACTTTCTTTAACTAATAAATGTTTGAAAGATGGACTACAATAATATATCTTTCATAATTGGATTTCACTATGTGATAATATTATTTCTTTGCTTAACTGATTTCATAATTTCTGCAGCATTGGGAATTTCTTCTTCGCAGGAGCACGCACATTTTTTCAGTCCTTAGATGCTGCAATATTTTTGTTTTCTCGTGTGTCAGATATCCCCTCAGAGAGTCTGGTCCTCCCAGTGATTTCTACTAACGACAGGCTTACATTAGGATGTGAATTATGGGTATGATTGTTGACATACAATTCATGTGCCCTGAGATATGCATGCATATACTTTATGCTATGGTATTGGTTTACTAATTGTTCTGGTGCAATGCAAGATACATGTGTACTTTCAAACCATAGTTGAAATTGCGTTATATGTTTAATTTAAGGTCTGGCTAAGAGACTTTACCAACCATGCTACTGGCACCTTCTCATTTATGTAACTTGCAGAAGATATGTAACATAACACTTATATGCTCCTTATGAAAATGATTCAAACCTTTGTTGTATTCTTTTCTTTTCCCATCATCATCAATTCATGTAATTAGTATAGTTTGCAAGATTCTGCCAATGCTTGATTATGCTGAATTCCTTATTGTGCCCCCTAGGATGGAACTATAATACGAGGCCAGAACGAAATTTCTCATCCAACCAAGGGATATATGGAACCTGTCAATAAGGTATGCTGATATGGTTTTCTTGATCTGGAAGTCTCAATCTATAGGTTCTCTGTCAGAAGTATTCTGATAGTTCAATTTTTTTCCTGAGAACACATGACATGGATTAAAAGAATGTTTCATTCCTTATAAAAAAACATATAGTGGTTTTGAGAGATTCGATGGTGCCAATGTGGTGGGTGCATGCTATGGTAGTAATGGTGTTGTTGGCGAGTTAATGGTGCATTTTTGAAGAGAGAGAATTTGGTTGTGTTCCAAAATAGAAAATGATGTCACTACTATTAATTCAATTTCTTGGTATTGTTTTATAAAAGTCATTTACTAAAATCTTGATGGTGTTTCAATTCCACTTTGGGTTTCTGACCAACAATAGTTGATTGGGTTTGGGCGTTCTAATTGGTTCTAGTAATTTTACCCAGCCAAGATCTATTCACATTATCATCATATCGTGTTAAGACTGGGAAAGACATTTAAGGGCTGATTGATTTTTGCATTTCACTCAAATTCTAGAGGCAGGATTATAGTAAAGAACTTCTCATTTATTGAAAGTGATGGCTTACTGTGGACAGGAAAGCTCTTCATTTCCAGCACTTCCTTCGAGAATAAAGCGGGTATTCTACATGTCAAGTGAGGGCCAAAACTTGCTGCATGAGGTGAATGATACTTCATATATTTTTCTTTTCTTATCAGTTTTATGTAATGCCCTAAAGTTGTCCTTGTTGATTTTATTGGTATACTTAAATAAAGGGGCAATAATGGACTCTTTTGTTAAATCATTATCCTTTCTCTGATATTGCAAGGTATTTAACATTATAAAATTTCAGGCGCTACCCTTAATATTTAATTTTCTCATCTTATGAAAAAAATACTGGTACATGGCTCCCATTTTTCTAATGATTAAAATGCTTCCATATTCCATGCATATGCTTCTGCAGTTCCTGAAATCCGAACTCATAACAATGGTTTTCACAATGATTAGGTCTTCCCTGCTGCAAACCCATCTGTCTTGGATCAGTTACGTAATGTGGATTGCGTAGTTTATGCTATGGGATCCCTCTTTACTTCTATTTGCCCATCACTGGTAACATTACTTCCCATATTAAAGATGCTGTATTTTCTTATTTATTTTACTAGAATTTGCTTCTTCTTTTTTCAGAAGATTCTAGAGCACAGCTGATAATTCTTGATTGGACATGTAAGAAACCTGTATATTCATATTTTTAATTTGTTATGCCTCATTGTTTAGGTATTAATTGGCATTGGGGAGATTATATCTTCAAGGTCCTGCCCCAAGGTGTTCATCACTCTTTTAAGTTACATGTTACATGATACAAGTTCCAATTGTACAAGTCTTCATATTGTTTCTTCTTTGACTGTTGCAAAGATTTCTGATGTACCCCAGGGTCGTCTTATAGATAGACATTAACAAATGCATTATTTATTTTCCATGTCAAGTTACATGTTGAGTTGATTCCGTTTGTCCTGATACTAGGTGCTTCTGTTAAATGGTACCCGTGACCGAGAGACAAGTGGCTTTTCAGCTTCTTGCTTTGTAACTGCTATCACAGATGCATTAAATCGAACATATGGAAATCCTCATAACTGTCTTGCAAACCTTGTAAGTTAGTCAGTGCAGTTACAGATGGTTGTTTTCTATTATTATTAATGTCACATCTCTGGTGGCAAACATGGTTTTTTTTTAAATATTTTTGTTTGCTTTTTTTGGGGGGGGGGGGGGGGTGTGGTTGCAGCAGGAGCTTCATTTTGTTGGTGCTCGTTAAAGAAAAAGAAAGCTTCCTTTTGAAACACGTAATTTATTACAAATTTGTAATTCAATGCAGCCCAGCCAATACATCAATACCGTATTAGTGCCCAAAGGTGGTGAGATTCCTATAGATGTTCAACGCTTGGCTGCCCAAGGAATCTTTAATGTGGTATGTATAGTTTTAACTCCACTTTCAACAGAGTCCAAATGCTTTCTGGTACTTCTAATAAACTAAAGAAATATATGTTGAATTTTGAATGGAATTATAAAGTTTTATGTTTACTATGATGAATATCTATTCTTGGATATTTTTCATGAACTTAGACTAGGATATTCAAGTTCTTATGGAGAGTAATTTGGCAGTTTTGATTAAAGACCTTGTTATTAAATATAATGCATCTGGTGTCATGTCATCATAATGGCTAAGTTGAGTGCTTTGTCCTATCAATTTCCTGTTTTTAGTGTGCTTGATGTCCACAAATATCTTTCTTTCCTCTGTTACCTGGATATTAAAGCTCTGACGAGAGTGACTTTCTGCAGATCGTTGTTGATTCTATACATGATCCAAAAGCTGGTGTAGTATTTGACCCAAAGTTGTTAATACAAGCCCTTGTCGACGTGATAGGCAGATACACGAGTACAAATCTTACAGCAGTAGTCTAATGAAAGTGAAAAAAGGAGCAAGCATGGTAATTTTCATGTGGCTGTTCATTAGTTTCATTATTCATGAGGCACAAGTTCAACAGCAAATCAATCTTTTGCTGCAATTACGTGACTAATGTTAAAATTTGACTATGTTTGATTTCAGGAACACTTTCTGGCTTATTTTGACTGTGAGGTGATCTTCAGTTCAAGGATGTAGATGGGAAGTTGTTGGTGTTATTTGAAGGTTGAAACCCTACTTCAATTGAATTGCAGCAAGTTTATATGCCCACTTAGAATCAGAGACGGTGACACCTCTCACAAGGTGCTTTCCAGTTATGTACAGAATTGACTTAGATAGTCGTAACCTTAAAAAAATAATTAATATTGAAATGTCAGTGTCACTGCATTTTTGGGCATGGAACTTGATTATGTATTCAATGATTTGTGTATGTATATATATATATATACATGTCTTTTGTTCGTCAATACCGTTGTTTGTTAAGGCCCATGTACAAGGGTTAGCAATTTGAATATTTCTTTATGTGCTCGTTCTTTATTTTATTATTATTATTTTTTGTAAAGAAAATGAGAAATTAATACTTAGACAATTCTCCAAAACCTAGTTGTCATTTCATAATTAAACAAGTGTTGATTTTCGTTGGAGTGAATTGTGTTTAATACGGCTCTCTGTTAAGGCCCAAGTATAATGTCGTTGAAGGCTCAAGCACGTTGATTGTAGAGCCCTGCAATTCTTTGCACACATAATGGATAACACCAAGTTTATTAAGCTTTTCAAGGGACATAAATTGCCTAATTGGCTTCTTTTTTTCCTTTTTGTTTTTTTCATTTCCATGTAAAGGGTACGGAGAAAAAGGGATGCAAGATGTACAAACACACATTAGATTTCAGGTTCAGCAACCAAAACGAAACATTTATGCTTAGACAAACGACTTCCAAGACTATTTCAGTATAGTGAAACAGTACTAGTAGATAATTATCTTCAGTCCTAATCAAGCGCAGAAGAAAACTTCGCTCTTTAACATGGCAACGTATCCGGAATGCAACCTGGTTGCAGAAGCCACCACAGATTGTTTCGGATTCGAGATCCCGAGATCTTCTATATATACTTAGATCTCTTGAGGGATAAAATGTGTGCCTGCTAGATACTACATGATTGTTTCTATAAGCATAAGCATAAACAAAATTCATTTCACACAAATCCTCAACCAGTAAATAATGGCTTTCACACTTAGAAAGTCATCGTCTATTCTCCTGACACTTTTAGTCTTGGGGGTGTGGGCTTCCCAAGCCAACTGCCGCACATTGCTTGATGCTCATACTTCCATGTTAGATAGACATGAGCAGTGGATGGCTCGATACGGACGCATCTACAAGGACGATGAGGAGAGGGAAAAGCGTTTCCAGATATTCAAGGACAATGTGGAGTTCATAGAGTCCTTCAATTATGCTAGCAATCAGCCTTACAAGCTAAACATCAATGGATTTGCAGACCAGAGTCATGAAGAATTCCAAGCCTCTCGCAACCGATACAGAACATCCCTCAATCCCATGTCATCTAAGACACGTTTTAGATATGAAAACGTGACTGCCAATCCCATCCAAGCATGGATTGGAGAAAAAGGGAGCTGTCACCCCCATCAAGGACCAGGGTGAATGTGGTAATTAGCCAAAATCACTAGTACCCTCATCATAATTTTTGTTTTCAACTATGTGGTTCACATTAATCTTTTCTAACTCGGGCTTGTATTGTGATATGGTATATAGGATGCTGTTGGGCATTTTTCTGAGTGGCAGCCACAGAAGGCACTACAAAGCTGAAAAGTGGGAAGCTCGTGTCTCTTTCGGAGCAAGAGCTAGTGGATTGTGACACTCAGGGTGAGAACCAAGGCTGTGAGGGTGGTCTCATGGATGATGCCTTTAAGTTTGTAATGCGCAACAAAGGCCTGGCAGCTGAAGCAAACTACCCTTATAGAGGAGTCGATGGAATTTGCAACAAGAACAAGGTAGCATATCATGCAGCAAAGATCACAGGTTATGAAGATGTACCAGCCAACGAGTTGGCTTTGTTGAAGGCCGTGGCCAATCAACCTGTTTCTGTTGCAATTGATGCCGGTGGGTACGAATTCCAGTTTTACTCACGTGGGATTCTCCAGGAGATTGCGGAACTCATTTGAACCATGGTGTCACTGTAGTTGGGTATGGGGCAGGTGCTGTTGGTACCAAGTATTGGTTAGTCAAAAACTCATGGGGTTCAGAGTGGGGTGAGGGTGGATATGTAAGAATTCAAAGAGATGTGCATACTAGGCAAGGCCTTTGTGGCATTGCCATGAAAGCTTCTTATCCTACTGCTTGAATTTCTATAGCAGTTATTAGGAAATATTCAATCTTCATCTTGTGTTCTTATTGATCATGCAATTTCTTAGTATGTAGGTTTTGGAATCAATGATGGAACTTTTTTTCATGAATTTTTAGGCAATACATTAGTGCACTTGAACTACTAAATAGATCGGTACCTGGTGAAATTGAGCCTTGCTTCTTCTTTTATTTTATTTTAAAGAATCTAAAACACAGGCTGGCTAGCCACATGAGAATTTGCAAAGATGTTGATATGTCAGTTACCATCATATATATATATATATATATGGCCAACAAGATCCCTGGTGTAAACCACATAGCATGTATATGGTTGATGCCTATCTATGGCTGCAGACGTTGTCATATCCTGCTCACTTGGCTATTTAGACTATATTGGTTTATGCCTATCTATGCCTGTTAGCTTAATTGCTTAAAGTGAATTTGATGCACTTTTTCATTTTACAAAAATAGAGTGATATGTAAGTATGTGTGTATGCATCTTATATATGCTAGCTAGGTATGACAAACTCTATACGAGAATTAATCGAGTTCTAATGGCCTAATATTCAAAATGTGTTTCATGTCATCACAGTGAAGCAGAAAATGAGTCAATCTGACTGAACTTTTTATTGGTTTTTTTCAATATGCAGGTTCCTTTCCACATATATCCAAATATATTAATTCCTTAACAATGAAGAACAAAGATGCTCATCATCTATACTAGCCTCTCCGCGAGAGGTTTTTTTAAAAAAAATTTAAAATTATTTTAGAATTAAAAAAGATAATGGATAGTTGTGTTCCATAAAAATAGGATCTATTATTTGATTTTTCTTTTAATTTTAATTTTTTTAAATATAAAATTATATTGTTCTCATTTAATTAATAATTTCAATTCTTAATATTTGCATTAATCAATGAAATTTTCTGGTATTTTGAATATTTTAACATTCTTTGACTTTTGCCCTTTTGCTTTATATATATATATATAGGTATATAATAATATATAATATATCATATATATTAATCACACCTAGTGATCATCAATCAGCTAATAACAATGGCTTTTACACTTGAATGGAAATTCATGATTTTTTCATGTTCATAGTGGTATCGGGGACTTTGGCATCAAAAGCCGCATCCACCACTTTGGCTGAAACTTCAATGGCAATGAAATATGAGCTATGGATGGCTCAGTATGGGTGCGTTTCTGCAGACATATGCAGAAAAGGAAAGGCGTTTTCAAGATAAGCAAATCACACTTACAAGTTAGGCCTCAATGAATTCTCAAACCTTACAGATGAAGAACACCATGTTTGATACTGGATACAAACCCACAAGCTCATTGAAAAATAGTTCTTTCCAGTACGAAAACCTGACTGATGTTCCACCAACCGTTGACTGGAGGAACGAAGCAGCTGTCACCCCCATAAAATTCCAAGGTGTATGTGGTAAGATGAGCACCAAAACTCAAAGCTCCCTACCAAAACTAATTAGTTATATAATTTGCACATGAACATTATTTTGTGATCATTTATATAGGACGTTGCTGGGCATTTACAGCAGTGGCAGCTGTGGAGGGAATTACACATCAAAACTGGTAGCTTGATCTCACTGAGCAACAACTAGTGGGCTGTTCCAAAAATGGCGTCACCCAAGGTTGCAAAACTGGTAATGTGCTCAATGCCTTCGATTACATACAAACAAACGGTATCACCAGTGAAACAAGTTACCAATACGTAGGAAAGAATGAAACATGTGGCATTGTGAAGACAAAGAACATTGCTGCCTGTATTGCGGGCTACGAATCTGTGCCATCTGAAAGCGAGGAGGCACTGCAGAAGACTGTTTTCGATGCAACTGGTCACAGCTGCGGTTGAAGACAGACGAATGACATTCTGACACTCCAGTGGGGTATTTTCTGGAGGTTGTGGGATCACTTGACCATGGTGCTTTGGCGAAAATGAAGACGGCATTAAGTATTGGTTGGTCAAGAATTCATGGGGAGAAAACAGGGGCGAGGGTGGCTACATGAGATTGCGTAAAGACATTGGTTTTCCAGAAGGTCTTTGTGGCATTGCCATGTATGCTTCCTAGAGATGTGGTACACAATGTGGTATGAAAATTGGGATAAGCCTAATATTTTTCTTATGATTTGCTCCGATTATACCTCCATAGACATCGGGTGAATGATGATTTGAGCCAATTATGCCTGCATAGATAGACTTGGATGTCCAGTATCCAATGCTAGCCAGCTCATTTTCCTGTGTAAGTTGTGGATGCAATCAAATTAATGTAGGGAGAGAAATACCTAGGAAACAAAAAGACACCTGGGATTTAATGAAGTTTTATAACATTATATATTGTTGAATTAGGTACAAAGTTTAAAAAGCATTACATGATTGTATGTACGTTTGGTGTTTGGTGATTGAAACTGGACATGTCTTTACAAGATGACACTTCTTTTTTATGTTCTATTATTGAAAATTTTGAAGATGTGTGAGTATGCTGGCTTGATATGTCATTCTATTGTTGTATATTAATTAGCATCCTTAACTTGAACACCAAATTCACGTCAAGGATTGGATTATTCTGGCTCGATTTTCAAAATTTTATGACCAACATCAATCCACAATTCCACATGAGCATGGTAGAGAATTAAGGATATTGCAGACTGCTGGAAACACTTGGGAGAGTTTCAGTCTTGTCACAAATTAAGGCTGAAACTCCTTCAGCAATTGGTATTGTGTTAGGCCATCCCCAATGGGGGCTCTATTTGGGGCTCAACCACAACAATGCTCTCATAAATACAAATTCTCCTTAAAAAAGCATCTTTAATGGTGCAAATTCAAGGCTCTAAAACTTGAAGCCCAACCGGAGTACTAGCTAAATATATATGTTTGGTTGAAGCCCTTGAAACCAAGTGGGTCTCATAAAGAGAAAAGCTGTAGCCCGCATTTTTTGGTCTCTCACTTGCCTTGCGATGATTGTACAAAGTCATACTTGCCTTTTTATTCTTTGGCTTTTTATCACAAAAGGTCTCTGAAGTTTGCAAAACTATCAGATTCCGTCCTTTACGTTTTTTTGTGTCATTTGTGGTTCTTAAGGTTAATATGTGTACTCACAAATAGTCCTTCCGTCATGTTCCGTCAAAAAATCTGTTAGATTGATGATGTGACACACATGTGGGTCTCACATATCCAATGATATGATGCCACATGGATTAAATAAAAAACATACATTTGAAACTTATAAAAAATAAAAAATAAAACTTAAAAGAAATGAAAACATATTAAAAACCCAAAAAACAAAATCACCATCATCTTCTCCATCGCACTAAACCCCAACCCCCACCAGTCTTCCCCTTCCTCTCAAACCTCCAACAGCCGCACCCTATCCTCACCCACCCTCCGCACCACTGCCCCGCCCTCCTCCTTTTCTCTCCCTCTTTGTCTCTCTTCCCTCCTCTCTTTATTTGACAGCAACCAACCCTAAACTCCACTCCCCTCCTCTCCCCCACCCCCCCACCCCCCAAAAAAAACCAAACCCAGACAAGCACTAAGCCCACCCAACCCACTCCAGATTTGGCCTTACTAACCACCATCTCCTCCGGTGAAGGCCTCGATTTTACCAACGACTCTGAAGAAGGCAGCAGCAAAATAGAATCGAGTACCAAAATTTTATCCTTGAAAATTCACAAACAAGCAAGAATTCATGTAATTTCACCATATTTTTGTATTATATAAATAATTACAACATACAATTTTAGTCTTTGGTGGTTGAGATGAGATAGGCGGTGGGTGACGGGGAGTTCAGGTTTGGGTTGGCTGTTGTGGGTGTTGATTTGGGATAGCGGGTTGGAAGGAGGCTAGATGTGGGGGTTTGGTGCAATGGAGGAGGTTGTGAGTTGTGTTTTTTTTTTTTTTGGTTTTAAATTTTCTAAAGTTTTTTTAGTGGTTTTTAATTTAAAATTATTTTTTAAAATGTAATTTTTTATTTAATTCACATGGCATCATATCATTGGACATGTGGCACATGTATGCCACATCATCAATTTAACAGATTTTTAGATGGAGCCTAACGGCAAGGACTATTTGTGAGCACACATATCTTAAGAACCATAAATAACACAAAAACACATAAATGATGCAATCTGATAATTTTAAGATTACCCACTTTTTCAAAAGTTGTGGAACCAACGAATATAAATGGCTACAAGTGAGACCAACGGCTATAAACAACTATAGTCTTTTTTTCTTTCTTTTCTTTTTTAATAGATTTGCAACTCAATTCTTCCTATAAATATGCACCATATCCCTCATAATTTTAGGATCGGTTAGTAGTACCATAATGGGAATTCACAAACTCAACCAACAATAAATAATATAAAATATTAGTAAATTTAGCTTAGTCCCTTCAAAGTCATTTTTCTTCAACTACAACCCATCTCTTTATTTTTATTTGAATAAAATATATATAATAGAGTAATGAAACCAATGAATTAACGTGATTCAGCAATATGCCTATGTCCACGGGGCAACCATCAATATAAACTCGTCCATGACAAATAATGGGTACAACAAAAAAGATCTTATCAAGCCATGGCCCAAGGCTTGATGCACAAACAAGAGTACAAAACACCACACTATACGCTCAATACTTCTATCTCACTCACACACTTTAGAAGTGGTACACAATATCTCTCTCACTTGCTATTATGGAGTGGAACTCTCTTATGACATGTTTTTTAATCCGTAATTAGATTAGAAGGAATTGAATTAAGGAGGAGTTGGATTAAGGAGAATTAAATTCTGAATTCCTATTAAAGTTGTTTACTAAATCATATGGAATTGGGCGTAGGAATTGTACTAATTACTAAAATGTCCCTGTTGTTGGGTTAAAGTAGATGACAAATTTTAAAAATTTAAAATTGTGTGAGGATACAATGGATAAAAAAGATGAATTCATAATAAGTTAGTTCTCAAGGATTTAGAATATCACCTCCCACCTAAAATTGAATTCCCTCAAAATTAGGAATTTAGTTCCTAATTTTGTGTGAGCTCCACTTACTTTTTAATTATTTGATATGAAGTAAACACAAAAATCCTCTATACATGGAATTCAATTCCTAATGAGAATTTCAATTCATGATTAATAAACATACCATTATTTCTCTCTCACTCTCCCTCTCAACTCCTGGAGTGGAGTGGAATACTTGGCTTGATGGATTTTCCTGGAGTTCGTGGGACTGCTTGCTTGCATCTCACAGGCAGCCCACTCCCTCATTTCCTTCCCTTTGGTGCGACACAAGCACACCTTGCGTGAATAAGCAACGAAGGCTATCAACGTATGGAGAGAGAGACTTCAAAACCAGCCTAACCACTCGGTCAAAATGGCTCCACATCATTTCAAATCATGCAGTAGGCACTATCATTGCCTGCCAGCCGAAAGCACAAGCCATCATTTGTTGACAAACAAATAATCCTCCACATGGGAGGGACCACTTCCACAGCCACTGTGAATGCACAAAGCAAGCCACCAATTGAACATCCACCAACGTGTATCTCATGCACGCACATTTAGTCTACAATTCCATATCATGATTTAATCTGAGCATAGATAAATGATTTTTAGTGGCTACTTATAATTTAACGAGTCTTTTAAATTTTTAATTAATGCTAATTATTTTTATATTATTTTTTTAATAGAGATGAACTAATTAAATAAGAATTGGAGAGTATGATTGGAATTTAAATTTTATAGAGAGCTCCTAAAAATTTTTTTATATGTTTTCAGCTAAAATTTAACTAAAAAATAGAGAGCATTATTGGGGTCTATATTGGAAGAACCCTTCAATTTTCGAGGAAACAAAACAAAATATCAACTTAATATCACTACTTAAAACCCATGATAGTATGCTTTGCTTCTTCACAGCTAGCTTTCCAATATCACTACTTAAAACCAAAGCCAATATTACTTTGCGAACAATGGCTTTTGAGAAAAAACTTGTGGTCATTGCCCTATTCATCGTCTTGGGGACTTTGGCATCTCAAGCCACATCCCGCACACTGTCCGAAGCTTCCATTGCTGCAAAACATGATCAATGGATGACAAAGTATGGCCGTGTTTATGCGGACAATGCAGAGAAGGAAAGGCGTTTCGCCATATTCAAGAACAACGTGCAGTTTGTGGAGAAGTTCAACACTGAAGGGAACAAGACTTACAAGTTAGGACTGAATGAACATTCTGATTTGAGCGATGAAGAATTCCTCCGGCAGCGTACTGGATACAAAAGGGCCACTGAATTAACCTCATCCTCAAACACATCTTTCAGTTACAAAGACCTCAGCCCGACTGATGTTCCGCCTAGCATTGACTGGAGGGAGAAAGGAGCTGTCACCCCCATAAAGGATCAAGGAACATGTGGTAAGAGATCCACCTTCCTTATATTAATTACCTTCTTAACTCATCCATATTCTTTACTAAGTTTTGATGTTTTTGTTTTTGTATTATATATGTAGGCTGTTGCTGGGCATTTTCTGCAGTGGCAGCAGTGGAAGGGATTATCCAAATCAAAAGTGGGAAACTGATTTCGCTGTCCGAGCAACAACTTCTGGACTGTACCAGCGACTATGGCAACCAAGGATGCAATAGTGGTTGGATGCATCCTTCCTTTCAATACATCCAACAAAATGGAGGAATTGCCAGCGAAGAAAACTACCCGTACCAGGCTGTGGAGGGAACATGTGCCCCTAATCAGCCTGCTGTCCAGATCACTGGTTATGAACAGGTGCCTGCCAATAGTGAAGAAGACCTACTCAATGCTGTGTCCATGCAGCCAATCTCAATAACCATCGATGCTTCCGGGAACGAGTTTAAGCATTACCAAAGTGGGGTTTTCTCGCCCACAGATTGTGGGACGAATCAGAACCATGCTGTTACCGTCGTTGGGTACGGGACGACTGAGGACGGCATTAAGTATTGGTTACTCAAGAATCAATGGGGTGAAAGCTGGGGTGAAAATGGCTATATGAAAATTCTTAGGGATGCTGCTGCTGCCCCAGGAGGTGTCTGTGGCCTTGCTCAGTACGCTGTCTATCCGACTGCATAATCTATATATATTTATGTAGGCTATAGAGTCCATATCTAAGTGAGTTTATTATCATTAATGATTGGCTGTGAAAATGCCTGTATCGGCTAGGCAGGATATATTCTAAACAGCCAATAATATTATAAGGAAATGGCATTGATTAATACATGCAATTAGTCTCCAGGTTTCTCTGGAGCCCTTGATATAGTGCGTAATATGTAAATGCGGTAAATTAAACACTACTGCATTTTTAAAATTTTCCCGTACATACATTTTTAAATCAACAACCCAAGATGAAATTGAGACTCAAGAACTAATAACATGGGTTAGTACTTGTAGACGTGAGCCTTGTTAATTTTGACCCTTACGGGCTGGAATTAAGACTTATTTTCATTGGCGCTTTGACTGACCAATGTCACACCTTTTTCTTTCTTTTATCAGAAACCCATGTCAATTTATAGTCCCGTTTGAAAATATTTCTATTGGAAGTATATTGTCGGCAGACTTTTGTTGAAAATACTTTTATTTGAAGAAGTATATTCACATTTTATCAATAAAAAACCTAGGTGTCTTCATAAGAGTACATTTTTAAAATTTTCTGTTAAATCTTTTGACTATAGATGAATTGTAAGACACGATATTTTGGACTATTTAACAATATAATTAGTCCACTCCAAATATTTATAAATTCATCAAACATCAGTCATGATAATTGGTCTTTGCCCAATAGAAAAAAATAATAAATCAAGTCTCTATTTTCTCTGTTTTTTTCCCATTTGGCAGGGGAGGCATCAAAAATTTGCTCAACCACAAATACACTGTACACACATCATCATCCCTTTAGAGTCTACCATTTGCATTAAAATGAACGTTGGAAGCTTGCATTGCACCAGCACCAGTTTTGCAAATCTGAGTTAGACAGCAACTGCAACGATTTAGCATTCTTGAACATCAAATTCACATAAAGGACTGGATTGTGCTAGCTCGATGTGAAAGTTTGATGACCAAATTATAATCCACAATTCTAGACGAACACGGTAGCGAATTAGCGAATTAAGGATTGGGGACTGGAAAAACTTGGTCGATTTTTTAGTCACATCTCAAAAATTAAGGCTGAAACTCCTCCAGAATATAGTATGCAGGTATTGTACTGATCATAGTCTAAAATATCAACAATATCGACGTAATATCGAGGATATTATCGTTTTGTATTAGTTCAATCTAATTGAAATCCTCCAATTCATTCCGCCTGACTGCCCAAAGTCTTATTATGCATAAATTACGATGGATTACAGGACCGACGACCTCAAAAGACTCATTGGTCTTTGCCGAATAGAGAAAAATAACAAATCAAGTCTCTTTTTTCTCTGTTTTTGTCCCATTAGGCAGAGGCATCAAAAATTTGCTCAACCACAAATACACACATCATCATCCCTTTAGAGATCAAAGGAACGTTGGAAGCTTGCATTGCACCACCACTAGTTTTGCAAATCTGAGTTAGACAGCCACTGCAACGATTTAGTATTATTGAACATCAAAATCACATTAAGGACTGGATTGTTCTAGCCCGATGTGAAAGTTTGATGACCAAATTAATCCACAATTATTGACGAACATGGTAGGGAATTAAGGATTGGGGACTGGAAATTTTTGGTAGATTTTTTAGTCACATCTAAAAAATTAAGTCTGAAACTCCTCCAAAAAATAGTATGCAGGTACTTATTATAGTCTAAAATATCGATAATATCGACGAAATATAGAGGATATTATCGTTTTTTTGAAGTCAATGATATTTTGAAACGTATCCATACACATATCGTATAAATATCGATAATATTGGAAAATAAATATCGGAAAATATCGACGTCGATAATTTTTCTCACATATTAGGCAACATTTGGCTAAAATATCGCTATAATATCGATAATATCAAGATGATGAATACAATAAATTTTTTAAAGAGTTATTTACACTAATACCCCCCTGAGGTTTCTTGTGTTTTCACAAAACCCCCTCATGTCTAAAAAATTACACGAACACCCCTTTTTTGTTGATTGTTTGTCCAAAAATTGATGATTTCATAGAAAAAAAACTTATGCAAATGACAAAATTAACCTCGATGAAGTATATGCAATCTCAAAGGCAAACTTTGTTTGGAGAATTTTTTTTGTATAAAATCATCAATCTTCGGATGAAAAATCAATGGAAAGGAGTTCTGTGAAAAGAATTTAAAATCTCAATGGGTGTTCTTGTAATTTCTAAAACCTGAAAGAGTTTTGTGAAAAAGCCAAAAACCTCAAGAGTTGTTAGTGTAAATAACTCAAATTTGAACCTTATAGGAACTCTATGTGGTACTAAGCCACTCATGTATCTTACCATGCGATATATAATGTGTAAAATATTGTAGTAAATTATTATAAATAAATGATTATGGTCTATTTAATCTTTTTTCATTAATTATTACATATTTTCTACACTTGCAGTGTTTGTCAATTCGATATATAATCAACTTAAATCAGTTAAACCCATCATGCAATGCATTTCCTTCTAATTTTTTGTGATAAAGTAATAGATAATTGACTAAATAAACATCCTCCAAAGTTTCAAGAAAAAATTCCAAGTTTTTCTTACAATTTTCGTGGTTTTTATTCAATTTTTATCAATATCGATAATATTCCGATACTTCCATCGAAATTTCCGTATTTTTGAACTACTGGTATTTCCGAAACTATTGATATTTTAGACTTTGATACTTGAAGAAAGTTGAGATTTCACCCAAAAACTATCATAAAGAGGTGGCCCATTAATTAATGAAGATTACAATAATTAAAGCTTGGCTGCATGCATACTGAACCCCACCATTTGGAGTTCTTCGCATACAAATTGTTAGAACTTGCTGCGTGCTGATCATCTTCTATATATATAACCCACGATAGTATGCTTTGCTTCTTCACAGCTAGCCTTCCAATATCACTACTTGAAACCTAAGCCAATATAACTTCGCGAACAATGGCTTTTGAGAAAAACCTTGTGGTCATTGCCATATTCGTCGTCTTGGGGACTTTGGCATCTCAAGCCACATCCCGCACACTGTCCGAAGCTTCCATTGCTGCAAAATATGATCAATGGATGACAAAGTATGGCCGTGTTTACGCGGACAATGCAGAGAAGGAAAGGCGTTTCGCCATATTCAAGAACAACGTGCAGTTTGTGGAGAAGTTCAACACTGAAGGGAACAAGACTTACAAGTTAGGACTGAATGAACATTCTGATTTGAGCGATGAAGAATTCCTCCGGCAGCGTACTGGATACAAAAGGGCCACTGAATTCACCTCATCCGCAAACGTATCCTTCAGCTTCAGGTACAAAGACCTCAGCCCGACTGATGTTCCGCCTAGCATTGACTGGAGGGAGAAAGGAGCTGTCACCCCCATAAAGAATCAATTTAACTGTGGTAAGAGATCCACCTTCCTTATATTAATTACCTTCTTAACTCATCCATATTCTTTACTAAGTATTGATGTTTTTGTTTTTGTATTATATATGTAGGCTGTTGCTGGGCATTTTCTGCAGTGGCAGCAGTGGAAGGGATTATCCAAATCAAAAGTGGGAAACTGATCTCACTGTCCGAGCAACAACTTCTGGACTGTACCCGCGGCTATCCCAACCAAGGCTGCAGTGGTGGTTGGATTCATTCTTCCTTTGAATACATCCAACAAAATGGAGGAATTGCCAGCGAAGAAAACTACCCGTACCAGGCTAAGGAGGGAACCTGTGCCGCTAATCAGCCTGCTGTCCAGATCACTGGTTATGAACAGGTGCCTGCCAATAGTGAAGAAGGCCTACTCAAGGCTGTGTCCATGCAGCCAGTCTCAATAACCATCGATGCTTCCGGGAACGAGTTTAAGCATTACCAAAGTGGGGTTTTCTCGCCCACAGATTGTGGGACGAATCAGAACCATGCTGTTACCGTCGTTGGGTACGGGACGACTGAGGACGGCACTAAGTATTGGTTACTCAAGAATCAATGGGGTGAAAGCTGGGGTGAAAATGGCTATATGAAAATTCTTAGGGATGCTGCTGCCCCAGGAGGTGTCTGTGGCCTTGCTCAATACGCTCTCTATCCGACTGCATAATTTATATATATTTATATAGGCTATAGAGTCCATATCTAAGTGAGTTTATTATCATGAATGATTGGCTGTGAAAATGCCTGTATCGGCTAGGCAGGAGCTAGCAAATATATTTATATCCAACTACATCATGAATAAAATAAAATAAATTATGAATTAATATCCCATGTGCAAGATATATTCTAAACAGCCAATAATATTATAAGGAAATGACATTAATTAATACATGCAATTAGCCGCAGCCTTTGTTAAAAGTGTGTTTTTTTTCCCCTTTTACATAGTAAACTATGTACGTAGGACATCAGACTGATATAGTGCGTAATATGTAATGCGGTAAATAAAACACTACAGCATAAGTTGGTATTCAAAAATTGGTGATTATAAGAAACATATGGTCGAGTTTTTAAAATTTTCCCGTACATAAATTTTTAAATCAACAACCAAGAAGTAATATGGTTTAATGTTTTACATAATTCCTGTACTTGATGAAATTGAGAATCAAGAACTCATAACATGGGTTAGTACTTGTAGACGTGAGCCTTGTTAATTTTGACCCTTACGGGCTAGAATTAAAACTTATTTTCATTGGCGCTTTGACTGACCAATGTCACACCTTTTTCTTTCTTTTATCAGAAACCCATGTCACTTTATAGTCCCGTTTGAAAATATTTCTATTGCAAGTATATTGTCGGCAGACTTTTGTTGAAAATACTTTTATTTGAAGAAGTATATTCACATTTTATTAATAAAAAAACCTAGGTGTCTTCGTAAGAGTACATTTTTAAAATTTTTTGTTAAATCTTTTGACTATAGAGTTTCACCGTTTTACGAGGAATTGTAAGACATGATATTTTGGACTATTGTACAATGTAACAAGTCTACTCCAAACACTTATAAATTCATCAAACATCAGTCATGATACTAGTTTTTTTCTTTTTTCTTTTCAAGGTCCTGATAATTAGTTCAATCTAATTGAAATCCTCCAATTCATTCCGCCAAACAGCCCAAAGTCTTATTATGCATAAATTACGATGGATTACAGGACCGACGACCTCAAAAGACTCATTGGTCTTTGCCGAATAGAAAAAAATAACAAATCAAAGTCTCTTTTTTCTCTGTTTTTGTCTCATTTGGCAGGGGAGGCATCAAAAATTTGCTCAACCACAAATACACACATCATCGTCCCTTTAGAGTCTACCATTTGCAATGAAAGGAACGTTGGAAGCTTGCATTGCACCACCACTAGTTTTGCGAATCTAAGTTAGACAGCAACTGCAATGATTTAGCATTCTTGAACATCAAATTCACATCAAGGACTGGATTGTGCTAGCTCGATGTGAAAGTTTGATGACCAAATTAATCCACAATTCTAGACGAACAAGGTAGCGAATTAAGGATTGGGGACTGGAAAAACTTAGTAGATTTTGTAGTCACATGTCAAAAATTAAGGCTGAAACTCCTCTAGAATATAGTATGCAAGTATTGTATTGATCATAGTCTAAAATATCGATAATATCAACAAAACATTGAGGATATTATCGTTTTTTTGAAGTCAGTGATATTTTGGAACGTATCTATACACATATGCATATCTCATGTGCAAGATATTCTAAACCACATATGCATACAACAAGTGTAGTGCAGTTTGTCACAAACCAATAATATTATATGGAAACGGTATTAATACATGCAATTAGTCGCCAGGTTTCTCTGGAGCCCCTGTTAAAAGTGTTTGTGTTTGCCTTCCGCATATCACATGTGAACAAACAGAAAAGAAGTCAAAAGAAGAAGATAACGTGCGAGTGCCAGAAAAAAAAAACCAGCCCTATATATATGAGATGGACAAATATTGTATAATTTTGCTGTTTGATTTGACTCATCTAAGTCATATTCTAGGCTAAGACTTCATTGCCCTGTCATGCTCACTCGGCTTAGAAGACTATAGTCGTCCTTAATTATCTCGAATAAGTTAGTAGGAGGGACCAGGACCAGGGACAGGACCAGACCAGCGAGGATTTGTGAATTATTTATGTCAGCTTATTGTCATGTCATTATTCAATGTTTGATGACATTGATGACAGGTTTTTTTACGATGATGTTGCATATGTTGGTAGGTGCGGCCTTTTTCTTGTTGAAAATAACTAAGAAAAACAAAGGATAAAGAAGGCTAATATGGAAAAGTCTGGCCTGACTGATTCCACCTAGCCGTGCACTGAAGACGGTTACCCATACCAGAGTCTGGATGGAACTTCTGGTCATGAAGAGAGGTGCCTCCCAATAGCGAAATCGACTTACTCAAGGCTGTGACCGCGCAACCTGCAGTTTCCGTTGCCATTGCCGGCACAGGATTAGCCTCTCGGCATGAGGATGCCCCAGAAGGTGTTTGTGGCCTTGCTCAGAAAGCTTCCCATCAACAAGGCTTTCTGAATTATACGCTTATTGTCATGTAACTATAAAATCTTGTCGACTTCACCTATAGCTGTAGACCGAACCCAAGACTACCAGATTCTCCTTTTTCATATTTATGCAGAATTACTATTATTGGTTGTGAAAATGCCCCATCTTGTACTAGCTAATGTACTCTTGACAAGATCTGCACATAAGTGTGAAGTGTAACAACAAAACAATATTGTTTGTGAAAGCAATCACCAGGTTGATGGGGCATTTTCACAACCAATATTGTTTTGTTGGAGCCCCTATTAAGAGTGAGCCTTCCATTTGGGTCCTGACATACATATACTGGCATAACTAAGAATGAATTCAGACAACAAAATTAACAGGACACAGTGAATATGCAAAATGGGCTTGGACAAACAAAAGCCTTTCTGATTGAAACAATACAGAAGGGATATCATGTGAAATAAGTTTGAAATTCTGCCAATGTTCACAAGAACCAGCTATTAGACATCATTACATTTCATTTCATTTCATTTACCTGATAAACTGAATACGAAAAAGACACAATCAGGCACGTTTTCCACTGTTGGGATTGGTCTTCGTGCAGAGGATCTTCCGTCCCTTAGCACGTCGGCGCTTCAACATTGCTCTACCGCCAGTGGTTCTCATGCGTCTGCGGAACCCATGAGTTCGAGCCAAAGATTTCCGGGACCTATTTCTCTTGGTTAGACACAGAGCAGCCTTCCCAGCCCTCACCACTAAGCCAGAGCCTCTTCTTCTTCCAACCCCAATACTAGAACCCAAATCCAACCCAAGAGATAAACCTTCAAGTTGAAAAAATCAATTTTAGATCAAGGCCTTTGCTAGGAGGAAAATGACATAGTATTATCATTTTGGTATCCTGTGAGACCAACAAAGTAGTCACATATTCATCTAGAAAAAAGAAAAACCTACCAAAATATCTAACCATTTCTATCTCTAATTCACTACTATTCTGTATGTCATCTTTTGATTAGCAATTGAAGTACTTATGTTGCTTTACTAAGCAAAACTGCTTATAAGCAAGAAATTACTTTCATGAAGCTAGAGTGCCTGACCAAACCAAAAATCAACAAAATTTCAAAAAAAAACAAAGGAATGCGAATTTACAACCAAATTCATAAACTAAGAAGAACCATCACAATTTAGGCCGCACAAAATCCCACAATTTGAACTTAGAGACAAATTCAATAAAATTTACATCAATTCACAATCTTGGGCAAAAAGAGAAATCAAGCATCAAACTTTGTTACCTGAAAACGAGGAAGGGAAAGAGAGAGAGGAGGAAGGAACGAAGGAGCAGTGAAGCAACGAAGAACGAGGGGTGGCAGCGTTTAGGGACACAGAGCTCTTCCTGGGTCTTGACCCAGTGAGGAATGTGAGAGAAGCACAAGGTGTGGAGGCTTGCTGTATGCCTCTACTTGAAAGGCAAGGTGACAATGACATTGCTGTTATTGAAGCCATTATTTCTTCTTCTTCTTCTTCGTCTTCGGTTCTTTCTTTCGGTGTTATCCCCAAAGACGAAGATGAGGTTTTTTTGCCTTCGCCTTATCCAGTGTCTCCCGCACAACTGGTTTGGATTGGACCCTTCCGAGTCGACCGGTTTTTTTAAACTTAAAACTCACTGGACTGGACCGGCCCATTACTGCCGACGATTGAAAGACAGACAGTGCCTTTCGCGGCCCAATTCCTAGGACGAAATACTAACACACTAATAATATATATAAAGTATATTGCCAGTAGTATATCAAATGGGGATGTAGCTCAAATGGCAGAGCTAGATTACGGATTCCTATTGAAGTTGTTTACTAAATCATATAGATTGAGAGGAGTTAGATTCGGATTTCTATTAAAGTTGTTTACTAAATTATATGGAATTGGGGTATGAGTGGTACTAATTACTAAAATGTCCTCGTTATTGGGTTAAAGTATACGATAAATTTGAAATTTTGAAAATTGTGTGAGGATTTAATGAGTTAAAAAGATGAATTCTTAATATGTTAGTTTTCCAGGAATTAAAATACCACATCCCATCCAAGAATTGCATTCCTCCAGAATCATGAATTCAATTCCTAATTTTGTGTGGAGCCCACTTATTTTTCAATTCATTGATGCGAGAGTACACGCAGAAATCCTCCGTATGTGGAATTCAATTCCTAATGAAAATTCTAATTCCTGATTAATAAACACACCATTAGTTTATGTCACATATGGATTAGCAGATACAATAAAATTCTAATAACACATTGGATCACAAAAGCTCCAAAAGTTGAAACTTGAATATGTATTGTTTTTTTTATTACAAGAGATAGTTTAAATTCAAGGGAATATCATTTTCCCTTAATTCGGCAAGTCAATATCATTTTCCCTTGAATAGGTATCATTTTCAAACCTGAGACTTTTTCTCTGCAAGCCAATGTCATTTTCCTCTAAGCTACATTATGAAATGTAAATTAATTAAGACTGTAATTATGATACAGGTGTTGTTGGCTAAAAGGTTGGTGGTTGTGGTTATAAATGTGGGTATCCACTAGTTTTCCAACTAAGACACAAACCAAACCAGTGCCCTGCATATTTTTGCACGACTTGAAAGCAAATGCAGCCAATTCACCATTAATATCAATTTTGTAGGGTTCTGGTGTGAGGTTGGCCAAAATGTGCATGCCCCAATTCCATGTCAGTTGAATGGGCAAAAGCAAACTACGATAAGGAAATCAAGTGGACCTTGCCATTCAGACTGTTCATTCACTCCACCTGTTGCCCACCCAACACCTTCTATATATTGGATACAAATATCGTCACCAAAGTTTCCACCCACTTAATTCTGCACTACTATAAAAAATTCAATCATATCATCATCATCATGAAATTGTCGACACACTATTTTCACATAATATTACTAATTCACTTATTTAATTATAAAATTATTGATATAATATTATTAATTCACTTATTTTATTATTACGAAGACACTAGTATAACAAAAAAAATGTGTTAATCATGTGAAGTGCATCTCTTTGAGCTTTGCAGGCAACAGTACATTTGGTCCTGAAAGGCTGCTAGTAGGGGTCCCCTAAGACAAGTTGTGCAAGCCAACTATACAAATCCACTTATGATTTCGTGTCTCTCTCTCTCTCCTTCGCTCTATCTCACTCAATTTTATGAAGTCCCAAAGAGGCTAATTATCAAAGAGGCTAATTAATCTAGTAAACCCTCGTTTTCCAAGCCTGTGCCGTGTAAAGATTGCTAATTAATTACCAAGTTGTTGGAGGGTTTACTATTTTGAGATATAGACATTAGAAACTTCTTGGTAAAAAAATTATAAAAAAAACCACAAACGAACAAATGATAGCAGAGAGAGGCAAGAAGCCCCCACCTATAACAGTTTCGATTTTAAATATATGTGTTTGGTGACCTATTTTGAAGGGTGAGCGTGAGATTGAAGAAACTAGAAGACCAACTAGAAAGGCCGATGACAATGAAGGGTTGGAAAATCCATTTCCCAATTGTTTGGTTTCATTTCATCTTCAACTCTCTCAACGTAGGAACCCACCACATTGTCTTTGTGCCTGGAAAAGGTAAACTTCTTTCAGCTTCCAAAAGCAACCAGTTTTGATCCACTTGTGTTATGCTGAGTGTCATTGAATGGAATGTAATGGCATTTGTTAGTGCTATTGGTCACTATTGCTCCTCATGATAGCGTTAAGAGGATTTCACTTAATAAATCCATTTTAATGTCGGCAGAAAGATCAGGACATCACCATGACCAACTCTTTCATCATCATCATATCATCTCTAGTGTTTGTTCCTTCACTCATTTTAAAATATGAAGATTCCCATCAACTGGAAACAAGACAGGGTTGTTAAAAAAAATCCAAAGAAAGAAAGATAGAAACCCTTCAACAGCAGCTACCTTACCAAGAAAACTCCAAAAATAGTTTAGGGGGGTCATTATTAATTTGAGTGATGAGATTCAACGAATGAAGACTTTTAGCTTTTCAAACACTCTAAAATGGAGGTTTAGATAGATCTTTTGCAAAAGCACTTACCAAATGTGCAAAACGCTTCCCGCCGTGGTTAACTTAAAGCACCTAAATGAAGACTGCTTTTGGTAACCTACTACAGAATTCCATTACTAACCATTCCAGCATGGACTTTTTACCTATCTCATGCAATAGCTTGAGAACTCAGTTTGGAGAGAGAGTCATGGGACTAACCCAAGGTGGGCCCAACTTGAGGAATGGGACTAAGCCTCTCTGAGAGCAGAATGTTTTGAATTCTGGCCCTAAAGAAACTCAGAAGAAAGTGTAGTGGTGGGCCTGACTGGGAAGATCAGCCTGATATTTTTTACTTTGTGGTTTTTAGTTTTCTAAATCTCTGGGGTTTGGGGACAAAGTTAGATGCAATATCCAAAATAGATAAATCAAACCCCACTATAATATAATGAAATGAAAGTGAACAGAACTTCGGAACCCACCCCTTTGGTTCACTCCCTTGTTGGTTTCAAATTATTCAGTGTTCTGCTTATGAATTATTTTTGGCTTTTGATTTTTGATTTGTTGTGGTTTAAGTGTAGCAGATGGCTTTGTCAATCCTTTATAGATTTTTATTTTTGCATGAGAGAAGTCTTATCTCATCTCATCTCATTGACACATGAACCACACAGACACAGAATACAATCTTAAATTTGGCATCAGAAGCACTTTTCCTGACTTTTAACTTGTCTTAAATTTGTTTTCTTTCAATTTCATGGAATATTGTCCACAATATAACCAGAAAGGGAAAAGTCATAGCATGGGTTCAGTTCCCATGGTTCAAACTGAATTGTATTTTTGCCTACAACCAAAGAAGGAAAAATAAGGCTACAATGGTTGGCAAACAAGAACTTTTAATTTAATGGTTTGTTTTAGTCACTTGTTCTCCCACCAAAGAGTGGCTCGTTTGGGAATGTTTATGTAGAAATCACTTCTGTTCATAAGTATTTTCTTAGAAGTGCTTCTATCATAAGAAAGTAAAACAAAATTATTGAAAATCTAAGTGATTACCTGAAAGCACTTATAAGTTTTTCAAACAAGCGCTATCAGAAGCGCTTTTAATTTTTAACTCTTCCCGAAGAACTCCCACTCCCGCACGCCTAAATATCTTCATCTAGAAATCTTTGTTTTTATTATCTATTATTAAGGTGCTATTTTTGTATTATTTGTAAAATGGACCTAACAGCAGCAGGCACATCAGATGTGTCTGTCTATTTTATGTATTGGAAAAAGCGTATGTATAACTGTTCCATCATACATGTACATTGACACATGATTTTACCATGTGATGTCAAATTGCAATTTGAGAGTACGAACAGCACAACACAGGTTTTTATGCTGTGAGTCCGTGACATGCAGACCTACGGGAATGTAAGAGAAACTTTTTCTCTTTTCTTGAATTAATAATAATAATAATTCCCAATTGCACTATTTCCGAATCCTTCCAAGTTTTCCCAACTCACATCAGAAAAAAAAGAAATATTTATATCAATTAAATTTTCATATCCTCTGGCTCAAACAAAACCATGTGAACCGCCGAAGCCAAACCTCTCCTTCCTAAATTCCTAATATTTCAAAGCTAGAGAGCTTACTATAAAAACCCACACACCACATACATCTTTCTCTCACACTCTTCTTCTTCACAGCTCGTGAATGCATGTGTAAAATCCAAAATGGGTTTTAGGCTCCAAGCTCTGTCATGCCTTGTAGCTCTTCAAGTTCTGGTCTTGTTTTCGGGTGAAGCAAGCTCTGCAGGACATGGACATGGACATGGCACCAGAATTTCCAGACAAAGAAAGCAAGCCACTGGCTGCAATCTGTTCCAAGGCAATTGGGCTTTTGATGCTTCTTCTTACCCCCTCTATGATTCTTCCAGCTGTCCCTTCATAGATCCTGAGTTTGACTGCATCAAGTATGGCAGACCTGACAAGCAGTTCCTCAAGTATGCTTGGAAGCCTGACTCTTGTGACTTGCCCAGGTACCCTATCATATGCTATAATGCTACATTTAATTATAAAATGTGTCTCGCTTAATTTATAATTAGTAAACTAATTATTTTTTGTTTATTGTAAAAGGTTTGATGGGTTGGATTTTCTGAGGAGATGGAAGGGGAAGAAGATAATGTTTGTGGGTGATTCACTGAGTCTCAACATGTGGGAATCGTTGTCTTGTATGATCCATGCGTCGGTGCCTAATGCCAAGACCACCTTCAAAAAGGGCTATTCTGTGAACTTTCAGGTGAGTGAGAGAGAGAGAAGAGAGAGAAAGACAGTCAGACTGGCTTTTTTTCTTTTGTTTCAAAATTCCATTTCTCTCACTGCATGACTGTCTTCATATTTGTCTGTCTCCTCGTAATTATTTTCTTACCTTATATTATATTTTATCTTGTTTCCTTTTGTCTCTTTCCCCAACATGTTCCGCTCTTTTTATAAAGTTTTTGGGAGTTCAAGTCCTCCATACTATGCTGTTCTCCACTGTTATATTAATCTATTTTCTGGCAAATTTGATTTTCTGTTAAGTTATGCCAAACTTGCAAACTATATAATAAATGTTGATAGTTGCTTCAATTATTTGTTGATTTAATTGGTTTACATTGCTTTTTTTATACTGGAAGGAAAGCCTGGAGCTAGTAAATGTAAATGATAAACCCATCATTGTGTAGCAGAAGGTTCCAGTTGTGGGGTTGGTGGGGAATGAGAAAAATAAATAAATTTTAAAGCCAAACTTTGTCCTATTTTTTTCCCTCTTTAAGTTATTCCAAACTCTTTTTCGCCTTTTGTTTAGTAGTTGGTAAAGAAAAAGAAAAATATGTAGAAATCAATCAAAGCAGCTAATTAGAAACTGCAGGTATAAAAATTCATGTTCCCTCTTGAGATTTTTTTCATTTATTGTCTTCCTTTTTCTGGTGGGAGAAATTCCAAAGAAGAAAACATTTATTTTGAAAGCCTACCAGTTGGTGATGTCTAGCTTAGAAAAGTATGGGTGAAAGCTTTATATGATCTTCATGAACTTAACCAATTAGTCATTAGAGCCAAAATTCGTAGCCTACCAGTTTCCACGTAGATCTTTTAAAGCCATGAACGTTTACAGGCTGTGATCAGCAACCAGGCAACCTGTAGTCTCTTGTAGTCATTTGTGGGCCGCCTTCTTCAATCATTTGTCCTGTAATCGGGGGTTGCAATAATTCAATTCACAAAGTGCTCCATGTTGAATTTTGCATTTTATCAAAATTTATTCAAAATAATTGCTCATAAACCAAATTTAAAGCATGCATGTGGTTGCTTGTAGTATTTTTTTAGTTTCCTTGTGATGATATCCTCTGGAAAATATATAATGATGTAGACAATAAGTGCTTTTGGCGACAGCGCTTTTTGCATACTACCAGCCATTTCATTGTTGCCATATTATTTGGAGGTCTTGTTGATTGAATCTAAAAGGAAGATGGGTTATGTTATATGCAGGACTATGGAGTGACTTTGTTTATGTTCCGCACACCATACCTTGTAGATATAGTCAGAGAAAACGTTGGCCGTGTCTTAAACCTGGGTTCCATCAACGCTGGAAATTCATGGAAAGGCATGGACGTGTTGATCTTCAATTCCTGGCATTGGTGGACCCATACAGGCAAATCTCAGCCGTACGATTCCAACCCTTGATCTTTTCTTTTCAATTTTTCAATTGAGGAATCTTAGGCTGTCTTCTCTAGTGAGCATGATCGTGAACTACCGTTGATATATTATGAGTTCTGTTTTTGGATGTCTGTGTTGTGCAGATGGGACTATGTTCGGGATGGGACAAACTTGTACAAAGATATGGATCGTTTGACAGCATTTTATAAGGGGCTCTCCACATGGGCTAAATGGGTTGACTCAAATGTTGATCCTTCAAAGACCAAAGTCTTCTTCCAAGGGATTTCTCCAACCCATTATCAGTAAGTGTAAATCAAAGTGGTAGATTTGATCACACTAATTTGTGTGACTTATAATTAACAACCTCATTGTTGCATTGAACCAGGGGGCAGGAATGGAATTCTCCGAAGAAGAATTGCTATGGAGAACTTGGACCTCTATCTGGAGCAACATACCCAGCAGGGCCACCTCCAGCTTATGCTGTTGTAAATAAGGTGTTAAGCACGATTAAGAATCCGGTTTACTTGCTCGACATTACGACACTCTCACAATTAAGAAAAGATGCTCATCCCTCAACTTATAGCGGTGACCACTCCGGCAACGACTGCAGCCACTGGTGCCTACCTGGGTTGCCGGATACTTGGAACCAACTCCTATATGCAGCTCTCATCATGTGAAGGTCAACCATACTGAGCAACAGTAGCAACCATTTTAGTTTCCTTTCTTTCTATACATTGCTTGCATAGTCAGGGGGTTTAGAATTTCAGATTCACTTCGATTGGTAAACGACAATAAGGTGGCAAAATCAGTTGTAAATTGATTGGTTTAATTGACCAGAAAAATGGTTTGGAGTTCGTAGATAGACAGAGAAGAGATGGAGATTTAAGTGAGTGTATGTGTGATTAGAGAAAGCAAAAACACTCGTCTTAGAGTAACTTAAGTCATTGGCTAGTTTGAACTTTCTTGTTAATTTGCTCTGTGATCTAATTAAAGAAATGTACATGTGGAGATTTCCAGCATTGTGGTCAATATTGGTCTTTTCTTTTAAGCTCTTGAATGTATGAAGATGCTTCCAATAATGATATAAGATCAACAGCTAGCATTATATTATTGGTCCGCAATTTCAGCCAAAGGCTTACGTGATTTCAAGAAAGTTCACTATTTTTCCTTTTTGATATGAAGATAGGTAACTATGTTTCAAATGGAGATCACAAAACGGAATGAAACGAGATGACAAGCAAATTATGATGGTTAATATCATTAGAAATTTATGCTGGAAGCAATTGTCTATAGCATTACCTTGAATTCCAATTATTCAATACGCATAGAAGACCAAGCATATAGAGACACCATGATTGTCAAAATAATCATCAGCCACAAATGATGTAAGGCAGACAGCTCTTGGTACCAAAAAAAAAATCAAAGCTACGTTGATGGACGCAGGCATTCCTCTCACTGTTGAAGACTGTGAAGCACCAGCCATGGTCCTCCTAAGAGGGTTCTGCAACAATAAGAGATATTGAACTTCGGCTATCAGTTGAATGGCAATTCACCATAGAATAAACAAAATCCCGGTGCTGGTAGGGAAAAAACAAAAATAAACTATCTGCATCTTATGTGGAAAAGGAAAGTGAAAACAAACCTTAAAACCACTCTGGTGGGGAATTGGAGGAAAGAAGAAGCTAGTAACCAATGTAGACTGCGGCATTCACTATATAACAGTCGTCATTCTTATCTCCCATTTCTTCCACGCACACACCACTTGAGCATATCAGTCCGCCATCCACAACTTCAACTTTCACAATTTTTCCACTGCAATTAAGTTTTAGGGGGAAGATAAGGCAAAAACAATGTCAAAAAAGAATGTGTGGACTGTGGTTTCAACATCATTGCATTGCATTGTAAAAGAGAGCATTTGCATATCTACACAGTGGATAAACCCAAACAATTGGTTTGCTAGCTCGGTGCATTCTTAGGAAGTTGTCAAGAAGCACTCACAAGTTATTAACAACTCAAGTTACAGTGGGTAAACCCAAACAATTGGTTTGCTAGCTAAGTGCATTCTTAGGAAGTTGTCAAGAAGCACTCACAAGTTATTAACAATTCAAGTTTTTGCAAGCAGAAATGTACATGCCGTGACTAGACCAAGTCAAAGTTCACAACCAATGAGCACTTGGGCGCATCCCTTATTCTATAGTCTGTAAGCTATGCTCAATGCGAATTGGAGTAGAAGTTGGATATTAAAGAGAAGTTTCCCACATTTGGAGGGGAATAATCCTACTGGACAGTATTGAAATAGATTTCATAGCTTCTTCCAAGAAAGAAAGTTAACCATACAAATTCTCCATCATGCTAAACTAGTAGAGCCATTTCAAAGCTCCTTGATATAATTCCTGTTGAACAAGGATTATAGCACCAGCAAAGGTCTTAATGCAAAATGATTATAGCCACTTAAAACTTCAAACATTTGATTTCACTAACAGGCACAGTGGTAAACACCGGTAAGATTGATTGATTCTATAAAAGCGAAAGATATGGTTACCCGTGAATGCTGCCAAATTGTCAATGAATTTGGCAGTACACAACTTAGTAGAAGAGATAGGGTAAAGTTTCAGCTAGGGAAAGTTCACACATCCAGATTCATAAAGTGAAGATACTCACTAAGGAAAGACTGATTTGACCCTTTCGACATCCAGTGACGGTTGGAGTAAACGAGGCACACCCAGCTTGATCTCTAGTTTCATCTCCTCAAATGTAACACCGGGTATTGACCCTGCAGCAGTTGAACTTTATGATTACTGAGTACTAATGAAACAAATTCCATAACAATCCTCCTAATGCGACTACCATAATCCAACACAAGATAATGTAATAAAGTAAATCATCACATAAGGTAACCTACAGCATCAACCTGAATTTGCCAAAACCGCAATGCTCTAACCATTTACCAACACATAACATGTATTCACAAAACAACATTCAACAGTATTCAGTATTTAGGCTAGCAAATGCAGCATAAAAGAAACAGCCAGTATGCTAATAATTTAGTTGTCTTGCCACTAAAATTTAAAAAGGCATATGATCATATTACCTCTTCGAAACGCAGGGATTGAATTAGAGGAGATGGCATCTCTGCAAGCCCGCATTGCTGCAGCGGTAACGTCTTGGCTATAACACAAAATGTCATCAAACTACATATTTACCAAGCTACTTCCTTTAATTAAAAGCTCAAATTTTTTATACTTCAACGCATGAAATTCTCAAATGGGCAATCATCAAACGTGGCAAAAAGAGCGAGAAGAGAGTCAAAGGGGAAAAGGAAGCTGACCCATGTTGGTCGTAGCCCACGCCCATCTCCACGAACAGGAGCTTCATAGGTGGGGTTGAGACGCCGGTATCACTTTGCTGGGCTTCCATGGAAGCTGATGAGGCTTTGATTTGGCGTGAGAACCGAGGGGCTCGAAGAGAGGACTGGTTTGGGGTTAGAGTGAGAAGTAGGTGTGAAGCTAGTGATGGGTAATGCTTATTAGTATGATAAGTAAACGCAGCAGATGAAGAAGAAAGTGGCAGATTTAGAAACAAGCAGATCGTCATCTTCTTTGCCCAGAGCAAACTAATTTTCGTCGCCCCGACATGATTAGCACCGCCTCTCTCAACGGACAAAGCCGGCCCTTTTTTTTCTTCTTTTTTTTCTTTTCTTTTTCAAGCAGGACAGATTATCCAATAATAATAATGAACATTTTACCAAATGTAAAAATAAATTTTTTATAAAAAAACAAAAGAAAAAAGAAAGAAGCATTTTCTTTATTTTATGCAATGGGATTGTGTTCAAATTATAATAGGGCTAGCAACAATTAGGTATCGAAATCAACGTAAATTATATTGTTGTTGCAATCTGAGACCTCATTCAATCTAATAAGGACAACTATCACTTGACCAAAGATTAATTGAAAAGAAATTATTGAATTGGTTACAATAAATATGTGAATATCCCTACATATTTTTAGTAAGAAAGTATCAAAGATTGATAACGTGATAAGAAAAAGTAAGGTGGATCTTATTCGTGATTGAAGGAGAGAGTCACGAAGTTGTAGCATACAGCATTCTTTTACAAGCTATATTTATACATGTTAGTTCTGGGTAGGAACATTAAAATCGATACCCAAAGCAAAATCTATCCGAGCAGGCGTAGAAGATGAGTAATAATAATATGAATAAAATTATGAATGTAGGCGCATATGGCGCTATAGCCATTGTATTCACAAACACAATGTTTCTGTCCTTCCTTTACTTACAACAAAAACCCTCAGAGCAATTTTCTGAAGCTGAGCTTGCTACAGATGGATGATTGTTAGCACGGTGTAGACCTGCATACAATTTTTTGCTGTTGCTGGTTTTGGCATTGTACATGGCATGACCTGACTTTATCTCTCAACACCTGGAATGCTCTCATCGTTTCTGCATCGAAACCCCCAGCAAACTGCAGCGAATAATCACGTCACTACTCGAAAGAATGTGAAATGTCTGGACATGGTAAAAGGATGCTGTTGAAGTGATGAGTATTTTTACCTGATGTACACGGAAGGCAAATCGAACACCTTGAACTATCAGCTCTTCTTCTTCGGGGCCACCTCCTACTATTTCAAGCTCAGCAGAGACTCTTTTCATGTACTTCATTGCCAATTTCACGGATGCCAGCTTGATCTATGAATTTTTCATGTACATACACTATTATTTTCAGTACAATAACAAGCTAACTAACTAGCATTGTTGGTGCTATAAATTACATCCTTCTGGATTTAAGAGCCTTAAACAATTTTGCATCCCCATTTACTATATTCATTATACTACCTAACACAACATTTATGCTGCAAAAGTTAGAACAACCGGAAAAGAAAAAGATTTGTAATTCAGATATCATGAACTTAGGATACTACTACCACTAGCAATATACTGTAGTAATATTATTAATTAATTGTACTGAAGTTGGCTGCAGTTCAATTATTCTACTAATTCAATCCAATATAATCCAATTCAATTCAATGGTCAGGGGACAGTCTCCAGACAAAACATATTATATGTAGAAAATGGGTGAGAGAGAGAGAGAGAGAGAGTCTTATTTGCTTCTTTACACCTATAAATATAAAGTCAACATGGAATCTTACTTGCTTCCCTACTTGTATAAACTCCGAAATGAAAAAGTGAAGAAGACAAAACATATTGTATATAAGAAATCTGGGAATTCACATGTGCGCATGCAGGCGTGGGAATAGAAAATGAGAGGAAATCTTAGCTATACTTTCTTCATCTTGTGACCCCTACTACGCTAGATCACATGGTAGACTGTGTCAAAAAGATTTCTCAACTATCTTACACGTCTGTGATTTATTAAAGGGTACCCACCTAAAATCCATAACCAATAAAAAAAAGATGGGCTTTGTGGAATGAATTACCTGGCTTACAAATTCAGTATCGAGCATCCAATTGGTAGGGATTTGGAAAACCTTGTATCTTTGAGTGGCGGATTCTCTGATCCGTGAAAGATTGTAAACACCATGCTCCAATCTGTTCCAAATTATCCCAACAACGTTACAACACTAGAATAAATTATGGCATTAGCTTGCAAAGAGACGACCAAAAAGTCGCTTACTTTTCCAGCAAAGCCTGCATCTTCTTGAGGGTTGGACCACAGGGCTGGCGAGAATCGTCGGGAAACGACGAGGCCTCGGTTTCAAGCTTCTTGAGATCACAGTACCCAAATGCAGCCTCGCGCAGAGCATCGGCTTTCTGCTCTGGCCAGTCGAAGTGCTTCAGCACAGCTCTTTCATCCACCTAAACGAAAAGAAAATCAAAGTCAATCCCCAATTAGAGATTTTGTGAAATTCAAAATAAATCATGTAATAATTTGTTGAATTGGAAAATAGAATGGTACCAAATATGAGAGCTCATCGTCCAGCCATTTGACAAAAGGCACCACATCCTTGATGTCCGTAAACGCTGCGTTCTCAACTTCCTTTATCAAAAACCCTATGAAATCTCCTTGCGTTTCTACATCCGTTTTTATCTGTAGATACAGAAACACATCATTTTCATCGACAAATACAAAATTGCCACTCTACTTTCACCAGAATTACACTTTTTTTATTTAAACAAAAGCAATTTCATTCGAATCTACGCACTGTCTTATCCAACAAGCAAATAATAATATCAATAAAGACAAATAGAACGGCCACTTGTCACTGACTACTGACACTACCAAAAAGCCAGTGGCAAAGTCGTAATTTTAAGAAGCAAACACGATGCCGGAACTTACCGCGAGCAAGTAGGCCGAACGGTTCTCGATCTCGCCGATCATGTCACGGGCATTTGCGGTTGCCGGCACGTCGGAGCCGCCACTGCCGGAGTCTCTGCGAGAGTCTCTTCTCATCAGAGAGTGGTAAAACTCCACAACCTCCGGCACTCGCCTCACCTTCGCAGGGGCCGGCCTTCTCCCTTTAGGAGGAGGGGGAGGCGGAGGTGGCGCCGCTCTTGACGGGGGAGGTGGCGGTGGAGGTACCGACTTCGCCTGGCTCGTTGGCGGTGGCGGAGGTGGTGGAAATGTAACCGCTTGTTCTGTTGGGGCCTTGTTTTCGCCGTTGGATGTGGATGGTCTTGGAGGCGGTTTAGGAACCCTAGGAATGCGAGATCTGATAGTAGACAGAGTCGACTCAGCGAGTTCCTCCGAGTTACACCTCGAGTGTCTCGGTCTCTCCATTTCTGCTTCCTCCCTCTTCGAATCTGAGCGCTCGAGCTTCTGACTCTCCTGATTTGCATGAACGTCCGCGCATTTGACTCCCTTCTTTAAGTTTTTTATGAGATTGGACCTTCCGGTGACCTCCATGAGCCCCTGGAATCTCTGCGATGACGAAAGCTCGTCGCTCTCCAAGTTTATCTCCGCTTTGCTACGATCCGATGCCGTTTTCTTCAACTCCGAAATCTCAGCCTCCATTGCCTTCACTTTTTTCTCGCTCTCCCTCCTCTCTTCCTCTAACATCAACTTCACTTCCTCCACCTGATTTCTCAACCTCTCGTTCTCGGCCTCCAAGGCCTCCATTTGCTTCGAAGCTCGCTCAATGTCTTCGCTCTTGTTGAGGATCTCGTTTTCCAAAACAGGGACAATGGCGACGGACTCTCTCAAGAGCTTGTTCTCGAGAAGCTCCGTCTTCAACCTCGACTCTCTCTCCCGGAGCTCTTCGACCAGGCGGAGAAGCTCCGTCACGTCCGGTGGCTTAGGCTGGACCTGTGCGGAGGAGCGTGGGAAGTACACGCCAAATGAGCGCGAGAACACCGCCTTCTGCGAGACCTTACCGGAGCTTACCGATGGCGACGGCGACTTCGAAGGAGTCTCCGGTTTCGCATTTGATGGCGATTTTTGCAGCCCCATTGCCGCCCTCACCTTCCCAGCTACCATTGCAAAACTTTCTCTCTCTCTCACTAACCTCGTGGTTTCTATCTCTCCTCTGGGATTTGGGGTCTGTGATTCTCAAGTCCTCTTGTTTGCAATCCTCTATAGAGCGAAGGCTTACAAAGACGTCCCTGTCTCTGTGTTGGAGAAAGTGAGTGAAGCTCTCTCTGTCGAGCTTGAAGTTTGCGACTGAAATTAAATAATAATTGAAAAGAAAAAAAACAAATAAGTAGTTTAATTTATAGATAAATTAATTAAAGATAGAGGGAAAAAAGCAGAAGGCTCCGTTACCGAGGAACGGTCTTCTTTTTTCTCGGATCCAATTTTTTTTAGAAAAAAATTTGACGAAGCAGTAGTCCACGCGCGAAGAGAGATTTGGTGGGTAAGATTTTGAAAAATCTGATGAGTTATTGGGGGCGCGTGGGATTAGGGTGGTGGGTGATATGGCTTTGGGGCTTTAGTTGAAGGATGGTGAGAGTGTAATGAAATTGATTTAGAAAGAGTGGGAAGTTTTGGAAACTAGAAAGATCATTCTAACGGTCGGCTTGGTACACTGTTTGTCGCCATAATATCGCGAGATCTCGCTTGAATTTGTGCTTTGACTGGTTTGTTTGCCATGAGAAGTCAATGTAGGTCTTTGGTGGCGAGTGTTGAATTATAATTACTCTTAATTAATGTAACAGCTTGTTGTTAATCATGGTAAAACCTACATCATTATTAATCTCCCCTGAACATTACTCTCTAAACTGATCAAGTGTTGGAAAATATATATCATAATTTGAGGAAAGATTATGTTGTGTAATCGGAAATATATATATCATTGTATATTTACATCTCTCATCACGAGCACTCAGATACAGGAATAACATTCCCTTCCCGGTTGTATGTAAGAATCTCTGCAATCTTGAGACTCATTTATTTTTGTGCTGAGTGTTGAATTGGGAAATTCATCCCAATTCTTTTCGTAATTTCCTCACCATGTTTTTGCTATATTATTAGAGAGAGAGAGAGAGAGAGAGAGAGAGAGAGAGAGAGAGAGATGTCCATGTTCATTTGAATTGGTAGCTGTACAGCTGCTTTGAGGATGACATGAGAATGCGTATAAAGGGAGACAGATTTTCATGAAACGGGGTTATGATGCATGTGATAACACTTCTACTTGATATAACATTATTGATTGCGGAATAGGCAAATAATGTTATTTTCGTTGCAACTAAATTTTTTTTGTATAAAGATAAAAGACTTTCATGAAACGTGAGGATAACACTATTTGGCTATTCCCGACCAATAAGGGGATTTGTAGCTTGTCAATATCCTTGCCTTGCTTACCCATTTTTGTTCAATTTGCGTATGATAATGCGATTGACTAATTATAGTTTAGCTTAAAGTACAAATATCTGGGCCAAAATTATATATAGATACAATTTTAAATGAAAAAAATATTCATAATAATTTATAAGAGCGTCAAATTTGTAGAAGGAAAAAGGGATAATTGTTCAAAACTTCAATTTGGATATTATCTCACATGAATTCTGGGGTGGCACCGCTAGCTTGTTTGAAGAACAGAAAAATTGCAAATCTATATTGTATTGTGAATTTGTGAATGAGACAATTAAATGTGAGGAGCGGTTTGTGTAGGAAAGCATATGTGAAAGTAATGTAACATGCCCCGGGAGTAAATGTAACGTGATCCAAAGTGGTCCTCCAACGACAAGCATATGCTTCAAATTTAATCATCTTAACAGTTTCCCATCAAGATAAGGAAGACGTTGCAAAAGCCAACGAAGCACGAATTAATAATGCATCTGCATCTTCTCGAATTCATCTAAATTTAATCATCTTAATGAAAGTGAAGTTGAGGGAAATACATTTTCTGAATTCGAAGATAAAAAGTAATTTCACAATTAACCAGACTACTTACTTTTTTTTTTTTGGTCAAAGTTTGGTTTCAAAGAAACCAAAACGGGAATAGATTGCAAAAGAGAGCCAAGAAAAACACAAACCGGTCGAAGCAGCTAGACCTCAGTTCAAGGCTAGAACCAAGCTTCTTACCCAGTCAAGTTAAAAAAAAAAAAAAAAAACCGTAATACAAAAAAAGAAATGTCGCACCACCAAAACCAATTGGCAAGGTACCCAACGCAAGACCAAAACCACCAGAGAAGTCACAGAAGTCACAGAAGCCAAAGAACCAGAGAGGAAGATGGTGATGGATACGCCATCACGGCGACAGAGAGCGCTACCATAATCCGAGAGGTAAGTGCCAAAAGCACTTTAAAAGCATCCTCAGCAGCAATAGTATTCCTGAAGAGAGACACTCCATAACGTAACACGTGGAGAAGAACCAACATCGGGTCAAAACCGCAAGGAATCGAAGGAGAACAAGCATAACAAGAAACAAATACAAACGCACAAAAACAAAGTTGCCGACACCTCCAAAAAGAAGACAGAGGCATAGTGTAGAGGGGCTTATGGAGCAAAAGAGCATCTCACAGTGAGGAATTGTCAGGAAAATGCCCCGACCATGACAAATCCCTAATGGTAGTTTCATGGACCTCTTGTGGCTGTCAAAGGCCAGCCACCACCGCCGTCAAATTGGCCATTCTTAGCCTTCAGTTCAAGGATTTCCAACTCTTTGGAAGGATTCACCACTACCTCACACAACAATGAGTCATTGATTGGAGACTTAGCCACACCTGTGGAGCCAGGGAGCTTCCCTGCGAACTCCACCCGTAATTCTTTGAAGTTGCTTAGGTTCAAATCCCATACGTTGGAGGCAGAAACATCTCGCAGGGCCTCCCCCCTTCCTCCTCTGGCACGATTTCCCCTTCCTCGAATGCCTCTAACTCGACCCCTACCACGGTTTCAGTTACCACGAACAGGAGTAGGGATCGCCACCAAGCCCATAAGAATCGATGTCAATAGTATCTTGATCAGGTAGGATGCGCGCCTTGCAAGTCCTAAGACTCTCCTCGTATGGATGATTGATAGCACGTCGCTTTGTAGGTAGTGTTGGGAGGGCAGTTTGCATGAATGAATAGGAGACAAGAGGAGGTGAGATGAGTGGTTGACAATCTGAGTCCATTTGCATTAGGCCCTTACCCCTTCGTATCAAATCGTGTGGGCCACAAGAACTCTCGCAAGGTTGCTCCAAAGGCGGAGCTTTCAGAGTCCGTGGCTCTAGAGAAATTGGGCCCGCAGGCACACAGAGAAATGGTTGGGTCCAAATCAAACTCCCGCTGGCATTTAGATGCTTGGGCCTGGTCGTTAGCTGGGTTCCACCCCCTATGGGTCACAGCACGCGTGGAGACATTGGAGCTGGGGAAGCCAGCGGGTAGAAATCGATGTCTCATCTCCTCAGGACTAGGGGACATGAGTGATCGTTGCGGCAGCATAGTCAGGTTGCAAGCAATAAAGTGGCTAGAGGTTGCTGCCTTGATAGTATCAGGGGGGCAGGAGAACCCATGTCAGATTGCACTAAGGACTCTATGACAGGGGGCGCAGCGACCGAGATATCCCCATCACGTGTTAGAGAATGAATCACAGGGCAGCGCATGCTCCTCCCTCGAGAAAGTGCGGATGGGGGCCTCCGCCCAGCCAGGTTCAGGTGCTCCAAAGGTGGTGGGGGGAAGACCGGAGGTAGGCGCCGTTTCATCCATGGACCATACCACAGTTTTTCCGACAAGCTTGAACTACCCTCAGGAATTCCCCTGCAAGCATTTTCGCAGTGGCCCAGTAATCCACAGACATAACAGAAGTCCCCTAGGCCTTCATAGCGATACTCCACACGGACAGATTGGTGAGCGGATCTGGGAGCCAAAAAGGGTAGGGAGAGGTTTTCGTGAGTCAACTAGAACTTTGACTCTGAGAGAACCTCTTGTTATAGCACTACCCATTACGGGATCCTCCACATCCAGGACTGTACCAATTTCTTCCCCGATGATTTTGGCATTTGCAGCATTCATCTTCTCCAGAGTTAGGCCCGAAAATTTGGACCCAGTAAGAGATAAGGTGTACGGGGACCTCCTCAATGGTTAGCTGGGGGGGCAGACCACCACGTTAAAGCAGTAATTAATGATATTCCAGGGGCACCCTCAAGAAAAGGCAGGCTTATATTATAGTTGCTTGGGAGTTGGGATCTCCAGCTTCAATTTAATGCATCAAGAAAAGAGTTGGTCAACGACCAGCGTCAAATGAAGTCATAGGCGCATATAGCAATGACCACCATAAATTTTGGGTCCAAATTGTTAAAGCCAGGTAAGTTGAAGCGGTGCTGCGGTCTGATATTATGTTAGGAAATTCGTAAATCCAAATACAATTATCTGATTGTAAGTGATTTCAAATAGACGAAACTGTGATCCACTATTAACATCGATATTATTATCTCTAATTTAATAACTTATAAAGTTCATTAAGCGATAAGTTTTATCACAAAAGCGTTCAGTTCTACTCATTATATGATGTAATTTATTTAGTTAATTTTTCAATGTGAGATTTTACATTGTTGAACAAAACTTTCACTAAGTTACCATAAAATCATGGGTATAAATTATAAATTAGAAGAGAGAGAGCTTGAAACATGAGAACCTGAATGGGTACGGCAAATATACATAGAGATGATAGACAATTTGTCGCAAAGGGAACAAGTCTCGTGAAGATGGAAGCTGGTCACGGGGTGTGATGGGATAGGACGTTGGTGGTGGGACTTGACCATTTCTTTCTCATGCAACCATATTATGTGCAGGAGAATAATATCCCCGTAATAAGATTTGAGTTCAAAAAGGTCACCTCCCTTCCAAAAGAAAAGAGAAAAAAGTTAAAAGGACTCTGTTCTCTGAACTGGTCCAAGTAAAACTAGTGAGAACCGGCCAATGGGGTCTTACCTGAGTGATAGAGTAGTCTCCGGTTCGAATACTCCCTCTTCCTTGACTACGAAAAAAAAAACAAAAAACTAGTGAGATTCGACAGAGAGCATCACCAGTCACCACCATTATTATTTTTAAATGTTGAATTTGGAAATTACCAACTTGGTGATGGTTTGGGATGAGTTGGGTCACTGTTTGAATTAATAGACCCCTACTTCTACAGGCCCAAACTTTCATCCCTCAATCTTATCTTGATCTCCTTAGTCTTACATAAGATTGAAAAGCCATGATAATTAATCCATGTATCTTGTTCAAAACCATGATCCAAGTGATAAAAAACACAAAACGCAACGATAATTTAGTCTAATGACACTTTGTTTACGCAATGAATCGATGATTTAGTCTAATGACACTTAATTTTTGCTTTATTGAAGAAAGTAAAAGAAAACAGTGTCTAAAACTGCGATTCAACCCAATGGGCTTTAACAATGTGTACCTTTGGGGGCCATAGTGTTTGATTTCGCCATCCATTGCCTTTATTATAAGATGTGAGTGAGTACATTACGTACCATAAGCTTGTCGAAATCTAGGTATGGGGACATTGCAAAGTGAAGAGTCAAAAGCTAAGGCTTTTTTAGTAGAAAGCTGCCAACTTAATTATCTATTCTTAGGATGTACGCGATTGGTTACAGAATAATGCTACTCTTACTCTATTTGTATATTATATTTATATACCATCTTATGTGTTAGATGAGGTGGACAGTCACATCAATTAAAATTAATTTAATATTTTTTTTATTTATACTTTATTAACACTTTTTAATTAATGTGGCTGTTCACTTCATCTGCCACATAAAGTGTGGTATAAGAACGTGGTGTACAAATGTGATAAAAGTATCATTACTCTTGATTACATCATGCTTCTTCTTCTTCTTGTATATCATCCAATATATATATATATCTCCAAAATGTACAAGGCTTGCCTTGTTTAACTTGCCAACATCATACTTATACCAAAGATATATGTTTTCCTTATAGCAAAAGCAAACGCAAAGGCCATCACCATCATCTCTCTTTTTGTAACAAAAAAAGACGATCCATCTCCTTCTTGTTGTCAATTGTTCAGTGGACCAACCGTTAAGAAAAAGCCTGCAGAAAACCATCTTAAAGGAGTTTTAGCCCATCCCATGCAGCATGTACATTGGCAAAAGATATGCTTCAATTTTAGAACTATATGAAGACAAAGTTTTGAACTTAATAAAGTTGCCAACCACTAAATTATCTGTGGAGGTGTAAGCTGATTTTGCTTCATTGCTTGTACTTTCCAAGCCAAGAATAGGGGAATCTAACCTGCCTTAGAGAAATGGGATTTCATCGGATTTGGCATATGCCTAATGTCCAAGATATGCAATCACATTGCTTGCAGCAACAAAATTAACAGAATTTACTTCAAAGTTTCCTATTCTTGGGTTGAACTTGTTTTCCTCATTCCTTTTAGTCTATGGGACTATGAGACCAATCTCTGGCTACACGGATCAAACATTAGCATCTCAATTTGTCTAAGATTTCAAAACTTCTAAAGTGCTGTCACCAATCACAATGTTTAATTCCAGCCATGACTTCACAGGGAGGAAGAAAGCTACGAAAGTCAAGGTGATGCATTGAATATCTTTTGTTTCTAAATGCATTTTAGAATTTTTCGTGGAGTCTATATAAAGAAGGCAACAAGACTCGTCCTCCTCACGAGGATGTTTGGTTTGAAGAAAAAAATGGATAGCGGTCATAGCATAGCCAAAAAATGGAGGCATCTAAGTGGCCAGAACAACTGGCAGGGCCTGTTGGATCCTCTTGACATTGATCTCCGTCGCTACATAATTCACTACGGAGAAAAGGCTCATGCTACTTATGATGCCTTCAACACAGAGAAGGCATCAAAGTATGCTGGAAGCAGCAGATATGCCAGAAAGAATTTTTTCTCTAGAGTTGGTTTAGAGAAAGGCAATGCTTTTAAGTACAATGTGACCAAATTTTTGTATGCAACCTCACAAATTCAAGTCCCTGAGGCCTTTCTCATTAAGTCTCTATCAAGGGAGTCTTGGTGCAAGGAATCAAATTGGATGGGGTACGTTGCTGTGGCTACAGATGAAGGGAAGGCTGCGTTAGGCAGGAGGGACATTGTGATTGCTTGGAGAGGCACTGTGCAGTCATTGGAGTGGGTTAATGACTTGCAATTTAATTTGGTTTCTGCCTCAAAAATACTTGGTGAGGAGGGTGATCCTAAGGTGCACGAAGGTTGGTACTCCATCTATACTTCAGATGATTCGCGTTCGCCTTTCAACAAAACCAGTGCCAGATATCAGGTATAATCATATTGACAGTCTGTCAACATAAAATGTAAGCTTGACAAAAGAACGTTACATGCAAATGTAATTTTTTCTGACTTTTTGCATTTATATATCCAGGTTATTGAAGAAGTTAGGAGACTAGTAGAGCAATTCAAGGATGAGGAAATTAGCATCACAATAACAGGGCACAGTTTGGGTGCAGCAATTGCCACACTGAACGCAGTTGACATTGTTGCCAATGGCGTAAACAGGCCAAAGAAGCAACCAAAAAAAGCCTGTCCAGTAACAGCCATTGTCTTTGCCAGCCCTCGAGTTGGAGACTCAAACTTTGAGAAGGTATTCTCCAGGCACAAAGATGTTCAAGCCTTACGCATTCGTAATGCTTTAGATGTTGTCCCCAACTACCCAATTCTAGTGGGTTACTCGAACGTGGGAGAAGAGCTGGCCATCGACACTCGAAAATCCAACTACCTGAAGAGCCCTGGAGGGGTGGCAAGTTGGCATAACTTGGAAGGGTACTTGCATGGAGTTGCAGGAACACAAGGGAGCAAAGGAGGGTTCAAGTTGGAAGTTAAGCGTGACATAGCCCTGGTGAATAAGAGTGCTGATGCTTTGAAGGAGGAGTATCTTATACCGGCGTCTTGGCGGTGTGAGAAGGACAAGGGCATGACTCAGCTGGACGACGGTTCTTGGGTGCTGAGGGACCATGAGGATGATGATGATGCTGATTTTTAATCTTGATTGTTTTTCTTCTTTTGCTGGGTTACGTTTGATCATGTATTTAGAAGATGATTTCTGTTTTTGTGGTTCTGTCCATAGGTTTTAGGTTGAATTATGCATCAGTCTCTGTTTCAGTTGTGCGATATTATGAGAAAGGAAAAGTGAAAAGTCTGTATGTTGAAATTTGGGTTGTGTTGTATGAAAAACCTAAATTTGGTAATTATTTTGTCCAAAACTTGCCCATATATCAACACAAAGCCCAATTTACAACCTCATAGTGCTAGCCCAAATACCTCAGCTACAACCATATCCAATTTTGAAGTCCCGTATTGTTTCTATAATCTTATTAGGAGGTTCTCCAATAAATATTTGAGTTAAGAATTTATTATATCTTTTTAATTTTGGTTGTTAAATTGTATTTATTAGATGTGTTGGTAAATTTAATATACAACATATATACAATCCAACAACGGTTAAAATTAGAAATATGTAAACAATTAATCATTAACATAAAATACTTATCGCAAAATCTCCAATCTTATTAGTACAGTAATGTTGTGCTATCTATAAAGGAGGATAAGGTATCTATTTGAAATGGAGACTTGATGAACCATGGTCATGATTAATAATAATATTGTTGAAGGTGAAGATGGGATGCAAATAATGTTGGAAATTTGGGCTTAGTTTGTGTTGTGTTTAGTGATTAATTTGTTTGTGTGTTGGAGGCATGTGCCAGTGCTAGTATGACTCATATCATGTGTGAATTTAAAATCATGATATATCATCAACAAGACCACAAGTTTTTTGAGCTGGATTCGGGGACAGCTAATATTCCAACTAAACTTAATTTTTTTTTACTGTGATGTATATTAAATGATAAATTACACAAACAATAAGGTTGAAACAAAAGCTAGCAGACACGGTTGGTTTGTGTAGTTGTTGGAATATAATAATATATACAGGGCACAAACACTACTTCTTTGAAACACTCATTTTAGTAGTGGTTATATATGACATATCCGAAGCTTTGAACAACAAAGGGGATGTAGCTCAGATGGTAGAGCGCTCGCTTAGCATGCGAGAGGTACGGGGATCGATACCCCGCATCTCCACCTTTTTTTTTTTTTTTTTTTTTCTCGAGCTAGACTGAACGACATCTAAAATCCTGTCGTTCTCGGAACCAAGCAATATCTCTCTCACCAGTTGACTGCCGGAAGCCTAACCTCCTTTTTGGCTATTCCAGTATTTCCACGTGGTTTGCTAAATCTTAATTCATGCCCCTTAAAGAAAAAAAACTCGGAACACTAAAAAAATTAGAAAATAAAACTCGCCATACGTACGGGCATGTTATTATTATTATTACAAATTTTTCTGGGCACTAGACCCCATGCAATAAATAAGAAATATGATGTCATCAAATTTTTATGTAGGGTTTAGGGTATGAGTATGCTAACATCCCCTTTGTTGTTCAAAGCTTCGGATTTGGCACTGAACTTAAATGACTCATGTCATGAATATGATTGATGTTAGCATACATTAGTAATTGCTTCAACAACTAAGGGGGTGCGAAATCTCTTAGCTGTTTAATGCTCTACCCACCAGCAAAGAAGGCGCAATCAAATCATCTCCTCTTCCATGCCTACCTCCCCCGCAAGAAACCCTTTGCCTTTCTGAAGTAATAGTTGCTAGTCCGTGAACAAATTAAATTTGAAACAAACAGATCACAGTTGACTCGTACTTTCGGATCGCCATTGTCACCTTGTTTGCTTCACAAGTAAGATCTTAAGCATATATTTTGAACAAAATGGTAAACTTATTTCTTCACGGTAATATATTACACTTGCGCGCATACACACATACCGACAATGGCAATATATAAAAGGAACCAATTGTAAGACAAAGGCAAAGTAGCTAATGTATTATAAAACTAGAACCTAGAGGGGTGTGGTAAAACGGCCATGGATCAAGCCCTTGGCAATGTACCCATACGCTGCTTCTGTTAAGTGAATTCCATCCCAGTTTGCATAGGAAGATGGATCTTTACAGGCTGTTGATCCAATGTGCCCACACCTTGCTGAATTATTGAAGTTGTATGGCCCTCCCCCTCCACAACAAGCCCTTAATGTCCCACTTTTGAACCCTACAAAAAATAAATAATATTATGATTTTAGCATACGTAATTTAGCCCAATTGACCATAATTTATAAATGAAATACAGAGGAAACGGAAGTTCCAATTTATAAAACTTACCATAATGCTGAGGGGCATGGTAAAAAGGCATGGCTGCACCATAGTAGTCAGCATATATAATCCTTGCATGAGGGTATTTTAGTCTAAGTGCCCCCAGGGCACGCTTGAGCTCACTGTTATGGTACTTGGAGAAACCATTGAACGCCTTCAAACACCCATTTCGTTTATCATAAACAGCTTCTGCGGGCTTCGAAACAGAGTCAGATACACAGCTGAGCACCCAATCGGCAAGTTTCCAGGCACCACCAACTCCACTGCTCCTTCCTCTATCAATGCCTGCCACAGTAATTTATTATGTGACCATTTTTGTGTAAAATTACTATTATTTAACTGCAGACATAGATTAGGCGAGTTGGACCGGCTTCCATACAATATCAAGTTCGAGTCTCCTTTCACTAAATTAAATTAATTTAGACTATCGCTTGTATATATATAAATAACTTATTATTTAATTTATATTTGTGTATATATATACATACACTGGTGGCCTGAGTAATTGCTTCAACAACAAATGGGACAGAAGCTTTGAGCTGTTTAATGTTTCCACCAACAAAGGCGGCATAGTTGTAATCGTTTCCACCTATCTCCCCCACCAGAAACAGAGCCTTTTTGAAGTAGTTGTCACACTCTGTAGAAAAATCAAATTAAAAATGTGAATTAAGTTAAGAAACTAGGTTTGTGGGTTAATTAGCTTGATCTCTAGGGTTTGTGATCACCTCACCTTGTTTGGTGGTGCAAAGTGAGGTCTTAAGCTTCTTGAACCAACCAAGCTGGGTGCTCAAGGAATCGTTTGTCCACATAACGGATCCGATTTTTCTTTGGTAGAAGAATTGTGGGTCAAGCGCGGTGGCTCCAGCAACAGCAAAGTTCACTCCATGCTTCACATCTTGGCCTTTGCTTAGTGCCAGGTAGGGTGGCAAATGTGGCAGCCCAAATGCCTCAGCTACAACATTATCAAAGTTCATTTAATTCACATCACATGCCAAATTAATCAAATTAATGTATGTTTATATATTACAGATGTGGGTTACGACAGTGAGCTCGCCCTCTTACACTTAAGTTTGAATTTCCTTTTTGTATTAATTTAGAATGGTTTAGATTATCCATTGTATAAAAAAAGAGAGAAGAAGGGGAGGAGGAGGGGCTTACCAATGAAATCAACGACAAGTCGTCCATCAGAGCACCGGCCGGTTGCATGTCGAAAAAAGGTCTCTCCATAAGGGAGCTTTCCGATGACTGGGAATGCAAGGGCACCAGAGAGGAGGAAATTTCCGGTGTCACTAAGGGAGTCACCGAAGTTGAAAATTGCCTCGTATGGTTGAAGACTTGAGGAGACTGTGCTCAAAGTCAGGCACAGAGAGGCTAGAAGAATAAACAGATTCATTTTGTAAAGTAATGGAAGAGGGATAAGGGTGGTAGAGAATACAAATAATGTTTGGAAATATGGTTTTTGTTTGTGTTTCATTACATATTATTGGTTAAATAACTTTCAGCATAGGCTATGTACTTATTTGTAATTTTATGTCGTGGTTTAGCAGTTTAGTTGAGCTTTAAATATTTTGGGCACCTTTCAACTAGATATTGGTCTTTACCCAATAAACTGATTGAAATATATACTAGTGATGGTGGTCCTAGCGAGCAAGACCACAAGTTTTTACAATCAAGGACAGCTACCTTTCAACTAAACTTAAAGGGGCACCTCTTTGTTTTTTTTTGTTACATTTGGAGCAAAGACAACCTCGGAGTTTCGATCCGGTGCCGTGCGGTTTTGGCGAAGAAGACGACGACGAAGAGAGAGAGAGAGAGAGGCAGCCAGAGAATAGAGGAGGAAGAAAGATTGCGAACAGCCATAGAGAAGAAAGAGATGACAACGGTGACCATTAGAGAAAAGAGAAGACGAAGGTGGGGTTAGGGTTAAGATGAATCTGGTGTGGGAAGGCCATTGTAGCCTTTTGACTAGTATGAAGCTGACATGAGGAAAAGGTTACTTTTTTTATAAAAAAATTAAAATAAAGGAGGCTGGTTTGGTCGATTTTTCGCTGGTTCAGTTAAATTAAACTGGCTTGAAACCAGTTCAATGCCGGTTCGGCCAGTTGTTTTTCCGATTTTTGATTTTTTAATTGAAAAACTAAACCAAACTGGCATAATCGATCTAATTTGACCGGTTTAGTGGAGTCTTCGGTATAAATGCCCAACCCTATCAAAAAGTAATAAAATATTCCAACAAATAAAAGTAGTAAAATGTAAGTAATTGACTAAAGTTGATTCGATATCATGGCCATAAAAAAAAGTTTATTAGATATGCTAAGGGCCCCACTGTGCTTTTGTAGAAATTGGAGTCAACCAAATTTGTCACGATTGGTGATAAACAAAGATGGCTCTAGAAGGGGTCTCTCTGGCTGTACAGGAGCTGGTGGGGCTCTTCGAGCTTCTAATGGGGATTGGGTGAGTGGGTTTGTTGTGAATCTGGGGAGAGGACAGATTTTGGAAGCTGAAGTTTGGGGGCTTTTCTTTGGGTTGCAGCTTGCGATTGACAAAGCCCTGTGATTGAAATGGATTCCGCTGCAGCTGTTAACCTTATGCCTTGCATGCTCACCATACCATCCTTTTGCTGCTCTCCTATCTGGTTGTTGTGAGATGATAAATCAGATTGGTAACTGCTCAGTCCTCCATGATAAATCAGATTAATGTGCCATGTTCGAACTTAAGAATACTAGTATGCAAGTCAAAGGCTTATTACTGGAGGGAAAATTGGAAGAAATTCACAAAACTTAACGGCAATGGCTAAATTGGCCATTTTAATTAATTCAGGTGTTAAATTGGCTGAAATTTTAGTTCAGAGAATTAAGTTCAATTGGGGTCCTAGTTCGGGGGGGTTTACGGCAATTTTCTCTTTATTTTATCACACACATTGTCAAAGTGTTATATATGGAGGTTTGAATCTGAGGAACACTAGTATGCAAGTCAATTTTTTTTTTTTTTTTTAGCTGGACTTGTTGACTTATTATTTATAATATTACGTAAGAGTTGAAGTTGTTTGGCCCTCCTCCTCCACAGCATGCTTTGCTAGTCTCCCCAGTAAATCCTGCAATTATTATTATTAAACTTTATTTTTATCATAAATTGTGAAATAGGTGGATATAGAAATATTAAAGGGGTTGAAGAAGTACCAAACTGGTGTGGAGATTGATATAATTGCAGCAGGGCATTGTACCAATCTGCATAAATGACAACAACAAAAACCCCAAATTACAGAAATCCTGAAAACAAGGTCTACCCTTACACAAAGCAAATCGCCACCGCAGCCACAAGGCTCTAATTCAGTGATTGGATACTTTAATTTGGGACATGAAGATTTTAGTTCTGTGCTTAGAGGCTCTAATTCAATCTTCATTTTTTTGGGCGATCTCTAGTTCAATCTATAGACACTTCGATTTAGGACATGGAGGCTCTTATTTAGTTCATATCATAGAGGCTCCAATATTTGTAGGCATGAATGCTTCAATTTGGGACATTGATGGTCTACTTTTGTGCATGGAGGTTTTTTTTAATATATTTTATTTTAAAATACAGGCAATAAGTCTACGTTTCAACTAAAATCTAATCTTTTACCGTGACCAAGAGAAGTAGAATTCGCTTGCCAAAGAAAATAGATTCTTTTCTTGGTGATATTAAATGGTAAAATTAATGGGAAGGAATGAATATGACTTTTTGAGTAGCTAGCTATTGGTGTCCGTCTCTCAGTCACACTTGTGAAACACACAAGGTGGTAATGTGTGGAATGGTATAATTTCCTTGTAACAAAGCCTTGGCTATCCACAAATATGCTGCTTCAGTGGCGTGCAGGCCATCCCAGCTGATAAACTGTGCAGGGTTCTCACAAGCACTTGCCCCTGCATCCCCACATAGTGCGGATGTGTTGTAGTTGTATGGCCCTCCTCCTCCACAGCATGCTTTGCTAGTCTCCCCAATAAATCCTGCAATCACATTAATCTTCATTATTATTAGTATTACTCTTTTTATTTATTTATCATAAATTGTGAAATGGGTAGATAGAGAAGTACCAAATTGGTCTGGAGACTGATATAATTGCAGCATGGCATTGTAATAATCTGCATAAATGATAGTGACCTGAGGATGAAGCCTTCGAATCCGACTTAGTTCTATCTGAAGCTGCTCATTGTGATACCCAGAAAACTTGTTTAACCAGTTTAGGCAGCCAGTTGAAGGGTCATATTGGTTCTTATCTGAACTCTCATATATTGTTAGATAAGCAGGAACGCAACCAATTGGAAAGTTGCCTGGTACCAAAAGTGTTGCCGCCCCGAGCTCGATTAACTCCTGCAGACCATGCAACCATAGGTAATTAGGCAAGCCTGTAATTCATAGCCAACATTGAAGAAAGCAGACTACCCTAGTAGCAACTATGGTTCCAACTCTTACATTGATGGTTGAAGCAATTTTTTCTATCACTAATGGTACATACGCTTGAACCTTTTCTATACTTTTTCCTGCAAGCAATGGATTGTTGTAATCGTTGCCTCCAATCTCTCCCATTAGAATTAGAGAAGTTGAAAGGACTTTGTTGCAGTCTGTAATTAATCAGAAATAAAAATCAAATAACAGATCGATCAACCAAGTCAATTCAGGTCCACCAAGTCAAATTATTAAAGTTATCATCTAGGTTTGGTGGAGGCATTGAAAGTGTAGCCAACCCCAAGTGGACAAGAAATAATTTCAAGTAAAGGAAACACAAAAATATAATGAGAAAACAAAATTGGGAACTAATTACCTGAAGATGTGTTGCATAGAGATGGCAGCATTTGTTTGAACCACTCCAGTTGAATGCTTAGAGAGTTGTTGGTAAATGTAGTAGAATCCCCCATTTCTTCAAGAAAGGCAGCATCTAACGCCGTGGCTCCTGCTACTGCAAAATTCACACCCGCTTCAAAGTTCTGGACACTTTGATTACTGTTCTGGCTTTCAAGATAAGGTGGTACTAGTGGAAGTCCCAGAAACTCAGCTGCAAAAAATGAAGTGAAAGTTACACGAGAAGCTGATGAAAAAAGTCAGATATATAGTCAGATATATATGCAAAAAAGTGAATGAGTACCAATGAAGTCTACGACTAAACGACCATCCGAGCATCGTCCAGGATGATGAAAGTAGGTCTCTCCATATGGAGGGTGGAAGAAGGTGAGAGATTTGTTAGGGTAGCTGTTGTATAAGTTGCCTGTATCAGCAAGTGAATCTCCAAAGCTGATGATTGAATTGTAGCAACCAAGCACAAGAGGGATGATGATAACTGGTATGAGGAGGATGATGAGGATGAGGTTCATCAAATATGCCTGAAAAGACCACCCCATTGAACTCATCTCTCTCTCTCTCTCTCTCTCTCTCTCTCTCTCTCTGTGATATGGTGTGTATGTGTGTGTTAAATTATACACACATCCAAAATACTTGAACTAAAGTCGACCTACTACTTCTTAAAATGTTAGGTGTTAGGTACAGTGGACACCCTAAATGTGCGCCATAAGCAGAATCTACCTACACACTGGAAATCTTTGTCATTTGTGTAGACCGGTTGGTAAGGAATAACAGAGGTCACACTTCTGAAACACACAAGGTGCCTATTGGGGGAATGGTGTATTTTCCTTTTAACAAAGCATTGGTTATCCACCTATATGCTGCCTCAGTGAAGTGTATACCGTCCCAATTGATAAATTGTGAAGGGCCGTCACAGGCACTTGCCTGTGCAGAACCACACTGTGCCGCTAATAGGTGGATTGATTGAGATTGAGTTCGTTAAACCAAACCAATGTCCTTTTTATTTTCTTGGGCTAGACTTTACGACATCTGAAATCCTGTCGTTCGTGAAACCAAGCAATGGCAATAATTGTGTTCCGTCTTTTTCCAACAACCTTTTGACCGGTTGACTGGCGGAAGCCAACAACCTCCTTTTTGGCTATTTCAGTATTTCTATCAACGTTGACCCCAGCAAAATCTTAATTCAATTTTTTTTTTTTGGAATTATAAAAATAAAACTTGACACCATGCAATAACAAATGCGATTCCATCAAAGTTACTTTATGTAATACAAATGATATCGAGGGAGGGATTCCATCAGTGGTGAAGTTTAGTGAATATTATTGCAATAAGTAGCTAGGGTTCCCAATACAATAAAGCTAATGATTTTCAAGAGTAGCTTAAGAATGACTTTTCGTCGAACCCTACTTAAAGAAACAGCAACACACGCATGCAGCTGGCAATGATGGTTTTCATCAGCGCGGGATGACCCATGAGTTTATAGAATTTATATTTAAAGCTGACTTATCTATTTGGATATGCTTATATCCTTCCAAAGTTTGATCCACTTTTGACAAATCTGACAAATCTGACGTCGGAGGAGAATCAATAAAAATTTTCAGAAGTTAATGCATGGGTTTCTCCATCATCATTTTTTTTTTCTCTACTCGTGTTTTCACTCTTTTATATAAACCAGAAAATTCAACACAAGTTACATGTGAATGTTATTATTAAGAGAAGTTGTTGACCTTGATGCACAGAAGCTGTCAAAAAGGCAAGATCTACGAAGTTTGGTGGAGAGTATCTTGGAAAATATTGTGAACTTATTGGACATCTATAACAGAGACCCTACGAAGTTTTGCTAGTCTCCCCAGTAAATCCTGCAATTATTATTATTACTCTTTTTATTTATCCTAAATTGTGAAATTGGTAGATAGAAATATTAAGGGGGTTGAAGAAATACATGCGAAATACATATAGTATACTGAGGCAGAAATGTAACATGTGACATTACTTGAACTAAAGAACTACTTTTTAGAATGTTAGGTACAATCCACACCATGGCATGTGTGCCATAAGCAGAATCTACCTAGACAGGATATGTGTACATAATATGGGGAAAATAAGTTCTCTGGAAATCGTTGCCATTTGTGTAGACTGGTAGTTGTTGGAATAACAGAGGTCACACGTCTGAAATAAAGCATTGGTTATCCACCTATATGCTGCCTCACTGAAGTGTATGCCATCCCAATTGATAAACTGTGAAGGGTTGTCACAGGAACTTGCCTGTGCAGAACCACATTGTGCCAATGAGTTGTAATTGTATGGCCCTCCTCCTCCACATCATGCTTTTGGAGTTCCCCCGGTAAATCCTGCAATGACATGAATCGAAAAGTTTTATCGTATGTTCAGCTTCAGCATTTTGAAACTCTGCATCTTTAAAACTTCAAATATGCCGAATCTAGTGTGCGAAAACAGGATTCGTTACACCAACAGTCCACAAGATATTTCACAAGGCCTGTTTACAAAGCTGATTTTGAGTTTTAACCCAAAATCTTAGCACATTAAGTTTGAATTTGTTAGCCTTTTATCAATTCATTAGAATTCTTGAATCTTCTTCATCTTCTAACCAAAATTGCAAAATAGGTGGATAGAAGAAATATTAAGAGAGTTGAAGTACCGAATTCGTCTGGAGAATGATAATAAATGCATCATAGCATTGTAATAATCTGCATATATGAGGTTGACATGGGGATGAATCCTTTGAATCCGACTTAGTTCTGTCTGAAGCAGCTCATTGTGAAATTTAACAAATTTGTTTAACCAGTTGAGACAGCCAGTTGAAGGGTCATATTGGGTCGTACTGAACTCTCATATTTCGTCAGATAAATGGGAAGACAACCAATTGGAAGGTTTCCAGGGACCAAAAGTGTTGCCGGCCCTAGCTCAATTAACTCCTGCAAAGCAATGCAACACAGCCACATAAAATTCAAGAAGCCTACTTCGTAGCCAATATATAGTAAAACAGATCAACTTTCTAGACTTATAACAATTGGGATCCCAACATTTTTTATTCTTACATTGATGCTTGAAACAATTGCTTCTATGATTAATGGTACATATGTTTCAACCTGCTCTATACTTTTTCCTGCAAGCAATGTATCGTTGTAATCATTGCCGCCAATCTCTCCCACAAGAATTAGAGGGCTGGAAAGGAGTTCGCTGCAATCTGTAATAAGAATAAAACAGTATGCAACATAAAAACAATTAGAAATCATGTGCAAAGATTTGCCGCTTCCCTTAAGATAATACTTTAAACTCTTTCTATGATTTCCTTCCTACGCCACATATAATCATATGGCAGCCACCTCCTCGTTTAAGGTCCAACACGAGATGGGTCTCCAACGACACTGATATGTAGAAGAGTTTCAGAGGGCATATGGCATTCTGAAGTACATTTCTGGTGCCACATAATGTTCATATCAATCATGCTGAATCTGTTCAGTTATGGTATGTGACAAAGATTTGGTTCCAGGATTGGCCAATATTGATGTGGCTTGTTCTCTCTTTGATGCCATTCGGACACTAAAAACCTTTCAATAGAAACGGAGACTCTTCAAATGGGTGACAAACAGAAATCAGAAGAAAATGAAGGGAGATTGTGAATGGTTGAATTAGAAATGAAGTCAGCGAGATTATGGGACTCCACCATAACCCCTTGAGTCAACTTCAAATACATCTAAAAGTGTGTAGCCAACCACTTGCTTATACATCTCAGTATTTGGGCAGCAAATAATTTCAAATAAAACATGAGAAAAGTGTTAGCAATAGTCAATTAATGAGGATTAGTTTGGCACCTACAATATTTAGTCAATTAATGAGGATTAGTTTGGTTGCCTAACTAGGTTGGTTGCCTAACTTGGTTGGTTGCCTAACTTGGGGGGCTTGACTAATGTTAGGAACTTGTATATATATGTGTTGATTGTAAGTAATGAAACATAAGTGAAAATCAGAAAATATTCTACAACTCTCATTCTCTCTACACTTTCCACTCACTTATCTCAATATTCTCTATGTTTTGACATGGTATTAGAGCAGCGATCTTGGAATTGCTGACTCTTGTTCTGAATCTTCTCTACCTCCATGGGGGAAGATGTTTTTTTCCCTGCTGGAAATAACACCACCAACTTTTCTCAACCTACCTACCTAGAAGCATTGACGACACCAATCCCGACCCAGACAACAACCCAAACCGATTGGCCTCACCTGGACTAGGTGTTGCCGTCGACCCAACCAACCGACCCGATGATCCAGACCTCGACCCCGACTGAAACTACACAATATGAAAAAGATCAAAAGAGATATGAAGCTACAAGTGGTGATATAAATTCAACGGGCTGGATAATTGATTCTGGCGCAACCGATCATATGACATTTGATCCTGATGATTTTCTGAGTACTAGTCAACCCAGGACGAACTAGTATTGCTAATGCCAATGGAGTTACTTCTCCTGTGACAGGGGCTGGCACTGTGGCTCTCTCATCCTCTCTCTCATTATCTAATACTTTACTTGTTCCATCTCTATCAAATAAGCTAATGTCAGTTAGTCAATTCCTGGACAATTGAATTGTTGTGTATTAATCTACCGGAGTTTTTGTTTACTTCAGGATATTCACACTAAGGAGATTATTGGTCGTGGTACTATGAGAGGGGGGCTATATTATATGGAGGATCTCAATATAGGCATGGCTCACAATGTGACACATGATATCAAACAAAGGCAAGTCTGGTTGTGGCACCGTCGATTGGGGCATCCATCCTTTGGATATATGAAGCATATTCTACCAAACTTATTATCAGATTTCAAGGACTCCGACTTCAAATGTGACACTTGCATTTTGGCTAAAAGTCACCGTGTGCCCTACCCATTAAGTTCAAGTAAGAGTACTACTCCGTTTAAGTTAATTCACTCTGATGTTTGGGGGCCCTCACCTATAACTTCTCATTCTGGCTTTCGGTGGTTTGTGACATTTGTGGATGATTGTACTCGTATGACATGGTTGTACTTGATAAAGAATAAAAATGAAGTGTTTACTATGTTTCAGTCTTTCCACAGACAGATTGAAACTCAGTTCTCTACCAAGATCCGAGTTCTTCGCTCCGACAATGGGGGCGAATATGTCAATCATGACTTTCAAACATACTTCCAGATGCAAGGCATGATTCATGAGACAACTTGTCCTCAAACACCACAACAAAATGGTGTTGCGGAACGGAAAAATCGACACCTCCTTGAAACGGCACGAGCCCTTCTGATTGGAGCTCATGTTCCTCGTCACCATTGGGATGATGCTATAGTCACCGCAGTCTACCTCATCAACCGAATGCCTTCCAAAGTTTTAGACTTCCAGACTCCCTTACAAGCACTTGCCCAACATGGGCCCTTGCCCTCCGTTCAAATGCTTCCGCCCCGAGTCTTTGGTTGTGTGGCATTCGTTTACCTTCATAAGAATCAACGTGGCAAACTTGATCCATGTGCTCTCAAATGTGTTTTCGTAGGCTATGCTGCTCATCAGAAAGGATACCGGTGTTATCACCCCTCAAGCAGTCGTACGTATGTCACTTTGGATGTCACCTTTATGGAGTCGGAGATGTTCTTCCATGATCCGATGTCCAACTCTATGCCTCAAAATAGCATAATAAACAAAGAGGCTCTGGGAATTCAAGGACTTGAAGATTGGAGCAAAACAAACCCAAGCAATAAAGTTGAATTTCGGAGCAGGAGCCAAGCGACTAGTCTCCAAGAGCCTAGCAACCGGTCGTCAGAGAATCCTGAAGAAGAATTTCGAACCTGCCCAAAAGCGACCAGTCGCCAAGAACCCAGCGACCGGTCGTCCAGAAAATCGTGAAGAAGAATTTCGAACATGCCCAAAAGCGACCGGTCCCAGGAACCCAGCGACCCGTCGTAGAAAATCCTGAAGGAGAATTTTGAACCTGCCCGAAAACGACCGGTCCCCAGGAGCCCAGCTCCGGTCGTCAGAAAGTCCTGAAGAAGAATTTCAAATCTGCCAAAAGCGACCGGTCCCCAGGAGCCCAGCGACCGATCGCTTCCATGCCAAGAACACGATATCTCTTCATATTTCACCTCCGAGACTGATGAAGACCCCCTCACATTTCAGGACCCACTGATCAATCTCCTGAGAATAATCCTGAGGTACGTGATTCTACTACATCTCCTGTTTTAGTTGATAAACCTATTAGATATCAATTACCTGATGGGCAGAACCGTGGAAAACCGCAAATTCGGTATTCACCGGATAATGGCAAGACATCAAAGTATCCAATTGCAAACTATGTTTCTGCTGAAAAATTATCTGCACCCCTTCAAGGCTTTGTACACCAGTTATCCGCTATTCATATTCCAACCAAAGTGAGTGAGGCATTGAAGGATCCAAAATGGGTTCAGGCAATGAAGGAGGAGATGCATGCTCTGGAGAAAAATCACACATGGACATTAGAGAACTTACCTCAAGGAAAAATGACTGTCGGATGCAGATGGGTTTACACTTTGAAATACAATGCTGATGGGTCGATTGAATGTTACAAAGCACGGCTTGTGGCAAAGGGATACATACAAACATATGGTATTGACTATGAAGAAACATTTGCCCCTGTTGCAAACTTAACACTGTTCGAGTGCGCTTGTCCATTGCAGCAAATCTTGATTGGCCTCTCCACCAATTTGATGTGAAGAATGCCTTTCTCCATGGAGAACTCACAGAAGAAGTCTACATGGATATCCCACCAGGATATGTTACATCTACTCATGCTAATGTGGTGTGCAGATTACTAAAGGCATTATATGGATTGAAGTAGTCTCCTCGAGCATGGTTTGGGCGTTTTACCTTGGCCATGAAGAATTATGGTTTTAAGCAAAGTAATTCTGACCATACTCTGTTCTTAAAACACAAGGGAGGAAAGGTAACGGCTCTAATCATTTATGTCGATGATATGATTATTACTGGGAATGATATGCAGGAAATCTCTCAACTACAAAAATGTTTGGCAAAGGAGTTTGAAATAAAGAATCTTGGTGGACTCAAGTACTTCTTGGGCATTGAAGTTGCTCGATCAAAGTAAGACATATTTCTCTCACAAAGGAAGTATGTTCTAGATTTATTGGCAGAAACAGGAATGTTAGATTGCAAACCTGTTGACACTCCAATCGTTCAGAATCACCACCTTGGGGAATATCCCAATCATGTACCCACTAATAAAGAAAAATACCAAAGATTAGTAGGCCGATTGATCTACTTGTCCCATACCAGACCCGACATCGCATATGCTGTCAGTGTTGCTAGTCAGTTTATGCATTGTCCAAGTGAAGATCATATGGATGCGGTTTTTCGAATTCTTAAATATTTGAAGTGAGCACCAGGAAAATGACTTATGTTCTCAAAAAATGGTCATCTAAATATCAGTGGCTATACATATGCAGATTGGGCAGGGAACATCACTGATAGACGATCAACATCAGGGTACTTCACATTTGTGGGAGGTAACTTGGTTACTTGGAGAAGCAAGAAACAGAATATCGTTGCTTTGTCTAGTGCAGAAGCGGAATTTAGAGGAATGACCAAAGGAATTTGCGAACTTCTTTGGTTGAGAAAATTGCTTAGAGAGATTGGATATGCACCTACATTCGGAATGCATCTACAGTGTGATAACAAGGCTGCAATATCCATTGCACACAATCCACTTCAACATGTTTCTCGCACCAAACATGTTGAAGTGGATCGACACTTCATTAAAGAGAAAGTTGAAAATAAAGAAATTCAGCTTCTATTTGTCAAGTCCGAAGACCAGCTGGCAGATATATTGACAAAAGCTGTTTCTAGCAGAGTATTCCACAACTCACTGATCAAGTTGGGCATTGGTGATATCTATGCACCAACTTGAGGGGGAGTGTTAGCAATAGTCAATTAATGAGGATTAGTTTGGCACCTACAATATTTAGTCAATTAATGAGGATTAGTTTGGTTGCCTAACTAGGTTGGTTGCCTAACTTGGTTGGTTGCCTAACTTGGGGGGCTTGACTAATGTTAGGAACTTGTATATATATGTGTTGATTGTAAGCAATGAAACATAAGTGAAAATCAGAAAATATTCTACAACTCTCATTCTCTCTACACTTTCCACTCACTTATCTCAATATTCTTTATGTTTTGACAAAAAGTTGGAACTTACTTGAAGACGTGTTGCATAAATATGGCATAATCTCTTTAAACCAGTCCAATTGAATTCCAAGAGAGTTGTTGGTATATGTATCAGAATCCCCCATTGCTTCAAGAAAGACCGCATCAAGCGTGCTGCAAAATTCACACCCACTTCAAAGTTTTGGACACTTTGATTAATGCTGTGGCTTTCAAGATAAGGTGGAACTAGTAGAAGGCCCAGAAACTCAGCTGCGAAAGATAAGAGTCCAAGACTGAAAGTTACACGAGAGAAGCTGATAAAGAATCTCAGATATGAAGATAAGAGATGGATGCTTACCAATGAAATCGACGACTAAACAACCATGGGAGCGTCGTCCAGTGGGCGATGAAAGTAGGTCTCCCCAGATGGAGGGAAGAAGAAGTGAAAAGGCTTGTCATGGGAGCTGATGTATAAGTTGCCAGCATCTGCAAGTGAGTCCCCAAAGCTGAAGATTGAACTGAAGCCATCACCAAGCGCATGTGGGATGAATATGATGGCTGATATGAGGAGGAGGTTCATCGCATATGGATGACAATGCGAACCCATAGAATTGATGGATCTCAAGCTCTCTCTACCTACCTTTCTCACAGAATTTAAAATGAAGAAGGTAAAGTGGAAGGGCCCTGCTTCAAAAATATTGTATAAAACTGCTTCTTTAAGCTAGCTTGACTTACTATGTAATATGAGTATGACATATATGCACATGCACGTGATTCAATCTACATATACTATAATACTATTAGCAATCTCTTGCCTCATCTTCTGTTGTGGTCCAGAAAGTGTGGATTAGTAAAGCAAAAGTTTGATAGAAAATTCCGATTTTGACCAAAACCATTCAAAAGTTTATGATTTAGCATCATACTGGACGGGATTGCCAACATGTCTAAAATCTATCACCATGTCGAAAAGTAAATTTCCAAACCAATGAAATCCTCCAACTGCATATTCAAATACTGCTCACATTTATTAAATTGATGTTTGGAGGCAAAAAAGCTTAGCTCCAAATAGCTCAGTGGAACAAAAATGTTATAGAACAACGTAAGAAAAAGGGTTTTTCTAATATCAAACTAAAACCTTGTGCAGTTATTCGGGTTAACTAACTTTCTTTAGCAAACTTTATTCCCTTCTCTATAGAGGCTTTAAGCTCAGGTATTAGACTTTGTAGGCCTTGCTTCTCGTGGTCCGACAAAGGTCCCAATCCAAGAACTTCCTCCACGCCGTTCTTTCCTAGCCTTACCTGCACCAGCACCACATGTTACATTGAGCTTAACTTAACCATGGAAAATAATATGTATCAGAAAACATAGAGCATTCCATCTAACAACATAAAGATTAACTTAAGAGAAGCTTCCGAATCAACTAGTTCACTTACCTTAGAGGCAAAGAAAGGCAATTCTGTAACACTTGATTGCACAAAAGAGCATTCAACAACATCTGGAACCCCGTTTAGACCCTTCAAGCAAGCATCGGCGAAAATTGCCCCAGCATAGCTGCAGAAGAAGACTTGTAAGTTGTACCCTCAGCTGCCGAAAGCACACAGAGAAAACCAATGCAAACACAAAGAACATGGGAAGAAGAAAAAAGAGAAAGGTGATTCTCTGGTAAACATGTCATGTCCTTTCTACCCTAATCAAATTTTTTGGAAACAATAACCAAAGCCACAATTTCCACCTAAACTATCTTCGTAGTGAAATTCAAACTTCCCCAAGAAACTAAGGGAAGAACCTCGCAAACTTACGCCATTGATAGAGTAGCAGATCCTTTTCCAGCCTTTGCTTCAACAACCTCTGTCCCTCCATCTTGTGTTCTCTTGGTAAGAGCTTTGATCTCTTCATCCTACAAAGTCTTTGACTTTAGTATCACCTATGAACATTATTCTTAAAAAATCAGCTTTAATCTCGTTAGAAAGAAAACAAAATATTCAGCCTGGTCAAAGGACGAACGAAACCAAAGGAGATGGAAAGACGAAAGAATACTTGAGAAAACAGAGGAAGGATGGTTATTCCAGCATGACCACCAACTACAGGAACATCAACTTCTGAAATGCACAACAGAATAAACTCATTTCAAAATTTTATACAGAAAAATGGGAAAAACTGAGAAAACAGAGGAAGGATGGTTATTCCAGCATGACCACCAACTACAGGAACATCAACTTCTGAAATGCACAACAGAATAAACTCATTTCAAAATTTTATACAGAAAAATGGGAAAAACTGAGAGAGAATTTTACCAGAGGCCTCAACGTTAGCTTTGCCAGCATAGAAAGTTTTAGCCCTGACGACATCAAGCGTTGTCACCCCAAACAGCTTCTTCTCATTGAACATCCCTGCCTTCTTGAACACCTCCGCCGCAATCGGGACCGTTGAATTCACCGGATTGCTAATCATATTAACCAATGCCTATTTCAAAATTACAAAAAAAGATTAAATAAATCTTAATTTTTTTATAAAAAAAATGTATGAATTTGAGAACAGAGGTTAAGAGACAATGAGGGCATCGACTGACATTGGGACAGAACTTGGCAATGGCAGCGCTCAAAGACTTGACGATGCCGGCATTGATGTTGAATAGATCATCGCGCGTCATTCCGGGCTTTCTGGGAACGCCAGCGGGGATGATGACGAGGTCGGATCCCTCAAGCGCTTTGCCGAGCTGCTCTTCGCCTGCGAACCCCGAGACCTGAGCGAGGGTGTTGACATGGCTGACGTCGGCAGCGACGCCGGGAGTGCCGGCTATGTCGTACAGGGAGAAGGTGGAGACGAGAGGGTTGAGCTTCATGAGGAGGGATAATGGCTGGCCTATGCCTCCGGCGGCTCCTAAAATGGTGACTTTGCGCTGCGGCTGAGATGATGACGAGTACGATCGGACGGCCATTCTGGGAGCAGACCTCAACATGCTCACGGTGGCACTCATTTTTCCGATTCGCCGGATACTTTCACTCTACTTTTTAACGGTTTCAACCTCTTCCTAACTGAAATTTGAATCCGTATGTAATGGAATTTTCTTTCATATTTATTTATTTATTTATGGTTTTTTTACGAAATAAAAAATAAAAAACTGGAGTAAATTCCGGTTGGATTTAGAATATTTCAAACTCGTACATATTCAACAAGGTATACATATAATCAAGCCAGCAAAAATTACATTGTTACAACAGAGAGGCCAACCCAGCTACCTACCCTGTTCCTTTCTCTTATTTCTAATTACAGTCATTTTTTTATCTTCTCTCAGGTGGGCTGTTGGAGCTTTATAACTCTTTCACAGTCTCAGATGTTCCGAGTTTTGACTCGTTCAACTCCCAATCTGCTACTGAGGATTTGGTGGCCGACTGTTGGCGGCTGAAACTCGGGATCCCCATTCCAGCAGCTCTTTGCTAGTGTCGTCCTTGTGCACAAAAACTTCAATGAAGCATAAACTATCCTTGTGCTCCCCTGTTGCTTTCGCGATTGCTTCTGTTAAATCCTCCTCAGTGCGTACCTGTATTTACACCAACTGTCATTTCTCGATTCAAGAGCGGAAAATGTTTATGACAAAAATAAGGTAACATTTGAGCAAGTAAAGTGGATTCTTTTATGCTAACCTTGGAAGTCCAGCATTTGCCTTCGCCATTGTGGATGGCATCAACAAGACCAGTGTAGTTCCAGTTCTTAATCACATTGTATGGACCGTCATGAATCTCTACCTCGATTGTATAGCCTCCATTGTTGATAAGAAATATAATGGTGTTTTGCCCACATCGGATCATTGTTGAAATGTCCTGGGCAGTTACCTGAAAACAAATACTATTAACCATGTGCCATATCTCTAGAACATGCGTAAACTACTTCGAGAAAAAAGCTCCACAGAAAAGTGGAGTGTGGGTAAAAACTGTTGCTTATCAATCTTATCCTTCATTATTTGTATTTATTTATTGTTTGTTTCTACATTGCAGTTCTGTGTTGTCATATTAATCTGATATATCATATATAACTAGAGATCTCTATAACTAACCTGGAAACTCCCATCACCAATGAAAGCAACGACACGTTTATCTTTGGCACCCTGAGCATAGCCAAGAGTTGCGCCCACTGACCATCCAATAGATCCATATTGCATCTGGAATTCATACCTGAATAAAATTGAAAGACCCGGTTGGCAGCCTATTGCTTAATATACATAGTTACTCATGGTTGTGCTCAAAAACTACATAAATGAGTTGTGTGAGGAAATTGTGTCTTACCCACAATTCTCAGGGAGACGGAGCTTCTGACAATTAAACCATGAGTCTCCAGTTTCAGCAATTATAGCAGAGTCTCCGGTGATAATCTCCTGTTACAATTTTCAAATAAAAAATTATAAAACTCAATACAAGAACCACAAACAGAACATGGACCAAAACACAAGAAAGAACACTGCTTTTACCTGAATGTGCTTAAAGAGAATATTGACTCTCAGAGGTTCATCCTTCTCATTCTTTAGAGGTATGCCGGGGGGAACGAAGATCCGATGGTAATTTTCAACAGCAGTACTGTTTTTCTTCAGCTTCTTGGCCAATGCACTTAAGAAGTCAGCCATGAAAACCCAGCCAAACGATGGACCATCACCAATGGTCACACGGTTCGGCTCCACAATTATCGCTTTCTCCTTCTTGATGAGCAAGGAGTACCCAACAGAGCTATAATCATTGAAAATAGGACCCACAAAAACATAAGCATCAGCAGACTCCACAATCTCACCGCAGAAGCTAGAGCTCACAGCACCCCAATAGGTCCCAATGAAATGTGGGTGGTGCTCAGGCACCAGCCCCTTACCAGATGGCATAACAGCTATTGGGTAGCCACTAGCATCTGCAAGCTCCACAAAGGCCTGCCGTGACTTTGTTACTCTTAACTTGGGTCCACCTATAATTACAGGCTTCACAGCCTTGTTTAGAAAAGCAGCAGTGGCTTCAACTGCTGCCTCTAACCCTAGCTGGTTGCTTACTTTTGGAGCAAGGAAGAAGGGGACTGGGTCTCTAGCAAATGTGGGGTGAGGAATTGCAGGCAAATTACAGCCTATGCTGATGTATACAGGCTTGCTCTCTTTCAATGCTGTTGAGATTGCTGTGTCAATTAGCTCATGTGCATCTTCCAAATTGTTCACCACGGCCTATCCATTACAATTACACCAAATTTGGTAACACAAAAAACGTAAAAATGTAAACTTTAAGAAAAAAGAACAATATGAGCTTACCTGGTGGCAGGTGACGGTTTGAAAGCAGCGAAGCTCCTGAGAGAAATCGGGTAACCCGATTGTGTGGTGGAGGATCCGATTCGTGCCGTAGTCGTTGGAGTTCGGGCCACCGACTATGCAAATGACCGGCAAATTCTCACTGCACGCACCGGCGATGGCGTTCAAGACGCTGAGCCCGCCGACTGTAAAGGTGACGACGCACGCGCCGACGCCCCTGACACGCGCGTAGCCGTCGGCGGCGTAGCCGGCATTGAGCTCGTTGCAGCAGCCGATTAGGTTGAGGCCGGGCTCGGCAAGTAGGTGGTCGAGGAGGGTTAAGTTGAAGTCGCCGGGGACGGAGAAGACATCGTGGACGCCGATCTCGACAAGCCGCCGAGCCAGGTGGCGGCCCAGAGTGCCGGTTGAGTTGGCAGGTCGGAACCCTTCCATGTGTATATTAGCCTTTTGGGTATATGAAGTTTGAGTGATGATTAATTAGCTGTGGGTTTTCAGAGAGGTTTTGGTGGTGTTAAGTATTTATACACTAATTCAGCCCAAAAAAAAAGTATTTATACACTTGGGTTAGTGCTGGTTTGGTAAACTATCTGTGGGCGAGTTATTAAAAATGATAGTTGTAATTATTAAAGTGGTAAAACAACCCACGCTTAAGGTCCTTTTAATGTCACTTTTAAAAGGAAAAAATGTCAACATAACTGGCATTTTTGTTGGGTTTCGAGTGGTTGTGGTTTTAGGCTGTAGGTTTTGATTATTCTAATCACTATGAGCTGGGAATCTTGGATTTTTTGGAATTTTGAATAGGAAAAAAGGAAGGCAAAAGACCAGACCATCGTTTGGGAAGACCACAAAACCAAAGCTGATTGCTGGTTTTTTCACTTTCAATTCCGACGTCTTTGTTTATTATGGTTTGTTTTTGTTTTGGGTTTACTATTTCCATGAGCCTTTGCCAAATTCCAAAAGACTTGCCAAGGCGTTTTTCTCGAAGTGTTTCAATAGTTAATTTATGTGTTTTCTTTCTTACCAATTACAAATAATCGATTTCTCTCTTGTCAAATATTGAAAGGTGAAAGATTCTGCAAAGAGTTTATTCGTTACCAACTACCTGTTGGGTGTGATATTAATTGCAATCTTGTTAGAAGTTCTAATTCGAATTCTTCTCGTTTGTGTATGTTGCTTGGTAACTCATGTTGAAGTGTTTGAACTAAAATTCTCTTCAAGGAAATTTTGCATGCTAGAATAGATAGTTGAGGCGATAGAAGAAGAGTTGGAACGTCGCAAAGGCAAAATCGACAAGTTGCAATTCTGGGGCTTAAGCTCCAATTTAAGCCCATGACCCACCTTTTTGAAGGGAACAACACCACAAGTAAACCGCATCACTTTGCCATGACTTATGGTATGAGCTTTTTCGGGTGTTCGAGATCATTTAGCAGCTCAAACGGGACTTTTAATATTTTGCAAGTTTTTTACTTTTGTTAATTTCTCTTTTTAATTCCCTTTTGTTTCCTAGGATTTCCAGGATTATTTAAACCAACTTTAGCCCATGACTAGGGTAATATGTTATCATTTTGAATTCAATAAATGAGAGGTTTTCTCATATTTAGTGGATTCCAAGCTTGATTCTTTTAGGTTAATCATTTGATTTGATTGACTTATTACGTTGTCATGCTCACTGTAAAATGCCATGTCATCATTTAGGTGTTCGAAGTAACATGTCACAAGAGTTACACTCCTTTGCTTTTGTGAAGGAGAGAGACATGCACAAAAGAGCATAAACCACATCAACGGGTAGTTATTTCTATCCATAAGATATCCCCCCCCACACTCATATTTAAAAGGGAGTGGCTATGTCCCTAAATCAAGGATCTTGCATGTTCAGCAACTCCATGTGAGGTTAGGCACCATTTTTTTAGTTTTGCAGGGCTCGCTACTCGATTGAAAATTCAAAATTCATCCCAATGGGTCCAGTCCAATGATAAAGGTCGTTGATTTGCAGACGGCCTCAGTTTCAAATTCTCATGTCATTTTGATAGTGTATGTAAGAAAACTTCCAATATCACTTATATTAAAAAATCAAAATCCATTGTGGTGAAATTCTACTATAGTGCAGAATTGCATCTAGTAAACCAATAATAGCTTCTAACTGGAACACAAATTTGATATATTACCCTATAAATTCATTGAATAAATATTCAACAAAAATGAATAGAAAGAGGAAAGATTGAAAAAAAACTATGAATGAACAAAGATGGGCTGGGGAACAAAAGGACCCCATGCCTTTTACAGGTCAACAACCAATGAACAAAAAATGCTATCAAATAGTGAAATCTAACAAGGAATCTTAGATGTGAACCACTTCATGACCGAAAAGGGAGCCTTGATCAAGCCCAGTGCAAGCTCAACTACGATCGTCACGCACAAGCAGCATGGACATATGCAAGTCAACGACAACCTGCAATCATCACACGCACCCAAAAAATTAAAAAAAATCAATTTAATTAGCGTTAGCACCACCATATAAAGAATTTCACTATCTTGACATGAAGAAAGAAAAGTCATTGAAATTCTGATGAAAAGGAATAGAGAGAGAGTGAAACTAACCCAATAATCCAGATGAACACACCCACAACGGAGAGGAGAAGAGAGATGAAGGCAAAGGGCAGGCCAAGTAAAAACCCCAAAGGCCTGCATTCGCAATCGTCTCCACAACAGCAGCTCATAGCTTTTTCTTTTTCTTCTTCTTGCTTTGGTCTTCTTCTTTGGTTTCTCCTTCTGTGTAGTTGTTGATTGTAGAAGACAATAAACTATAGGCGGCTTCTTTGGTTTTTGGTTTCCTTGTTCTGGACGGAGTATATAATATTATTTGATGACGGAGACAAACAGAGAGAGACCTGTCTCTGCTGCCGCCTTTACGGGCCAAACCCAAAAGTCCAAACTTTTTTTTTTTTTTTGGTGATACGTAATTGAACCAAAATTAACAATCTTTGAAAAGACCGGAGGATCAACCAAACCAATAATAGATTTCCACGTCCTCCTCCCACTTTCCTTGACCAACAAACCTCCTTTCTAGAATCCAATTACCATATGAACTTGCAATTTAATATTTAATATAATTTTCTTTATGCAATTCAATAGCTTCTCAACTTCTTCTTCTTTTTTATATTTCTTTTGGTGAATTCAGTTGTAGTAGATCAGCAGAAGGTCATTTCATTTGACATTTTGAAGATGGAGCTGTGATGGTCACAATGCCTATGCTTTTTTAGGTACCAGATAAATATTTAATTATTGATCAACAAATCTTATCATACTGTAGTTTATGGTTTTAACTTAGACAGTGAAAAAGCTTCAACTATTGACTGGTATACTCAACAGTACACTATAATCCGATTCTTGCTGCACCAGAACAAATATCTCCTTGTCAAAGATTAGAACAGCTTTAATTACCTCTGAGTCTGAGCTTAGTTACGGTTTGCCAAATTAAGCAGCTTTCCGTTCTCCCCAAAAAGCTGAGTCATTCCGATTGCCTGAACTGGATTAACCACTGGCTGAGTTTGCAGTATGCAGCAGCTCCCTTTATTGTTCACCAGGTTTAGAAACTAATAGACTTGCCTTCAGGCTCCCTGCAGCTTCAACATCTCGTGCTTTACCAGTCGGCATATATTGGCTTTAAAGTCCTCAACTGTCAACCTTTTATTTTGTTTTCAGTGAACCAATTCAATTTTAGCATTTGGAGCTATAAAAACAGGGCAAAGGGCTGATCATCAACCACTATCAGTACCAACCCAACTGCAGGCGATGTCTTTAGATATTCCTCTTACCTTCATTTTCTCTCTAAGCTCACTTACATTGTCCCATTTCCCAGCGGCTGCCAAAGTATTAGAGAATGCAACATATGCACCTGGCCGACCATCCGGATTCAACTTAAAAAGTTCCTTGGCAGCTATACTTGCCATCTCAACATCACCATGTAGAGTACTTGAACTAAGAAGAGCAGCCCAAACATCAGAGTTGGGCTTCTCAGGCATCCCCATTGCCAGCTCCCATGCTTGATGCAAACTTCCTGCGCGCCCCAATAGATCAACCATGCAAGCATAATGCTCCATCTTTGGTTTTAGTGAGTAGTCCCTATCCATGCTTTCAAATATCTCATGGCCTTTGTCAACCAGACCAGCATGTCCACAAGCTGATAGAGCACTGAGGAACGTGACAAAATTGGGTTCAATTTGGTGTGCTCTTTGCATTATACTGAAGAGCTCAAGTGCTTCATCAGGATATCCATTCTTCCCATAGCCATCGATCATTGAAGTCCATGAAAATACATTTTTTTGAGGCATGTGGTCAAAAATTATCCGTGCATCCTCAATTCTTCCACATTTTGAATACATGTCTATAAGAGCACTTCCCATCTTTATGTCCCAAAATAATCCGGTCTTCATAAGTTGACTTTGGACTTGCTGGCCAACTTCAAATGCTGTCAACACCGAGCAAGCTCCAATAACACTAGCAAAAGTGGAGGTATTAGGTTGAAAATTCAACCGTTGCATGTCAATGTAAACCTCAAGTGATCTCCAGGCATATTCAGCCGATTTGCTGTAACCTTCAATCATTGCGTTAAATACCACTACATCTTTTTCAACCGTTCTCCTGAATATATCTTCAGCATCTTCCACAGAGCCTTGATTCATATACCCGGAAATCATTGATGTTGAACACACAACATTCTTTTCCAACATCGTATCAAACACAGTCCTCGCATAGCCGACCTTCCCATTCTTGATGTAAGAGTAGACGAGCGCAGTGTAAAGAACATCATCAGGCTCAACATCTGATTTAATTATCTGGGCATGCACCACTCTTCCTAAACTCCATGGAAATGCAGCATTACCAGCATAAGTAGAGGCTTTCAAGACCATAGAAAATGTATACCCATCAGGCTTTTCACCAGATAAAACAAGTCCGCGAACCAACTTAAGCGATTCTTCAACTTTCCCGCGTTTGAGGTATCCACCAATCAAATAATTATATGCAGACAGAGTCTGTGCAGGCAATTCATCAAACACTTGGCGCGCATATTTCAGTGAACCACATTTCAGGTACAGTATAAGCAGTTTAATGGAAACATTGATATTGGGTCTGAATCCAGTTTTGAGAATATGGGTATGAATCTTTTGGCCATGGGAAGGGTTTTCTGAATTGATGTAGTGCTGCAGAGAAGAGGCTAGAGTGGTGGCAATTGGGGAAGTGACATAGCTTGGCGGGAAAACTGGATTTGGTGGGACAAGCGTCGTAAGGTTTTGGGGTGAGAAGAACATGGACGGTCTGATTGTGAGTACTTTCCCATTCTTCATTTTCATCCTTTGGATCTGATTCCAGCGGTTCAAGTCTTAAATTAAGCATGGAAGGCACTGCAAAAAAATTGAGAAGGATTCGACCCTTTAGTTTCATTTGGGCCAAAACCCAGTGTCATAATAAGGCGGAGCTCAATTTTTGCACTAGGCCCAAGATTGATGCCCATTAGGTATTTCATATTTACATTTTAAAAAGATAAAAATTTATCCCATAGGACTCATGTTCTCGTTTTGTTTTTTATTTAAAAAAATTTAATATGGAATTTTGCTAATTTACTATATTATTCTCATTTAATAAATAGTTTCATTTCTTATTAATGGGGTTGGATTGCCCTTAGTCTTTACTCTTTGATGTGCTCTCAAGTGGTACTAAGTTCAAACTCTTATGATACTGTGTGTGAGTTTTCCCTCATCATCCTTCTTAACTTTAACAAAAATACATAAATAGTTTCATGTCTTAATATTTTTATTAGACCTCTGCCTTTATATATGTATATCTATCTATGAAAAATATTTAGCTTTGGTGCAACCTCACTTATCATTTTAAGAAAGGCTTATTATCACAAAGTCCCTAAGGGTTATGAAACTATCAGATTGCTTCATTAATGTGCTTTTTTTTGTCATTGGTGGTCCTCAAAGTTAGTATGTGTGATCACAAATGGTCTCTGCGTTAAGTTTCGTCAAAAACTCCGTTAGTTTGTTGATGTGACATATATATTACAAAACATCCATGAAGTTTACACATTAATCACAAATGATCCTTGCGAATTTTTAAAATTTTTTAATTTAAAATTTATAAAATTTTGGTTTTCTTTTTTATATTATTAAAAATATATATTGTATTTCAAATACATATTACACTATATTTTTGAAGATGTGGGCTCCACATATATGCCACATCAACAAACTAATGAAGTTTTTTTTTTAAATAATTTAAAATTCATAAAATTTAAAAATGAATGAACCATTCATAAACCCTAAACCCTTGGATATTTCATTTTTAAATTATTTTTTAAAAACTCCATTAGTTTGTTGATGTGGCATATATGTGGAGCCCACATCTAAAATAATATAGTGTCATGTGTATTTAAAACACAATATATATTTTTAAATAATTTAAAATTCATAAGATTTAAAAAAGAAAACCAAAATTTTATGAATTTTAAATGAAAAAAAATTAAAAAAATTTGCAGGAACCATTTGTGATAGGTGAGTGAACCTCATGAATGTTTTATGATATATGTATATGCCACATCAGCAAACTAACATAGTTTTTGACGGAAACCAGAAGAAAGACCATTTGTGATCACACATACTAACCTTGAGGACCACCAATAACACAAAAAAATATTAATGATGCAATCTGAAAATTTCGTAAACTTTAGAGATCTTTTGTGATAATAAGCATTTTAAGAGAAGTGACTATGTTTATAAGTTACCAAAAAAAAAGAAGACTATGTTTATAAATAAATAAAAAAATAGAAAAGTGATTACGCATGACGAACTGTTCTTCATTGTGGGGATAGGAAAACAGCTTCCAAATGATTTTCCAGAGCCTTCACACAGACACACAACCCCTCCTTGAGTGGATTGGTTGGTGGAATTCAAATACCTCTTGCTTTCCTCTTCATTGAGTGGTCACCACATTTTCTTATAAAATTATAACGTAATAACGTTGCATTGCAAAGCTACGTAAATTACAAACTAATTGGTGGCATTTGCTTTGCAAGTCCAACTTTTTGGGATTGCACTAATCAATAATTATAGCTTCCCTGATGATTTTTTTGGTAAACAATTGCTTTAGTGGCGGACTTTTCATCAAAACCTAACAATTTTGTTGCCTACCATGAAAACGAAAGCCACAAGATCGACCTAATGTAATATTAAATACAAAGCTATTAAACCATTAACCCAGCTGTGATTAATTATGAAAGAATTCAACAGACCTGCATATGTGAAGCACTTCTCACGTTTAGGGTGAGAAACTTTCACATTCTTGTATTATTGTCTCTATCTCTGGTCAATGAAACGTGAATAGAGAAATATTTCTTCTAATCAGCGAATGAGAATTTAATGAAACTAATTTGATTTTCACACACTCTCAAATGGACTTTGAATATGGACGATTGCGATACATTTTATACATTTACTTAGTAATGCATCACAACCATTTCATGTGTGTTTTAATGACTGAGTTATAGGCAAGAAATAATTAAAACCTATAATCATACTTGACTTGGGTGATGGATGTGAATGATGCGATCCCATTAAAGTGGCTTTGTGGGCGTAAATCTTGAAGTAGACAATAGGCATTCCTTAATTATATATTATTGTTAAGTATGATGAGAAATGCTTAAGAGGAAAGGAGACTTTACACTCTTTACAAAAAGGTTGTTGATCTCCACACGTTCAACAAATGGTTAAAGGCTTTCTCTTTCTTTCACCATCCATCATAATTAACAAAGTGCCTCATGGGCCCAACCCCAACCCATGCTTGCGACGGCATGCATATACGCATTATTGTTTAACTCCGTGGGGTTGATTTTCTTATGGCAGTTCTTAACAGAGTTGTTCTTGCCTCTTCAGATTACTCAAGTCAAGAGTCAAGAGGCTGAATGAAATATAATATTTTGAAAAAGAAAATTCCCGGACCAATAACATATAGGATAACTTTTTCACGGTGCTATACCCGTTGGGGATAAAAAAAAGTTTTTCTCGCTAGAGGACACATTAACCCTAAACCTATGGAGGATGTTTTGGCATTCCCCTCAAAAATTAAGCCTGTTTCTTCCAGCAATGTTATTTATTTTGGCTAATATAAAATATATTATTATTATTTTCTCTTTATCTTGCAAATTAAATATATTAAAAAAAGAGAGTAGAAACTCAAGAATTTTCCTTCTGGATGAGATGAGAGGATAAGGAGTATTATAGAGATACTCTAACAGGCAGGGGCCAAGCAAAGGCAGCATAGCGCGGTTTGACTTAAGTTGTCGCATCGCATGCCACGTGAAACATGACAAGAGGTTTTTATTTTTTTGGTACGAAACTTGAGAAGTAATAATAGCTATTAAATTAGGGTTTAGATCAGCTATTATATTGTATATTTATACATTATAAGATCCCTTTGGAAGGAGAAACGAAAACAAAGTTCAGAATTGGTTAGCCACTCACTCACTCGCTCAAATAAAATCCCAGTCCCTGAAACGAGACCAACAACACACACAGCCAGCCGTAGACTCTCTCTCTCTCTCTCTCTCTCTCTCATCAAATCAAAAGATGAGGCCAAAGATTTACCTTTTTGGTGACTCAATCACCGAGGAGTCTTTCGGTGATGGTGGCTGGGGTGCCTCTCTTGCCCATCATTTCTCTCGCACGGTATGAAATAAAGTCAGAGTCTTTGGTCATCTTTGTGCGATTTGTTATTCTGGGTTTTGATTTTTGATGGGTTGGTGCATAATGGCCTTGACCAGGTTGACGTGGTGCTAAGAGGTTACAGTGGCTACAACACGAGGTGGGCTCTGCAAGTTTTGGAGAGCGTCTTTCCGAGCAGTGAAAACAGAGAAGATGCGCCACTAGCTGTCACCGTCTTCTTTGGGGCTAATGACGCTTGCCTCCCCGATAGGTGCTCTGCTTTTCAACACGTGCCTGTCGACGAGTACAAGCAAAATCTCCACTCCATTGTCTCCTTTCTCAAGGTAAACAATTACACACATAACCAAGGTTCATAATTTCTTAGAAAACAGTCTACTTTGAAGCTGAAATCACCGTATTAGACAATAAAAGTTTCATTTTTTGGGATTAAAGATGTGGATTTTGTTCAGATATGATTATACTTGCAAAATCAAGCCTTAAGATTTTGCAGAATCAAAAGGCCAGCTGTGCACAGAACCAAATATTAATGGGTTTGAGAGATGGTATGTTTGCTCTTTTGCTGCTCAAGTGTGCTGGGAAGCGCAGCTAATCCATCCATCTTTCTCAGATGGTCTTCTATTTTGACTAAAAGGGCCAGGGCCGGCGCGGTCCAGTTCGGTTCAGTTTTACGTCGTATTAAAATTGGAATTGGTACTATTTAATTGTTGTGGTTTGATTCAATTTTGGTTTTTTTTATTTATAAAACTGGCCGATCCGGTTTAAATCGGTTCTATTACGGTTTTTGATTTTTTCGGTTTCAAACGGGATATTTTTATTATTTATTTTTACAAATTCCAGCTATAATTTTATTTTTTTGGGTTTAAAAATTCACAAATAATTCAATTTTATATAAAGAGAGATGATTGAGCCTAAAAAAGAAAGTTGCTTTGAAGTTGGGCTCAAGAAATATTAGTTATGAAATTAGAAATTAAGCATTGAACTTAAATAATTTAAAAATAAATATAAAAAAATACACAGCAAGTCCGGTCCGGTTTTGTAAGGTGTCAAACTGGCATTAAAACGGTTTAAACTGTTCCGGTGCCAATTTGTTGACTTTTTAGTCAACACAATTTTTTTCCCATTTTTTCTATCTGGTCTCGGTGTTCTGATTTCCTGGTCTCCATGCCCACCCCTAAAAAGGAGGAGGCCATTGCCACCAGGAGCAGAGCAATGGTGGCAATGGCGGACCCAGAAAATTTTATAGGGGTTGGCTAAATATATATATATATTTTATAGAGGGGATATATTATAAAAGCCTTTTTTTCTTTCTCTTGAAACAAAAATGTAAATAAAATTTTATAAATCAAACATGGCCACATTACAAGCAAATATAACATAAAGAAGTACAAAATATAAATAAATACCAAATCAAATACATTGTCCAACTTAAAAAAAATCATATATGCTAATTAATAATTCAAGTTGCAAAAATAAAATATATATCAATAGTCTCCAAAAGTTTTCACCCTAACCCTAAATCATAAAAACTTAACAATATTAAAATTGGAAATTGAATATATATAAAATAAAAAAACTTACCAATGAAGAACCTACTGAAGATAGGTTGGTAAATTTTTAGAGGAGGAGAGCTATTTCCTTTTGGCTCTCAAGATTTAAATATGGCATTTTGGGTGGCTAGAAGAAATTTTTTTATGTTTGCTCTCTATGGGTGTAGCCACTGGTGGACCAAGAATTTTTTTAACGGAGGTGCAATATTGACTAAGTATGAAAAATGGTTTTTCGAAATACTTATTTTCTCAAGATAATTTTTGACGGCTTTTATTCCTTACACATAAAATAAGAAAACTTGATTTTATAGGATTTTAATATGAAGTATATATTGACTTAATGAGCCATCATTTTTAGCCTAAATTGTATTTTGCACTAAAACTAATTTTTCATATTTTGATTTGGTGAGAATTTGATTTTCTAGTATTTTTATTTGAATCCAAATGGAGGGTACTTCCTTATTTACATTGTAGACTTAAGTAAATGGAGTAATATAAAAATAAATGAAAGTAAAATGACAAAAACATTTACTTTATTAGATCAGAAATAAAGCTTATAACATTTAAACCATGTATAATACTTTATAAATCTTCCTCTAAGCTGGAGCCCACTCCAGCCTAAGCTTAGGTCCGCCCTATGGTGGCCCTCTGCTTAATTTCTGACACGCCTATATATATGTATACGCATTGTATAGTATCTGGGCGAGTATATCTTTCCGTAAATTGGAAGCGGGGAGGCCCCTTAAAAGTCTAAAAGTCTATCTTTTCTTATTTATTAATTAATTTTTAGTTAGGTTGGTTTATATGGCTGTCGATGGGATTTTACTATTACTCTAAGGCCCACGGCTTCACAAGTTACGTGGTTGTCTGTTAGGTTTTGCGTGTCTTTGCGTTCCCCTTGTTGGTTTCTTATTTGTTTGCTTCTCAATTGTTGTACCTTGTTGATGTCTCAATTCTTTGACCGCACTTCTGGTCACTTCACTTCCATGAAAATGAAATGATGAAAGTTCTTAGAATCATGGGTTGTTTTAACCTTTTGCTTGGATAAAGACGTGTCAGTCTGTGACAGTGGACATTTGTGAGACGTATGTTTCACATGCTAAAACTGTTCTAGGCAAAAATATATATAGTCCAGGAGATATTTCTGATTCGCTGATTCATATTGGTCCTTGCATGTCGTTCATTTGAATCTGATGCCCAATAGGTGTAACTTTTGCAGAAGTCTTGCTAGTAGGTATTGCTTTTGCATTGGAACTTTAGTTTATCTGAAACATGAGAGAAAAAGGAGGGAAAGAAAAGTTATTATTAGAGTTCTATTTCCATCTTTTAAGCCAATAGGTCTTGTTGATGCTCAAAAATGGTTGGACATTTTTTGTCCCAACTTCGTAATGACATCACCTTTGACTCTGCGGTAAGATCATTGGCACACGTGTGTGGTCCAAGGGAAAAGCTCTCTGATACTTAAGTTAGTATTAAGTATGGAGCGAACCTAAGTAGCCGAAGGTCAGTTACCTTGTTTTGGGGACTTATGCCCCTTTTAATAAATTTTGAGAGATGTGCATCTTGAGTGGAATTTCGATGTAGGAATGTGGGCATTGCATGAGGAGGTGCCACATGTCCTTGTGAGAAATCTCTAATGAAGTGTGGTCTTTTGATACGATCGGCACTCCATGGTGCCAGAGGCTCACATCTTGCTGCTGGTACTTTGTGGGGCACAATTGGTTACCAATTTAGCGGGTCCTCCTTGTGGGTCCCTTGTTCCACGTGTCGTTCTTTGATTGACCAGTTGGATATGGTATAAATAGGTCTTGTTTAATATATGATGCATCATGCATGTGGGGAACAATGGTGGTGATTGCCATCATAAAGTGGAAATGGTGGCAGAAATGAAAGCTGCAAAGCCTGTGATTTATGGAGATCTCATGTATGTTAAGTTCTACCGTGTGGACAGATATAGAGCTGATAAAGCAACAGCATTAGGGTGAATCTGGTCCTTCTGTTTAGGTTTCTTTCATAGTCACAAATAATGAACCTAATATCCATATCAGTTTAGGCATCTTTTGATTTCCTGTTGTACAAGGCAACTTGAAAATGGTTGATGGTGATGGTGGTAGGGACGGATCCACAGAGGAGCAAGGGTGGTCAAGTGACCCCAGCAACTCCTAAATCCGCCACTAGAGGAAGAAAAATTGACCCCTGCAATGGCTAGATGGCTGGGCAATTCATGCCCGCCATCTGTTCGGGGAAATGCCTCAAAGGGTTGCAGCAACTTCAACTTCAGCACAGCAAGCAGCATTGCACGCAGAGCGCTTCCTTTTTCAGTCTTTTGATTCACGGAGAAACGATGCCGTTTCATTTAAGGATTTTTTATTATTATTTATATTAAACATATTAAAATAAACAAGGGCAACAGCAAGCAATGGAGCTGCTACCCGATAAAGCACACAATCCCGAATACAGATAAGTGGACATTTCAAATGCAATACTGTTTCCAATATGTTTTTCTTTTTTTTTTTTTTTTAAATATTAGACATATTGTTTCCAATTTGTTTTTCTCTTTTTCTTTTTTTCTCTTTCCCAATCTTTCTTTTTCTCCTCTTTTTCATTTCAGTTTTTTCTTTTTGTATATATTTTTGTCTTTGTTCCTTTTGCTCTTTACTTTGTGTTTACTTTTTATTTTACATTTTTTCCTTTTCATGTATTTTTCTTTATTACATAATTTTAGCTCATTCTATTTTATAATTTGTTTTTATCTTGCTTTTATTATTTTTCAATATTAGAAACATAAATAAGTTTCAATACATCGATATAGTTGTAACTGAGATAAATTATATTGTTGACTGTCCTACAATGTTTATAATATTTCTTAGTAGGTTGATAGGTTTAAAGTTTGTTACTTTAGGTGTTGAATCTTTGTGCATTTTAATATAAGGTTTTTGTTTTGTGGATTGGTTAATATAGTTAATAAATATATGGTGGATTGATTTAATATGTGTTTTGTAATGTTGTTTTCTCAATGAATTATACATGAATGATAATTTATCGTTTTATTTTTATGGGATGAATATTGATGTTTTTCTTGATTAGTTGTTGAGGTTTGTTTGTTTGTTTTTTTTTTGCCAAGGAGGTTTTATTTTGGTTATTTACTGTTAGTTTGAATAAATTAAGGGTTTTTTAATATAAAAAAATTTATGGGTGTATTTTGTATAGAATTTTTTTAACCTTTTAGACGTTGACCCCTGTAATGAAAATTCCTGGATCCGTCCTGGATGGTGGAATCAATTTGCTAAGTGTGGTTTGCGTTTGTTTGTAGTGCATTTGAGCCCACCCGTCTATAAGCTTACATCTCTGTTACACAGAAAGCAGACATTTCTTACATACATACTACCGGTCATTTATACTTACCAAACCACAAAAATTTATATATTCGCTTTTATGCGAAATAAAAATTGTTTTCAATAGGTGTCTGCATATAAGATTAACTTTTTGTTCAAGTTATGTTTCAATTTTCGTTTTGACTTTCTACATGTTTAGGTTTTCTTCTTTTCTATTGGCTTTCAGAAGCGATGGCCTACGACTCGCATTCTCCTTATCACCCCTCCTCCAATCGATGAAGATGGGCGCCTTCGGTATGGTTTTACTATTTATGATTTTTTTAGTCCCATTATATCATCTATGTTTCATTTTTGGGTTTCATATTAATTATCTTTGATTCTTGAACCATAATGTAAATTTCTTGCTTATTTTATGTTAAGATATTTACATCAATTGACAACGAAAGAGTTTGATTTTAGTTATTTATGTTTTTGATTCAGACATCCCTATATTGATAATCCATCCAATCTGCCTGAGAGGACAAATAAAGCTGCTGGTGCTTATTCAGGGGCATGTGTTGCTGTAGCTCGAGAAAATGGGATCCCTGTAATAGATCTTTGGACTAAAATGCAGGAGTTTCCTGACTGGGAAAAAGCTCATCTAAGGTCTCTCTGTCTCTCAGCATGTAATATTTGTCTACTTGCAGTTTTACTAAGCATTGGCATGCACCAATTTCATATATATGTTCGCCTCGCATTACCTATGATCTCTCTAACATTTAATTGCCAACTCAGCTCATCTGATAATCTGATCTTATTTGTTTATGTACATGAATGAACTTGTATGTCTGCAGCTAGCATGCATGATTCTATCGAGAACTTGCTCATTTTGCAATTCTGTATCTTGTTGTTCTGTTAATTGGTTAATTATAAATTTACATTGGACTGGGGCATATCAACGGGCTGTTGAATATGTCTGCAAGCTCACTCTTTGAGTCAATTCCGGCTTAAAAAATGTTTGGTAAACCTTGAAAAAGTTGTACTATAAGAATTTGGTTCCATGGGTCTTTTGGCTGGATGGTGCCATTTGCACTGGCTTCAAGTTTTTGGGTTTCTGTACCTCTTGAGCCACCTTGTTTTTCTGCCTGTGTAGGCAACAGTGAGTTGTAAGGAAAAGACATAAGCATGTGATATTGTGTTGTTGATTGGAATTGCAGGGATGGCTTGCACCTTACTCCGCAAGGGAACATGGTTGTGATTGAGGAGGTGGTTCTGAAGCTGAAGAACGAAGGCTTGAGTCTAGAATCTTTGCCAGTTGATCTCCCACTTATAACTAACATAGACCCTAAAGACCCTCTTAAGGCTTTTCAAAATTGAAAAAGAATAAAGTTGTGTATCATGGATACGGTATTCTCTTTTGAGGGTTATTTTGCCACTATATAGGTTTAAAGATTGTTATAAACAAACTGATTAAGATGTTGATTTTCGGTTCATTTTGGCACTGGTTGTTCCACATCTGGTTATTTTGGTGTAAAAAACTCTATTGTCTGATTAATATCAATCTCTCTTTCAGTTCTGTTAGTTTTATACAAGTCTCTTTCAGTTCATCTCCTGTGCTTTTTTTATCAGGTTTAGTTGAGGTTAATTTAAGATGCATGTAGTGAACCCAGAAGAACTGTTTGCCTTGAGTGTTAATCCATGGATGCTCATAAAACAGGGGATTGTTTGTTCATTGAGAGACTTCACAAGGATCTCATTATCATTATACCATATATAGTGTTCTCCAGTTTGAAACCTCAGATACTCATCAATCACTCCTGGTGTCGTCTTTGTTAGCAAAAATAACACCCTTACAATCATTTTCTTGAAGAAAAATATCATGCAAGTGCCTCTGTCCTTGCTCAAAAAACAGATAAAAAAACAAGGGTTTCTTGAAGTCATTACAAAATCTTCATCAGTCCAGTATTCCTGGCAATGAAATCCTTTGAACCCAAATACCCCACACGACTTAACCTCTTTGTCTTTTAATTTATTTTTCCTTTTTATAAAAAAAAATTATAAAAATGATAAATGATGATAAACGATTTTAGAGCTTGGGCAACGTCGTGGAAAGTATCAGCTCCAAAATGTGGGCACATTGTTGTAAACTTGTAATTTATTGATATCTTAAAACTACAGCTTTTGAGGAACATAGCTAGAGTTGCTTTGCTTAGGAGAAAAGTAAAAACGGGAGAGGCCTATACTCTTGAAATACATTAGGAGTATTTTAAACGTATAGCCAGGCGGCTATACTTCACAAAATGGTTTTGTGTGTGTGTGTGTAATTAGCCTTTTTAAATTACTTTAATTAGTAATTATGTTTTAATTATTATTTCTTTAGTAAATAATTAGTATTTAAACATTTTACAAATTTCATAAATTACTTAGTAAACAGTAATAAATTATTTTAAATTATTTTGTGAACTTAGTTTTTAATTTTTTTTTAAATACAAAATTAGTTGCTTAGTTTAGTATTTGCAATTAAGTGATATTCTAAGAGTATAGTTGCAACTTATTCTAAGGGTATAGCCGACCGGCTATACTCTTGAAATATATTAATATTTAAATAGTATAGCCGCGCGGCTCTACGCCTTGAATGTATAGGATTATTCTAACAGTATAGCCGCGCGGCCATACGCTTTTAATATATAAGAATATTCTAAGAGTATAGCCGTTCGGCTATACTGTTAAAATACATTATGCGTATTCTAAACGTATGGCCGGACGGCTATACTTCACAAAATGGTTTTTTTTTGGTAATTAAGTAATATATTAGCCTTTCTAAATTTCTTTAATTAGTAATTATGTTTTAATTATTATTTCTTTAATAAATAATTAGTATTTAAATATTTAAAATTTTCATAAATTACTTAATAAACATTAATTAATTATTTCAAATTATTTTGTGGACTTTGAGTTTTATTTTTTTATACAAAATTAGTTTGTTTAATATCTTACAGAGGTTGAACGTCCTGATAGACATTGGGGGCAGTGAAATACCTACACCATGGTTATTCAATACCTATTGCGCACTATGATATGAAGCCCAGCAATATATTACTAGATAATGATATGGTTGCACATGTTGTTGATTTTGGAATTGCAAAACTCTTGGGTGGAGGAGATTCTATTACGCAAACCATGACCCTAGCCACGGTTGGGTATATGTCTCCAAGTATGTAGTTGCTAATTTAATATTTTTCAATTACGAACAACATAACTTAAAATGGTATTTTCAGAATTAGGGTCTTCCTAAGGTCACTTCCCCTCCATCTCCAATTATAATGAATATCGTTGCTTGGAATGTTCGAGGTGCTGGTAAAAATAGTTGTGCAAGCGCTATTACGAATTTAAAAAGAGCTTTTGACATTGATATTATGGTTGTCTTAGAGCCTAGAATAAGTGGGTCTAGGGCCCTTACTGTTGCTCAAAATTTGGATTTCTCTCACTATCACATTGTTGATGCTCCTGGTTTCTCTTGGGGTGTCTGGTTCCTGTGGAATGGTAACTCTGTCTCTCCATGTTGTTGCCCATTCCAGTCAATCTATTACTGCCTTAGTGACTTTGGGGAATCAGTGGTGGCTCCTCACTGTGGTGTATGCTAATCCCTGCCCAGGAATTAGAGAATCCTTGTGGAATTACTTTGATGGCCTTGCCCGTGCCTCCCACTCCCATGGATGGTCCTAGATTCTTGGAAACACCACACCCTCTCTATGGCTGGTAGGATCACCCTTCTACAATCTGTGACTGCTGCTATCGCTCTGTATACCATGCAAACTGTCAAGTTGCCTATTTCCGTCCGCGAGAGGCTTGATCAGCTGAATAGAAACTTTCTTTGGGGGCACACTGATGATAAAGCTACAATTCAACTAGTAAATTGGGAAACTTCCTGCAAACCCAAGGTTGTTGGTGGATTGGGCATTAAGAAAATGGCTTGGATGAACCAAGCTCTCTTGGCTAAATCTGGTTGGAGACTTCTTCAACAAGAGCAAGGGCTATGGGCTGAGGTCTTTAAAGCAAAATATTTAAAACAGAATGACATCTTAACAGCTGAGGCTTCTCTTTTTCCTTGTTGTTCAAGTGCTTGGAGGGGAGTCTTATATGGTATTTCCACTCTTTCTAAAGGCATCAAGTGGAGAGTTGGTTCTGGGGATAACGTGAGGTTTTGGACAGATAACTGGCTTAGTTGTGGCCCCCTCAGCAGCATGCCCTCACTAACCTAGACTGAAGATATGCTCCTTTTGAATGTAAGTGATTTTTTAGAAAATGGAAACTGGGATCTAAATTGTTTAAGGGAATGTCTCCATGATAGTATTATCCAGATTATGCTAAGCACCCATGTTGGCTTCCCTGGCAGTGGAGTTGACAAAAGTATTTGGTGGCTCACTCATAATGGTGACTTTTCTGGTAAAATCTGCCTACAACACTTTCTCTCTTGATGAACCCACTCTTAATTGGGCTTGGGAGTTTATTTGGAAGCTGCACCTCCCTCCCAAAACTAAAACCTTCCTTTGGCTCTTCTATCACAAGAAGTTACTTACAAATGTGCAAAGACAGAAAAGAGGTCTCACTCAAATCCTGAACTGTCCTAGATGTGCGGCCCCTATGGAAACTATTGAGCACTTGTTCAAAGGCTGTCCTATTTCTATCGCTGTCACATCCCGGATCGGCTCCGCCGTAGCACGATATTGTCCGCTTTGGGCCCCCCATCTCTGGCCATCACGGTTTTGTTTCTGGGAGCTCACGACCAACTTCCCAGTGGGTCACCCATCCTGGGATTGCTCTAGCCCCCAACTCGCTTAATTTCGGAGTTCCTACGACTCCGAAACCAGTGAGCTCCCAAAAGGCCTCGTGCTATATGGATGCGGGTGTGTACATATAAAGCACATTACCCACTCTCCGTTTGGTCGATGTGGGATCCTATAATCCACCTCCTTTAAGGGCCCGACGTCCTCGTCGGTACACTCGTACCACACGGCAGAGTGGCTCTGATACCAAATTGTCACATCCCGGATCGGCTCCGCTGTAGCACGATATTGTCCGCTTTGGGCCCCCCCTCTCTAGCCCTCATAGTTTTGTTTCTGGAGTTCACGACCAACTTCCCAGTGGGTCACCCATCCTGGGATTGCTCTAGCCCCCAACTCGCTTAACTTCGGAGTTCCTACGACTTCTAAGCCAGTGAGCTCCCAAAAGGCCTCGTGCTATATGGATGCGGGTGTGTACATATAAGGCACATTACCCACTCTCCGTTTGGTCGATGTGGGATCCTACAATTGCTGCCTAAAATAACATTGACATTGATTCTGGGGACCTTGGCTTTCTTGACTTTGATGATTGGATTCTATTGAATTTGAAAAGTAAAAGGAAGGTAAATCATGGCTTGCCTTGGCATCTAATTTTTACGATATCTCTTTGGTTTATTTGGAAATGGAGATGCAAATGTGTTTTTGACCAAAACTTTAATATGCATTTTGAGCCAAGGAAAATTATCTTCCAGTATGTTGAAGAGTGGTATTCGGCCAACAAACCAATTACAGGAACCTCTAACCAAACTCTAACTCAGCTGTCCTGGAATAGTCCCAGTCCTGGAGGCTGGAAGCTTAACTCTGATGGTAGTCGGAATAACACTACTAGTCATATTGGCGCTGCTGGTGTCTTAAGAGATGCAACTGGTGCTTGGCTTAAGGGTTACTCTGTGAATTTGGATATTGGTTCTGTCCTTGAGGCTGAATTATGGGGGATTTTTTGGGGGCTCTCCCTAGCTTGGGATTCTGGGTTTCGAATTGTGGAAGTGGAAAGTGATTCCAAGGTTGCAGTGACTCTTCTCAATACTCTCACTATCTCTACCCACCCCATGTTCAGCATCATTAATTGCTGCAAACTAAAAATGAGTGTTGATTGGAATTGCTCTATTAGACATATTTTTCGTGAACAGAAGAACTGTGCAGCTGATGCTTTGGCTGCTATAAGTTTTGATTTTAATCCAGGTCTGCATATCTTTGATGGGGTGCCAGCTTGTATTCCTGACATCCTAGCTGCTGATTCAAGGGGAGACTCCAGGCCTCGCCTTCTTTGTTGTTAATCTGATGTTTTGTTTTCCTGGGCGTTAGCCCCTCAGTTACAAAAAAGAGAGAAGGTATTTTCATCATACATATGATATGAATATAATTTAGATATATATATAAGTATAACTCAAATATAATTCATATTGCAGAGAGTATGGAGTTGAAGAAATAGTTCCAAAAGAGGGGATGTGTGTATAGTTTTGGTATTGTGCTCATGGAAACATTCACAAAAAAGAAGCCAACATATGAGATGTTTGTTGGGAAAATGAATTTAAAGCAATGGATTGCAAACTCACTAGTATTACCAGATGGAATCATAGATGAAGTTGTGAATGGGATTGGGACAAAGCAGGAAGATGATGATCATGTGAGGAAGAGGGATTGCATATATCAGCTATTATGAGATTAGCTTTTATTTGCTGTGTAGAATCACCAGAAAGGATAAGTGTGAAAGAAGTTGTAACCACCACAGCCCTCACAATTTTGTTTCTGGAACTTACGAGCAACTTCCTAGTGAGTCACTCATCCTAAGATTGCTCTAGCCCCAACTCGCTTAACTTCGGAGTTTCCATGACTTCAAAGCCAGTGAGCTCTCAAAAGGCCTTGTGCTAAATGGAGACGGGTATGTACATATAAGGCACATCACCCCTTCTCCATTGGTCGATGTGAGATGTTACAATCCACCCCCTTAGGGCTCGACGTCCTCGTCGACACACTTACACCACACTGCAAAGTGGCTCTGATACCAAATTATCATAGCCTGGATCGGTTCCGTCGTAGCATATTGTCCGCTTTGGGCCCCCATTTTTGTCATCACGGTTTTGTTTCTGGAAACTCATAAGGAACTTCCCAGTGGGTTACCCATCCTGGGATTGTTCTAGCCCCAACTCGCTTAACTTCGGAGTTCCAATGACTCCGAAGCCAATGAGCTCCCAAAAGGCCTCGTGCTAGATGGAGACAGACATGTACATATAAGGCACATCACCCACTTTCCGTTGGTCAATGTGAGATGTTACATGGGATACCAAGAGAAATAGGGAACTTAACAATGTTGAAGAAGATACACCTTGACTCAAACAATTTCAACGGTATATTTGTTGCATTTCCTTGCCTTGCCTTGATGTGACCATATATATATATATGACTCTGCTTTTGTTACAGTGTGCATAAATCATGTGTTAAATGATTTTTTTCTTCTGAAATTCCAAACGAGATCAATTCTTTAGATCAAGTGGAAATGTATGTGGGTTCAATGCTCTTAAAGGCCATGTTCATATGGCTGTTTTCAACATGACTTCTTTGATTACTTTGGATCTATATAGAAACGGCTTCAGTGGTAGTCTTCCAGATAATATATGCCATTATCTTCCTAGTCTTCAAAATGGGTATTTTGATAGCAATCGGTTTGATGGTCCACTTCCATCCAAATTATGGCAATGCAAAGAGCTTCTTAAATTATGTTTACGTGGAAACAAATTCAGTGGAAGCATACCCAAAAGTATTAGGAACTTGACCCAGTTAACTCATATTGATCTTGGCATCAACAATTTGACAGGTAATTGATATTTGGGAGAATTTAACATAGGCCCCCTCAAGAACTCTAGAATACAACTCCAACAGTATTCCCTATCCACCTCCTAAAATAAGAACTCTAGAAGCTCCTAAATTTGAGGAGAGAGAAATAAATCCCCCTCTCCGCCTTCCTTGTCCACCATTAATTATGCGAAACCTTAGGGGTCTAAGTGAAATTCTCCCTTATATTTCATTATTGTAGACTAATAATGCGAAGGCCACAAAGTAAAACATAAATCAACATATAGTGAAATTGTTGTGACATTATGGCAGGCTCCATACCAGATGAGATAGGTGATCTTCAAAATATAGAGCTTTTGGGAGTCCGTGATAGTAATCTGAATGGGCTCATCCCATCCTCAATCTTCAACATGTCCACAATAAGACAACTGTCACTTGGTCGGAATCAGCTATCGGGTAACCTCCCAGCAAACATAGGCCTCGGGTTCCAAACCTACAACTCATTTTTATAAAAAGAAATGACCTCAGTGGAGTCATCCCAACCTCTCCAATGCTTCTATGCTCACGAAGCTAGAGTTTGCCCGAAACTCATTTCCAGGGTTTGTTCCAAGCACGCTCTGTGCCTTAACTAACCTTCAGTCTCTCTTAACTTAGTAGTGAATGATTTGACGATTGATATGTCCACTCTCTCTTGTTTGGCTAATCTTGGAAATTTGACAACACTATCCTTGGCAGCTAATCCGTTGAATGCCAGACTTGGTGATTCCTTTCGGAATTGCTCTTCTACATCCAAGCTTCAATATTTTGATTTAACCAATTCAATCATGAGCGGTAGCATTCCCATTGGTATTGGCAACTTGAGCAGCTTGGTATCTATATACCTGGGCTACAATGAATTGAGTGGATCAATTCCAACTTCACTGGGAAGACTAGGGAATCTCCAAGCTTTGGTCTTGAATGATAAAAAGTTGCGAGGGTACATCCCCTACCAACTTTGTCAATTAGATAACCTAACTTGCTTATATTTTGGTAGTAATAAGCTCTCTGATTCTATACCTTCCTGCTTGGGAAATCTAACCGCATCTCTAAGAAATCTATCACTGGAGTCCAATTCGTTGAGTTTCACTATACCATCTACTTTTTGGAGAATTGCCTATATCTTGCATCTAAACTTGTCATCCAATTCTCTAATTGGACCTCTCTCACAAGATGTTGGAAACTTGAAAGTTGTGACAGGTGTAGATTTATCAAACAACCATTTATCTGGTGTACCAACACCAACTGGATTGCTACTCTCTCCAGCCAAAAAATCAAGGCCATCAAGTCATTCACAACTGCTAAGCCGAGCTCGATTATCAAACAATTGTCAAGTGATCCCAAGTCTTTTGAATCTCGCACTTCTAAGATCTGGATTTGTCTTTCAACAGGCTCCAAAGACAAATTCCCCCAGGTGGACCCTTCCAAAACTTCTCTGCTCAATCATTTGTGTCAAATAGTGAACTCTGGTGCACCCTGACTTCATGTTCCACCATGAAAAAAATACTTAACTTGAACCAAGCTGGAAGAAAGCTAAATATATAATCCATGGGATCATATCAATAGTTCTCCTAGTGGCCTCCGTATCTATCTTTCTTCTACACAGGAAAAGGAATGCGGAAGTTCCATCAAAGGCTACCTCGTTGTCTCAACGTCTTCTTTGGAGAAGAGTTTCACAACTTGAACTTGTGAGGGTGATGAATGGATTTAACGAAAACAACTTACTTGGAAGTGGGGGTTTTGGCTCAGTATATAGAGGGACAGTTTCAGATGGAACAGATGTTGTAGTAAAGGTTTTCAGTTTGCCGGGGACTTTCAAGAGTTTTGATAGAGAATGTGATATGCTAAGCAATATTCGTCATCGAAATCTTATCAAAATTATCAATTGTTGCAATGAAATTGATTTCAAAGCCTTGGCATTAAATTACATGCCAAATGGGAGCATCGAGAAGTGGTTGTATTATGAGAACTCTTCTTTGGATATCTTAGAGAGGATGAACATAATGATAGATGCTGCATTTGCACTGGAATACCTACACCATGGTTATTCACTATCTATTGTGCACTGTGATATAAAGCCAAGCAATATATTACTACACCATGGTTGCACATGTTGCTGATTTTGGAATTGCAAAACTCTTAGGTGGGGGAGATTCCACCACCGAAAGCATGACCTTAGCCACGGTTGGGTATATGTCTCCAGATGATGCACTTGCAAGCTAGTTTAATATTTCCAAAAGTCCTTAATTCAGAAAAGCTTTAATTTATATTTTTCTTTTTGTCATACACATGTGTAAGTATTACTCAAATGTAATTCACATTGCAGAGTATGGGATGGAAGGAATAGTTTCAACAAGAGGGGATGTGTACGGTTTTGGAATTGTAGTGATGGAAACATTCACAAGAAGGAAACCAACAAATGAGATGTTTGATGGGGAAATGAATTTAAAGCAATGGATTGCAAACTCACTATTACCAGATACAATAATAGCTGAAGTTATGGATGCCAATTTGCTCGGGGCAAAGTAGAAAGATAATGATTTTGTGAGGAAGATGGATTGTTTATCGTCCATTATGAGATTAGCTCTTGCTTGCTGTACAGAATCACCAGAAAGAGAGGATAAGTATGAAGGAAGCTGTAGCTACACTCAACAAAATCAAGACAAAGTTTTTGAAGGACACTGCATAACTTGTGCTGGTAAATTGATGGATCCTATGGCATATATTTCATACACTTCAATTCGATTCAATTTGAGCCTTTAATTCATGTGGATGGAACAAGTACGATAAATAAATTCATAGCTTCTTGCATACTTTGAATCGAGTTGGTATCAGAGGAAGCCAAGCAATATTCCATACCTATTGTGCACTGTGATATGAAGCCAAGCAATATATTACTTGATCATGATATGGTTGCTGCTGTCATATAAAAGCGATAAAAATGATATAAATTGAAATTGTATAAATTCTACCAAGCATTAGGCTAAAAGCTCAAATAATTGAGCTTTCTATATAATTGAGCCTGAATAACTGAATATTTTGATTACCAAAAACAAAGAATAACTAAATATTTCTGAAAAAGACATGAAGAGGAAATAAAAACTCAAAAACTAAAAGATAGTGGGAAATTTTTTCCTTGACTTAAATATGTAGAGAGCTTTAGCTTGGCTTTATATCAACCATCTTTTAATTAAATAAAAATTTAAGTTAAAGGTTTAGCTTTAGCTTTAGCTTGACTAATAAAAATTTTAAGATAAAGGTTTGATTAAGGAATTAATATCAAACATCTTTTAAATATGTTAGTGTGTTTACCGTTTTGTCTCATTTATATTGAATATTTATTTTTGTTTTGGTGTTTTTAATTAACCAAGAATATTTAGGGGTTTTTGAATGTTTCCCCGTTCTCTTTGTTTTGCTGTATGTATAGAAGATGAAAACATTCACAGAAAAGGAAGCCAACAAAACAAATGAGATGTATATTGGGGATATGAATTTAAAGCATTGGATTATGAATGAACTCACCATAACCTGATGCAATGAATTTAAGTCCCGTTGTGCCTAGATAATTACAAATTTCTGATAAAAAGAAGAAAAAAAAACAAAGTGAAGGGCCCTTATTATGCGAAGGTGACTGGATTGATTGACAGAATATCATGAATATCATGAATCATGATTGACGTGAAGGGCCCCTTCAAATAATTGAAGGAAGTTGAGGCTCATGGAGAGAAGTCGTTTTCTGTTTTCAGTGCTCATGGAGAGAAGTCGTTTCCTCTTGTCAATAACGTTGTTGCTGCTGCAGTACAGTTCTATAGGTACAGGTGCAGCAAAAACCAACATCACCACCGACCAGTCTGCTCTTCTTGCTATGAGATCCCATATCACTAGTGACCCTCACAACATCTTGGTCAACTGGTCAACCTCCACCTCCATTTGCAACTGGGTTGGTGTTACTTGTGGTGCTCGTCACCTCAGAGTAGTATCGTTGAATCTCTCCTACATGGTTTTCACTGGCACCATTCCACCACACTTAGGCAATCTCTCCTTCCTTGTTGCACTAAGCTTCATCAATAATAGCTTTTACGGTACTTTGCCCCATGAATTGTCATATTTACGTCGCCTGAAGTTTATTAGCTTAGGATTCAATAATTTTATGGGATCCATTCCATCGTGGTTTGGGTCCTTCCCCAAACTTCAAAGATTGGATTTGTATGGAAATCAGTTTTCAGGTACCGTACCTTCAACTATCTTCAACTTGTCCACATTGCAAGACATAGATCTAGGCGCTAACAAACTATCAGGTACGTATGTGTCAACAAGGTATCTAGACTCTATTGTTGATCTATCATTATGTTTCAACATCTTGTTATTAATCTATTCGCCGAATGTGTTTTTTTTTCTTTAGAAAATTAGTCTAACTTTTAATCACTTTAAAAAGTCTCACTTGAATAGATTATGTCTTTGGTTTTTAATTTTAAGAACGGTTGAGTCTATAATGTTGGTATTTTTTTCATTTTTTTATTTAAATTTATATACTCAGAAAGTTTTTACAAAACTTACATTTATGAAACTAGTGAGTACTTGTTGTAGGCTACAAATGATAAAACTGGTTGGGTGACGGGGGATAAAGACAAACATGATAGATTGTAAATAATATGGAATATTTATGACCTTTTTCATATGGAGGCCTATTATAACATAATATTTTATAAATATAAAAAACACCCTTTAAATCTAATACTATAGAAAAATTTCTTATTGTACCTTCAAGTGAAAAAATTGTAACATATTAATAAACCAAATAGAAAGTGACCAAATGACTAGTTGAGAGTTCTTTTTTTTTTCCCCTCCAAAATAGCCACTTTGACAACTTTTCTATAAATTATGTAGTGTGGTGTTTTTTTAAATTTCATTTATTTACATTTATTCTGAGTATTTGTTTGGCATACTTAACAGGTGCGATACCCAGAGAAATAGGGAACTTAACAATGTTGAAGGGGATATACCTTGACTCCAACAATTTCAATGGTATATATATTTGTTGCATTGCCTTGATGTGATACAATTATACATGACTCGGCTGTTGTTGCAGTGAATTATATGTGCATAAAACATGAGTTTAACATATAAATGTGCATATATCTTAATGATTTTTCAGAAACTCCAAAAGAGATCGGCCTTTTAGATCAAGTGGAGATATTGTATGTGAGCGTAAATGCCCTAAAATGCCCTGTTCCTGTGGCTGTTTTCAACATGTCTTCTTTGACTATGATGACTCTATATGGAAACAACTTGAGTGGTGGTCTTCCAGACAATATATGCCAACATCTTCCTAGTCTTCAATACTTGTATTTGGGTGGCAACCAGTTTGACGGTCCACTTCCATCCAAATTATGGCAATGCAGAGAGCTTCTTATACTTAGTTTGGAGGAAAACAATTTCAATGGAAGCATACAAAAAAATATTGGGAACTTAACAATGATGAAGGAGATATACCTTGACAACAACAATTTGACGGGTAATTGATATTTCATTATGTTGATCCAATTATGATTTATCTTTTTTATTTTGGTTGCATAATTATATTTAACTATTTCATATTTTAATAAATGAGGGAGATAGTTAATCATGAATATAACAATTTTTTTTTGTCAAAATCGCTGGAAAATTCATTAGAATTGAATAGTAAGGTTTACAATCATGAATATAACATATTGACTTGCCTAATAAACGTTCTATCTAGTCGATATGTTCAAATCTAAGGTTAACCAAAGTAAGGAAAAAAAAGAAGAGGAAGACATGCAAACGTGTTTTGCTTAATATGTTTCAAACACAAAACTTTTTAGAGATTTCCGTGTAAATATTGTTGTATTAATTAATATTATAAGTGTGACATTTTATACTAGAGGTCATGAACGAGTAGATAGCGTTAGATTAGATTACATAAATCCAGATGAGATGGGTGATCTTTAAAATTTAGAGTATTTTTGCAGTCAGTGGTAATAATCTGAATGGCCTCATCCCATCCTCAATCTTCAATATCCAAGTCAATATTCTTTTCAACTAATGCTAATGCTACAACGTTTGTGAAATTGTGGCAGGCACTATACCAAACGAGATCGGTGATCTTCCAAATTTAGAGACTTTGTCATTCGGATATAACAATCTCAATGGTCTCATCCCATCCTCAATCTTCAATATCTCCACAATGAGAGTACCTGTCACTTTCTCCTAATCAGCTATCCTGGTAGCCTCCCAACAAACATAGGCCTTGGGCTTCCAAACCTACAACACCTCTATCTTACAGAAGCTGGCCTCAGCGGAGTAATCCCCAACCTCTCCAATGCTTCTATGCTCACCAAGCTTCAATTGGGCACAAACACATTTACAGGGTTTATTCCTACCACGCTATGTGCCTTAACAAACCTTCAGTCGCTTCAGTTAGACGCTAATAATTTGACGATTGATACTTCGACTCCAGAAGCAAACACTCTATCTTGTTTGGCTAATCTTGGAAATTTGATAGAGCTATACTTGGAAAATAATCCGTTAAATGCCAGACTTGATGATTCCTTTCGGAATTGCTCTTCTGCATCCAAGCTTCAATATTTTGATTTAACCAATTCCATCATGAGCGGTAACATTCCCATTGGTATTGGCAACTTAAGCAGCTTGGTATCCTTATACCTGGGATACAATGAATTGAGTGGATCAATTCCAACTTCACTGGAAAGACTAGGGAATCTCCAACGTTTGTATTTGGATGGTAACAACTTGCAAGGATACATCCCATATCAACTTTGTCAACTAGATAACCTATTTGAGTTATATTTGGGTAGGAATCAGCTCTCGGGTTCTATACCTTCTTGCTTGGGAAATCGATCCGCATCTCTAAGAACTCTATCACTGGAGTTCAATTCGTTGAGTTCCACAATACCATCTACTTTTTGGAGACTTGTCGATGTCTTGTATGTGTACTTATCATCCAATTCTCTAATTGGACCTCTCTCACAAGATATTGGAAACTTGAAAGTCGTGATAGAGGTAGATTTATCAAATAACCATTTATCTGGTATTATGCCAAGCACTGTTGGGGGTCTTCAGGATTTGGTTAATCTCTCCTTGGCAAATAATAATTTGAAAGGCCCTATTCCAAGTGCATTTGACCGCTTGCTAAGCCTGGAAAATTTGGATTTATCTAGAAACAATCTCTCTGGAGTGATTCCCAAATCTTTAGAAGCTCTGTCACTTCTCAAGTCTATGGATTTGTCTTACAACAGGCTCCAAGGAGAAATTCCAACTGGTGGACTGTTCCAAAACTTCTCCGCTCAATCATTTGTCTCAAACAAAGCACTCTGTGGTGCAGCCGGACTTCAGGTTCCACCATGCAAAAATGATACACTCGAACCAAATTGGAGGAAAGCTAAATATATCATCCCAGGGATCATATCAGTAATTCTCTTTGTGGCCTCTGTATCTATCTTTGTACTATGCAGGAAAAGGAAAGGGGAAGTTGCAGGAGAGGCTACCTCTTTGCCTCAATTTCTTTGGAGAAGAGTTTCACATCTTGAACTTCTAAGGAGCACAAACGGATTTAACGAAAACAACCTACTTGGAAGTGGGGGTTTTGGTTCAGGTATATAAAGGGACACTTTCAGATGGGATAAATGTTGCAGTGAAGGTTTTCAATTTACAGATAGAGGGGGCTTTCAAGGGTTTTGATAGAGAATGTGAAATGCTAAGCAATATTTGTCATCGAAATCTTATAAAAATCATCAGTTGTTGCAGTGAAATTGATTTCAAAGCCTTGGTATTGAATTACATGCTAAATGGGAGCCTACATAAGTGGTTGTATTTTGAAAATTATTCTTTGAATATATTACAGAGGTTGAACATAATGATAGATGCTGCATCTGCACTGGAATACCTACACCATGGTTATTCAATATCTATTGTGCACTGTGATATGAAGCCAAGCAATATACTATTGGATGATGATATGGTTGCACATGTTGCTGATTTTGGAATTGCAAAACTCTTGGGTGGAGGAGAGTCTATTACCCAAACCAAGACTCTAGCCACTGTTGGGTATATGGCTCCAGGTGATGTACTTGCTAATTTAATATCTTTCAATTCTATACATACTGTACTTAATTATGCATAATTTTCATTTAATATATATTCATACACCTAAATATATAAGTATAATTCATAATGCAGAGTATGGATTGGAAAGAATGGTTTCAACAAGAGGGGATGTGTACAGTTTCGGAATTGTAGTGATGGAAACATTCACAAGAAGGAAGCCAACATATGAGATGTTTGATGGGGAAATGAATATATAGCAATGGATTGCATACTCACTAGTATTACCAGATGCAAAGATAGATGAAGTTGTGGATGCCAATTTGCTTGGGATTGGGACAGAGAGCAGGAAGATGATGATCATGTGAGGAAGAGGGATTGCATATCAGCCATTATGAGATTAGCTCTTACTTGCTATGCAGAATCACCAGAAGATAGGATAAGTATGAAAGAAGTTGTAGCCACACTCAACAACATCAAGACAAAGTTTTTGAAGGACGCTGCCGCAGGAAGAGGTGTGATGCTAAACCCTCCTCTTGTTCATGCACTTTGATTTGATTCAATTTCAGTCTTTAATTTAGACAATGTAGAGGAGTGTATATTTTGGTTTTGACTGAATTTGTAGGGGAGTGTGTATGTTATATATAGATGGAACTAGTCATAAGTGCTAAATATGAATATGGGTTTGAATATATTAGGTTAATTTTATTCTTCTCCTCTTGTTCATGCACTTGGAAAGTATCTACTAAATTATATAAAATAGGAAAGTAAATCCCTTAATTAATCAAGGAAATAAATCTCCTTGATTAATTAGGAGATTCATGTCAACAATAAGAACGAAATTCAAAGCATCTTACTTGGTATAATACCATATCAGTATTAGAGAAGGATTTGTTCCGTTGTGTCGTGGCTGCAACCACCACGGCCTCGTGGGAGCTCCTTCACTGCTCTTCGCCATGCCATGGGGCTTATTACGGCAGCCTATTTTTGTTGTGTGTAAACAAGCAACGTGTGATTGGGCCCTTTTGGGAGCTGTTAGCATAAAAGCTTAAATCAGTGATGGGGTCATTAGGCTTTCTATAACTGAATATTTTGATTACCAAAAAGAAAGTTGATATATATGGTGGGCCTAAGCCCAACAAAGCAAAACACTCAACGGAATTTGCAGAGTTCGCATGGAGTGGAGGAGCAGATGGAACAACTTATTATTTTTCAAATGTTAGTGGGTGACAGCTGTTGAGAGGTTGTTAGGTGTAGGGCTCGTCAATGGGCCGGGCCGGGCTAGCCTGGTCCAAATTTCATGGGCTCGGGTCGGATCAAGTCGGGCTTTAAAGAGAGAGAGAGAAAATATCGGGGCCGACCGGGCCGGATTTTTTTAGAAAATTCAAAGCCCAAGCCCATCTCATGAGTCGGGCTTGAAAAAGCCCATCGGGCCGGGCCGGGCCGAAATGGGCCTAAAAAATAATAAGTGTAAAAAAAAATATATATATATGCTACAACAAAATTGAAATTTTAAATTTATGTATGCATTTTCATGTTTTTGTATGTAATCACATTTTCACGTTGTCTTGAGCATATTTCCTTGATAGATTTACATAAAACAAAAGAAAATACTATAATATATTGGAAAAAACCAATATAAATACTCTAATAGATTTACATAAAACAAAAGAAAATACTAACACCTATAAATTTAAGGATAAAACATGTATTAATTTTGTGCTCATCATTTGGTGATGTGTTAAAGAAAAATATGATTATATTTGGTGGTATGATTATGTTTGGTGATATGATATGTTGTTTGTCTTATTATATATATATATAATTGTTGTATTAATAAATGACACAAATTAATGTGCTAATCATCCAATTATAAATTAGGAATGAGTAGAATTCAATGGAAACAAACACAATTTTTATAACAAGTAACACACAAAAAAAAATTAAAGAGGGAGATTTGTCATTCAAATGATGTAATCCTAATTCTAAACCCTTATTTATACATAATTATATATGTATGCGGGCCTAACGGGCCGGGCTTTTGTGGGCGGGCCGGGCCGGGCTTTCATGGGCTTAATCGGGCCGGGCTTATGGGCCGAGCCGGGCTTCAAACACATAAGCCCAAGCCCGGCCCAAGCCCAAGCGGGCCGGGCCCTCTCAAAGCCCATAACGGTCCGGGCCGAGCTTTTTTTCAATGGGCCGGGCGGGCTCCCGTAAGCCCATGAGCCCGCGGGCCAAATGATGAGGCCTAGTTGGGTGGGAATACTTAGGGCTGGTTTGGGGTTGCTTAACTTAAAAATAAGCAGCTTTAAAAAAAAGTTTTGGAGATTTGGGTGTTTGGTAAAACAAAAATAAGCTGCTTATTTAATAAGTTGCTGTCATTCAAAGCTGAAAAAACAGAATCAGGTGGGGAGCTGCTTCTAAAACTGCTGCGAGGAGAAGCATGCGGAGGTTTAAATGAAAATTTCAAATTGCCCATATTGCCCTTATTTGTTTCACACAATTACATGCTATATCCTCATCATCCCGAGTTCGAACCTCCCAAGTGTCGTTCCTTTTTGATTTTCTGGATTGCTCGCCTCATCCTCTCTCTGCAACTTGCTCCCCTTCCTCAATCCGTCAAAGCTACCATCTCAACCCAAAACCTCACCAACCCACCTCCTTATTTTACAGACCCAGAATATCTTCTTTCCCTCCTACTAAAAAAAACCTCAACCTTAGCTCCACAGTTTATCATCTCTACAGCCACATAAAATTCAACACCCAGATTACCCACCAATTATCTCCTTCAACAAAAGAAAACCAAACCCCCAACTTCCTTGCCTTCCCCAGCAAAACACAAACCCAATATTATAATCCCACTATTCAAATCCATAAAGCAAAGAGAGAGAGGTGGGCATGTAGCATCGACGTCCCAAGCGTCATCGCCAAACCCAAATACCAACTTAAAAAAAAAAAAACAAGGTCTGGGAAGGATGAAGAAAAGAGAAAGGAGGAGAAGAGGAAGAAAAAAAGGGGGGGAGGGGGCCTGGGAAGGTAGAAGAAAAGAGGAAGAATTTAAAAAAACATGGGAAGGGAAGAAGTCTTGGAAGGAAGAAGTCTTGGAAGGAAGAAGAAAAGAGAAAGGAGGAGAAGAGGAAAGGAAAAAAGGGCGAGAGGTGGGAGGCCTGGGATGGAAGAGGAAAAGAGGAAGAAAAGAAAACACTGGGAAGGGAAGAAGAATAAAGAAAGGAAGTGAAGAGGAAGAAACAAATAAAAATGAGAAAAAGGCAAAAAGAAAGGTGTCGGCTGCTTTTGAGTTTTTAATTTTTTATTTATTTATTAGTTAACTTAAATCATACAAAAAAAAAATTGTAAGTGAATTGAACTTCCTTGTGTTTTACAAAAAAATAAATAAATAAATAACACTTTTGTATTATGCCTTTTTTGGTCATTATACACTCTCACAGCAATTCTAAAAAAAAGTTTACCAAACGCTATGACACTGCTTTTTTTACTTACAGCACTTTTACAAATACGAATTACCAAACACCTAGCTGTTTCACTTCACAGCTGTTTATTCTCAAGGCAGGAGAAACAGTTTTTTTTAAAAGCACAGCAATACCAAACTAAGCCTTAGCTGGATTGCTTACTCTGACATTCCCGTGCTGTGCAAGGAAGTTTTTCTCTGCACCAAGGCCACAAGATGCGATACAAGGTAGGCGGGGCCTTTCCGGGAGCTTTTGCAATGAGGGGCTATGTTGAGAGGTTATAAAGAGGGAGTTCAATCTAGCAATCTATTAATAACTCTACACTAGATCAAGCCGCTATTAAGGAACTCCTCATTATAATCTCTATGTCTCTTGCCCTTACCCAAATTAAGAAGAGAAAATTACGATATAGAAATTTTAAGTTGAGGGTGTCATACTGGATTTTGTCAATCTCTAGAGACCACTTGCTTCTCTGAACGCTTTCAAGTTGGAGCAACACCTACCTAACATATATGCTGCCATTAACTAGTTTCCTTCTTTCCAAAATTGGATTGAATTGGCTCAATTTCTTCAATCCTTGCTGATGGAAGGAAAAGTAAACCCATAATCAGGGAAGGTGATTCGAATATTGTTTACCCAATTAAGCTTAAGGTAGGGTTAAAGTATGAAGGTTGTGGTATTTATAGATTTTCTAAGTCCTCCTAATTTGGTATTATTTATAGTGCTTGAAGTTGTTGTCTTACGTGGAGTGAGTGGGTCGATTGTGTAGTTGGCCTCGTGCACTATCTAAGATTGCCATTACGAGGAAAGAAAAAAAAAAAGTAGCAAGGCAATAAAGTTATTGAGAAATGTTAATTTTGGCCTAATCTTTTCTTCTGTATGCTGCCAATTAAACTCGTTTCCGAATCCTTTTGTCCCGTCATTGCCTTTTCTTTTCTCTACACGCAATTTTGTCTAAGGACTTTCCATCAATGTTGTTGGAATATGTCATCCCTTATGTCATTCTACATGTCTTTTATTAAAAAAAAATTCATTGTTTTTGGTTGTTGGTCTTGATGCATGTTAATTAATGTCTAACCTATTTATGTAACCAAGTTGTGTTACTTTCCCTAAACGAAAATGGGGGATCAATCTACGAGAGGTTGGATAATGATTATAACCCAAAAAGCTTGATTACTTTCAATTAAGTTTTTTTAATCGCCTAGTATGTTATGTTTCAATTAAATTTTTTTAATCACCTAGTATGTTATGTTGTCAAAATTGTAAACAGAATCATCAGTTATTAGATTTGAATGTGTGCAATCTTCGATTGTAATTTGACAATTTGACATACATACTGTAAAGCCGAAGGTTTAATTAGTGGATTACTTATTTTGAAGTCTAGCTTATAATGCTAGTGTTAGTGTGCGCTTACCATGCAGGCGCGCTAGCAATGAAATTTGGCATTTTACTTGCACTGATGGTTCTGAAAAGGTTAAAATATTAGCTTCACCATTGTGTGTGTAACGTGTTTGTGTCTCAAAACTTTGGTTACTTCCCTAATTTTTAAGCTTTCATTAACTTTAACCCGCACTTAATTTGGGCTTAAGGTTCACAGAATTTGGACTTAAGCTAAACGGGGAATGTGGTTGTTTTGAGTAGTTGACTTCTGTCAGTTTGGTTCTGTTTCTTCATTCATATTGGTTTTTTATTTGGCTGCTGCTGCCATTTGCCTACATAAAAGATGATTAAGAGGTAAGATAGCCTCGAGTTGAGAATAAGTGAGAGCCAAAGATGAGACAAAACTTCTAGGGTTCTGAATCAAAATCATGAGAAACTTGAGGCTCAACCAGCAAAATCCAATATTATATTTTATGTTTTTCTTATGGAAAATGATTTTCCCACTCCCCTTATGTTGTGTGACTGTTATATATATATATATATATACTACTAGTGTATCTCATTGACTTCCATTTAACAACGTTGTGGGATGGGAGGTTGTCCATTTATCAAACGACAAAAAAAAAAAAAAAAAAAAGAAGAAGCATTGTTTGTGGGCTTCAGTTTTAGTGCATTCAGTGGTGTGGTTATACTAAGCCTCGTGCGCATAAACATTAAACTAGTCTTGTCAGGTGATTTTGGTTTGGCCATATAAAAGCTTCTCCTCTTAATGCATTTCCTGTTTGTCGTCATGGGGCATGATGGAGACTTAGTTTTGGTTTCTTCCTAGCTTCTCTTAACTCATCTCCTTCTCCATGCTCTGTCTTATGCATATACTTCGAACAAAAGCTTTAAAATTTGTCAGTATATATAAGTTTTGCTTTTAAGCTCCTAGATAAATTCCATCCGGACTTACCATGCTTGGCTTTCACAAATTAAGGTATACCATATCTGTGACTTAATTTTTCGAGCTTCTACTTGTAACAACACGCATGCAAGAACGCGCGGGCGCACACACAGAGATATATAGCACCTTTGAGAGTATTATATTTGATGCGTAGTTGTTAGTAGGGTCGGGGGATGCTTTAGAAGGTTTGGAAAGCTGTCCTTGCGAAAAAAGGAGCAGAAAGCATCTCAGCCACAAGTGTTCTAGTGGATTTATATATGGATATGGAACTACTTATCATGGCTTCAAAACTCAAACAAATGTGCTGCTTCTTTTTTGTTATTGTGCAGTTATTATATAGTTCAAAAGTACAAAAGAGTGTTTGACTTTGTTAATTTAGCGATGATGGTTGCCTTTTCCCCACTTTGAAAAGTAGCTAAATTGAATATTGAAGGTGCTTCAAGCATAAACACAAATTAAAATGATTACACGAACAAGATAACATAAAGGGTACCTACTTCTACTTGCAATGCAAACTTCATATTGACTGAAAAAAGAGAGAGAAAATAACAACAGATAAACCCTGTAAATGCTTTTTTGTATAGCTTATGTAAACTTATGGAGTAAATTAAAGAACAAGTTGAAGCTTTGTATGTGGATAATAGAAGAAGACCTTGATCATGGGTTTGACTTATTATGATTGTGATGTGATGACTTATTCCATAGAAATAATCCGAGTTGGAAAAAGCTGTCGTTTTCGGCTGCTAATTATAAAACTTAAAAGTGCATGTTTTGAGCCAATCAATTATCCTTGTAGTACTTTTCAACCTCATCATATATGAAAGAGAAACTTTCTGTTCTTCAGATTTCTTTCCCATCATATCATGATTTTCAGAAAGTGATACTTCTTTACTCTACTCCCTACCGTTATATATATAATATACTTGAAAAAGGAACAACATTAAAAGCAAACAAAGATGGATTATATATTACTCAGCTGCTGAGCCATCAGCAGTAGTACATTAATTTTTATTTCGAAAAAAGAAAAAGAACATGAGTTCTGCATCTCATGATATTTGTCTATGCCATGACTGATGATCAACGATCATAACAAGCTCCTCCAAGTTTCGACAGAGTTCAGATTTTCAGCAAATACACTAACACCCCTTCATGTATGATAAGTTACTGGTAATTTACAACCCTTTAGCTCTCTCATTGAAGTTGTATACTACTGAACTTTGGAGTGATGCCGTGGATCAGGACCTCCCGGACTCGTTCGCTTGGGTTTGTAACGAGTTTGGTTTGCTTCTTGGTTTCGCAACCAAACGTTGAGTAATTCCCTGGCACTTCCAGCCAATGTGTGACCGGAACTGGTTAAGTTGTTCTTCTTCTCCAATCTTGGATTAAGAGGGCGAGTTTCAGAAGTAGAAAATAAAAGCAGCAGCATTAGTGCAAACCAGACACAAAAACTCCACCTAATATGCATTTTTCTCTAATGGTTTCTTTCACAAAAATGCTAGGCTTGTAGAGACTCCAGTGTCAGGGGATGTGATATATATAGAGCATCAAGGTGTTAATTAAAATTTTGTTATCATAAATAAATATTAAAAGTGGGTGGGAAATAGTGGGGCCTCCAAAAAGCCACATTGTGATTGTAAATTTGTTATGGAGTTCTTGTACCTTGTGTTGTTTGTGCCCATCGGAAATAACAATTACCGACCATCATCTCTTCAAGTCTTTCAGCTGCAGATAGAATAAAATTTCATCTCTTTGTTTAGGTCTTGAATCTCTCTGCTTTTGAGCTAGTGATCATTTGCCTTCGGCTGGTCTAGCCTTTCTATAATGACAAGCTTCCAAAAACTTAGAAAATCAAAGGAGATTGAGTAGGTTTGGGTTGCTTTCATAATCTTTCCCTTGGTCCGGCCGGCTTAGTCGGCTAAAAATTAAGACATGTGTGGCCGCCGCCGGACTAATTCAAATAAAGTGCTTCTAAGTGTTAAGCAAATTGCAATTCATAGATGCCCTTATCCATTAGTCACGTGGGGATTTAATTAGAAGGAAAGCTATGATTTTCATATTGGGTTTGAACAACACCACCTTCTCCTTTTATCATATACTATCTGCGCGGCTAACAAACTTCCAACCCCTTTTTCACTTTAATAAATTGAACAAATTACATACCTACTCGAGCCCGGACTCATTTGGCGGCCAACAGTGCCTTCATGCATTTATATAAAAAAAAATGAAGATGATCATGTATTTAGGTATCACTTGTGTATATAATAACTATGTGATTCAAAAACCAGAACATCATACGATCTTTAAGCATAACTGTTCCGTGAGCATGCACACACATCCACACATGAAAGGTACAAGTTATATACACAATCGATTCTACCCTGTTTGCATCCTGGTATAAACAGAACCAAGGAAAAATATGAAAAGGAGATGCTCAACAACATAGAACACAAACGAGGCTATTGACTAATCATTTACATCGCCGTCATCATTATTTTCACCCCCTATGATCTTAAGAGTCTGAAAATTGATATTCAAGTGGAAAGTTGCAAGTGCAACGCCTGATTCAACTGTGAAGCATGACATTTGAGTTTTCAACAATGTTGGCATTGCTAGATTGCTTGGAGTATCAGGACCTTGAAGTCCGAACAAAAGCATGGAAGAGAAAGTGCAACATGATCCTGATATTCAAGTAACATAGTAAGTCATCATTATTACCGAAGCTTTACATGCACAACTTTAAGTGTGTAAAAGAAAAATAAGGCAAAACAAACCTATGTAACAACTGTTGGTGCTCTTGAACATGTCTGAAGCTCCTTGGACACCAGTTTTGCGGCGAATTTCTGAACTTTATGAATGTAGTCAATTATGAAGGAATATGCAACTTTATTTCTGTTAATAAAATGGAAAAAAGGAATAATAACAAATTAACATCTAAGACAGTCTGAAGGATATCTTTGCGTCGTAGATGGGATGGTTAAGCATCAGCAGATTATTGTTGTTCACAACAGCTCTGACGAGCAGTTCTTTAGCTTCCTCATGTTTCTTTTTCAGCATGTTACATATCTGCAAGTGGGAGGGAGAGGGAGACAGAGAGAGATCATTATATTATAGCCCATGATGTATGTATAAATTTAACTTCATTCATTTTTAAGCGTTTGAATCTTTTAATTATAATGCACATGCAAGCCAATGTAAAAGTAATAGTTTACTCACATCTTCAAGCTCCTTAGTGTATGCTTCAGCCTTTTCAACATTTCCATCATTTTCCATTATTGAATGAATTTCAAGCTCCATTGCATTCGAGCAAGGACTACCAAGCCCAGAGGTTGGATGGTCATCTAAAGCGCTCTTAGTCTTAGTCTCCAAATGACTCTCATGAATGTAAACCTAGCCAAAACACAAAGAATATTGTAGCAGGTAATTTATCCAATATCAGGCTTCCACCTATTTTACTTATATACATTTAGCAGTCAATATGAATCATGAATTCTGTAGAGTTTGTTGAGATGGAACCTGTTCTTCAACAACTCCTTTTGAAGGTTCTGTGACATTTCTGCAGGTGTTTTGGGATACAGAATGTGGTATGTCAGCAGAATCCCAGTGAATCATTTTAGAATACATAAATAGTAATAGTGCTTTATGCAGTTATTTGGGATGACAAATGGTTTCTTTCTTGGTCTGAGGATGATAAACGTGAGAGGCTGGAAAAAAAAAATTCAGTATATTAAGTTAAGCGCATATCTACTAGACTAGTACAAGAGTACCTGATTTCACTTGGTGACTGAGAGAGGCGTTTTAGAGGCTTTAAAGATGCTAAACCTGAGTCTGATCCCTGAAAAAAGGCTTCGTGTAAGAAATTGGGAAAATGCAATAAAGTTTTCATAAAGCTTTTGGACAGAATAGACCAAAGCTACAAATAGAATGTCATAGTCATGATATCATTTTGAAGAGAACTTCAGGAATTAAATGGGTTTATCATCTATAGACCTCAAATATTTTTCGCTTCAAGGAAAGGTTTGGTGGCATTTGTTTCTCACTGCGATCAACAATCTGGGCAGTCTTCAATTCCACATTGCCTTTTACTTCCATGTGTTTCTCTGAACTCAGGGATTTTACTTCTTTTTTAGATGCAGCATTAGATGAAACTTTATTGCCACCAATATTCCTACATTTAGAGATATCAAAACATTCAAAATGACAATCAAAACATTTCTGCAAAGGAAAGAACTGAAGATGAGGAATAATTACACTTGCATCATACTTTGAAATGTTAAAGGTAGAAAGTTCAGTTTTCTTCTTGGCAGGTTTATCAGTAAAAAGTTTATTCCCTTCAGCGGTAATGATCTTAGTGTTCCTCATAGACTCCAGGCTCGACAGCATGAATTTAGAATTTACACATGTCTGAGTACTAGGTTTAATGGTCTTCTCACTTGAGCTGGAATGACTAGCTTGACTGGAAGAAATTTCCACATGCCTAGAAAAACTTATATTGGCAATCAGAAATTTCACTAGAAGGTCCTGTGGACAATAAATAATGGTGCAGAACAGTATATAAAATAGGTTTCCATGTGCCCGAGAAATGAGCACAATTAAATATTTGAATGATAACATCAGTCATAGCGCCATTCTTCAAGGCAAGAAAAGCAAAGAAAAAATCTCACAAAATCTGGCAGTTTGATGTCATCTGAAATAAATTTATTTAACATAACGAAGATTGAAATATTGAAAGAACACCACAATAATGGGAAACATAGACAATCCATATTATTAAACATTCTAAAAAAGTGAAGACTGGGTTGGGAACATTTGTGAACAATTAAATCTATCAAAGAAGAGATAATAGTGAAAACCCTGCATATAGAGAAGTCGAACTTCAAACAGTCAAAGTAAATTTTAAGATAGAACAAGGTCATTTAGAGATGCGTTACCTACCTGAGATCATTAAGACTTTTTCTCTGTCCGCTTCCTAGGACAGGTTCCCTTTCTGTTACTTCTTTATTACACATGAGTGAATTCCCAACCAGTTTGGCCTTATTTGGTACACCAGCAGAATTGAAGTCCTCACTGTCAATGATTACAAGGGACACTGCTATTTAACATCAACAATAGCTTTATTGTATTTTCTATTTAATAAAATGATGTCATCCAATTTTGAATGATTCAATTCGAAGTATATAATGTCAACCTAGAAGCTTCTAGAATTTATTTATTTATTTCTTCAAAAACGAAAAAGAAAATAAAAGAAGATGATGGGAAGATTGTACCTCGAGCCCTATACTGATATTACTGAATGTTAGCATTCTTTACCTTCCAGATATTACATGTTTGACTTTGGTCTCTCTATCAACTAATACAGGAGCAGCGAGCAATTTGCTTCCAATTTGTGCATCATTAGCAATAGCACCCACCCTGTTGAAGATTATATGAAACAGTTTATAAACTTAAATGCCAACTATGCAATTGTTATGGAAAACTATGACTCACCCTTGCTCAATTGCAGGATGTAGATGCATGCTACCAATTCTTTTGATTCCAGACGAGAGAGATTTTGCTCCTTTTAATGATGGCTGACACAATTGAGATCCAGCTTCCTCCAATCTCTTAGAAACATTTGAGTGGAAGTGTCCGGTTTTTATTTCATTTGTCAGTGTAATTTCATCAACTGCAGATTCACTGTCAAGCAAAGAAGGGGAAAAGATAAATAACACTTTGAAAAAAACTGAAGCTCGCTTGTTTCCTCCCCTATCAGAGCTATCTACACAATTCAAGAACATACATGCTAAACAGAGTATACAATGTGTTCAAACTTCATCATAAGCATTTTGAAGATAATTAGACCACGACACATGCATCAACTCATACATTAAATGGTTCTACTCATTCTTTATAGTTTTAATAACAGATGCACCTGAATGTTTTCTGATTATTGTTAGTTTCTATATTCAAAACCATCTTGACTATGACATCAGTTTCTAGTTCTTATAGTTCAAAATTAAGTCATGGAGTGAAGGATAGAATCAAATAAAACAAAGGCGGCAGCTAAGAAGATGTTCACAGATTGCCTGACCTGCCCTGCATGGATAAGGGAAGCTTTCCAGTTGAATTTTGGTCTTCCTTCATACTTTTGATGTTATGTGATGTCTCCTTTGAGACCAATGCTTTGGAATTGTCTTCAAGATCTGAATCATCTATAGCTGGTTCAAAGTTTTCTGTCAAGATATCACTGCCTGACTTGCTCCTACCACCGTTATTACTCCCCGAACCAGCGATATTCATTGGAGATGAATCCTTCAAAGGCGAGTCTTCATGATCAGGACCGTCTCTTGTTGGCATTTTCTCATTAACATCCTCTTTTCCACTTGAAAAGGTATTTACGTTTGTGATATGAGAATAGTCATCATTCTTTCCCTCAAAAACAGTATCTCCATTTGAATCAACTCCTCCTACAAGTTGATGAGGCAAATCATGTGTTGCCTGATTAGCATATGGTTCTGTGGGCATTGCCCCCTCAGATAAATGAATTTCTTGATCTGATTCTTCTACCCTCTTAGTCATTACTTTTTCAGGAGACGGTGGACCATATGGCAGTTCCAGATTTTCTGAGGTCTCAGATTTTGATGCACAATCATCATTCATAGAATTACCGTTGCCCGAAACAAGTAATGTAGCATCAACCTTTGAAGTGGCCACTCTCTCAGAATCACCATCAAGGGTACTAATCTCTTCAGCCAGGTCAATTTTAGAGTTTTGAGACCCACTTCTATCAGAAACAACCTCTTTGCTGCTATCTCGATTCTTATTACAACTATTTTCACTTTTCTTCAAGCTTGAATCAAAATCGAAATTATCCAACCTACTTCAAAGAAAAAATGTCAGGTAACCAGTTGTAAAATTCAGAGTACAAGTACACTTGCATTGCTATGTAATTCAAAATATCAGCACAACAAGAAGATACAGAGCTCACTCATTGAAATCAAAAGAGAATTTGAAACGGTCTTGTTTCCGTTGACGATTTCCTCTGGAAGGTCCTTCTTCAGATCTCTCCTTGGTTTTTGCAGATTTCTTGGGCGGGCTTGAGAAATCAAGGTCTGGCATGTCCATTTTGAAAGATGATAACTTGTTAAAGTCACCATCTAGATTGAAATCCATATCCCTGAACAGGATAGGGGAAAAAGAGCTTTATAAGTGGCCTGGAATTTGTTGACTCACTCTGACTTAAATATATTGGAGCTATATCTGTAAAACTGGAATGAGCATTTCTGGAATGACTTGATTCCTTTGAATCCCAAATTCTATCCTCCTTTTCAAAACAATTTTTCGCACATTACACAAATACCAGATACACCAACTAAACACATAATGGTAGCCAATTTACCCATGATAGCACACAGAAGTGATGAAAAGTAACTGTCACACAAATATTTAAGAACTAAATAAAGGAGCCGGTTAAATATTTAGCAAAGATGGTTCTATAATTTAGTAACAAACTTCTTTGGCAGTACTTACAGCTTCTCAAAATCAAACACTTTCTTCTTGCCTTTGGAAACCGTATCAAAGCTAAAATCCATTCCGTCGTCTTCCATTACTGACATTGATTTCCAGGAGCTGAGAAATTCATTACCAATTTCGTCATCTGTTATAAAACGAACACACGATTTGATTACATTGTTGAAGTCAAATGAACAATTCCAAGCTGTTAACTCTTACTTCGACATTCTTGTAGCATCTGATCTGATGACTTACACAGCAAAGATAAAGGTAAGGGAAACTAAGAGAATACCTAGCAGTGAACTTTTTTCTTTTGGATTAACAGAGGAAGATGCCACCTTCTTTGATTCTTCCATATGAACAGACTTGTAGATCTTATTATACTCTGCAAATAGACAGTAACTGTCAACATTACAAATTTCAGTCCTTGTCCACATTACAAACTTTTCATGCGACCCAACCAAAATTGTTAAAATAACAATTATAAGATAAGAAAAAGAAAACTATGAACCTCAGTTTACAAAAACTTATACTTACCAGAATAGCACAAATCAAAGCTACTAAAGACAGAATTAAATCTGCCTCAAATTAGTGTAAGAAAATGTTAAATGCTGTACATTTTTCTTAAGCAGCGAAAACTTGATCATTAAGGGCAAAATCAAAACAATGACCGATGGAACCAACCAAAACATAAACTCTCCTCTAATTTGACGGTTAGCCATAGGAACGAAAATATGAAATTTAGAGGTTAAAGGGAGAAATTGCAGAATCAATTCTACGATCTAAAGCAAGCTCAACAAACAAGGGAATTGATAAATTCTACTTTCCAGGAAAATCTCGAATTGATCAAGAAATGCGCGAAAGGAACAGCTCGTGAATCCGAAAGCCTATAAGAAACGAGAGCACGATCAGGGATTGAGAACTCACAGATTTCAAAGTCGTATATGAGAGAGCGAGAGAGATTTCAAAGTCGTATACGAGAGAGTTGTGAGAGAGCTCGTCGCTTGGTACAGTGGTCTGAGGCACACTCTGTATTTGAATATTATTTATAGATTTCCAAGTTTGAAGAGGCGGGGGAAGGGACGTTAATTACAGATTAGCGCGCTCTTTCAACTTGGAAGGCTATAAATAAACCCAGGTTTATTTTCCAGGTTTATTGAGGTTTCACCTCATTGGGCCCAACTAAAAGGGCTTCAAGGATTTCGGCCCAATTAAAAGGGCCATACAATAAGTCAGAGAAGTGGGAGCCCCAACTCAACTTTGGCGGGGGTTGTTGGGAATGGAAGTCTCTTTTTGTTTTATTATTATTTTTTAATGGTCTGTAGTTGGAAAGTCTTCACTCAGAAAAGACATGCAATAATGCATGAGGCCAGTGGACGGTGCCGCATGCTCCACGTCGCTCCTCAGTCTCTATTATAAACCTCCACACCGTATCTCAAAAGAGTGAAGCATCCAAAGCACCAACCAACCAACTACCAAACTACGTGACCAAAAATGCGCGTTCAAATCATAGAAACCACTCTCATCGTTCCATCTACACGCCCATTTAACGACGATCACGTCCTCTCTCTCTCTCACCTCGACAACGACCCCAACCTCCGCGTCAGCTTCCGTTATGTCCGCGCCTACCACAACACCAACCCATCCGCTCCCTCCTCCAACCCCCGCCACGTCATCTCCGCAGCCCTCTCCACGGCTCTCGTCCATTACTACCCTCTCGCCGCCACTCTCCGCCGCCGCCCCGACCACCGCATCGAGCTCTTCTGCTCCAACGGCCAAGGCGTCCCCCTTATTTTTGCCTCTTCGGACGCCACTCTCGACTCCGTCAGCTACCTCGATGACCCGGCTGCGGATTTCATCGAACAGTTGGTGCCCGATCCGAACCCCGACGAGGCCATGGTCCACCCGTGCGTGCTGCAAGTCACGGTGTTCGCGTGCGGCGGGTTCACCCTCGGAGCCGCCATTAACCACGCGCTGTGCGACGGAATGGGTGCCACCCAGTTTTTCAATGCCGTGGCTGAGTTGGCTCGCGGGGCGACCCGGGTGTCGGTTGAGCCCGTATGGGACCGGGCCGGATTGCTGGGACCCAGAGACCCGCCCCGAATTGGTGCACCGGTACTGCATGAGTGCTTGAGTTTGGACAGGGGGTTCTCACCGTACGGACAGGCAAAGATGGTGGGCCCAGTTGCGAGGGAGTGCTTTCATGTGAGGGACGAGTGTCTGGAGCGATTCAAGAGCGAGCTGTTGGAGCAGTCCGGGCTGAGCTTCACCACTTTTGAAGCTTTAGGTGCTTTTATATGGCGAGCCAAGTAAGTTGCTGTTAATAAAATAAAATTCTTTGCGCTATTCTTCTTTCAGTAAATTTTCAGTTTGTCCTCGACCAAATTGCATAAATAGTCTTTTAATTTTAATTTTTTTTAATAAAATTGAACATTTAAGCATGGTAGGATTAGACCTCCAATTCAGGTTTTTAGTTGATAAACAATTTGATTACAATTATGAATACTATTATTCAGTCATATTATCGAACTCAAATTTTGTCCAATTGGACACATGAGGTCATTAGTGCAAAAATGGACGAAATTTGAACTGAATTCTAAATTTACTCTTCTTTTTTTTTGGTTGAAATGATGGGATGAAACAGGATTAAAGCCTTGAAGCTTCCAAGTAATGAGAAGGTAACATTTGCATACTCAATCAACGTACGAAAACTAGTGAACCCTCCATTACCAGCTGGGCATTGGGGCAACGGATGCGTTGCAATGTACGTGAAGCTGAGCGCCAAAGACTTAACAGAGAAACCCATTTGGGCAGTGGCCGAGCAGATTAAGAAGAGCAAAAGCAACACCACGGATGAGTACGTGCGGTCCTTCATCGATTTTCAGGAGCTTCATTATGAGGAAGGGATCACGGCAGGGAAAGAGGTGAGTGGGTTCACAGATTGGAGGCACCTGCGCCACTCCACAGTTGATTTTGGCTGGGGAGGTCCTGTGACCGTTTTGCCCCTCTCAAGGAACTTGCTTGGCAGCGTTGAGCCTTGCTTTTTCTTGCCTCCTTCTTCGTCTGTGAAAGAAGGGAAGAAAGATGGGTTCAGGGTTTTGGTGAATCTGAGGGAGAGTGCTATGCCTGCTTTTAGAGAGGAGATGGAGAAGTTTAGCTGCCATGAATTTGGATTGCCTTGATGTTTTGCAAGACCACGTTACTTGTGAGTCTATGTATAATTATGGAATGTAATTTACGCACCGCATTACTTGTGAGTCTATGTATAATAATGGAATGTAATTCACGCATTATCTAGTGCATCATATGATTGGTTTCCCCCCTTATTTTTTCATGAGAAAGCGGAAGAATTAAGTTTGATCCAAAACTTTTGTCACTTGAAGTGCTATATTATTAATGCTAGTGACAAGAAAATTTGTGCACCAAATTTAAGAAAGACGCTCCCGTTCAAGTGCAACGTGTTGTATGCATGTTTGGAGGAGAGATAAAGACAGTGTAAATTATTTCTCAAATGTGTATTCAATTTGTCACATCACCTCAAAATTTGTCAAACAAGCTGGATTTTTTAAAATTTTAAGAAAATTACTTATCAGTCCAAATAAGCGCAAATGTTAAATGGGCACTCAGAAGCATATGATATTATTACTTTTTTTTTAATTATTTAAGAAACTTTTCAAAAATTAATTAATAATAAAATGTATTCATGTCCACCACTTTTTTCTCTTCTTCTTTTTGGTATACGACAAAGCAGAGCAAGTAACATACAGTACAAGATACGACTGAAAATCTATCCACTTATCCTCAGCCTCACAGACCAATAGAAAGTTAGAAACCATGTCAAGCCCTCAAGCTCAAGAAATATACTCACACTCGACCACAGACCGCTTTCCATAAACACTTTTACATGGCATCCGTACTCGGAAGCTGCTCAACGGCAGCCTTGGCCTCTCGACCTCTCTCATCTCGCACTTCCAGGGCTTCAATTCCCTCTCTCTCTTTAAGCCTAGGTACATTTCCTGCTAAATAAAAGAAAAACCCACTTCTTTTTCCAGCAACAGAACCATGATTGAGGCTTGTTTTCTGTAATTTGGTTGAAGATATGAAAAACCCAGTTCATATTTGGGGTTTGTTTGTGTTTTAAAGGGATATAAGATGTGGGTTTAGTTGGCTGGCTAGTGGATTGTTATTAACGTGAATGACTTTGATTTTTTGCATTGCAGGGAAGAGTTATGGGAAGAAGTTTTATGGAGGGATTGGGATTCATGGAAAGAAGAGGCCTCAATTTCATGTGGCAGTGACCAATGTTGCCACTGAAATCAGCCCTGCTGAGCAGGTCTGAAGCCTCTTTATCTAATTGTCTTCCCTCACTCTATTTGACAACAAACTTTGATTAAAAAATTTCGTTGTTAATATTATTGGCTGAAGTGCATAGGTTATAGTTAAATTTGGATGTTGAAATTTTCTGTAATTGGAGAAAGATTTTGTTGAACCCAAAATTTCTTTCCTTAACTGAGTAAATAATCAAAGATAAGTTTCAATTTCAAGAAAAAGTTTTTAAGTTTATTTTTGGGAATTCACATGCTATATAAAGATTAGGTTCTTCAATGTATGTGTGATTAATTCTGGTCAGCCTGATCATATTCAGGCACAGAGAGCTGCTGCAAAGGAAAACCAGAGGCCAGTGTATCCCTTCGCTGCTATAGTGGGGCAAGATGAGATGAAACTGTGCCTTCTGCTGAATGTGATTGATCCCAAGATTGGGGGTGTCATGATCATGGGGGATAGGGGAACTGGAAAATCCACAACTGTTAGGTCCTTGGTTGACTTGCTTCCTGAAATCAAGGTAGTTTATGGTGACCCTTACAATTCGGATCCCGAAGATCCAGAGTCCATGGGAGCAGAAGTTAGAGAGAGCATTGTGAAAGGGGAGCAACTTCCTGTCACCATGACTAAGATCAACATGGTTGATTTACCCTTGGGTGCTACAGAAGATAGAGTCTGTGGGACAATTGATATTGAGAAAGCTCTAACTGAGGGTGTCAAGGCATTTGAGCCTGGCCTTCTAGCAAAAGCTAACAGAGGAATTCTTTATGTGGATGAAGTTAATCTCTTGGATGATCATTTAGTGGATGTTTTATTGGATTCTGCTGCCTCCGGATGGAACACAGTGGAGAGAGAGGGTATTTCGATTTCACATCCTGCCCGGTTTATTTTGATTGGCTCTGGCAATCCAGGAGGAAGGGGAGCTGAGGCCACAGTTGCTTGACCGTTTTGGGATGCATGCACAAGTTGGGACTGTAAGGGATGCAGAGCTCAGAGTGAAGATCGTGGAGGAGAGAGCTCGGTTTGACAAAAACCCCAAAGAATTTCGGGGTTCTTACCAAGCTGAGCAAGAAAAGCTTCAACAACAAATTGGCTCAGCTAGAAGTTACCTTCCATCTGTTCAGATTGATCAGGATCTCAAGGTGAAAATCTCTAAGGTTTGTGCAGAGTTGAATGTCGATGGATTGAGAGGAGACATAGTGACTAACAGGGCTGCAAAAGCTTTGGCTGCTCTAAAGGGAAGAGATAAGGTGACTCCAGAGGATATTGCTACCGTCATCCCTAACTGCTTAAGACATCGTCTTCGGAAGGATCCTTTAGAGTCAATTGACTCAGGCTTACTTGTCATTGAGAAGTTCTACGAGGTGTTTAGCTGAAGGAGGTACTGAAAGTGTTCTTTTACTTTTTGTTGTAAGATTGTTGTTTTGTTTAATTATTTTTTTCTGGGATATTAATCCCATACTGCTTTTACACGGGAACATTTAGATTTTTGGCCATCCATATGTTCTGACTACTATGTTGTAGAACTAAAAAGCTTTATGGTCTATAATTTTGCGAAGCTCGAAGCTCAGTTGAACTATCTATATGGATCCAATTTCGTTGCCAATGGTTTCTCCCAATTTATTGATTGAAATGTGCTGTTATCTTGTGTATAATAAATTCTTGCTTTGAGGGTTATACTGATCTTTGGGTTCATGGCATGGCAATATTTCCAAGACTAAGAACTATGCATAAACTGATCATTACTTTGTCATTATAACAAACTGCTATAGAGAAGATTTTCGGTCTCTGCTAGAGATATGCATAGTGGAATCTCTTAACACTCGGCAGTGTTCTAAGCAACATCACTCCAGAATTTCGGCCTCTGCTCAGGAAATAGTGGCTGCCTTTGGTACACAATTGATGCAGTCCTTATCAGAATGCCAGCAGTTAAAGCCCAGATGACATACTCTTTACCATCTGCTTCATAGTTAAAATAATGTAACAGATACTTGGCTCCCATCCATTCTCTCTCCTCTGCTCGCCTATTCTCATCCTTGAGAAACATTTCTAAGGGAGCGTAGAACATTGCTTCCACTTCTGCAGCATTTGGAGCTGGACTAAATGCTTTTATGTCTGAAAGTACGCCAATTACAGGAACCACAGCCATACCACGCTGCACATATACAGCAAACACAAAGCTAACCATGAAAATTTGAAATATGATCATTCGAGAAGATCGCATTTAACGATGCATGATTTGTAATTTTTTTATTTATTCAAATGCATCAATTGTAGATTTAAAAAACTAATTACATTTGTTAAAAAGTCATGAGCTAACCTTGGTTACAATGGGTTGAAGAACGGTGATAACGTTGACTAGGGAAGGGTCCAAGCCGATCTCCTCCTTGGCCTCCCGAAGGGCAGTGTCCACGTCATCAGCATCCCCTTCCTCTCTTTTCCCGCCGGGGAGCGCAACATCGCCTGCAAGTTTGCAACCAAACACACCCTATCTCTAATTAGTCTTTACAATGCGTATACTGGTAGGTGGGTAGGTGAGGCCAATCATGACCATTTGACCACTCACCGGGGTTAGAAGAGAGAGTTGAGGCTCTCTTTGTGAGAATGACGTGCAGATCGCCATCTTCCCCTTTGAACAAACACACCAGAACCGCTGCTCGTTTGCTTGAACCGGCGGCAGTGCTGGCAGCAGCTGCTGGACCCAGTTTCACTGCTTTCTCGGCAACAAAATTTTGTGCTATAGTTTGGAGCCTTTGTTCAACGCTGCCCGAATCCATTACTTTCTATGTTTTCTCATTCTAAGACAAAAACAACGTGGGGTTATGTATAGCGCTTGGCTTCGCTTCCCAACTACTTATGGCAGGCACCAACCCTCACCAACCCTATTTTTATTTGGGAAATTTGCATAATTATCACATGGGTGTGCCTTTACTACCCAACAAAAATAATTTAATTATTTACCACCTAAACTTCACTTTTAGTGCTATTCTAACACCTCCAATCAGCTTCTGTTAAATTTTCTGTAAAATATGGGATTGTTTTTAATTTTCTTGACATTTAATATCTATTTAAAAATTAAATAAATACTAAAAAAATCCTAAAAGAATGAAAAATTAAAAACAAATTTAACAATTGGTTCATCGCTTATCTTCCCCTCCACCCACGACATCCCCTTTGGTTCATCCCTAACTGCTTAAAACATGCGGAAGCTCTTACGAAATTCTATGAGGTGTTTAGCTGAAGGAGGTACTGAAAGCGTCCTTTCAATTTTTGTTGGCAAGATTGTTGTTTTGTTTAATTTTTTTTAATTCTGGGCTATTAATCCCATACTGCTTTTACACGGGAACATTTACACTAAAAGCTCTATGGTCTATTGTCGGAGCATAAAATTTCGGATCCTCCAATATGTAATGTTGTAATCAATGTTGAGAAGCCAAATACCATCTTCAATTGCCAACAATGAGGGGGTACTTGCAAGAAAACACTCGAACGCTCAGGTCAATAGAAGTATAATCGCAAGAGAGTTAGAGTAAAAATTGTACCGTATCTTTGAATGCTGGATTAATTGACCTTTTATAAGCAGTGGAGTCTTAGGCTCCAAGTTCCATGGTATCTCCGTTATTCACAATCACTCCATCATAGGCATAGTAGTGGGTAATTTTGTGGGCTTTGCTATGTTGCATGAAACATGCTAGCCTTTTATCATGGGCATATGACATGTTTGCCTTGATAGGCCATGACCATCAAGTCCTGCTAATCCCATGATTTCACTCATGTGTGATCCAGACAATCAAACATGTTGCTTAATTGTATATCCACTTCCTCAAGTTTAGGGTTCTAGTGGATTGATTTCTTGGGGAGTAATTTTTGCACCCACACAATTTTGAAGAAGCTTGAATCTTGGTTGAACTATCATATATGGATGCAATTTCGTTGCCTACGGATTCTCCTAATTATTTTGATTGAAATGTGCTGTTATCTTGTGTCTAATAGATTATTGCTTTATGTGTTGCACTGATCTTTGGGTTCATGGCATGGAAATATTTGCGAAGACTAATACTATGAACTATGCACAAATTGGATCATTGTCTAAGCTCAAAGTTGATAAATATTGACTCAAGCAATGCCGGTTGACATAAAAACCTAATTCCAGAATTTCGGCCTCTGTTCGAGAAATGCTGGCTGCCTTTGGTACACAATTGAAGCAACCCTTATCAGAATGCCAGCAGTGAAAGCCCAGATCACATACTCTTTACCATCTGCTTCATAGTTAAAGTAATGTAACAGATACTTGTGTCCCATCCATTCTTTCTCCTCTTCACTTCTGTTCTCATCCTTGAGAAACATTTCTAAGGGAACATAAAAAATTGCTTCCACTTCTGCAGCATTTGGAGCTGGACTAAATGCTTTTATGTCTGAAAGTAGGCCAATTACAGGAACCACAGTCATACCATTCTGCACATACATAGCAAACACAAAGCTAGCTTTACTTCCCAAAGAGGGAGAAGAAAAATACAACTAAAAGAGTTTCTATTTTCACAATCTGTCAACCACCATGAAAAATTGAAAATCTTAAATATTCTTTCACTGTATTTTTGGTGCAATGCAAATAGAAGCTCCCATTTAAAGATGCATAAGTTGTAATTTCTTTTTTTTTTCAATTTATTATTATTGTTATTATTATTTCAATTTTTTTTAATTATTATTATTTTTGTTCAATGCATGCATACAGTAGTGGTAGATTAAAATAAGTAGTTACATTTATCAAAAATTATATTTACGTACGGTAATGTACAATTGTACAGCTATGATGAGTTATGAGCTAACCTTGGTTAAACTGGGTTGAAAAACGGTGATAACGTTGACTAGGGAAGGGTTCAAGCCGATCTCCTCCTTGGCCTCCCGGAGAGCAGTGTCCACGTCATCAGCATCCCCTTCCTCTCTTTTCCCACCGGGGAGCGCAACGTCGCCTGCAATCAAACACACCCTATCTCATGCTTATGCTGGTTGGTTAGTAGGTGAGGCTGATCATGATTCATGAACATTTGACCACTCACCAGGGTTAGAAGAGAGAGTTGAGGCTCGCTTTGTGAGAATGACGTGCAGGTCGCCCTCTTCCCCTTTAAACAAACACACCAGAACTGCCGCTCGTTTGCTTGAACAGGCGGTGCTGGCAGTAGCTTCTGGACCCCGTTTGACTGCTTTCTCGGCGAACAAATGTTGTGCTAAAGTATGAAGCCTTCGTTCAACGCTGCCTGAATCCATTTACTTTTCTATGCTAACTCTTTCTGAAACAAAAACGACGTTGGGTGGGGGTATGTATAGCATGAAGACAACACTACCGTACAGCTGGCACATGCCCATACGACCAGCCCTGATTCAAGTCATGATGGGCGTGATTGAGAAGTCAGTTCCCCAATTATTACCAAATCACTGTTGATTGCTCAATTACTTATTCTATCTTATTCACATACCATTTATATGCCTTTATTTTAGTTTATCATAAATTGCCTACTGTAAATATCATGATATTGGTCAACAACCATGTAATTATATAATCAACCAACAATACAGAATAGACCCACGGGACCTTCTTATCTTTTCTTGCCTATTTGCTCCATCTTCTTCCTCAACCCAAATTCCTCTTTCTATATGGTATCATAGCAAGACTTCTAGTGTTAGGTCCAACAGCCATACGTGCTCCTATGTTTCTCAATATGTATTGTCCACGTGTTAGGCTTAAAATTCCCCACACGTGCTGGGGTGTGTTGAGAGTATTTATCTCACGTTAAAAAGTTAAAATACTTAATCTGGGTTTATAAGGAGTTGGACTACTCCCCCAATTGCCGATTAGTTTTGAGGTGAAACCTCAACTTTCTTCATGGTATCAGAGCCTAGCAGTAGTTTTTGATCCTGTTATACAGGAAGAACAGCTATTAAACAACGTGGGGTGGGGTGTGTATAGCACTTGGCTTCGCTTTTAAAAATTTATCTTCAACAAGTAATAAATAAAAAAATAAAAAAACAGTGCATAAAAAGTTATGGGCTGGAAGGATCCTTAAAAAAAAGGTCGAAGCGCAGCTGAACTATATTAAAGTCTCAGCTCAAAGTTGATGGATGAGTAACAATAACATGACGAAGTTAAAACCTATGGCTTGGTGTGGTGCTATCCAATCCAGAATTTTGGCCTCCGCTTGAAGCAGCGGTTATCAGAACGCCAGCAGTTAAGGCCCGGATGACTGATTTCTCGAGTCTGAAATGTTGGGCTAAAGTTTGGAGTCTTTGTTCAACGCTGCATGCCACCTACTTTCTAAGTCCTCAGTCTCTCCAAGACAAATGCGGTGTGAATAGCGCTTACCTTCCCTACTAATAGGGTGGGTGTGGCTCCGACAAAACCGCTGCCGTTCCCATAATTAGTGTTTCAATTTCGGCAGGAAACCGCACCAAATCGGGGTGAACTGGTCCCGTAAATTGGACTGCCAGCTGCCGGAAAACCAGCCAACCGGATCAAGGTTGGCTAAAGTGGCCAACCTACCTACTACTGAAGGCTGGCACACTATAAAAGAAAATAATTTAACCTATTCCTTCACCACTGCATTTGTTTTGTATATTATTGATCTTCTTGTAGAAAGGTATGTGCTTCAATCATAACTATAAGAAGAGTTCAGATTGATGAGGCTGAAAATTTGAGAATGATAAGGCCATTTCGCATCACCACAATATGAAAACAAAGTTTAGAGGGAAAGAAAAATGCCTGCCCTGACTTAAATGTTCCTATTATTGAACAGATGGTGCATATTGAGGTAAATATTATTGCAGGAAAGATGATCATTTCAAATACAACCCAATACACAGTTTGTTAAAAAAAATTACGGAATCGTGGTATTTCTGTCTACAACTCTAGGAACCTTGTAAATGGGATTCTGCTCCACAAAAGGTGGTGAGCGTTTGTATACAATTGATGCAGCCCTAATCAAGATACCAGCAGTTAAGCCCCATATTGTGTACTTGTTGTTCTTGGTTTCATAGTCAAAGAAATGAATCAGATACTTGTTTCCCATCCACTCCCTCTCCTCTGACCTCCGGTTTTCATCCTGAAGCAAATGTATACAAAAAGATCTTTTAAACAGAATTAACAGAAAATTGTATTGCTTTAACTCGGAGAGCAATGAAAGTAAAGGGGCAAACCTTGATGAACATTTCCAATGGAGCATCGAATACGGCTTCCACTTCAGCAGGATTTGGAGCAGCCTTGAATGCTTCCTTTTCATTGAGTATGCCAATAACAGGGACAACTCTCAGTAGGTGCTGCGCAGAAAGCCAATGGTAGCTAAATCAAGTTCCTCATATATATCCAGAAAGCTTTTCCAAGTTGCAAACTACACCGAAATTTGCAGTACCTCATATGAGGACAGGTCATAATGCCAATATGGTCATCCTGCTATTCCTCTAGGTACACTATCTTTGTAAGTCAATCCAAAGCACTTAACCAACAAATCACACTAACAACCCTGCTCTTCCCCTAGACTAACCTCCAAAATTTTCGAATGCCGAAACTAAATAGCTGTGTCAGCCAGACAAATACTTAGAGCTCCTCCAATCAACCAATGTAACTGCTCATTTTTCTGCAATTTAAGACCCTAAGCCTTACATTCAAACTCATTTCGGTTGCAAACACAAAGTATAAGATATGTCGGGGCTTTCTTTCTAGTCTCAACTGAAGTTCCCAACTTTCAACTTCCACTATAGAGAAACTCAGGCATTAATTTGTAATTTCCCAAACAACACAGTCTCAATTGTACAAATTTCAGTTCAATGAAGCAAAAATTCATAACAAATAATAACCACATAACAATAATGAAATTAACAAACGAACAATCAAAAAAGAAAAACTTGATACCTTAGACAAGAATGGTTCGAGAACAGTGACAACATTGACAAGCGAAGGATCCAAACCAATCTCTTCTTTTGCCTCCCTTGTTGCCGTGTCCCCATCATCTTTGTCTCCCTCCTCTGTTTTCCCACCTGGCAAAGCAACTTCACCTGCCAAAAAAGAAAAAAAAAAAAAAATGAACCCCAAAAACCAATCTTTCGGATTTCTATTTTTTTAATATATTCCTCAGTTTTCTCAGGAACCAAACAAAGGGTACCCAAAACTCCACAAACCCGAGTGAGTGGACAGCTTTGATGACCTCTTAGTGAGAATGACACGCAGATCCCCAGCATCCCCTTCAAAGAGACAGAGCAAAACAGCGGCTTTCTTGGGTCTGAACGTTTCTGGGTCTTGTGCAATTGGGGTATTAGATTCAGCAAAACCCACCTGCGACACAACCTTGTGAGCAATTTCTTCGTTTCTCTGCTCCTCAATATCATCGTCGGAGGAGAAAGGAGGTGGCTTGTAGAGACGGAGCTGTTGGGCCAAGGCCAAAAGTCTCTGTGACCCTACACAAGAATTGGCCGGCTCCATGAGTAGTGGAGGTGATGTTGTTGATAGCCTTCTCAGGAGTGAGATCATGGGCTGTAGCTCTGCATAGTAAATAGTAGTAGAAGAAGAAGACTAGTTATTGGGGTTTGTTAATTGTTTCACTCGGCAAATTTAGCAATGGTTATGGAAACACTTGCACATTACGGTTGTTTATTATTTACGGTTGAACCCTAAATTATTATTATTATTTATTTAAGAAAATTGATATTATATTATTATTTATTTAAGTACATTCAAAGATTCGAACCAAGATCAATAGGACTTTTGTCCCAAAACCAAAAAAATCAAGAGGACTAGTCTAATATATTTATTATTTACATATAAGGCTCGAACATGGGACTGGCTAAATAGCCTACTCTCCTCTCACAAAGTGATTGGAAGAACCATTATCCCTCATAGAGCATCCTCCCCTCTACATTCCATAGTAATAGATAAAATAAAATTAAGAATTACAATCCTCAAAATACATGTTGCAATTCATTTTTAATAACAACACAGCCAATTCGGTTGATTTGTGGTATTTACATAGCCGTTTTTGGCAGTGCTTGCTTATCAAAAAAAGTGAACAATGTTTAATTTTTCTTGTAATGTATTTTTTTTGAAATTTGTAGGATATTTATTAATTAATTTTGTTAAGGAAATATTAGTAAGTGGATTGGACGAGTAGGCTTTAAAGTGCAATAATATCAAGTGGGGTCGTGGCACATGTGACATGCCATTATATCGTCTTCTTAAGTTGTAAGACCGACAGAGTACCATATGGTTACACAAGTTGTTTTCTTTTTCTTTACAACGATTCTCTGCGCAGCTGCGCATGCTGTCCTCCTTCGGCACGGGAAGAAGATATCAGCCCAACAAACAAACTGTTAACATTTTGTAGTTTGAAACCTCACTTTTGAGGCTTAATGACATGTTTACAATCCGTAATCAAATGGGGATGAATTGAACACAAAAGTAATTTGTAATAGGAATTCAACTCCTTATTTTGATTTTGATTACGGATTAATAAATATGCCATAAGTTTAACAGGGGGCATTGATATTATATGCTCTTCTTTTTTAGTTCTTACCATAAAATTGCCCTTGCCGTCAGTTCATAATTAAGCCCTAAAGTCTAGGAGGGTCCCCAAGAAAAAAGGTAATGTGTCTAGTTGACTAGCTTTTGAGGACAAGAGCTAGCTGATTAGAATGTACATGAACTCCTTCCAAGAAAACCAGACTCACCAACACATATGATTGAAAGTGTCCCTGTCGTTTGAGGAATCTTTACTATATCGTCTGCCTTAGCACCAAACATATCACTGTTGGGTTTTGGCTTTTGGCTCTGTGACTCAAAACCCAACAAGAAAAAGAGACTTTACAAGTAAACTAGAGTTGGCGCCATTCCCGTTTAATACAAGGAAGAAGGGGCTGAAGAAAGAAGCCTTCTTTTTCTGCATTAATGCCATGCAGCCTGTGCTTAGCTTATAACAGGTGATCTTTACGATCTCTTCTGCTTGAGCAGATTTTGTCATGCCATCTCTGTCAAAGATACCTGTCATTTCCTTTAGTTCCAGTCAGCTCTGATCAGAATTCATAGCTTTCGTCCTCGTTTCTAATTCTATCATTAACTATATTGCTAGACTATTTGCACCACTATCTTCCATAAACTTGAGAGGAAGAAAGAGAGAGAATCCATGAGTCACCTACAAGACATTCTGCGTTTGCAAATGTTACAACAGAGAGGATCAAAGAATGAGGAACAAGAAAATGAAGATCAAGAACAACCAGAAGATGTTCAAGAAGAAGAACAACAATCACAGAAGAGACTAATTAGTCAATATCAGCGTGTTCAAGAACCACCAAACTATGGACCATTAAATGGCAAGATGTTGAATACCCACATGGCAAAATCCTCCAGGAAAAGTTGTTACTCAATGTCTTCTTCTTCTTCACATTTGGCATCTGAACAAGCGGAAATCAACACTGCGAGATATGGGAAGATTGTAAAGGTTCATGGAGGCCACATTGTCCGGTCCACTGCAAGAAAAGAAAGGTACAGCAAGGTGTACACTTCCAAAGGTCCTAGAGACCGGAGGTTCCGGCTGTCAGCTCCGACTGCTATACAGTTTTATGATGTCCAAGACCGCCTTGGCTACGACCGGCCAAGTAAGGCCATTGATTGGCTCATTGAGAAGGCCAAGGTAGCAATTGAGGCTCTCTCTGAGTCTGAACTACCTGGAAAAGAGTATGACTGTACTATTATCAACAACTCTGCTCAACAGACAGAGCAAGACATTGGAGAAGAGAGTATGCATCAGTTTCAGCATCACCAGAGAAGCTATGGTGGTGAACCAGAAAAACTGAACAATGTGAACAGTTTTAAAGAACCAGTTCTTGATCACCACCAGTTAAGTTCAATGAACTATGCTGAAGAAGCCCTCAATTCTGCCTCAAGTTTATCAGATTCCAAAATGGAGGTGGCTTGGTTTCAAAGTTTGATGGCTTGGAATTATAATGCAGGTGATGGAGGAGAAGGCTGTCCTTTCAATTCATCCCATGTATATCTGCAATAGCCATATGTCTTAGCCAAATCCAGTTGCTTCCTCACATTAGTTCTATTCCTGCATAGGACTTTGCCTCAGGTGGATTACATGTTCAGAATGTACTAGAAGAATCTGGTTACTTGATCTAACAAGTCTTTTGATTGTGTTTTCAGTCTTACAAAATTGTTTCCCATCTGCTACTAAATTTTCCTGTTATGTGTCTCTTGTCTCTGTCAAAACTATTCGATCCCATATCATAATGCTGGTGAGAAAACCTCTCATGTGTTTTAGGTGCCAACAGGGCAAAAAGTCAGCAAACTTCCTGCAAAAACAAAAGGAGATTAAAGTTGCAATTATAAGACCATGAAAAGCCTCTTTTAACAATTGTGTTTTCCATTTTCTTAGCGGATAGAGATAGTCATGTCATGTCAACTAGGCAAGCATTATTAAGTTCCTCTTTTGTAGGTGAAGGACGAAGAGTTTAATGAACGCATACATACAGCTACCCTTTTGAACCTATCTCGTTTGTGCAGAGCACCTAAAAGCTTAGACTTTGATTTAATGATCGTTCTTGTGGCCTCGATGCTCATCTTTGTTTTCTTCGAATTTTACCCTTCACACAAAATCTGGTTGATTGAAGAAAAAGCTAAATCATATATGATACTGAATTCAATAGTCAATCAATTTAGAAGAATAATGATGTAACACAAAGTAATTCAAAGATCAACACTTGCAGCAGCATAAATCACTTCAGCCTGCTGGTGGAAAATGTGAAGAACAACCGTAGTAACCCATCAACAAATAGATTGTCTATTTACACCATAAATATAATATTTTCCTTCTTTAACAATATACATCAAAATGAAGAATAGGGAGAAAAAAATCATAGAAGGATGCTCTGGTCAGTCCCAAATCCAGGTCCTGTTCGACAATCCTTTACTGCACGCCCAAGCATATGACTTCCACACCACTCCATGTACAAGAATCAGAAATGACCGCCTATATTAAAAAATGGATCCTCCCTCAAATTTCTGCAGTTTGAACTGATAACATACGGAAGGCATTCTTATTTAGTCTCTACCGTTGGCCCAGAACCAGCAAGTCAATGTTTATTTCTGAGTGTTCCTCTCTTCAGTTTTAATGCCCTCTGCACGTGCAACCGGTTTTACTTCATCCGCTGTGTAAGACAATCTCCGAGCCCTTGTAGTTCCCTTACCATTTGATGAAGGGAGCTTGACTGAAACTGGAGTTTTTGGCGTTGGTGAATTTGTGTTTTTACCAACCTTGCTAGCTTGCTTACTTGGTACTTTCTTTGGGCTAGGTGGCTGCACACGGCTTTCCCATGGACGAGCAGCAATTCATCGTTCTTTCCAGCTCCAACCCCAATTAGCTTTGCCAAGTTCATAATTACCCAATCCTTGGCTCTGACTACAGTTGGCCCTCCACTACAAATCATGGAAATGTGTTTTCATTCTCAATTGATTCCAGGGTCAAACCAAAGGATAAAGTGGATACAAGAAAACAGTATACCTGATGAGAAAAGGCATATGCCATAGCCCGCTCACGCTTAACTGCTGCTTCTTCTCTTTGATATATCCTTGCAAGAATTTCATCCATTGTTTCGGATCCACCACACCATTCCGCCTGTCATCCATTGAGACAATAACTCAGAAGCGTTAATTGAGTTAAAAAAGCAGTCATAAAGTGAATTTATCTAAGGACAACAAGGTATCAAAAACAATCCTCATATGGCTGTTCTCATGCATCTGATCTTCAAGAGAAAACCACATAACAGATCTCAGGCAACATATGCAGAGATATGTACTATCTGATGCATTTCATAAAAAGAGTCAGTTATTAAGCAATCAACTTTACAAATAGATGGACTAAATTGAAATAACCTTAAGGCAACTAAGTAATTAAATGATAATAGACTATTAACAATGAAAAATAATGTTGTGCAAATGCTGTGTGAGTGTGATCATGAGGGCTTGAGGCTGATTATGAGGTGATGATTCTGTGCACAAGTGCACCACGATTAATGAAGAAACTTGCAGAATCCTATTGTACATTTTAAATCTGATATGTTCTTAGATGTGGGAGCTGGTGGCCTCACCTCTATGTCATGAAGCTTCGCCTCAAGTTTATGTTGATTCTCTAATTTCTTCTGCTTGATCCGTCCTTCCGTTACCATATAGAGTCGACGAGCTCTAATCTCATCCTGTATTCTGCTCCATGAATGAAGATAGCTCAATGTAGTTGTGGCTTGCTTTGTAACAGGATAAGCTTGGGTCAGTATTTGCAATCGAACAATCCCTTTCAAGCGGCGTAAAGCTTTTCTAGCCTGCAATGGGTGAGAGAAAGTCTTAGGAAAACAAATCCAGCATAACAAAAAGTGCTCTTTCATGCATAAATGCCTTCAGATAAGTTTGAATTTTCATCTGAAGCAATAAAGGACCAAACTGCTACATAATTCAACAAAATTACCAAATCCTCATTACTGATGAAAGAAACAAGAAACTGTTCACCAAATAAGGAGAGCCAAACTAGAGACATAAAAACAAAATTCCAAAGGATCATCTGGGAACAGACATAGCCAGTGTTGACTTTTTTAATTACATAACCTGTAATTAAACATACCACATATGCACGGAAAGCAGTCTGAATTCGAATTGCAGCTATTTCCTCATCTGGCAATCCAAGATTTTTACCATTTGCAAAACTAGGCTTTTTCAATTTTATGGAATTTGATTTTCCATTAACAGAAGGTCCCTGTCAGAAAATGTAATGACGGGTGAGAAATTACAATTACATACCAACATCAATTTTGAGATATTACATATAAATTCCTAGTAGCAACCATACCACTAAATCATAAACCATGCATTCACTTATATGACTAGGTTTAGTTTTAAAAGTTTTTACTCAAGATGCAAACTAGTAATATAACTCGTGTGTATTGTGACAGCAACAGAGAATGTAATACCTTCAAGTATGTGTTGGATAAGCAATAATTGTAAGATAGCATAAATTAGAAACCTAAACCATCGTGGACTTCATTGCTTAGTGATATGTAAGATGGATGCGCTCAAGAACAACATTTCAATTTTGTATTAAAATAAAGAATAATTATCATTAGAGTAAAATTTAAGTTTCAAATTGCATTTTCCTTAACAAAAGCTAAACCATGTACAACAATTTGAAGGCTCTATACCTTCAATCGTTTTGAACTGCCATCCTTGGATTTCTTTAAGCCGATTAATGCCTTAAACCAATATCCAGAACCCATACCTGATAGTGAGAGTCTGTCTCCAATTTAACATAACCCTGAGAGTTAAATATGATCACCATCAGCATTAAGCAACTAAAAAGGAATTAAGTTTAAGCATGCAAAAATGGTACTTTTATTTTCTCTTTCCTTGGAAATCAATCCAACAGTTAACAAACAGATACGAATCAAAGTAAACTAAACTGTTGACCAAAGAAAACCAATTGAAGTCAAATGCAAGATAAAATCTTTCAAAGAATTTGTCACAAACATTGTAAACTGACTTCCATACCAATATGCTTTCTGTAAATTCCTTATATATTTAGCAACCAGATCCCACCCATGTCTCCCAAATGCACAAATGGGTATCCCCAAATCCCACTTGCCAACTCCCAAAGGAAGGCAAACAATGCAGAACCAAACAAAACAGCATCTGGGTAAGACTCACATACCAGAGAAGCAGCTTGAAAAAGTCCCAGAAGACACTCGTTTTAGGAAATGGGTACTCAAGATTTTGGAGGAAAAAGGTTGTGGCAATTGTAATAGAAGCAGTAAGGAAGAAGCAAAGCCCCTGAGAAGGTGGGAGAGAATAAAAGGTGGGTGTGGTGTAGATTGCCATGGCCCCTCATCACCAGCCTTTTTCTCACCAAATAAAAAATAAAAAATAAAAAATAAAAAATTGTGGAATTTATAATTATTTTGTCATATAATGTCATATAGAAATCTTTCTTTTTGGGCTTTTTAGTTCTCTCTCCTTAATCATAGGCTCAACCAACGCTAATACAACTCATGAAAGGTTCTCACATAAAATTATAAAAATAAATAAAAATAAAAATAAAAACGTGTTTGTGTACGTGTGGTAGAGGTGGTGGTCATTTGGTGGTTGGTTTTTTGTCATTTTGAGAAATCAACAAAAGCAGGCTACAGCGATAGCAGAACAAATCAATATCACTGTCTGATGCAGATGGGTTGCCTTTCTATTTATCTGAATCTTGTTTTTGCAGATTTCTGCATATTCAATCAAATCCTCTGTCTTGCTTCAATAATTTTATAAGTTAGAAAAATAACTTCCTTTTTTAATTAAAAATTATGTACTTTAATTAATAAAGTTATTACAGGAATATCATTGTTTTCGCTATTTTTGGAGGATTCACGCTACGTCAAGTGAAAAAGTTATTACACGTGACATAGCGTGATTAGCCCAAGAATAACAAAATAGTGTTATCCCCTTTGCACAAGACTTCAAACATATCCAAAGCATAATTACACACGTTTTTCACCACTTGAAAGTGTTGGTAATTTGGTACTATTGTAAAATCAGTCCAATGCAAGTATGCTTTGTAGCTCAGCAGATGTGGGTTGAATGAATTCCAAATGTAATTTTTACTCCAAAAGGGAAAAAAACAAATATCTCCAAATGATTAAAAGAATTATACGTGCAATAATGCAAGCATATCAATACAAGGCATCATTATTGTGCCTTAACAGCCATTCCACTATTTATAACATGATCTATATTTTATCGGGATGAATAAATCATTTATTCCAAAATCATAATATATTTCTTTAACAACACATTTGAAAGAAAGCCATTGACTTGTCTAAAGACTAAAACCAAGAGAGAAGCTCAAAAACTTCTAAGAACTACGAAAGCAATCCTCTGCACCAAAAAACAGCTTGTAGCTTTTTGTGTCGTAGATGAAACGGTAATTTGTCTGCTGGTATGCTCCGATAGCATTTAGACCTCTAGGATCATTTCCAGGAATAATAGCGAAATAGAATTGCATATTTCCAGAAGTGCCTTTTCCAATAAGAAAAGCAGATTCAGCATCCAAGATAATGTCAGCATTGTGTTTGGAGATGGAATGTGATCACTGGGAAGCCTTGAAAGGCTTCTTGCTTCAACACCTCATAGCAAAGCTCAAAAGGTACATCCCCACTTGGCACCCTTTTCACTGTGTCCCTATCCTGCAAAGACAGCTTCTAAAGCTCTGAGTAAACTGTCATGAGCTGCCCTTCAAATGTGACTAAATGCAGCACCAGAATCAATTATGCTGCCTCCACTTCCATCTTTTTTAATTTCAAATTCTTGCTCTGGTATGTTGAGCATGTAGCCGTTGACATTTATTCCTATTAAGTTTATGTAGTATAGTACTGTACAATGTTGTTGTTTCTCCTTAATTCTGTCACGCTTAGGTCGGGCCCTTGCACTATGTCTGCACCAAATCGAATGAATGAACTGGGGGCCCCCATTGTTCTTTCTCGTCTGAGGCAGTATGAGAAACGACCATTGCTTTGACCTTGAGAGTCTATTTGGTTAACAAACTTTTTGGGACCAAATCCAAGACCCATGACACCAGATATTTGATTACTATCGCCAGCAAAGGACACCTGAAATCAAAGAATACAAAACTAATCCCCATATTGTATAACTAATAGCTACAACTTTTAGGATGAAATATCCAATATAGTACCGAAGTGACCAAGTGTGTAGGTTTACCCTAAATAGATCGAGACCCCACGTAATAAGTATGAAAGAGGAATTACAATTTGTCTACGATTAAGTGAAGAGCCATATGTAAATCAAGCTACATACAAAAAATCTCTGATATTATAACATGCTAGATAATTATTACCCGAAATGTTAAAGTGTCACGAAATGAGCCCAACAATATATATCAAGCTAACAAGTGGTGATCACTACTAGTCTCACATAGGCTTATTATAAGTTTCAATTTTTCTTTGACAGCAAACTTTACCAACAAGTCACGTGTTAAAACTAATGCACCCTTGTGTCTTGAATAATATAGAATAATCTAGAAAAATTGAGAGAAGTTAACAAGTTAAAGTTACTAGAAACATCCTACTAATTATATAATGTATTACAACTAGAGAAATCTAGAATTAGAAGACAACTTGTGGCTGAAAATAACTTTGGAAAAGTTAGTTACTATGCAACCGACTTTTCCAAACAAATTTGCGGACTTAAGCAACTCTATAAATATGCTAGCAAGCCCACTTATGTAATTAAGCAAGAAAAGCTGAAAACTACCAGCTGCCTTGTATCCAACGATGTCTGTAAAGCTTTGTAACCTTCTTCCTCCATTCAAATAAAATTAATTTGTTACTTTTTCAAAAAGTTTTCTATTCCACATCAAGCTATTGTCCTAAACACTACCAACTAATCTCTAAACCTCTTCTTCCTTAAACTAACAGTGGTATCAGAGCTTGTTCCGATCAACCTCGGGCGTTGGTTCACTCTAGTCCTCCATCATGTCTACCACTAGTCAAAACTCTGACATCAAGTACGTACCTCTTTGCTGTCAATGGTGCAACCAAATACCAAGCCTTGAAGAGACTCCCTACTGGGGCCGGCCTGTACTATCGAAAGTGATAGTTTTAGATGCAAGAAAGCCAGCCACATAGCTCTGGTCTGCATAGCCTCTCTCGAAAGCACTCGAGCCTTCAATGTAAGGGCCCTCGCAAAGAGGATGTCCATTACATGGCAGAAGCTTGTAAGAAGTTGAACTAGTACATGGAAATGGTTCATCTTCCACGGCAAAGCAGTGGTGCCTTCTACAATATTCACATTGGAGCCAAGTGAGATCGCTGCCAGTGTCAAAAACAAGGTTGTAAGATTTGTATGGTGGAGAGGAGGTTGGGATGGTGCCGAGCCCCATTTTAACGCTGTAGAGTGCGAGGCCTAGCTTAGTGTTCACGAGAACACGAACTGTTTCAGGAGTATAGGAAAATGTTTGATTTTTTGTCATGTTTTTGAGGTATTGAGCTCGAGTGATGGACTGGTGGTAAGCAAGAGTTTGGATTCTCTGTTTTTGGGTGAGGTTTGGTTGGTAGAAAGGTGACTGTGGAGAATGCCTATGGATGAGCTCAATGGTCAAGCCACCACATGGTGGAGGCAGAGAAAGAAAGGGCTAATTCTTTCTGCCATGGCGCACTTCAATTAGAGACAAGACAATGCTGAACGGCTAGTACTAGTACTGCCTGAAATGATAGATTTATTTTATAATGGAAGAGTTAATTTGAATGCATTTATATATAGGAAATAATTAGTTCATGACATTAATTTGGAATCTGAGTTTCTTGTTGACTTTTCTCTAAGTGTGTAAATCATTATTACAAAATCCATGGATTATCTTCTATTTTAGTTGAGTTTCATTTAAGTCCCAAGTCGTAAAGAATCTTTGGTGCATGAGTGCCGTTTGGCTTAATATAACCTAAGGTAATTCAAATTTGATATGTTTAGTGTAACAAAAAAATTTATTTTTGTTTATTTATTTGTTAATAGTTATATACATGACTAAATATTTTCGATTTAGCTGATAGTATTTCGCATGAATGATCCTTGAAGGTGTGACATAAAAGAGGTGTTTGATGATGTGTATAAATTAAAGAGAGAGATAGAAGTATAAAATTAAATAATAAATAATAAATAATAAATCAGATTAACTGGTCCCGGCGAGGCTCGAACTCGCGACCTCCGGCTCATAAGACCAGCGCTCTAACCAACTGAGCTACGGGACCAGTTGTTTGGTTAATTTTTATTATCCGTATTTACTATAAATTATTGGCTAATAATTTATTCATTAAAAGCTGTTCTATTGTGTCACAAAGTTCAACTTATAATGATACAATTATGTTTAAATATTTGATTTGCAGTCTAAGCTATCTCAATACCTTCCATGTTTCATCCTTCTGTAATAGTCAGATATTGCTTATAGTGAGAAGCATATTTTCATCCTTCTGGGATTCAAATACACCATTTTCATCTACTTCAGAAAATTATAACCCCTCTTTCATCTTGGACTTCGCAACTCAATATTGGGGTAATGGATTATCCACAAAACAAAACTGCTGGCTTAAGTTAAGACCATCCAAAAAAAGTTGTGAGGACATAAACCAGCAGCAGTGATACAGGGTACAGAATGTAGGCTATGATACTTGTACAAAATGGGAATTTTCTGCTGAAGCTAGTAGAAAGTCCCATGACTGTGCAAATAATCAAGACAACTAAAGATTCTGCAGAGACTTCCCATGATAAATTGCGTATGTAAACAAGTGCCAAGAAGATGGTCAAACCCATGATGTTGTTCATGAACACTCCAGTGTAAATCTGCAGACAACATTTCATCAAACATTAGTAAATTCATGTCATTGCTATATAAAAAAACCAATCATCAAGGCTTCCTTGAGTAGGAAGATAGATTTGAGCTTATGAGAGAAACAGACCTCAGAAAGTGTTAAAGATATGGCATTATCTGTCTTCTCTCTGGCAGAAGTTACTGATCTCAGTGCTAGTCTGTAGTTTGTGGCCAAGGGTATCAAAACATACGAGGTTAAGAATGAAGGGATGCTTGCAGCAGTAGAGAATTCTTGCGTAGTTTGCATGAGGGGCACTGCAAGCAAAACTGTAATGCCAGTACCTAGAATCAATAGATAAGCAGCCTTCACGAGATTTGTCCAAGATTTATCAGCACCCTTAGCCTCCTTTTTCTTCGCCACTGGCCTCTTCTGGTCTTCCTTAGTTTTCTCATTCTGCAATTGCAATTTAATGATCCTGATGAGACACTAGTTTTCTTTTAGCATTGGAATATATCCCTACCATATATGGCTGAGTTTATACCTTGGGATTTCTTCTAAAAAACCATTTATGTTCATGACTGTTACCGTTGGCAGACGACGTAGCTGGATTAATCCATTTCGAGATTCCATTGACAAACTCTGTCTCAACTATTTGAGAATCACCAGAGATATCAAATTCCTCCATCACTTTTGCTGCATAATCATCGTCATCCAGACCTACTTCTTCTATTTGTATTCCTAGGATCAACGCTCTCAGCTCATGTGATGATATGTATGTGTTATTATTCTGGTCTAATTTATGAAACAGCCTGCAAATAAAATCAGGAAACAACTAAATAATGAGATCATGGCACATTTCAACAATTCAGGCAGACTAAACCTGGAACTTACCCTTGTATAATGGATACATTGGGGTTGCCTCCAACTGTCAGAAGACTTGGTAGTAAGTTGTTTGGTACATATTTATGCATCACAAAATCAAGTCTTCTTTTCTGAATCCATGGTTGCATGATCTGCATTGTTGTTTTTCTTTTTTTCAGTTAAGAAGTACATAACAGTATCTGCAGATTATAGTGCTGCTTATAATGAAGATCATCCTAATTGCACAACTACAAACATCCTCATTTGATTCTCATATTTCAACTTCTACAAAGCTCAGATTTGCTTAAATATTCAAAAGTCTTCTTTTGAATCTTATATCTGCAGTTTGTTATTTCCTCTTTTCATACACATAATAAATTGGACTTTTACTTGCATGTATCTAATCATTTGGGAAGCAGATGCTGTGCTCTTCTTGAACTTTTTTTGTTACCTGATAGATGCAGTAAATGACAAGGAATGCAAATGCAATAAGTAGAGAGACTAATATCACAACTCGAATCCCCGAAGAAGAACTGAGCATTTTCGCCACTTGAAGAACAAGAAAGGGGATCAATGAGACCATCATGATTCTTGCAGTAGCTTTGGTTTCAACATCAGTTGTTACACCATAACCTGAAAGGGCATGCATACTAAAACATCTAAATTATCATATTTTTAGACCTCTCTCTCTCTCTCTGAGAGTGTGTTGTTCAGTGTTTATGAAGATTAGAGAAGAAGTAAACCTGTTAAACTGAATGATTTCTTATTTTCTGTATTTGATGAAGTTTGAGACACCGAGAGGTCATGGCTTCCAAAAGCAACAACAGAACCCCAAACTAGTGTGAGAAGCATGATTACTGATCCTGCAAGTAGGCCCATGCTCATTTCTGCCATTGCCTCTGCAGTTTCTGTACTTCCTGTCACTCCAGTTACTGGGAAAAAAAATGTGAAATTTGTAAGGAATTTACAAGACATCTCACATCCATCTGCATGTGTAAACCAAAAAAGACATGACTTCTAATAATCTAGGGAGATTATGGCTAACTTTTCCTAACTCTCTCCTTTCTACCTGCTCTTCAACCAACCAATAGCTTAATAATGTAGGCCACATTGAATGAAAAGTCCATATACAACCAACCAATAGCATAATGAATGCAACAGAAGAGAGGAAGAAGAACTAGACCAAAATCTCATGGACCATATATCTAATTATAAACATACATACACACATACATAAATGCTGAGGCCTGAGAAGAAGATAGAAAGGAGCTTACCAAGTACCAATCCTACTTGTGGTATCATGCCAAGCATGTGGAAAGCACTAGCACCAAAGATACCAGTCCCAAAAAATTCAAAGAAGAGTTCAGACCCTGCTGAAACATACTGATCTGCAAGGGACAGCAAGACCTCGTACACGATTATCAGGAAAAGCAGCCCCCACACTGAAGTTGCACAGGGCAAGAAGCCATAAACTGGTTCACAAGTCACAGTATCTGCTTGGAGATCCACTACTTCATGGATTGAAGGTTGACTTATTTTGTCGTCTATTATGACTCCATCGGATATAAGATCAGAATCTCTAACAAACCGGCTGCTTCCAAAATGGACTAATTGGAGGATCAGTAAAATGGTAAGCAAAGCTGGTCTTGACATATCCAGAGACTCTTAGTATTAGCTTGTGGGTGCAAAAATGAGAATGGGAAGCAATTAACTTGGCGCTTTTTGAGGTTTAAATGGACAAGATCATGCAAGTTGAGGTTTTAAATGAATAAAATCAAGCAAGTTGTGGTGACACTAGCAATCCCTGCTTAGCCCTGTGCTAGATTTTTGAAAAAGTAAGAACAAAAGCTAGTCACATAATAGAATGAGGCAGGTTGCACTTGCAGCAAAGCTACCTAACTATTTGGATTACTAATTTGGCTGAATCTATTCCTCTATACTTGCTCCACAAATCCATTGCATAGTTTTGGATAAAACTAATGAGAAATACTATAGTCATCGAATTATTGGTAACATTTTCTAATTAAGCAGCCTCTGAACTTTTAATAATGCCAGTGATCAAGCAAGCACTAAAAGATTTTAAATTGATGGCATATAAAGTTGGATTGAAGATGAGGCATAACAACCCACTAACCCGAGAAGAAGACTAGCATGCTAACATGTCATGATTCTAATACATACGATATAGGCAGTATAGGTATAGATTCATCAATGAGCTGTACAGTATATACTAACATTTACAGTTCTTTTTCATTATCTTATTATAATCTGGGATCTGAATTATTGAAAGAATAGAGGTTTTTTAATGCAATTTTTTTTCTTCCGAAAAATGCTCAAAGATCCAAACGTGGGCTGCAGTACAGGTTGGTTGTTTGTTTGTTAGTGAAGCAAAAGCTTGCTGGTTTTTTTTCCCTCTCTTCTTCAATAAATGGAGCTTTGCATTCCATGCATGACAAGGGGTGTGGACTAATTATTAGTCTTGTGGTCAAAGCAATGCTACAAGGACGAAGTAGCCGCCCAAAGACCCAAGCAGAAATTTTGAGCTCAAATCATTAAATACGAAGTTTCGACAGTTGGTTTTGCATATAAACAGCATCAGCATGTGTAATAATTGAATGAGTAGAACCTGAAGTATTTGCTACAGTGTAGTGTGAGGGGGGTTTGGATCAACAAGCAAGCAAACCAAGCAACCAATTTGGTTGATTCTTGCTCACCCAAAGGGGACATGTGCGAGTCAAATCGGATAGAATAATATCGTCTGCCTTGAGTGCAATGCAACCTTCTCTTTATCTCTCTCGTCACGTCATTAGTCTCACGTGAGCATGAGATAGAGAGAAACATGAATTTCATTGGCGACGTGAAAGTTTTCTCCTTACCAGGAGCCCCATTGGAAGAGAACAGTGATCCCCAGTCTTGGGGCCAACTAGTGCTTATCTGGGGTCCGAGTTTGACTTGGTCTGACGCATTTGGCCCCGGTTATTTTTTCATTCCATTGTCAACTTAGATATTTAAATTAGAACGTATTGAGACATGTTGTAAAAAGAAAGCAAATTGTTCTTCCCCAAATAATAGTTATAACTAGTACAATATTGAAAATAAAAAATAAAAAATGAAGGAATAAAACCTAACCCTGACCCTGACGATGCAAGTGGGGGTTATATATCACTCCAATTCAACCTAATCCATTAGTCAATGGGTTTGATTCAAATGGGTGAAACTTGTAAAACATGATATCAATAGACAAACTTTTGAATAAATTAGGTCATATACTAGCGACATTTTTGGATAAAGTTTACTAATATGAACATAACCACGTTTTATGTTGAGGAGAGGACAAATAAACTGAAGAATTAAGCAACCAGCCATTTTTAATAACAATCATTAGGCAGAAGAAGAAGAAAAAACATCTTCTGGATAGTCAGATTATAATTGATATATTCACAAGTCGAGAACCAAGTTATCAAGGCCATGCTAATTGCTTTCCTCTTTTGTTCCATATATGTTCTTATAAGCAATGCTGAAGGCAGGGCTAGTGAACCATAGACTTGAGTCGCTGGTGTTGGTAAAAATGTGGAGCTGCCTCTGTGAGCCAAGAAGGATCTATGGAAATCACATTCCGCATGTATTGCTTATCAGTTGAGACAAGAGAATGGTATAATACCCACTTGGGATTAACTCTGCAAGAAAAATGAATTAACACAGATTAAGATTGTCTACAACTCAGTTCAAACAAATCCACTTTAATAAAACCAACAAAAAAGGACGTGGGAGGCGGGAATTAAATGATGAATATTAACAGTAAGCAGTCCCTGAGAAAAGAAATCTTTACTAACCTGAATAACACAGATGATGGGTGAATATAAACTTCTTGAGAACCTCTAATAGTCTTGTACTTCCCATCGTGACTTGATGCCTACAAACCATTAGGAGTATAAATGAATGAAGCTTCTCTAATAACAAGAGAGAAGATGAACAATAAATGATTCGGTAACAATTCTCGCCAATAGTAAAGATTTGCTAACTAGAAATACACAAAAGTAACTACGAAACTCACTTCTAAACGACATGCATTAGCAAAAAACCCATTAGTAATTGCCTTCCTCACTACCTGCAAGATTTAAAGAGTAGCAGCATTCAGAATACCAAAGAGAAAAGAAGGGCTTTATCAACCCCAAGAATTTAACAAAAACTCCAGGTTTCTAGAAAAGTATGTTTAGACCCCAAAGAAAACTGATGGAAGCATTTATATGCTGGGGAAGATTCTAGCTTGCAGCCATTTGGATTGTAAGACAAACCTTTTTTCGTTTTCTTTTTGCCTTTTGATTTTGTTTACATGTATATACAAAAATGTTATGGTCCGAATCTTGGAGACTTGAGACCCACAAGACCTACAGACTAGGATGTGTTCCCTTCTCATCTATGCATCCCCCTCCCCCTTCATCCCTCAGTGAAGGTGAGATTTGATTTTGATCCCAACTCCCTATAATGCCACTAAAAATGCACATTCTATATGTGAAATGTATCAACTTCTTATTCTTCAAAACGTTTCCTCCATTTTTTAAAAGTCATAATTATTGGTAGAGAAGAAGAAAAGTGGGAGATTATTTTATATCTGAGAGATACAAATTTGATACAGCATGCATAAACTCACCACCGTGTCTCTTTCACAAGATTTCAAGACAATGCCTATTCTCTGAGCCGTTCTTCTGAGTTGTTCTCTAATTTCCAGAACCTTTTTCTGCACAACAATCAACTCACTCAAAAAGGTGCAAAGACACCATCTGTTAAATTGATCAAACCAGCTAATTACTGATACACACCATGGCTTGGTAGTTTACAAAGTTCTTATGACACCACTGCGAAGATTTACCAGACTGAAGAAATCCTTTGTAGACATTTAAGAAACTCACGTGGTCACCCTGCATGGAATCAAGAAAATCAAACAGGACAGCCCATTAGGTTAGTGAGCCTAGAAAGATAGGGGAAAGATATATGCATACCATTGAAAATTCAAATTTGGTACCTCAGCAGCAGCAAAATTCAACTTGGCTTCATCCAGTTCCTTCTGTGATCCCCAACCAGAAGCCCAGATAGACTGCAAGACCAACATCTTAATTGTGAATTACTCAACGGAAGATTTCTATTCAAGGAGTTTCTTTTCTTCTAGATGTTGAGATATCTTCTGTAAATATAAAAAAGGCTTATTGTACTAAATATACAACCTAAATACATATATGTATATTTAGGTTGTTCTTTAATATTCAGATTCCAAGATTTCCAATGGAGAGTGGGAGAGAGAAAATTATACAAGTATTTATTAACAGTAAGAGAATTAATAGGATTTACTTGAATGGAGAGAGTGGCAGCAATAGTAATCATCTCTTCTGAACACCCCAGTTGACCTGACGCTAAGATCATTTTTGAGATCATTGGATCCTACAAATCAGTAAACTTCAACAAATGAGTCTAACTTCAAAGTTATACACCATGACAAAATGTTAAAGAATATAAACAATTTCTAAAGACAAAAACGACATATTGACACAATAGGAAAGTACTTTCACAATGACTTGAAAACAATGTTTTCGGGAGGAGGGGCTAGCTCTAGTAAACGCATTAGTGATGTAACTGTACTGCTGCATTCCACTGATTCTAACATACAAATCCAATACAGCAACAAACTAAATATCTAGTGCAGAACAACAAGGACTGTAGTCCCAAAACAACCAATTAATTTCGTAGCAGATAAGGAAAACATAAATACTTTAGGGAATAGATACAAGCCAGAAATACACTGATGATAAAAAATTTCATTCGCAACATACCAATGGAATCTCAGCAATTTGAAATCCAGTTGGTGAAGTAAGTTTGGCATCATCATCTAGGACTCCAAGTGAATAAAGCACTTCAAGCGCTCGAACCATTGCTTCAGAAGATGGAGATGCTGGCCAATCAAAGCCCAGGATATTATCTATTCCCAAGGCTTTTAACTAGAAAGTAAGAACACATTATTAGCATCTACGCACCAGAAAAATATATCTCAGCTTTAAACATCAAATTATTGCACACGAAGAATCACAAAGCCTGCATGGAAATATACAGACTTATGTTGCTAAGGAATTTACAATGTCATTGGTGATAAGCATGAGATGCTCATGGAAAATTTGATTGATTTGATACTGGCAGTCTGATATTATGTTCATAGTGACTATCATGTAACTCCTGAAAACTAGTGGGATGGAAGTATGCCATATTTGAGACATACAATGGGAGCTCCAGATGGAGGCCTATTAGCCATGGAAAGCACTGTGTTGCAATATAATATCATACCTGAATCACACAGGGAACAAGATTTGACCTTTGTATCTCTGGGATCCCCTCAGCAGACATTTCCTTTGCAAAATACTCTTCGGTATATAGCCTGGTCGCAGCCATGGAATTTCAGGCAATTAAGTAAACTTATTTGAATTCAGAATTAGCTTAAAGAGAAATGGGCATTAGTATATAAAGTATCTATCATAAAAAGTCTCATCACAACTTATTCTGTTACATAATCGCTTCTTATTGGAAGTATATCTCTACCAGCCTATATACCTTGTAGGTACATTTGTTTGATGACTTGTCCTTAACTCACACAAGTGAATTTTTATTATCTTCTAACAGTAATAAAGGTGGTCTGACTGTAGAATTCCTTACCACTAACTGAAGATCTTTGTCACAATAAAGATACCACAAGTTCAGGGAAGAGAAAAGTGAAGTAAATAACCACAAAGAATTGCAGACCTGTAACATTTCCCAGGCCGAACTCTTCCAGCCCTACCGGTCCTTTGTCGAGCAGATGCCTTGGATATTGGCGCCACTACCAGATTTTCAATATCTGTTATCTATGTAAAGTAGATACAGAGTGCGCAAAATAAGAAGACAGATATTCACTAAACTAAGATGATATTATTAGATAGAAACTTTTGGCTCCAATATCAGCAAGAATCACAAGGTCAAAGATTCTCATTAAACCAAGCAATGAACAAAGTCAGTTTAATTAATGTTTGTGTGTGTGTGTGTGTACACGTGTATGTGACTGAGTGAGTTAGTGAGTGAGAGAAAGAGAATGAATATACCGGGTTGTAGAAACGCTGCTTTGAGAACCCACTGTCAACAACATAGACAACACCCTGTACGAATCAAAGGAATATGGCTCAATGATGATGCAGAGCCTTATTGCTTCAAAGTGCAAACTTAAGTCTTATGAATATTACTATCATGGGGTTACCTCCAAAGTTATGGATGTCTCTGCTATATTGGTCGATATCACAACTTTCCTCTTCCCCTCTAGGAGTAGGAGTGAACACCAACTCCTAAAAAGCAGAAAATAGAGTCCAAAATCAGCTCATGAAAGAAAATTCTGAAGCTGGCCAAAATAGTGGTACACAGAAAGCATAACAAACCTGCTCAGAACGTGGAAGTCCTGAGTAGAGGGGCAAAACCATCAATCCTGAAACATGAAGATATAACCATATAAAAACTAACACGTAAAAGAATCTTTAAAATGCCACTGTTAAAAAACACTTCAATCCAGAACAACACAATAACTGCTATATTCTAGATAATGCGAGTCATTTTAAGGTGACTCTTGAAGAATTCTGTACCTGAACTGAAAAAAAATAACGGATTAGCTATGTGAAATCATCTATGGACTCTGTACCCCCAATGGTAGAAGTTCTAGAACACACTACACACACACACAGAACAATAGCATAAACAAAAGCATAAAACTCTTCCAAATTGCAATAGTTTGGAAATTGATTATTAAAATAAATATTTTCTTTTAGTATTGGTAAAGCTGCAACATCTTCTGCACCTGATGACTTTCTTCCACGGTTTTGATCTTCTTCAGTAATCAGCTGGACAGCAGCATCAATATCATCTTGACCAGTAAGAAATACCAGAATATCTCCCATTGGTTCCTATAAAACAAAATCAGTAAGGTTTTGTATAACTGGTAGAAATGAAAATATCTGCATGCACGCATGCAGATTTTCTATGAATAATAAAATAGAAAACCTGACACAAGTTTGGTCATTCGTTATACAAGGAAATCCAAGCATCATCCAAATATCATTTACCTTCTCATGAATTAATAATACCGTTGAAACAGCAGCCCGAAGATAGTCCGGGACAGGCTCCTCCACATAATGAATTTGTACATTAAACCCTCTACCCTGAAAATCAAGAAGATTTACTGATGCCTCAATGTTTCTTCTAAGATACGAGCGAGAGAACCATTTTTCAGGGGAACTTACCTCAACTGATAGGACAGCAGGCTCCATATTTGGTCCAAGCTCCTCTCCTTCTGGTCTGCGACGCCTTTTGCTGGTTTATAATAAAACAAAATTAGATATCAACATTAACATTCCACTTCATATTTCTTAGATAACAGTATTATCGACAGTACACAAATGCTCACGATATTCAGAGGCAAATGTAATGGTGGAAATCTGTGGAAGTTGTTTATCTTATCCTCTGGCTCAAATGTAACTGAAACCTTGTAAACATTTGTGCTTTTTATAATTTCAAAGTGCCAAATGTGGACATGGTAAAAAAACAATTCTTGTCTTTTTCTCTAAAAACGTGTATAGATGTTTTTTGCCCCTACAATAAACCAATCTATCATTTATTATTATTACTGAAAAGAACAGTACAAACACAAGTTTGCCAATTTTTCAGGGCAGTGATTGCAACTCTCATGCCTTGAATAACACTTTTCAAGGAAAACTAAGTAATCACAAGCATGGCAATAGTATATTAGTAAACCAAAGAACAAAAGAACAGACAGAAACTGATAAAATGCTAAAACATACCTGGTCTGAAAGAAAGCAGACATTGATTTTGCTTGAATTGTGGCGGATGAGATGATCAGACGCAGCTCAGGTCGGCGTCGTTGGATCTAGAATTGTAGAATTCAACAGATATATCATATGAACCCCAAAAGACAAGAATAAAGACCCAAACTCTTTTTTGTTTTGTAAAGTATCATCATATGATGTAAAGCTGATACCTTTTTTAGGAGACCCAATAAAATGTCAGTTGAGATAGACCTTTCATGAGCCTCATCTATCATTATGACACTGGAAATCACATCAAAAGAGATTGTGAGGAAAAAAAGAGAAAGTGCAGAAATGAAGGTCAATAGAGAGAAAGTAATAAGAATAATTCTTTTCATGCATAATATAATCGTCCCCCCTCCCCTCCTCTTCTAAAAACAGAAAAAAGCAAGAAAGAAATCCTAGTTAATTGTGGATCAACCACAACCTGTCTATACAAAAAGACATGCCAGGTTATTTTGTATGCAGAAACACTGACCAGAAAGTATGTCATATCTCTTTATTAAAAGGAACATGTGGTTTTAAACAGGATCAATTCTAGAATGCTCGAAACTTTGGAAGTACATAGAGTTAGATGGCATGCTTCAAAAAGGAGGAAAGCAGCAAAAAATTTACTGAAATCATAGCCAGTACCTATATTTTGTCAAAAGAGGATCATTCATCATTTCCCTGAGTAACACACCATCAGTCAAAAACTTTATCATAGTGACACCCTGTGCTGCCAAAACAGGAAAACCGTCATTCATGACATGGAACTACAAACACATTAACATTGAATAAACAGATCCATTCTTATCATCTAGATTTTCCAAATGATACTATGGTATGTGAATGCAGATAGCAGCAGATGCATATAGATATGCCCTTATGGAAGGGAAAAGATAATCAAATAAGAGAAAGTTCAGATCTTAAAATGATGAATAAATGGGTCTCACTGTATTTGTAACATCTTCGAATCGTATAGTGTAGCCAACTTCCTCTCCAAGCTTGACCCCCATCTCTTCAGCCACCCTTGAAGCAACTGACTGCAGAGCAGTACCACCATTTATTTATAAAAAGAAAGTGTATTTTTCAAATGAAACCAACAGGAATCAGCTATCAATGTAGGCCACCAAGATTAGTCTATAACATTTCACCAAAAAACAAACCACCATTTCTTTATATTCCTAGAAAGTTTTCATCTTTATTGCAATGTCTGCTGGGTTAAAAAGTACAAATAAATAAGCATATAAAGGAGCCAAAAGTTCTCCTTTTTCTTTAGGAGAGAGGAATCACTTTCTAATGAACCAATATTTTTAGATAGAGCTGCTAGGGGACATCTCTTATTCCATTTTGAAAAAAGCATTTACAATCAAAAAGCCACATAACAAGAAACATAAAGAGAGTTCAGTGCAACATGCAATTCCAATCCACAAGCAATGAGCGATCATCAAGAGAACATTTTCAAGCATGGTTTGTATATGCGTCACTCATACCACAACTTTGAGATGACTTAGAACACTTTGGTAAAGTTTGGAATAGCTAACTGATGTAATTAAAGAAACATAATATACAAGTAATACTTAATAAAATGGCACATAAATAAAATCAATGAATAACCTGGACAGCCAGTCTTCTTGGCTGGGTGCATGCTATTACACGCCCACCATCAGCCCAACCTGCTTCTTTGAGGTACTGCAATTTCAGCAGACAAAATAAACATTTTGAACTCAAATCAATTAACTCTCTTCAATGAATTTCATCAAAATTTCGATTTCAAAACCCACAGGAAATATTGAAAATTCATTTGGGTTGTTGAAAGGTATGAAACAAGTTCTTGGCTTTTTTTCCCACAAAACAAAACCGGCCCATTTAAGCACACAGCAAAAGAAGCGAACCTGAGGAATTTGAGTGGTTTTTCCGCTGCCCGTTTCGCCAACTATGATAGTAGTGGCGTGAGTCTCCACCAAATAGAGAATGGATGTGCGGTACTTGTACACGGGAAGCCTCTGCCTCTGCCTCTCAATATTTGCATACCCAGAAGGGGAAGAGAAGAAAAGGACGCCTCCCTCTTCGTCGTCGACAAGGCGAGGCTTCTCGGCCCCTGGTTTCCAGAACTGCGACATTGTTGTGGCTCTTGCTGTAGTGCTCTTCTTGATTCTCGTCAGCGATTGCTTGCGTTGTTGGGTTTTAGAGCTTTACAGCTGCTAGTGCTAGGCGCGCAGGGCAGTCGAACACCCGGAACCTGTCGTTTACCCGTTTGGTTATTTTTGCCTTTGGTAGGGCTATTAGGGGAATTCAATAAATTTTAAAGATAACACCGCCAAGTGCTATTATTTTATTTTACAACAAAAATTATATTTTAAATTACCAGGAGTGAATTCGAACTTGATGCAAATACCGAGCGTAATATCTTAATTAATTGACATAACCCACAGCACATTCTATTATTAATTCACATAAACAAACAGTATGATTAATTATAATACCATCACGTGCTATTGTTAATTCACATCAACGAACAACATGATATTTGATGAATCTAGGAATCTTTACGAGAATAACTATTAATTGTCATGATCAAATGAGTATCAAAAAAGCAAGGGGTTGCCCTACCCATGTCGAACACAAGCCTTTTTAATTTCTTTTTTCTTCTCCAATCAATTGGTAGTATACTCATCTATACAGAAGACACAACACACAACTTATGTAGTTACGTTTTCATTTTATTTCAAATCAAACTGGTTTTTTCCCTGGAAATCAGTTCCCACACCACACATAGGATATATATGGCCAGATGGTACAAATTAAGTAGTTTAGTTTTATGCATATTTAAATAGCAGAGATGTTGCCTCCAAAGTTAGTGACGTCTCTGCGACTGCTATATTGGCTGAGATTACTACTTTTACTCTTCCCTCTAGATAGGAGCAACTCTGACGTATCTTTTCTTTCATCCATGACAGTTGACTTTTGTATCTTGAATCAATGTTCTCCCCTTTTTGAATGTTTGAAGTAAGACTTGACCCAGATTATTGAAGATTGATGAATTATATACTTTTCATACCCAAAAGCAAAATTTAAATAGAAAGGTCAGCTATGTCAAATATTTCCAAGTAAAAGTTTTACCCAACCCTACCAAATTCATCCATGCTAGTACTGTACTTTCTTTCTCAAGGGTTTAACTTGGAATTCGAGAGTAGTGGAAACAGACTATGGTCAGGAATGGGGGCTACATAACACAATAAGACTATCAGAGAGGTACATCAACATCCCCAAGTAAAACAAACTATGGTTCTCTTAATCCCCAAGTAAAATTTTGCTTCATAGAAGACCAGGTCACTTTTTTATATGGTATTGCCTCAGGTGACTCTGCCTCCATATCATTATTTCTTAATACCAGACCAAGTCAAGGATAATAATTCCACACTGAATTGCCTGGAAATAGCGTGTTTTCTCTAACACACAATCACAAAAATTCCGTAGCATATACGTATCCTTGAATAAATCAAAACAGTGTTCTTATATAAACAATTTGAGTGGTTAAGATTGTGTCATTTGTTCTACAGTATCAAAACGCAATGTCTCTTTCTCTTGCCACAGCTAATACTGTCCAAAGGCTCTGGCTTTTGTTTCCTGAGCTCATCATCTACTTTCTAATCATTCTCTCGTATGGAGTCGGAGCTCAAAACAGTAGCAATGTCACCAACGTTGGAGCAATCATTAACGGTAATTCTCGTATTGGGAAAGAACAGAAAACTGCCATGGAAATTGCAGCTGAAACCTTCAACAACCGTTCAAAGACTCATAAGCTCATCCTTCATTTTCGAGACTCCAGCACAGACCCCTTTCTTGCTGCTTCTGCTGGTAAGTGGTAGTAAATAAACCCATGATGCTATTTATAACTCTATGATATGAAAAAGTACTCATGGAGTTTTTCTTTTTATGTTCTGAATTTGTTGCTGCAGCTGAAGAGTTGATAAAGGAAAAGAAAGTAGAAGCCATAGTTGGCATGGAGACTTGGCAGGAAGCAGCTCAGGTAGCTGATCTTGTGGGAAACCAAGCTCAAATTCCAGTGATCTCATTTGCAGCACCCTCTATAACCCCGCCGCTAATGCAACGCCGTTGGCCATTTTTGATACGAATGGCAGCTGACGGTTCTGCTCAAATGAAATGCATTGCAGATATTGTTTCTGCCTACCATTGGAAAAGGGTGGTTGTGATTTACGAAGATGATGGGTATGGTGGTGATGTTGGGATGCTAGCTCTTTTATCTGAGGCTCTTCAAGATGTTGGTTCAAAGATTGAGCACCGTTTGGTTCTTCCACGAGTTTCATCTCTGTCTAATCCGAATTGGCTTGAGCTGGAAGAGCTGTTGAAGCTTCCCACCATGCAGTCTCGGGTATATATTGTGTTCCAGTCATCTTTACCAACAGTGGCTCATCTATTCAGAGTGGCTGAGAAGATGGGACTTGTAGGAAAAGAATCAGCTTGGATAATCACAGAGAGTATCACTAGTTTGCTTAACCCTCATGAAACCTCTGATATATCATCCACCATGAAAGGCACTCTGGGAATCAAGACCTACTATGCCAAAAATACTAATTCTTTTGCCACTTTCCAGAAGCAATTCCAAACAAAGCATCCAGAAGAAGGCAACCCTGAGCCAGGAATTTACGCTCTTCGAGCATACGATGCTATTAGAATCATTGCACAGGCCATAGGAAGAATGACTAGTAATAACTCTACTAGTCTTCAGCTGTTGTTAAATACATTATTTAGCAATTATGCCGGTTTAAGTGGGAAAATGCGGTTCGAAGCAGGTGAGATATCGTACTCTCCGTTACTAAGGATCATAAATATTGTGGATGGGAAGAGATTCAAAGAACTCAACTTTTGGACACCGGATGTTGGTTTCTCATTAGAAGAAACAGGCAAGATCAGAGGTGATGCTGGTGGAGTAATTTGGCCCGGTAACCTCACGCATGCCCCCAGAGGCTGGGCAATGCCTACTGCTGAGAAGCCAATGAAAATTGGGGTACCTGGTAAAACATCCTTCAGCAAATTTGTAAAGGTTGATCCATCCCGGGACAATTCAGATAAGAAGAAATATGTCGGTTTCTGCATTGCAATTTTCGATATGGTGCTAGAGAGATTGAATTATTCTTTGCCATATGAATTTGAAGCCTTTGATGGCCTCTACGATGATCTGGTAGAACGAGTCCATAACAAGGTAGCAACCTCATTTATTTTTCTTTTTTCATTAAGATGACTTGACCAATTTCTATTTGATTTGATTCTGATGACAACGTTTGTATATATGCTTGTATCAACGGAAGGTTTATGACGCTGCAGTTGGCGATATAACAGTACTAGCTGACCGACTGGATAAAGTGGAGTTCACTCAGCCATATATGGAGTCTGGTTTGTCCATGATAGTTCCAGCAAAACCTGAGAAGTCAACATGGATGTTCATGAAACCTTTCACATGGCAAATGTGGGTGGTGACTGGTGCCATTTTAATCTACACAATGTTTGTAGTATGGTTCCTGGAGCGCCCATCCAATCCAGAATTTGGTGGCCCATTGAAGAACCAGATTGGCACAGCAACCTGGTTTACCTTCTCCTCTCTGTTCTTTTCTCACAGTAAGTAGAGTACCAATTTCCATACATCTTAGATAGCCAATGATAATCTAAAAGGCTCGGTTCAAAATTATTAACCTTGGTTTGGTTTCATTTGATTTTGCAGGAGAGAAAATTTACAGCAACTTAACTCGACTGGTTGTTGTGGTGTGGCTCTTTGTTGTATTGATCCTAACCTCAAGCTACACTGCTAATCTGTCTTCTATGCTTACCATCCAACGGCTCAAACCAAATGTGACAGATATCGAAATTCTGAAGAGAACCAACTCGAAAATTGGTTGCGATGGGGACTCGTTTGTCATGGACTACCTGCAGACTGTTCTTGGGTTCAAACAAGAGAACATCGTCAAAGTAAGCAGCGAATACAACTACACGAAAGAATTCAAAAGCAAAACCATATCTGCTGCCTTTCTTGAACTCCCATATGCCCAAGTGTTCATGAACGAGTACTGTGAGGGATATACGTCCACGGCGCCTACCTACAGATTTGGTGGCTTGAGCTTTGTGAGTAGTGACCAAATATTTCTTGTGATAGAGGAACCATCTCTGAAAGTGAAACTAATAAAATTGTTTTTATGTGTCTCCTTGCAGATATTCCAAAGAGGCTCTCCAATAGCCAGGGATTTCACCAAGGCAATTCTAGCGCTATTGGAGAATGGAGAGCTGAAGAAACTTCAAAATGACTGGTTGACCCCTAAGAATGAGTGTCCAAACAATGTAACTTCCAATGGACCAGAAAGCTTGAGCCTCAACAGTTTTACAGGCCTCTATGTGATATCTGGTGTTACTTCCAGCTTTTGTTTTCTACTATCTCTTGCTGTCTGGGGGAGGAGGTTTCAACAGCAAGAAGCAGACCAAGGCAATGCAAGCCCAAGTCCAAGTGAAGAAACTCTTTGGAACAAGACAGTTAGAATAGCAAGATTCTTCTACAGCAGAGAGCTTAATATCCCAACCAGAGCTCCAACTTTCGGTAATTATGCAGAAGAATGGCATTCTCCAAGGTGGGATTACTCCACTGCTTCAAATACTCCTGAGCATCCAAGGACCATAAGGCCAACAGAAATCGAATGCGTTCAACAAGAATAAATACAAAGAATGGCATAGGGATATCCAAAACCAAATCCAATCCGCCTAAACCGACCAATCCGGAATTTTATGGCATTTCGAAGCCAAGTGATCATACATTTTAGTACATTTGTTACATTTTTCCTAATTGTATACTGCTGATTAATTGCACATAGTTTTTTTTTTTTATACAATTGACTAATTGATGAACTCTGTATACAATATAGCTCCTTGAGAGATGAATAAGGACACGTTACATCATGATGATGGTGATGGTGATGATAATGATGGGATTAGTTGACTTGTTGAGGGCTTTCAATAATTCAATATTCAAAAGACAAGCAAGTCATTCAAGAAAGATCTAAAAATCTGTCCGCATGAAACGGTGGCTCCACAAGAAAGGAAAGTCAAATGACACTTGGCAGCAGTTGGTGTTGCCACAAAAACAAAGGAATCTTTTGTTTGCGAATATAAAAACTGACTTCAGGGGCCCAAAGGAAGAAATGTGGGATTAAATTCTGTCTTGGCCTAGAAGACAAGAAAACCTTTCAACATAGAGCCACAGTAAAGTGTTTGGCTTTAACTAATTTAGTCAAAGTCCTAATTGTGGAATGATATACTGAATATCATTGATTCCATTCAAATTGCAATTTAAATTCCTTTGGACATCCAATCCTTCTTAATCATTGATGAAACCTTATTAAACACAAATAAAATTTTTAATCAGGATTAACACTTTTTGTCTTGATTTATTCAAAACGTAAAGACAAACTGAAACCGTTAAATGTCTTTTACTTCTACAAGGCGCAAAGAACAAATGATATCCTTAGGACAGAAGAAATAAGAATAAAAACATAAGACAGATTATCAAACAGGCACCAGTGGTCTAGTGGTAGAATAGTACCCTGCCACGGTACAGACCCGGGTTCGATTCCCGGCTGGTGCAAAGTTTTTAAACCTTTCACGTAATTGTACCTCTCTTTTCTTGCCATAATGTTAATTACTTTCTCTGGTTTTTTATCTTTTTGATCAAATAATTACTTTCTCTGGTCGGTACACATTCAACTGGCTTATATGTATCGTGTCACTTGGATAGCCTAGCCATAGATGGAGGCGAAACTATTTTTGTAAATTTAAGTTAAAAGGGAGGGCTATATTACATTAAAAACTTTTCTTTATTAGATATTACATAAACGCCTTCAACATAAAGAACTCAATATACATGCGAACACCCTTTTGTTTTTGTCGGAATACATGCTAACACTTTTTCTTTTTTTTTTGTCGGAATACATGCTAACACTCTAGGCAGTAAAGATGAAGCATCAACAAAGCCGACCATGAAGCCGCATCTGGACTCGTGAAATGGAACCCAGCAGCTGGAGAAATCTTCGTGGTGTACACTATATGTACATAGGAGCAGGACATATAATTTGGTCACAACTGTTACACAGAACTTGCTTTTTATACCTCTTCACTGCCACTTTGGCTGACAGACTTCAAAATGTTGAACTTGCAGAGTGGGCAGGTGGCATTGATCTGTAGCCATTTGTCTATGCAGGTGCAGTGGAAATGGTGATGGCAAGGAAGTTCACGCAGTTCAGTTCCATCATCATAGGCACAAAGGCAGATGCAACATTCCTAAGATTTATCACAACGGTTCACGTTATGAGCACATCTATTCATAGAATGCTCCTTTGTGTAGGGTTATTTGGCAATGAAAAATTTAAAACCAGTCTAGTGTCCCAGACTTCATACACATGACTTGCAAATGGAAAGGCGAAGCCCTGGGAAATAGATGGGCAATTGACAGGCTCAATTGTCGATCATGTACATGGTATGAATTCCAGGTGGTAATAGGATAACTGATTTCATCATGTCACTTAAAGAAAAGAAAAAAGACTATGTTATGAGACTTTCTAGTGAAAAGAATGTATCGTGAAACTTACAGCATCCTCTTGGGAGAGAACATGTTCAGTGGGCGTATTAGTATCACATTCGGTCATTATTCCTCCAAAAGATTCTTGGATCTCACCATTAACTTTCTCAAAATCAGATATCGTGCGGAATTTGTACTTTGGCAAATGGTCGATCTCTTCCTTTGTCGCTCCTTCCTGTTCAGAAATAAAACGTGACCAGGACATTAGGCACAGACAAATATTTAACAGCATATAAGTGGAATGAGTAGAAACTCACACAGGTTTGTTGATGAAATTCATTAATGAACCTAAAAGTGCACTAGTGATGTAATTACTCCATACACAGAGGCCATGATCAAAATTTGACAAGGAAGAGCGAACTCCCTACAAAAATATCCTCAATTGCATCCAGCACGATATCTTAGCATGGCATGTTTAGACCTTATTTCAGAATCCTAGTAACAATTCGACATAATTTTCTATCCAAAACAAAAATCTCAATATAATCTTAATTTGCTGTATAAATAGCCTTGAGAAGATCAGTTGCTTTATACTGCAAAATCGTCATGTTGACCAATCAAACTAGAGCCTATGTCCATAAGACATGCAACAAATAACAAATTCATTAGTTTCAAGTGCGCACCAGAATATCCCCGAATAGTATCAAGCACCACAATGTAATATCTGGAATCAACTCAAACATTTCCTATGAGCACCTACCTGATCTGTCACAACATACAAGATAGCAATGATGCAGGGGAGACAGAAGCAAACGGCAATGCCAATGAGAGATGCAACGGCAATGCAGATCACAACAAAAACCACATCCAAAGCAAGAAAAGTGATACAAATCCTGCAAAATAACCCACATTTTATAAGCACAAGATAGCAGCATGCACACAAATGGCTTGAAAAAAAACAGATATAAAAGGGCCAGTTAGCTCAAACGAACCAGTACAATTGAGGGGAGTCTCTTATCAAACTTTCACCACCAGCAGTCACCCAGTAGAACCCGAGGATCCACCAGATGAACGAAAACACCGTATTTGCTGACTCCAAATGTTTTGCAACACTGCCCCATCAAACAGTCAGAAGATTCTTCCATACATACACATACACCATGAGCTAGAATACTACAAAAGGATTGTTACTCTACTCCTCAAGCTCGGTCACAATCTTTATTTGAGAAATGGAGGCTCAAATCCAACCCAAAAACTCAAAATTATTCAAAGTATACATCTTTTGCCCAAAAACAATATTGCAACAGCTAAATTACAACAAACAGTAACTGTTAAGACTTAAGAGTTAAGACCCCGTTCAAATTTTGACAAAAACAGAAATGAAAAGTGAGTTTTTGTATAAGCCTCTCTCAGAAGCGAAACCCAAAAATTAAAACTTTTAAAATATTATAAGAAAAAGAAAAGACCTGGTGCCAGCATAGTCCACGCTCTGTTCAATTCCATAGTCCTCACCATCATCACTCCCAGACCCAGAAGAATTTTCCCATCGAGGACTCTCTTCCGCCACCGCAACATCACCCACGCGCCTCCGCCTCGTGCACTCCACGCCTACGCAGGCCATGTGGACCAGGCACTGAAACGCGTATCCAACAATCCAAGTCCTCAATGGCACCAAGGGGCTCTCTTCACGGCTCAGCCACAGCACCCCAATTGCAATCCCCAGAAGCCCAGCGTTCCACAAGAGGTCCAATACGATAATGGGCCGCGAGTAGGCCCAGTCGCTTTGTCGGTCCTCCAGCTGCTCCGCCGCTGCCTCGCGGACTCGGACCGACGGCTCGCGCAGCATCATACGGCGGCTGCTGGCTCGCCGTAGGAAGCGAGCTGCTCCGCGGAGAGGCCTCGGTGGGCGCCGGATGAGCCGCCGGCTCCGCACGAGGTTGTCGCCGATCGAGTGGCTTAGAAGTGGTGATGCGGCATCGGAGGAAGATGGGGGTTGGAGGTTTGAGCCCAACATCTTTTTGTTTTGTGTTTTGAATTATTTTTTGAAAAGCTAATTGCTTTGGGGTTTGTACATTTGATTTGGATGATGTAAAGATGTGTTGATTTGCGTCTGAAAGGAATCGAATTTTGGGTTTGAGAGTGGGGATTGAAAGGGTGAGATTTCAGAGATGGTTTGATCGGAGAATTGGAAGAGAAAATTTGGCGAAGTTTGGATCGTCGTGAAGAAGAAGAAACACTCGAGGCCTACTTATGACGACGGAGTTGACATACCCGAGGGATTAACGAAGCGTGTTTGTTTTCTTTCTTTTTTGTAAATAGGAAAAGATGAAAGTATTTATTTGTTTTCTTAGTCAAGGTTCCAATAACACAAAACAAAAATTAAAAGAAAGACAAAAGAGGTAGAGAAAATCAAAGGTTTAATGATTCATGGACATGAGTAGGGGTGGGCATCAATCCGGCCAAACCGATGAAATCGGCCGAATCAAACTATAATTATCGGTTTGGTTTTCAAATCGTTTGACTTTTTCTTAATCAAAACCAAATCAAATGGATCGTATATAGTTTGATTTGGTTTGATTTTGAACTTTTGTAAACCGACTTAAACCAAATCGGACCGATTGAGCTATATTAGTTAGTGAAATATGAAATTTTATGACCTTTTGAGATTTAGAACGGTTTCGTACTCTAGAAGATAATTTATGTAAGAAGTAAGTTGTGAATTTGTTGGTTATAATTGGGTTAATAATGTTGAAAAAATGCAAAAATAAAGAGAATTGGGCTTAGGCCCAAACCGGCCAAACCAAACCGAACCAAACCGTCTTAAATTGGTTTGAATTGGTTCGGTTTCCTTTATAACTTTTATCCAAACCGAACCAAACCAAACTGTTATATTTTAATTGGTTCGGCCGTGATTTTGACGTGAAACCGATCCAATCCGGACCGTGCCCACTCCTAGACATGAGGCTCTGATGAAGATGATTAAGTCATAATGACAATTAGCATTTCTTTAATCATTATGAAAAGTTGGTCGACAATTTCTTTTCCACATAGGACATAACCCCTTTAAGCTTTCCCTAGTTTAGAGTTTGATTTTTCAATACGGCAATTCCTACAACGTACCCACAAACCATCCAAAACGTGTTATGAATCCATCACTTCTTTATTTTTTGACACAAGCAATATTGGAACACAAGAGCTCGAGTGTTATGAATCCATCACATTTTTTATACATGTAAGTTGCATTGTAAACATTATTTACTGAATGCTATGGTAGAAGAACCCCCTTTCTTAGTTTACAAACTTTAAGCGGCTTGGCATATGACGTCCTCCTCAAATTTCTTTCATTCCAAGTTTCCTACATTTTCATCCCATCCACACCACAACTGCCAAAAACACATTCAAAAGCAAAAGGGACGGCCATGGCCAAATGCTTCCAAAAAGTTCCCGCCAAGTAGCTTCAAAAATGCAGTGTCCTTAATTCCTTAACATGAGACCCCGAGCTGTGCCAGGATTGAAACTTCAAAGTTAAGATCCAACCAGGCCCGCCCATTTGGCCTTTACCACTTTCTGTCTCCCATCGGTTTTGGACCGTTGATAAATAATGTGCAACAGTATGAGGTTATGCAACAGTAAGGGGTCTTTGATTAAACAATACAGACGAGAAAAAAGCAATATCCATCAGTCTGAGGTCAATGTCATAATCTGAAAGTCATAATAACAAAGTGATACACTAATTATCAGTATTATAAGTATTCCCCTGAAAGCAATCTTCACTGGAATAAACACAACATGGATGCACTTAAAAGTATGGACAGATTCCTGGAATAGTCCCGGGCTGCTGCATAATTTTTTCTTAGGGGATTGACAACTCAGAGGCACTAATCCGGTAGCCATTCTTCTTGGACAGGGCTCCAGAGGAACACAATAAGTACTGTTAATCCACAATGAATCTATAACTAATCAGCTTCCTCAATGAAACAAAACTTGTTCCTAAGAGAAGAATTCAATACATCACGTACTCATATACGTATTCCTGCGGCGCATCTCTCACCATCCTGATTTCCAAGAATTTTCTCACTGCGAAGCTACCTGTAACCCCTTCCCCTTCCACGTCCACCCCACCCCCTGCCTCTGCTCCTTCCCCCACCCCCGCTTCTTCCGCCATGAGATAAACCTTCAAATGCTCTATTGACAAGCTGATTTTGTAAACCGCCACCTCCACGGCCTTTCTTTGAAGCCATATTCCCAGATCCATTGGCAGGATTAGCAGGTCGTTTTGTTCTGCACCAATACATTTAAACAAAATAAAACTGGATCTTTGCAAGTAAGCAAAATTCATTAGCATAAAAAATCTTGTTTCCACATGCTAATTAGACAGGAGCAAGAAAATTTATATTACCCTGTAGCAGGTGTGTTAGAGGGCACAGCAGGTTTTGTTGCTTCTTTCCAAGATAGGTTGATACTCTTGTCTCCAATAAATGAGGGTGTTTTTGAATGCAGAGTCTACATTTGTTAAGAATCATTTAAAGATTTGTTAAAGCTCATTAATTAATTATCGTGCGTTCGTAATTCTCAAACAGTTCGGTTCACCTTTGTCATTGCCAATATGTTATTGCAGGTTCGCAACCCAGTTGTAGTATTCTGCTTTTCAGTTTTCTGCACATCAGAAAAATATTGTTTTTAAGATCAGAAAAGGTCCACAAGATACTGTGATATCTCCATAGAATCAACTCACAATGCTATCCTTCGCTTCGTCAGATTTTGCAGCTGCCATAGCTTTGTTCTTTTCAGCCATTCCCTGGGTTAATTTCTTCATAGTGGCCCTAGTTAACTCCTCAACATAACTCAACCTGCGGCAATCAATCAAAAACACTTTCAGTTATAAAGGTGCAGCAACTTGACAATCCTCCATGTAAGATATCAGTAACTTGCATAGCCCCCAAACTTTCAACCACGGGATTCTCCTCAATTGGGGGCCACTACCCTCGTCATAAATAATGATAAAAGACTAAAACTTGCTATTGTGTGGTTAGGCTGGGCCTTTTCACACCAGGGAAAAAAAGGCATAATTCAGCACCACCTGAGCTAGGGCCCAATTATATTGGATGCAAAATGACAAAGAACTAATATAAACTTTAATAATAAGCAATAAAAGATAGATGGAGAAGAAAAAAAACCACCTCTCAGTAAATTCCTTATACTGCTCCGAAAAGTCCTCCCCAAGCCTATCAGATGGTTGTCCAGTCACTATCTTGTAACCGCAGAGACTGTTAGTAGCATTTGGAACCTATTTCATAAAGCAGTCAAGTAAGCACTACACAATGTTGATTCACAGTAGTATTAACAAGAGGTTGATTAGAAGCCAAACAAACCTTGTGAGAAAGATGGTGAAATGTGTACAACAAGCATTCTACATAAGTGAAGTTAAACTCCTCTCCAGTCTTTCTCCGAGGCATGTTTTTCTGTAAAAAGAAAAAGGAATAGATGATAATTATTTTGCGACAAGACAAATACAAAAAATGACTCAGGAAATGGTATTGTTATCCAGCCCTGGAACCAATTAAAAAATTATATTGATACTGCTAACCAAAGAGTGAATGCAAATATATCAATCCTAATCAGTGTTTTTAGGGCCCAATTGAGGCACACCTGATACCAAGGCAGCAGAGAATCACCTTGAGGCGCCCTCTGCTAATAATTGGATATCATTCTGAGATTGTTTATTATGGTTGAACTATAACTAATACAAGAATACCTGTTTTAAATTTATTCTGATCGTAATAATTTGAATCCCAAAAGGCTTGTGCCTTGTCTTTTGGGTAATAAAACGCCGTGTGGTATGCATTGGCTTTGAAAAAATTGATTCCAATTGTGGGAGAGTAGTCTAAAGGTTGGATCTTCACACTACATAGTCCATTTCCTAATAATTCTGAGTATATGGAATGGTACCTTTAACAGCTGAACAACAGAAGGAAGAATCTGACGTGAATCTTGTGGAGTTGTGTAAGGTGAAACTTCTGCAAGGGCTTTGAGCAAATCTAGCCTTCGTTCGTCAGGAAGCTGACAGATAAAATATTGTTTGAATAAATATATTTTACAAGGTTTCCCATTTGAACAAAACACCATAAAGACAGCATCATCATCATCAAAGAAACATTGTCAAATATTCTAGTAAAGATACTACTAAAATTGAGATGTATTTTCACTTCTTTTTTTATATCACTAAAATGCTAGCAAGTACCGTATTCCCATGTAATTTTCCTAATGCTATTTTCCATACTGTCCCTTGTTTTCATATCAGAATCTAGTCATCATTTCTCAGGGTCCTTGTAACTAAGAGTATAGACAAGTAAGAAGACAGCATGACTACTTATAGACCTATTAAAAATCCTTGCACAATATGGACAATAAAGGAATCAACTATTTGGTCTAAACGCTACTTGAGTTATTGAGTATTTGAATCAAGAAAAAGTAAAATAAAAGATGACAAAACAAGATTAGAAGACCAATGCCAGTTATTCCCAACTTCTTTTGTTTTTCTAACGCGAGTAATACAAGCTCTCATTCTTAAACCTAGTTGATAGAAGAACATAATCACTAGTCAATATGATATATCATCCCAAATCCTGAGAACAATTTTTTTTTTTGGGAGTGAGAGATAACACATTTCACACATAAATCAATAAAGTCAGAGAAATAGTTATTCCATCCCAAATTCAATTATATATATACCACTTTTTTTTAAGGCTATCCTTACTCAATTTTATTTGGGGCAATATTGACTCAATTTATGAAAACAGAAATACAGAAATAACACTCTCTAAATTACCAAGAAACTTGGCGCACATACTGGAAGAGTATACCAGAACATTAAAAGTATAGATGTTACCTTATCTGAAACAGGAAGGATGTGTTTGTTCAAATAGTTGAGGAATTTGCTGCTTGACGCACCCCTCTATATATATAAAAAAATATGAATAAACAGGGCTGCTACTTGATTGCTAAAAAAAAAAAAAAAAAATACACAGCAAAAATGCAAGGAAAAAAGCTATAATATGAGAGGGCATACCACAACAAATGGCAGAGCCATGAACAAGCAAGATATCAACCTGTCAATATGATCTGCATCTGAAACCTGCATTCCAACCATTTCGCAAAAAGTTATTAAAAGCGCCACCTACATTCTTAAGCAGTAATATCATAAAGAAATAATTCCATATTCATTTCCAGCATATTTTGCATAGTACTCTTGCTCAAAGCTGCTATTTCATTATCCTTAAACTCAACACAATAAAACAAACACTTACATTGAATTGGGCATCTAAATCAGCTTGTCCTTCAATAATACCAATTAGTTCTTTCATGCGTTCAGGAGGAGCTTTCTCCCCAAATATGCTCAAACTTTTTAAGAAGTCCATAAACATTCTAAATTCTGCCCCAGTTACATCTTCTAAACTCTGCAATTGGACTCAATCATATTAGTCATACATCTTGCTAGCTTACAACGGAATAGTAAAATAAAATTGAAGAGATCATAACTTCCAAATGTTTTTTTTAAAATAACTGTAGCATGAGGGGAAGAGGACCGCATATCAATCAACAATAGAGGTAACAAAGCAATGCAGAAGACTAGCAAAGCATGCCACACTCCAAAAGAATACTTATAGATGTACTTTAAGGACGGTTTTAAGCCTCTAAACATACACATGAAAACAGTTGAAGCATCACTTATAACCACACCTTTTTTATCAAGTCGGTAATATGCCTTTCCATTTCCTCCTGAGGCTTCAAAAGTTCAGATTTAATTGGAAACACCTACAATGGCAATCATTTAAACTCCAGTTATGATAAAGAGAGTCATGATAATAACCACATTGGGCAATACACATAATGGTTTTACCTTCTCTCGAATAAAGGTTAAAACCTTCTCACGAATAAACTCATCTGTGCTTGGTTCATCAACACTCCCAATGTGCTTGAATAAGGCTGTCAAAGAAACTACACATAGAAGAAGATAAGGTATATTATGAAAGAGTTAGATTTTTACATGGATCAGAGATGCATCAGGTGCTGAAATGAAAGCTAGAAAGAATATAGCTTATACCAAAATCCTTCCATAAAATAATCTGTAATCTTAATCATAGCCTTTCAGTTTATAAGTCCACATATTTACCTTTCACATCTTGCCTCAAAAGGGACATAAGTGCTTTATGCACAGCATCACGCTCCACAAATTCCTCTAAAAGCATCAACAATGCCCAACATCAGACTCATATAACACAATCAATAGACTCCCAAAATCAGAATCGCAAAAACAATGACAAATAATAATAATTTACCAGCGGCAAGGAGTTGCACAAGAATGTCTACAATTTTTGCAATCTGCTCAGGTGTATCCTTGCAGAAAAGGGGAAGGCCCCGAATAGCTTGAACTCCGAACCTGCACATTTCATAAATGATGAAAATTAAAACTTTGAGCTGAGTAACAAAACCCCCAGACAAGAATAACATACAGCTACCGCTGTACATGGCTTTGACTATGTCACATCAAACTAATTTAAGACAACAATTTTTGCATAGGAATCAAATTTTATTTTAGAAAAAATCCCTCAATATTCCAGTTACCAAATATAGTATACAATGCAATAAATGCATAGACCTCCAGTTACTGGATCTAATCCTCCACGAAAAGTAAGAAATGCCTCATATTTTCCGAAATCTTCCTACTCAAACAAGAAGTCCTATAGTTTACAACTCTTCTCTATATAGTAATTCAACCTATTGCTCCGCATCCCCTATTATTTACTATGAAGAGAAGAATCCAAATTATTGAACTACACATGTACTTATGAGTGGGTATACAAATATGAACTGACCCCGAGCTCTTCTTCTTCAATCAAATCAATGTGGGTATAGATGGCAGACTCCGAAAGGTCGGGGAAGAACTTGAAGAACCTAGGAATAAGCTGCGCAGCCAACTGTTTGGCCTTGATGCTCGTCTTGGCCGCATCAATAATCCCCTGGTAGTCAGCCACATTCTGAAAGGACAAAGAAAAATCCCAAACTATTAAAACCCAAAACCCTAGAAATAAAATGTCGACAAAAAAAAACCCCAAATATGAGAGAATGGGCGGGGGACCTGGGACTTGTCCTTGGACTCATTAAGTCGCTCGCCGAACTCGTAGAGCTTCTCGATGTTCTTGGCCTCGTCGGAGGGGTCTGTCATTGGGGCTCTTCTGGCTCTGAAGCTGAGCGAAATTTGGAACAAAAAATTGAATTATTATTATACAAAGGTATTCGAAAATATTTCATAGTTATTATTTTTGGAAATTGAAACTAGGGTTTCGGTGGGCGTACAGGTTTTATTTACTTACAGGCTTTTTGGCTTTAGGAGTATGAAGGAGTGAGAGAGAGAGATTTACTGAAGAAGAAGAAGAAGCCGAGAGAGGGTTTGATCGGCAAGATAAAAAGAGGAAGCTTCTCTACGCATACGCATACGCCTTTACTTTATCATATCTTCTTTAACGACGACGTGTCATCGGGCCTTTGGGCTTTGTCTTAAGTCTCTTTACCGAGAAACAGACCACGTTTCTCTTCAACGCTTAAAACGCACCGTGTTTGGGCTTGTCAATGAGGATCCAGTAAAGATGATATTTGACAAAGATAATTATATTACATCTGTTCCTAATGATCCTATAATTCAACAAATATTCCACAAACGGTCGTGTCAATTTATTACATAATGACTATCAAATTATTGCAACAAGAAAGTCAGCTATGATATGAATTTAACACAGAATAGATGCCTTGATGTTAGGAATGCGCTAGATTGGATAAGAGAAATTTAATAACTTGTAACATTTGGCATAACATATGATTACAATTTACAAAGTTGGATTAATTAATCAATGCTATTTTTGGGTTGGATTTTGGTATTCCGAATTCTATCTTGGACGCCAGGATTCGGGATTGCATTGTAGTTAAGTGATTGAATTAGATTGGACTACACTACATTGGATACAATAATTTCAATGCATAACAATGACATAGGGTTAAAAGTAATGCTATTTTGTGTTCAAATTTGGTATTTGGATCCAATTCTTGGAGAGAAACTCTCATGCAACGGGAATAACACTTTTTGCTATCCCCAGCCAATAACGCAATGGCATGTATGATAACTTTTCCACATGTCATTATGTTATTGACCATGGATAGCAAAATAATGTTATCCCCATTTCATGTAAGTTTTTTTGCAGTTCTTGGGCACGAGGGTCCCGAATACCAAGTCTCGAAATCTCAAAAATTTGAAAATCTCGGGTTGAAGGTCCTGGAGTCAGAGTAGTGTGTTTTATCCCAAGGAATAGTTAAATCCTCAAGAATGCAAATGATGGGCTTACTGGGGGATTTGCTTTTAGGAGTTGAAATATCATATTTTCTTTTCTTCTCTGAATCTCGAGGAGTTGGACCACATATTTTAGTCGAAATTATATTAACGTTGGATCATGATCCTGTTTAATGGAAGATCCAAAATTAGCAGAGAGTGTTATATTGCCAAAGAGGTTCCCCTTAAGAAATGGAGCATGCAACTCCGAACGAGAACTTAAATCTAAATGAGGGATGAAAGAACTCATCATCGTCTCAAGTTTACTCTTTATAACAAAGAATTGGTCAACAAGAAAAGAAAAATGGACACTCAGAAACTTCAGGGCACAAGTCAGTATGAAATATGCTACCTCGTATGAGACTCCCTCCTCCATTTCATTTGCTGTGTGCATTTAACATGGTGTAGGATGATGACACTCTCACAAGTGCAACGCCCCCTTGCAAAACTAATGAAGTTAATTCTCCTTTATTGACAAAGCTTCTTCTATCACTGCTACTAAGATGAATTCCTTTCTGTTGGAGAAATCAAAGATTGGGTATTTCCAACGCTTGCAAGACATCCTTGAACTCAAAATCGTGTGTTTGTCGGTTGAACCGTTCAACCAGCTTATACCTCGTATCGTTCACATAAAATGATTGGGTGGTCTCCAGAAGCCACTTTGCCTCTGAGTCACTGAGTTTGCTGGGCATTACCACATCGCCACGGATGAGCACCATGTCTTTGCTTTCTGCAAATTCATTATAGTAAGTTACAGCGAAGTAGGGAGCAGCTTGAGTTCCCTTTGCCTTGTAATCTTCAAGACCAGTGAAAAGCATGTGTGGCGTCTGCACTGCAAGAAAGTTTTGAATGAAAAATTGAGTTCATTTAGACACAATAAGGGGCATAATCCAATTTTTTAATTCTTATAGTCAGAAAAGTTTGTTAAGACTCTTTAGTTTTGTACTCTAATGAGAAAATTCCCTACTGATGCCCCTCATCCTGAGAGGTCCAATCAGCTGGCCTTTACCTGCTCTTTGACAAAATCAAAGAAGATCATAGATAACTCTGACATATTAATGGCATAAACTAAGAAAAGCAAGTATACCCCACATTTGAGCTTCTACACAAAATTTACACTGTTCAGTAGTAAATGCAAGATGTGCTAAGTACAAAGAGTAGTATATACAGTCATAAAAGAAAGCGACTAGAGACCAAACCTTGAGCAAACATTGTGGTATAACCACCTCCTCTCCACAAGGGAATGACAAAATACCGGCTGCCAGGATAGACAAGTTTAAAGTTAATATAACAAAAAGAGGAAAGAAAACAAAGGAAAACATCACGTAAACAGATTACCATTCTGCTGCTCTATGCTCCAGCAGGTGATATAGGTTTGCTTTCATGGATGCACCAATATGACCTCTTCCCAGGTGAAACTGATATAACACAACCCATCTCAAAAGTAAATAACACTAGACAATAATAAGTATGGTCTCACGAAGGAAGTCAATTCACTGAGTAACACACTAATGAAACGATACGCGAGACCATTCCTAAATCCACATGCAAAATAGCTAAAGATACAACTTTTCAGTTTAAATGCACAGTTCAGGCAAAAGATATTCAAAGGTATGAGAGACTGGCAATTCAATTTTCTACACATGGTGCTTATTCAATCTGCTGTTCAGGAATATTTGCCTCAGTTTACAAAACACGTTTCAAACTGTGGCCAGTGGAGTTAAAGAGGCTCATACATACACGTGCTGTGGACAAATAAAGGAAAGTATTCTTACTTTCTCATCATGGTAATAGTAAATTTTTGTTCTTGAGGAGATCATGAAAATTGGGGAAGAAAAACACTGAGGCCTCAAGCAGCAGATAGCTCAAATTGGCACGTAAATGTCATAGGGAAGGAAGCATCAAGAAATATGCAAAAGCTCATTACTAAAGCAAACTTCCATTTTCTGATACACATTCGATTCATATCAATATCAGGGGACAAGATGGATACAAGACAGTGGCTCAACTGGCAGAAAGTGTGAGCTTGAAATCTTCGAAAGTGCGAACTTAAAGTTATAACAAAATTAGACCTTACAGTGACAAGTATTGAGCAGCTATAATCAATCTCTTTTACCACTTCAACCAACATAGCAAATGAATCAAGCTTCTGCAAAAATCTTATAATTCAAAACAAAATTGAACCAATCTACCAAAACCCATTTCAAAAGATGACAAAGGGATAAACTTGCGCAGTGAAATGTACATTTAGAGGCGTATAGAAGTAAGGAACTGAGGCTTACATCGTCCCAAGCTGAAGCGATGTCCTCGGCTGAGCGATCCTTAACCCTCTCCACATCAATAATGGACCCCAACGGCTTAGGCTTCAAGGGCGCGAACCCAGTAGCAAAGCTCGACCTCCTAAAGAAACCAAGCGAACCCCATTTCAGAAAATCTCCCGGACACGATTGCTGGTGCAGGTTGTGATGATTTTGTTGCGCAGTCAACGTAGTGAAGGAGTGTTTGTTTACAGCGCTAGAAGAAGAAGCATGGGCGATGAAATTCGAAGCTGGTAGTGAAATGATCCTTGAGGATCTTCGCATTTTGGAAAATATTGGCGTGTTTGAAGAAGTAAGGTGGTAATTGGGATTGTGACTCGCTGCTGCAAAGCTAGCTGCTAAGGAGGGATGAGGACATTCAGGAATTTTACCAAAACACTTTCCGAACGAGAAACCCCAAAGATTAGGAAAAGTGAAGCAACATGTTACGATGGACTATTTGTTAAAAAAGCGGAATTTTTACCAAGCCAAAAAAGTTTTTTTTTTTTTTTTTTAATTCATAACAATTTAGTAATTCTTTGTTAATGTTTCAAAATACTTTGTAAACAAGATTGTTACCTCCTTGCACTCTTTGTTAATATAAGATTAATTTCATACAATTGACAGAGCCAAATCTGACCTGAGGGTATTTATCAAAACCAATTTAAAATAAAAAGAAAAAAAACAAAATCTGGTATGGAGTTAATTTTCACTAATATACATATACTATTGCCCTTGTTCTATAGATTCCTGTGGAATGAATTCAATTTGTGCTGGCTCCATCAAGGCCTGTGGATGCTCAGGAGTGTTGGAAGTGGAGGTATAATCCCACCTTAATGGAGAACTCCATTCCTCTACATTAGCAAAAGGTGGAGCTCCCTTTGGAATGCTAAGAGTTTGATTAATAAATCCTGCTATTCTAACAGTTCTGTTCCAAAGACTTCCATCACTTGGACTTGGACTTCGACTTGGACTTGCATTGCCGTTGTCTGCTTCTTGGTGCTGAAACTTCCTCATCAAGATAACAAGAGATAGGAGCAAACAAAGGGTGGAAGTAACGCTGGTTATTACAAAGAGGCCGGAGAAATTCTTGAGGCTCAAGCTTTCTGGTGTGTCTGAACTTGCATTGTTTGAACACTCCCCCTTGGGTGTGGTCAGCCAATGTGTTTGAAGTTTCTTCAGTTCTCCATTCTCCAATAGCTCTAGAATGGCCTTAGTGAAATCCCTGGCTATTGGAGAGCCTTGCTGGAATGCCTGCATTGAATGGTGAACATGAAAACAATTTGATTAGTTTCGCAAATCGAATTCATTCGAATACCAAGATGACATCTTTTATGCATATGTAGTCACATTACTACTCACAAAGCTGAATCCTCCAAATCTGTAGTTTGGTGCAGTGGAAGTATACCCCTTGCAGTTCTGGTTGATGAACACTTCTGCATATGGTAGTTCAAGAAAGGCAGCAGATATACGTTTGCTCTTGAAGTCGTCCACATTGTATTGGGGGCCTACTTCGATGATGTTGCTATTTTTGAATCCAAGAACAACCTCCAGGTAGTTCACGATAAAAGAATCTGCATCAGAACCAATTTTTGCGTCGGTTCTCTTCAGCGTTTCAATGTCTTTTACATTCGGGGCCAGTCGTTTGATGGTAAGCATTGAGGACAGATTAGCAGTGTAGCTTGAGCTTAGGATCAATACAACAAACAGCCACTCTATAACAACTACTCGAGTCAAGTTGCCGTAGATTTTCTCTCCTGCAATATGAATAATTCATGGATTTATATTAGTTCTCTAACAATTTTGGACCAACCCTTTTCATAGTTAGGCACTTAGGCTTATACTAATGTCTGAAATTGGTTACTTACTGTGAGCAAAGAACAAAGAGGAGAAGGTGAACCAAGTTGCTGTGCGAATTTGATCCTTAAAAGGGCCACCAAATTCTGGATTGCATGGGCGCTCCAGGAACCACACTATCAACGTTGTGTAGATCAAAATGCCACCGGTCACCACCCACATTTGCCAAGTAAAAGGCTTCAGAAATAACCATGTTGACTCCTCATAGTTTTCTGGAACTATCATTGACAAACCAGACTCCTGATATGGCTGAGTGAAATCCACTTTCTCCAATCGTTCCGATAGTACGGTTATATCACCAACCACAGCATCATAAGTCTTCCGTTGATTAGTATTTGGATGAAACAAGACAAACATACATTTTCTCTATCAGAAACAAATCAAATGCAACAGAAAGTATATATGAAATTTCAGCATGGAGCAAATGGACTAATTAGAAAGAAAAAAAATAGAAATAAAGCTCTTACCTTATCTCGGACCAGATTTATCAGACTATCATAGGAGCCATTTCTTGCTTCAATTTCATATGGCAGAGAATAACTCAAATTACTAACTATCATTTTGAAAAGCGCAATGCAGAAACCATCAAATTTCTTCTCATCTGAGTCCTGCCTGGACCAATCAACCTTCACAAATTTGTAGAAGGAAGTTATACCTGGAACCAGAATTCTCATTTTCTTCTCATCAGTAGGCATAGCCCAGCCCTTGGGAGCACTTGTTACGTTCCCGGGCCAAATTATGCCAACACCATTACTGCTGTTTGTGCCTTGGTTGACAAGGCTTGGTGAGAACCCAACCTCTGGTGTCCAAGAGATTAATTCTTTGTCTGTCTTCCCATCCACAATATTTATGATCCTGAACTTAGGAGAATATAACAGCACCCCACCTTCTTTAAAGTACATTTTCCCACTTAGACCGGTATAGTTGTTGAACAATGTGTTTAACAGCTCCTGAAGGTTACTAGTAGAACTGTTACTAGTCATTCTTCTTAGGGCCTGTGTAACGATTGTCATCATATGGAATGCTCGAAGAGCATAAATTCCTGGCTTGGGGTTATCTTGTTCTGAAAACTTTGTTTGGAATTCATTCTGGAACTTGGCATAAGAATTAGTATTTTTGGCATAATAGGTCTTGGTTCCTAAAGTGCCTTCCGTAGTGGACATATCAGAGCTGTCAAGAGAGTCAAGCAAACTAACAATACTCTCTGTGATTATCCAAGCTGAGTCTCTTCCTACAAGTCCCATCTTCTTAGCCACCCTGAACAGATGAGTAACTGTAGGTAAAGATGACTGAAGAACAATAAATACCCGAGACTGTATGAGAGGAAGCTTCAATAGCTCTTCTAGCTCAACCCAATTTGGGTTAGACAGAGAAGAAACTCGTGGGAGAATCAAACGGTGCTCAATCTTTGAACCAACGTCTCGAAGAGCCTCAGATAAAACAGCTAGCGTCCCAACAGCACCACCATAGCCATCGTCTTCGTATATTACAACAACCCTTTTCCACTGGTAGGCAGAAACTAAATCAGCAATGCATTTCATTTGAGCAGAAGCATCTGTTGCCATTCGTATCAAATGCGGCCAGCGGCGTTGCATTAGGGGCGGGGTTATAGTTGGTGCTGCAAATGAAATCACTGGAACTTTAGATTGGTTTCCTGCATGATCAGCTACTTGAGCTGCTTCCTGCCAAGTCTCCATGCCAACTATCGCTTCTACCTTCTTTTCCTTTATCAGCTCTTCAGCTGCAACAAAAATTTAAATAAAGAGAAAATTCCATAAGTACTTAATGTTCAAGCTAATTACATGGTGATGAATGTTATAATTACCATCATGTGTTTACTAACCAGCAGAAGCAGCATGAAAGGGGTCTCCGCTGGAGTCTCGAAAATGAAGGATTAGCTTATGAGTCTTTGAACGGTTGTTGAAGTCCTCAGCTGCAACTTCCATGGCAGCTTTCTGTTCTTTCCCAATACGGGAATTGAAATTAATGATTGCGCCAACGTTGGTGACATCGCTGCTCTTTTGTGCTCCAACTCCATAACCATAGGAGAGAATGATGAGCACAGGAAACAAGATCCAAAGTCTATGGACTGTATTAGCTGTGGTGAAAGGAAAAGACATTGGGTTTTGAAACTTCGATTGTGTAAAGTAGATGGCAGAACCTTTCCCACATAGCTTGTTTATATATGACATGCTAGGTCAAGTTTGTGATTGTGATTGTGTGGCTAAAGAAAACGCCGTATTTTCCAGGAAAATGAGTGTAGATTCTCATCCTTGACGAGGTCTGCAATGAAAGAAGACTAGTGAAATGGGAGATCAATTAATGTGACTGGGTCTGCAAGATTAAGAGAAACATAAGAATGTAAGTTTCATTTTCCTCAGGTTTTAAACCTTACAATTTAGTGATTTGAGGAACCAATTCTCAGATCAGAGTTGGAGGCAGTGTCTAAGGCTGTGTAAGCTACATGCCCTGCATCTCATCTTTTTCAGCTTTCAACATTGTCATTTTTTTCACGCCTTGTTCATATTGGCATATTCAGATTGGAGGTTCCGTGGTGAAACAATACACTTGGATGTAGACGTTGCCTCTCTTATAGTCTTATTGAATGAACGTGTTGTTTTGTATTTTGTTTTGGTCAAATTTTTTTTTTTTTACCCAATGTTTTGGTCAAATTGAATGAACATGTTCTGTAGCCCCCATTGCTGACCATTTGTTTTGTATTCTTCTTCCCTTTTAACACCAGCCCACTCCTACCAGATTTCAAGTTAAACCTTTCAAAAGCAATTATTAGCATGGTTGAATTTCGTAGGTAGTTTCTTTCTGTGTGTACCCAGTTGACCTTGATATTTAGTTCGGAGTATTTATTTTTTGTATGAAAGGTATATTCAAGAACCATGATTTATTATTTAAATTGGTCAAGTCTCTACTTCAAACATTCAAGAAGGTGAAACTCAAACTGAAATAAGTCAATAGATTGAGATGGATTTAGACATAGAACCTTAGCCGCACTCTAGTCCCCTTTCTCTTTGCCAACAACCAACTGCAAGGAGGCTAAGGGGTGAGGTGGCCACTGCCCCTCCTCCCACTGGCGGACCCAAAAACTTTTTTAGCGGAGGTGCAATATTTATTAAGTATTAGAAATGGTTTTTTAGAATAATCATTTTCTCAAGATAATTTTTAGTGGCTTTTATTCCTTACACATCAAATAAGAAAACTTGATTTTATGAGATTTTAGTATGAAGCATATATTGACTAAATAAGTCATCATTTTTAGCCTAAGTCGTATTTTGCACTTTTGAAATAAAAAATTTCATACATATCAGATTAATTTGGATAGGCATTTGGGTTGTAACAAATCAATTCTAAATCAAGTGAGGCCCAAAATGAAGAACTCAACAACAGCAAAAATGACGTGCTTAGAGATAAAATCCGATATATTTAGCTCCAAGAAAAAATCCCACTACAGCCCCACTCTCAAAAGAAATTAAAAGAATAAAAAAGAAATAAATAAAAAATATCTGGGTGAGTTCGTGCCTGGCAGGTTATCTCCCATTACTCCATTTATCAAAATAATGGCACAATCTGGGAAGAAACGGTCTTTCTCAACTGCCACTTACTTGCTTGCCTATAAAAAGGCATGAACCAAAGAGAAAGAAGGAGAGGGGGGACGGAGAAGAGGAAACAGAGGCAAAAATAAAAGGTGCTGCAGAAAAGAAGGCAGAGGTCTAGAGAGAAAACGAAGAGGCTGCTGGTATTCTAGTTGAGGAGAAAGAGAAAGAAAAGGGCAGAAGAAAGGCAAGGTATAAAGCTTATTTCTTCTCTGGAAAATTTCATCATGTTTCTCTGTGCAGTATATTCCCTTGCAGCTCAAAACTCAAACATCTTCTGCGAAGTTTAACTAAACAAGCCTCTGCAAATGGCGTTTCTTGAGCATCACTCACAGAAGTCGACAAGACAAGTGATGACAGATTTTCTATCAAAGTTCAAAGTCCCCTTCCACTGCTGTATGCCATAAAAGCTTTGAGAATGTGCACTGGGAAATTTCTTCATGTCCTTACTGTCAAAGAGGTCCCATGAGACTACTGCAGGCAAAAGAAATTCTTCATTCTCAAAAAATAATTGAAGAAATCATGTCTGCTTTTAGAGAAATCTTAAGAAATCACATAAGAGGGAGCTCTCACAAGGACCTCCCTATTGTGAAAATATACAGGTGCTATTGAGTAACAGACAGAAATACAAAGATATTCAAGAGGTTTTTGTACAAAAAGAAAACTGTTTTCTTGTCAAACCAAAACTTCTCCAAGTCAAGCACAAGAGAATTAAATTTGCACCCCTCAATTTCCCTGGAGCCTTGGACAAATAAAGAAGAAAATGAATGCATAAGTGGGCAGCAAGCCTTTCTCTGGCGTCTAAATGGGACTTTGCCCCAGCAAAAATCCAGTCACAAATCAAAGAAGGAACGCACAGCTGTTCCAAACAAGACAGAGAGTAATCAACCAAATTCACTTTTAGTGTGAAGACTCGTGGGATAACACAAGTCACCAAACAACACAAGTCACCAAGACAAATAGCCACACAAAAAGAAAAAAGCAGAGATCTCAAAGAGTTGGAAAGTGACAAAAAGCAAATGAAAGGGAAAGAAACAAAAAAGAATAAAAGTAACTAGCTAAAGACAAAAAGAGTTGAAGCCTGGGATGACTTTCATGTTTAGTGGACTACATGGTCTACTTTGACAGACATGAGTAAAGCAAAGGTCCTGCCTTGGTTTTGGCGTCTTAGACCGAAGGCTTCGTAATTGAAGAGATATATAATTTGGTCTCTACTACCCCAAATGGATATCGGTTTCAAATGTAGCTAGCTCTCAAAGCTCTTCTGATATGGACCCTTTGTTTGTGGGCCAACTAATAAAAGTGTCGAGGCCTAGAAACAAATTGATGGGTAGACAAAATAAATTACCCATTAACTTTCAAAAGCCCAAAATATTTGATGGGTAGCTTATGGATCAATTTATTCTAAGTCCTCAAAACCATATATGAGTAAATTAATGGGCTTATTAAAATTCATGTTAATTTTCTTTGGGCATTAACAATTAAAAATGGTACAAAACCATTCTAAGTTTTCTCATGGGTCATCTACCCTTACAAATTTCAATGAGATCGATTTAAAATCTCTCAAACCCAAATCCTTTTTTCTGAACTACGTCCGGTTTTATTCCGCCAAGGATACGTAGGCAATTTGGAAATTCAATCCAAATGCAACCGCAAGTCCAAATAGAATCCCTGGTTTACCTTAACCAAATTCGCTCCAAACACTTTTCTAACCACAAAATCAAATTGAATCCCTGGTCCAACCATATTCATCCAAATTCCATAAAATATTTCTCACACCACAAATTCTTTCAAGGGGTCTTTCATTCCTTAAAAGTCCAATCAAATTCTCCAGTGAACTACAAAAGGCTTGATCCCCAACATGGGGTATGTAGGCAGTCTAGGGTTTCCTGGATGCATCCATAACATTAAACCGAATTCCATTATTTATTTCATTCTTCACATTGAAATCAAAGGGTGTTCTCTTCTCAAATAGATTATAATTAAGAGATTTTTTTTTATCTTGAATGGGTCGTACTCAATTAATAATAAAAACTCTTATTGGTAAATAAGAGTGAGATTATGTTGGGTGAATTTTTAATTACTTTATTACATTTTTTATCTAACAGCACTAAAACCGATTTTTCATATTTTGATTTGGTGGGAATTTGATTTTCTAATATTTTTATTTGAATCCAAATATGGGGTACTTCCTTATTTACATTGTAAACTTAAGTAAATTGAGTAATATAAAAATAAATGAAAGTAAAAGGACAAAGACATTTACTTTCATTTATTTTTAACATTGTAAACTTAAATGTTGAAAATGAAAATAAGGTAGTGTGTACACCAGTTGAGCAAAGGGACAATTTGAAGCACATAAAATGGTTTTTCCGGCAAGAAGAGGTGCAGCCTTGTGCATTAATAGGTCCGCCACCGCCTCCTCCATTCTGCCCATCTTCCTCTTCCTCTCCTCATCTCCCATTCTTTTTCTCCCATCTTTTCCCTTCCTCATCTCCTCCTCTTCCCCTCCCAGATAGTCTAGATATGTTTGTCTCTTTGTTTTGTTGATTGTTTTTGTAGTGTTCTAGATGGTTGGTGTTGTCTTTATCTTCAGTGGCGACATTAGTGATGCTGGATTGTGTCTCTCCTTGGGAGAGTTGTGATACCTGGTGCCTGATATTTTGTCTCTGTTTCAATGGCAGTGGCAGCAGGCAACGCTGGTGGTAGTTGTTGGGATGTGGTGCTGCTTTCTCTACTCTCGCGTTGACCAAAAAACTATGCTGGTCATATGATGTTTTCTTTGTTCGGTTCTGAAGTTAAAGTGGAGTGCTTCTCATGGGTCCTTTTATTGTTGATTATGTGGTGACACTGTATTGTGTCTCTTCTGGAGAGCTGTGATAGCTGGTGCATGATGTTTTGTCTCTCGTTTCAACAGCGATTGCAGCAGTGACGCTGGTGGTAGTTGTTGGGATGCGGTGCTCTTCTCTATTATGCACCGACCAAAGAACTATGCTAGTCATAGGATGTTTTCTTTGTCGGTTCTCAATTAAAGTGGAGTGCTGCTCATGAGTCATTTTATAGTTGTTTATGTGGTGAGACTGGATTGTGTCTCTACTTGGGAGAGTTGTGATACCTAGTGCATGATGTTTTGTATCTGTTTCAACGGCGGTGTAGCAGGCGACGCTGGTGGTAATTGTTGGGATGTGGTGCTCTTCTCTCTCTGCGCCGACCAAAGAACCATGCTTGGTCATAGGAGGTTTTCTTTGTTCGGTTCTGAGTTGAAGTGAAGTGCTTCTCAGGGGTCTTTTTACTGTTGTTTATGTGTTACTCTTGTGTGTTCTCTCCTGGTTTCTACTATGGTATGTCTTGCAGTTTGTATGAGTGTCAAAGGACTATGATTCATAAAAGGCTTCTTTTGACAATTGGGATGTTCTGCGTTCCTCTCATGTGGGTTTATTATGTTGGTCTATAGTTGCGGTTTTCGTTGGAGGTTTATGTGTTAATTTTCATTTTTGATTTGTTCTTTTATTGTAATGGTCCAAAGTGACCTAAATCGGACTCTCTTGTTAATTCATGACATGCGTGATACTCTTTCCTCCCCTGGTGTTTGTCCCATGAGGTTGTCTTAAGAAGGTTTTAACGAGGCCACTGGTATCATGTCGTTCATTGTACGTCTTTGGTTTTATGAATGAATTCTCTTTCTCACAAAAAAAAAAAATATTAAAATGGATTTAAAAAAATAAATAATAATAATAATAATAACGTCACAACATTTTGTCTCATTTGTGCCCTTAGCTTCCACTTGATTGTAATTAAGTCCAAATCAATCCTTATGAGTCTCATCCTTAAATAAAGCGAGGCACCTCGTCAGTTCAATATATTTGCAACATAAATCACTAAACAATAGAAAAGCACTAACCTCGTCAGGACTTCATAAATATATTACTTAATAAATAGTAATTGGTTTTTTAATTTTTTTTCTTTAATAAAATACTTAAATACTACTTATTCACTAAGTAAATAATAATTAAAAATAACTACTAAATAAAGTAATTAAAAACGAGAAATTCATATTATGATATTTCGATGGAATAGCAGTGCGGCTATACATTTAAAATATTATGTTTATGGAGCCTTACCAAAACAAATTTATGTCCGGAATGCTAAATTGAATCAATAAATTTGTGATCATGAAAATACTCTAGTAATTCGCTGACCCACATGAGAAGTTATTTTATTGCTTGTGTTGTGTACATATCCACATGACATGTTAATATGATTTATCAAAATTTTCTCAAATTATTATAATTCGGGCACAATAGTTATAAAATCCAAATTTTACACAAAAAGAAGGAACAATAAGAGAAAAAATCGTAGCCAAAGGTGGTTCATATGGTAGATTCGAAGATTCCTATGAAGATGAATCCATTCTCTTAGAAAGGTTAGAATGGTGGTTCATATTTATTTTAAAAATAGTACTTCCACGCGGCTATACTCGGTTTTTTAATATTTTATTTTTAAAAATAGTATAGCCGCGCGGCTATACTCATTTTTTTCCCTAATTATTTTTAAAAATAGTACCAGGCGGCTTTACCCGATCTCATCACTACGAACGTCTAGGGCACAGAGCAAGCACATTCCAGGTTACGAGCTGTGTTCGAAAAATTGGCCTAGGCGCTAGGCGGGAGGACACCGACAACGGGGAGTTCAGACGGCCTGGGCGGTGTTAGAAATGTGCCCTAAGAGCCAAAACATTTGATGCCATCTCCTTAGAATACATTTCATATATGATATATAAAGGACAAACTTATTTGTTATCTTTTACATCGTGTAAAGAAACAAATGTCCAAGGTATGCTAAATAAGAGATAAAGTAATCTAAAGAAGATTAGATTCGGAGACCTTTAATCTCTAACTGTAGCATCCCAAAATGTTCCTAATCATAGGTTATCAAATGGGCATTGATAAACCGTCAAGATTAGCACATATTATGTATGCTCAATTGGGAGGATGGTTAGTCTCAAACCATTTGTGTAGTTGACACTAATACAAGTATGTGGGTGCTCATTAGTGAATGAGTACACTGAACGCGATCAACTGTAGTTCTCATATGGAGTATTTATCTACATGTCAAATGAGAACTCATAGTTGCAATAATGCAAATTAGTCCTTAGACCTGAGGCATCATGGTTGTCATGTGATGCGTTATTGATCTTTGATAGCTCTTAAAGGCAAGCCGTAAAAGATTTGTCTTAAGTGTTGTTGGGATCTCTTAATTCATCATAGGGACATGTGAATGTACAATAAGGAATCTCTACTTTCGATAAAGAAGGAGAATGTTTCAAGATGTGATTCAGGTAAATCTTTGGCCAAAGTATTTTGAGCTTGATTGAGAAAGTTGTTCTTAATCATGTTCTTTTGAATCACATGAGGTTGTAAATCATATTAGGGGTTTGACATAATCAATCCGTACTCTAATAATATGATTTGAAACATTGTATAAGAGAAGGACCGTATTGCATTGCAATTCCAACTGAATAGGTTCTTTATCTATTCTGGTTAGCTTGGGTAGCCTTGATATATTGCTAGATGTCACTCTTGGCTTGTGGAAGTCCTAGGATTGATTGTAATCGATCCAAATAAAGGAAGAATTAAAAAGAGGTTTTAATTCCAGTTGGTTAGAAAGAGTTCTAATATTTTCCCACTACCTTACTAATTAGAACCTAATGGATCGCACACCTTAAATGGTTAACTTTGAATAATACAAATGAGAATGAGTAAATCAATTTGATTGATTTGATGTGGATGATTTACTACGTGTAAAAACGTATTTGGGCATAAGTAATAGTTAACGGAAAGCCCAAATGGTTGGGTATCAAGCCCAAGGGCTTAAGACACCTAAATATTATGGTTTAAGTGTCATAAGACCCAATTTTGGAAGCCCAATGAGGTTTGACCGAAAATGGTTAAGTGAATGTGTATGGGAATTGTTTCCATAAGCTCATTAACACACAAACACAATCCAACATCAACCAAATAGGTTTGGGAGATCAAAGAGAGAAAAAGGAGAGTTTTCAAGAGTGAAATACTTTCATTTTTCAAAGTGGTTTAGATTGAAACCAATTTTGAAAATCTTGCACTAGCATCCAAGTATTCTCAAGATATTTCTTCTCATCTCAAGGTTCCATTGGTGTGGAGACTTAGATGCCATATACTTTTGTGGCTCACATGGAGGAGAAAGATCAAGGAGCAAAGATCAAAGATCAAAGAGGAAATCATCAAGAGAAGACCAAACACAAATTGGTTCATATAATTGCTTCAAGGGTAATTAGATCTTATCATTTCTCTTGAATTTTCATTTATGAAAAACATATCAATGTTCATGGCTTAAGATACTTGGAAGAAAGTTTTGTTTTTGAATTTAAACAACCACCTTAGACTTCCGCTGCGATTAATTTGATTAAATGCATGTTTAATATTCAAATGAACTTTGGAAAAATATTTAGAAATTCCTACAGGCGGATCTCAGGCGGCCTAGGCTGATCTAGGTGGCTCCTAGGCGGCCTGGGTTGACCCAGGCGGCCTGGGCTGATCCCAGGCGGCTCCTAGGCGGCCTGGGCAGACCCAGGCGGCCTGGGGGTGCTGGGCGCTAGGGCGGGTCGTTTCCTTTTTTTTTTCCAAATGAAGACAAAGCTTGCTGGTGCGAAAGAGCAAAGATGACATGTATATAGTGTGTGAGAAGGAGGAAAGGTGACATAAAATAAGAAATGAGGGGTTTGTTTCGTGTGAAATGAAAGGAAGAGATAGAAAACCGTGTTTTTGTTGTTGAGAGAGTGAGAATTGGGTGGCAAATGAAGAGGGAATGAGAGATTTATAATTCCTGGTGGTCTTGGTTGGGTTAAAGAAAAGGAAAAGATAAATTAATCGTCAACACGCATGCAGGGAGAGGTCGGTTAATGGAGGGAGGCGCATTGGCATTGCTCACCCATGCCTTTCTTCTTTATTGATTTCTTTCTAGTACTAGCTAGAAGCCTATTGTTACTGTCAATAGACGAACATGATTTCTGTTCAAGCCATGAAGCTGAAAGAACCTCTTGCACTGATATTTGCTTTGTCAATAGCTCTTGAAGCTGTTGCTTTGTTATGACGATCTTAATCCTTCTTGTAGCAACCCTGTCCTTTTCTGTAACATCCACAGATGAAATAATACCTGCACTGCTCGCGTCACTTGCAACAGAACCCAGAAGAGGAATCATATCGTAAACCTTCCCAAGCTTCAGTTTGTAATTAGGAGGGAGAAGCTCTGAAGCTTTCTTTGATAAACTAATACCAGAGCCCAAAAAGTTCATCAACATGTCCTTAACAAGAGTTGGTGCCCTGAATTCTAAAACTTTCTCATCTGTCTTTACTGATAACATAAGAGGTATTTGGAAACGGAAGAAGAGACTGAAAAACAGAGAGAATATATTGAGATTTTCTGTATCATTTTTCACTGAATGAATAGCACGTGGGTATTCTAACAAAACAGTTGCCCATTTTTCTTGAAGAGAACTAAACAGTTGCCCATTTTTCTTCAGAACTAGAGACAAGCTATATATGTGTATATAGTTATAGTTCTTGCTAGTACTGGAATAATGGAGCCGATTGGGAGATATGGTAGCTCTGAAAAGGTAATCCTATAACTTGCTTCAAGAGAGAGAGAGAGAGAGAGAGAGGATTTGTAGTTATACTAACTATTGCTGGTGCGAAGGAAAGGCATAAGAAATGAGGGGTTAGAAAGAGATGACATTGGGAAAAGTTATTCTTTAGAGAAATAATTTTTATTTATTAATACTTCCTTTCTTAAAAGTGACCTTTTCCGTTGGGCATATAAAAAATGCAAAGGAAAAAAGCTGCTGTAACTAAGTTGCCATTCTCTTCTTCCATAACTTCACAAGCTTCACTCAGAGTCTATGCTAGCCGCTAGCCACCACACCATGTTCCTTATTTTAAGATCCTCACTGGAAAACTCATGTGTTTTAGAGTTTGACTTCAAAGGCTGCACCATTTTTGTCTCTTTTTTGGCCTGACAAAAAAAAAGCCTGCAGGTTTCAAGCAAATCATTTTTCTGTTAAAAAGCTGAAACAAAACAGAGGACCTAGTGAATGAAAATATGCAAAGCATTATAAGCATTAGGTTGTGGGCTCCTGCCAATTTGACAAATTAAGTAATAATAATTACCCAATAACATAATAACTAATAAGCATTTGTTATGTAAAACCCAATTTACCATCATTAATCTGCTTTTGTGTGGGGGGTGGGGGGCCTGGGCTCCCACCTTTCATTTGACCTTTTTAGCCTTTGGCTGCTTTCTCTTCTCTTTTTCAGGTCCATACATCAGATAGTTCACAGCTTTTACTGCACTCACAACAAAAAGCTTACACATAGTGAGACAAGCATAAATGGGCAACTGAATAAGCTACTTTTAACTTCTCTGACTGTAAATGAAAACAAATGGATCAGACCAAAGAGCTTTAAAAGCAATGTATGTAAGAAGGAGTTTATGATCTGATAAGGTCCCTCCTTGCACATGCTCTGCAATAAAAGAATTCATCAGGTTTGGATGGTCAGTGGGTTGGGGTCCTCTCCCGGGAATAACATCGGGATGCCACTGCGACGGTATTCCAAATCAATCACACTGGAAACAACACTGCTGTTACAAAATGATTAAGTTACCTATCCAAACAGAATCAAAAGAGAAAAAAGAGGTGGTAGGACAATAATTGGCTACTTTGTTGTTCAATCAAGAATGATTGAGGATCACAAATAGGCATACCCGTGAATGATTGATTCTCTATAAACGTGACATTTAAGCATCTAGACCTCCTTATAAATATATATTTAGTTTGATTCAAATGACATAAATAACTAACAGCCAGTCCACTTGTGTAATTTTATAACTTTGAAAGCCTCAAAGGTGCTGCTGCTTCCTTTTTGGATTTTTTTATAAATTAGACCTTCATGTGTTTCCACTTCACTTGGCTTCGCGGGTCCTGTTTCTCTTTTATTTTTCAACCTAAGGGCAATTTGTCCCAAACAACCTTCCCCTCCCAACTTCTTCACTTTTATATTCTGCTCCACTATTGGCATTGCTTCTTTCCTTGTCCTAAGCTGCACCATAATCCAAAGTTACAAAACATGCCTGTCCTTACCTCTTCTTCTTTTGCATCCATTTCTTTGTCCATTTTCTTGCTGCTCATTCTGTACAACACTACTGTCATTTGTTCAGCTACAACCAGGACCAATTCGACTCGCCCAAACCGCCAACTCTCTGTTAATTACTATGCCAAATCATGTCCTCAAGTTGAGCAGCTCATCGGCTCCATCACATCCCAACAGTTCAAAGAATCACCTGTTTCCGGCCCGGCAACCATTCGCCTTTTCTTCCATGACTGCTTTGTTGAAGTAATCACAACTCCATCCAACAATGCACATTGGTTTGGTTTAAATTTTCTTCTTGCATGTGCATTTTAATGTATTACTTTTTGTCACTCCGTCTCTTTTGACAATTTTGGGTTCGAATATATTGAAGGGTTGTGATGCATCGATAATCATAAGCTCAAAGCAACAGGGGAACAAAATGTTGGCAGAGAAGGATGCACCTGATAACAAGGACCTGAGAGAAGAAGGCTTTGAAAGTGTGAGGAAAGCCAAAGCTGTTGTGGAGAGCAAGTGTCCTGGAGTTGTGTCTTGTGCAGACGTACTTGCAATTTCAGCTAGAGATTATGTCCACTTGGTAAGTGCCAAAGATTCTCTGCCTTTGCCTTCTAATCTATAATGCTGCAATGTGGACCTGTGGTTGCTACCAGCTCTTCTGTGATATGACATAATGCCATGATTTTGACACTCCCAATTTGGCTCCCGGCAATCCTCCAAATCGAGTATTTTATAATTTGCATGTACGAACTTTGTGCCGGAAACTAAAGCGAGAGGATGGGAGTGTCAAAATCGTTACCCTTTTAATTTTACATGCGTATTGACATTTTTTTCTAATTTTAATTTCAATTGGGGCGGGCAGGCAGGGGGTCCATACTATCAAGTTAAGAAAGGGAGGTGGGATGGGAAAATATCAATGGCCTCAAAAGTGGCCTCAAATATTCCCCAAGCAAATTTCACAGTGGATCAGCTACTCAAACTCTTCAGTTCAAAAGGCCTTACACTTGAAGACCTGGTTGTTCTTTCTGGTGCACATACATTTGGCTTTGCTCATTGCCAGAACTTTGTAAGCAGGCTCTATGACTACAGGGGATCCAAGCAGCCCGACCCGGTTATCGACCCGAGACTCCTGAGGGCCCTAAGAATGTCATGCCCACATTATGGTGGAAATGCTGACGTTGTTGCACCATTTGATGTCACTACACCGTTTGTGTTTGACCATGCCTATTATGGGAACCTAGAGGCTAAGTTGGGCTTGCTAGCATCAGACCAAGCATTATCTTTGGACCCAAGAACCAAGCCGATTGTCCAGGCGTTGGCAAAAGATAAGCAAAAGTTCTTTCAAGCTTTTGCTGCAGCAATGGAGAAAATGGGCTCAATAGGTGTGAAAAGAGGAAGAAAACATGGGGAGAAAAGGAAAGACTGTGGTATGCATATGTTATGATAATTTTTTTGTTCTTTTTCATTCCTTGTGGTGGGTCAGTTTAGACATTTTCCCTGTCCTAGTACATTCTTGGGTACCCTTTGGATCGGCTTTGGACTTTTGGTCTCTTTTTGGTGTTCGGGGTTTGTTGTATGTATAAGGCTTTTGTGAATGTTTGAAAAGTATGAGCAGCTTCACTTCTTACAACACCCAAATTCCTGAATTCGATTCTCCTTTCCGGCAAGGATCTGATCAACCATACTAGGAAAGGATTATGTCGTTGCAATTTTTTTAATTTGTTAACTGTTGATGCAAACGTTACTTGTTTAGGGCACAACAATAAGACATACAGAGAAAGAAAAAAAAAACCCTACTTTATGACAGAAATATTGTACATTTTTTTTAAAATTTTAATACAAGCCATAAATAAAACTATAATAAGTGAAGAAGAATTTCTCACACACAACAATAAAGTGTCATGAGGTTTGAAATCTACAACTTCTGCAAAACAAGGCGCTTTTAGGTTAGGGTTGGAATCTACGGCAAATTATGGTGTCTGTAATTAGTCCAGAATAGCCCAATAATGCTATTCCCGTTTCATTCAAGTTTTTGTCGTTATGGTGTTCAGGACTGATTCAAAAAGTTGACAAGTTGACTGGTTTCTGTTTTTATCATTTCCACGTGGAATAAAAGCAATAAAAAAGGATGTATATTTATTTATTTAGGGCATAATAAAATAAGAAAATTACAAGAAAAACATGTACTGCCTGCCATTGCCATTGCGAGCGCCTCTCCAAGTCCAAGCCCACAACAACTTCCGCCGCGTCCAATCGAAACCCAAACCAATCAGAGCGATGAGAGCCGTGGTCCAGCGAGTCGCCTCCGCAAGCGTCGAGGTCAGTCCGTACACATTCATATTCACAGACATTTTCTCTCTTTATTTCCTTTTTATTTTTCTTCATTATTCAACGCCTCAGCGGTGTAAGATAGCAAATTGCTCGCATTTGCAGGTAGAAGGGCGCACGGTGTCGGAGATTGGGCCGGGTTTGCTGGTCCTGGTGGGCCTCCACGAGTCGGATTCCAACTCCGATGCCGACTACGTGTACTCCCTATCTTGACTATTGAGCTTCTTCTTTTTTGTTTGATTTCAATTTCAAAATTAAACTGAATTAAAATTTTCAGATGCCGGAAGGTCTTGAATATGAGGCTGTTCCCAAATGAAAGCTCCGGCAGAGGATGGGACCAAAACGTAATTTCACATCTTTCCCCTTTCTAAGTTCAACTGTATTAACGGCTTTTATATGTACTTGAACAAATTTGTATTAATCTTTCAGGTAATGCAGAGAAATTATGAAGTCTTACTGGGTAAATTTTATTTATTTTTTTATTTGTATACTTGGAAGTAAAGTCTAATGCTGTGAGAGTGTGAATGGCAGTGAGCCAGTTTACATTGTACGGAGTGTTGAAGGGTAACAAACCAGATTTCCACGTGGCGATGCCGCCCCAGAATGCAAAGCCCTTTTATGCTTCTTTGGTGGACAGCTTCAGAAAATCTTACAAACCAGATGCAGTCAAAGGTGTGATATTGCTTGCCTTGATTCATGAACTACTAAATCTTTTGTTCGAATCAGATGTTGTCAATTTTAGCTTCTTTCATTTCGTTTCGAAATGCATTTGATCTCTTTTACGGGTTGTGTGCACGCAGATGGTGTGTTTGGAGCAATGATGAAGGTAAAGAGTTTATTTTACTCTTTCTGCATTATCCTGAGAAATCTCTCTAAGTCTTGGATCATTTATATATAAATAATGGTGTAATAAACAGGTCAACTTGGTCAATGATGGACCAGTCACAATGCAGATTGACTCGCAATCCCCCAAGTAAATAAATAATACTCCCCTGGTGTTTGCAGTTTGTTCCATCTTAGTATTTGCTTTCGACTTAATTTTTGATTTTGTTAACAATCCTCTCAGGAACTCAAATGATGTGATAGAAGAACAATCATAATTTTCGTCCGTTGGCTTGATGGAAGATTTAGCGATGGACCGGAATTTGAATCTCGATTTGTGGGATGTAATATTCAACTTTCTTGATTGATAATGTGAATTTAAGGTAGCATGTATGAATGCATCAAGTTCAAGTTATGTTTTTGGAGAGATGGCATTGTCCATAAATATTTACACATTTTGGGGTTTTTTTCTTCTTAAATATATGACCAAAGCAATACGCATTTACAAAAACATTTCCAACAGTCTTCTACAGATTTATCCTAAAACAAAGATAAATTAGCTGCATGAAGGTTTAGGACCTGCCAAAATAAAGCATGCATGATGCAGCACATTCCTTAATGCTTGTCAAGCTTCCACAAGACGCTATTTGCACCTGACCTGAAAAAAAAAAAAACAGAGACGAGCAGAGCAGTTCTTCAGATGAAAATACAATTGTTGTAGCTTAGGATAAAAATCAATCCCTGGCAATCTAACATGATCAAAGTACAAGTCAAAGTCAATTATTTTAGCGGGCAGTTTTTATATCCATCCATGAATGTGCAGTTCGTTGCATACATGAGCCAATTCCTACTATAAAATTACATACAAGAGCTTTGAATCAAGTTACCTGAAACATACTATGACTTTGCTGATATGATAGTAGCTGCCGTAAATAGTGCTTCCTTTCCAAGTGACAAAATCTCCATCTGCCTGAACCATGTAATGTAATAATATGAGGTTAAAAAGAAGAAAAAACAAAAGATACTGAAATTTACGATAGAAGATCACTTCAGTTGTCTAGAGTACATGTAACAAATGAATGAAAAAAGTATAAGAAAATACGATAAACCGCATGGATATTATGTTCCATTAATGGATTGGACATTAGCAAATTCATGACAACATAACTGGTTTCATGGTCACTGTTTGAACAGGCTCAAGTTTGTATGTCTTATGCCTAAGCTTTGTTAGCTAAAAACAATGTTGGCAGTACTGAACCAAATACTACAGGGCTCATACATGTGCAGAGAAAACAAGAAGCATTGGTTCTGATTCTGAGCTTACTTGTGTGCTGTCTTCATATTTTTAAATGCAGATATTATATTCTTGCATATCTCAATAAGCGAGCTGCAACTTCTTTCTTCATTGGAAGCAGAGGTGTCTTCAACAGGATGCTGCTCACTTGGTAGCGACAAATGAGCCTGGAAAATCAACACACAACCACAACAATCAAGAATGTTACAGAAATTTGACTTTACATCCTTTGAAGAATCAACCAACACATCACCCCATAAAACAAATTTTATTAGAAGAATACTACTAGTATGTATGAATAGCGAGAATAATCACCTGAAAGCCATGTGCTAACAACAACTGAGCTACTTCTGTCCTAATCTTTTTTAAGGTACTTTTTGTGCTGGTGATATTTGAAAAGCACTTCAATGCTCCACTGAATGATGCATCATCTGTCGGACTGTTTGACCTACGAGTGCGAACAGAAGGCTACAACAAAGTATAATATAATAAATTAAATGAGGATATTATCAATAACGCAAAATTGTGCTTCAACTACCTTCATAACCAGATCAAACGCACTCAGGAAAAAGTAAGCAGACAACAGATAACACCAACAGATAAAAGAAGAAAAAAAAAAGGGAAATACCAACAGAAGTACCTTGGTTGGCTGACTTTAAAACATAATAGTTTTCTTACCGCACTATGAAAGCTTACCTTACCAATGTATTTCCACAAGTACAGCACAACTACCTCAAGCTTCCATTTAGGTTCATTGAAAACCTGCAATGCATCCTCATAAACAACTGGCGGAAGACATAGTGGCCAACTTATCATAAATAGTCAAATTTCTCATTCTTACACATTAGGAATGAAGCATAAGAAATTCCAAAAACTCAAAAAAATTGCTAATCATACTCCTAGTGCATATGAACCCAGTTACATCGTCAAACTTTAAGAGATATATGAAACTTGTTCCGTGTGAGGTGGCTGGCACGCAGATTATATATGGAAACAGAAACCTGGCAAACCACAAGCGAAAAAGGGATAGCGATTAAAAGAAATATGAACCTGAAGAAATGGGGAAAGAATATCTCTATTGTATGTTAGCTCGTCCAGAATTATCTCCACCAGAGGAGTTCTGCACCAACCCAAAAAGTGCATCTACCTCAACAAATAGAAGATGGTACATGAGAGAGAAAGAGAGAGATAACAACTTTAACTCTACCAAGAACGAGAAACAAATACCTGACACCATCAGCTCGGGTAGTAGAACCTTGCATCTCTGCACTCTTCTTGGACATATCAAGCTCCATTATCTGAACAGGACCAAAATCAGTGCCAATGCAGAAACTGATTCTACAGATATTAAAACATCGATAAGGGGCTTACCATTATTAGAAACTTCTGCATGGCTATGCAGGTATGCTTTCCTACCTCAAGTAAAGAAATTGCAGCAGCAGTATCAAAATTTTCAGCTGGTTGTGCCGCAGAATTCTCTGAACATATCAGATCGTCGGTGAATCCAGCACAGTTTTGATAGAGTTTACACATAATGGTCAAGCAATCCTTCATCAAGCTTTTGTAGTTTACTTTTCTTGACACCTTCAAAAGATAACTTAATTTTGAGGGCAAGATTCGTGGTATAAAAATCACTTAATAACCAGATAATCAACAATGGAAAACAGGCTCTTCAGTATTCATGGCTTGAAAGAGAAAGGGATACCAGAAGCATGTTCAATAAAGACTCTCTCAGAACTACCCAGTTCATGGTATCTGCAAACAATAACGAGAAAATTGAAACTTCCAGAAAGTTTGAGGCATAAAATAACCAATAATTAGATATCAATTTACCTTCATAGACACTGTTACGTGGTCGAAAATCTCCTTCAAAAACATTAACTAGGTATTGAAACAATAGCATGTTTGCTAAGGACTGCAACAAAAGAAGATCAAGTAAGACCAAAAAAGATGGGGAAATTCTGCTTATCCAATGAAGCAGGACAAGTTAAGTAATTCTATGGCATAAAACTACCAGAACAAAACACTCAGTCAACACTCATAACCACAAATTGAAAGAAAGTTTTTTTACAATACAACGATGAGATTAGCTAGCACGAATTGAATGGAACCTTTTCTATTCTCTTACTGCAAGTGAGCTAACCTTTGTTTCTGATGCTCGTAAGTTTCCTTCATCGGTTGCATCAGCAAGGTCTTGTATCAAAAGTTCGAAACCCTGCAGTTGGCAAGAGAACGCTTAAGCAAGGTGAAATTGCAACAGATAAGCTACTGAAAATCAAGTTCCAATTAGAGTTCCAAACAAAATATAAAATGAGCTGGAAATTTCATCAATCAATAGGATCTAAAACATAATGAACCTAAGTAGCTCGTCCCACTACAACAACGGCTCAAGCTGTGATCTATTACCCTTTGTCTATGCACCATGACTCTTTCCAAATAGAAATAGAAAAGGCAAATTAAACAAACTAATTACTGTTATACTAAAGGTTAAGAACTCCAAAATAATGCAAACTGCAAGTCCACATCAAATCCAACTCACTGATGAGTCAACTGGTCCCTTTGAGTTATTTGCAGCTCCCCTCTCACTGCTAGCATTTTCAGAGCTGAAAACGAATGGAAACCAAACCTAACATGCACAGAGAAATGATATCAGTTATGATACAATATGAGCCAGTTACAACAGAAATTTATATCAAATAGACAGAGGGAAAAAAAACCTTAGTACCTCTTGAACCATGATTAGTTCGGGCACACTGCTTGATGAATTTGATTTATCCACATCAGAAGAATTTACCCGAGGGAAACGCTACAAAATAAGGCAAACAGAATTAGTGAGAAAACTTTGCACCATCTGAATATAAATTGAAGTTTTAAAGGAGCGATTGGGTACCTTATCTAACTCATTCAAAAGCTGAAAACTGGCCATAGCCAATTCTAGAGACTTTCCAATCCTCAAGATGGAGAAGATTGCCTCATACATTTTACTGTGCAACAACATTGATATAAACAGATGGGTATTAGGGCAGACATACATTGTAAATATCAATTTACCGTATGCCTATAACACAGAGAGAGATATATATACTAGGTAGGTGGAGTTCCATTTTTTGCTACAATGGAAGCAGCACGAACAGCTTCGATAAAAGCGATTCCTGTTCATCAATTACCAATTAAATTATAAAAATGTTGGAAGAAAAGATACAGATGAAACGGTGCAATTCTACTGTGAGACATAACTGAGTTGAAATTTTCGTTTTCCAAGCACCAAAACAACTAAGAAGTGAACTAATTTTAGTTCGCTCACTTCCTTTTCTAGCAAATTTTCTTGGCAGACAAACAGAAAATTAGCAACAAAAGCTAATAACAGAGCTAGACTTACTATCCTCGAAGGCGTCCAGAGTGTCTTTAGCTTCAGAAGAGTCGAGGATTGCCAATATGTTCTCTTCGATCCCTCCTCCCACGGTTCTCATATTGCCAGGCTTCTCCATCTCTCCCTCTGCCAAAATTTCGAAACCCTAATCCGTCTTTAGGACTGAGGAGGGACAATCGAAGACGTAAAAATAATTAAAATAAAAATGTATTTCTGTTCCCGCCAAAAACGAACGCAGACGGGACTGACGCCGTTTGTGCTTGGGAAATGGTTTTGAAGGTTTAAAGTTCAAACTCAAAAATTAAAACGAAATCTTGTTAAATTTTAGGGATGTACAGATCCAAACTAATCTGACAAAATCGGCCAATCCAATCCAATTTTATTGATTTCGATTGGATCGATTTGGTTAGCGGATTCAAAGTATGAAATCCAATTCAAACTGAAAAGATCCAATCTTTTAAAAATATATACAAATATTTGCACTTCCTTAGGGTTGATATATACAAATGTTCAATCCTAAATCATCTTTTACATTCCACTTACACTAACGCACCAACACAACTTTGTTCTTTGTTGATATTCTATAGAAAAATTATATTAATATAGCATAAAAAATCTAAATTTCTAAGTTTTTGTGTTGACTTAAGATTTTTTTTATTTTTTTTATTTAAGGAATTGATGTAACTTGAAATCTAAATGTCGAACTTGGTGTTGTAATGTTGTTTTCTAAAATTTATTTATGTCTACTTAGTACATACTGAATGGTATTTTCTATTGGATTGAATTTTATACGATTATTTTTGTGATTATCACATTTTTCGTGAAAACCAATCATCCAAACCAATCCAATTCAATGTACAAAGCATAGCACACTCTTATATAATTGGAGTACAGAGCAACTTAATAGAATAACAACACAGATTAGCTGTCTAAACTAATACGCTTGCTAAGCACTTGACTTGTAACTAATCTCTTAACTAACTTGCTGACTTACTAATTACAGTTAACAAATTCATTTTTTCACTGTGGTAGACCCCTTTTGCTTCATGAAAACAAATAAAAATGATAAAAACCTGCATCATATGAGCGAATAATAGTTATGTATTGAAACACTCCTCATTTGTGTTCAAATAATACAAGATTTATTTGATTATGAATAGAAGTAGTAGAACCCAAATCTTTATGATAAAATGACGGTCACGTGTACCTTAATAATAGTAGTATGCAATTTTTTTGACACAAAATGACATTACCACATGCAACATGTATCGCCCGAATCAGGAAATTGTGTGGGTCAAATCGATCAATGAATGCATGTACATTTTTAGAAAAATATTTTATGATTTTGACCTACCTACTTGCTCTTCAAATAATAAATGTGCTATTCCCCAATCCAGTATCATAAATCAACACAAGAAAAAAGCCAGCCACATCATCACTATCACAAAATGTAAACTCAGACTCAGATTTGGTTTCAAATAATTGGACAGCCAATTTCTTGACTTGCCATAAAAGATAAGCAGCAATTTGTTGGAGCATTCAATTCTGTCCAGCGACCAACCACACAAAAAGCTTCACTGTTGGACATGAATGTTTAGCATTAACTATCAGTACATAAGCTACAGAAAAATCACCAGTTTGCTTTATGCAGCTATGCGCATATATACATATATAAATATATTGCAACTTTATATGAAGAAAAATCAGGGGAAGAAAAACTTAAAAATTGTCCTTGCAATATTCAACTAGTTAGCTGGCCAACAGCTAGCTGGTCCAGTTCATACCAGAGACATGAATTTATTGCTTAATAATCACATACCAGGTCACTGGCTCCTTCTTATTGATATCTCATTTAGAACTATATGAGTTGGGATCATTTTAGTTCGTGAAGTTAAGAGAACATTTTTTATCGCTATCTTTAACCAAGGTTTAGCATTATCATTCCGCAACGACTTTAACGTGCGTCTGACGGGCTCTACAGTCTACTACATTTATGTGACATATCTGCTTGAGTAGCTAGCATTAAATTCACTGTCCCAAGATTACAATCCAAGCTATTTACAACATCAGCATATTAAAGAGGAGGTGATGGAGGCCAAGCTCAACACAAAACAATATCCAAAGTTCTTCCACTGTCAGGCATCGAACTTGGCCAATAATGGTGGAGAAGAAGGGGACACTTGTGATCGCGGAATTGGCTTTGCTGCTGCTGCTGCTGCTGCCGCCTTTGCTCTCAGGAGCTCTGGACATTGTTAAAGTGAGGGAAATTGCTGCTCGCAACAATGTGACATGTATCTTGGTCTTTGGAGATTCAAGTGTTGATTCTGGCAACAACAATTTTATAGTGACCACCGTAAAGAGCAATTTCCTTCCTTATGGCAAAGACTTCTTCAATGGCCGCCCAACTGGAAGGTTCAGCAATGGAAGGCTTGCCACAGATTTCATTGGTAAGCATGATTAATTAGTCACATTTATAAATATTATCTTGTATGCAGTTTAATTAACTTGAAAATGTCCCCTTTATGAATTACCAGCGGATGCTGTTGGCTACACAAAAACAATCCCAGCATTTCTTGACCCCAATCTGAAGCTGGAAGATCTGCCTCACGGTGCTAGTTTTGCATCTGCTGCTTCGGGTTACGATGATTTCACCGCTAATATTTCGGTAAATTCTTGGGATTAAGTACTTAATTAGATGTTACTTGAGTAAATGCAACATGTACGTCAACTAATACATGTCACATTTTGATTTTAAACTTTTCTTGTTATGGTTGAACAGAGTGTTCTGTCTCTTCCCCGCCAGCTGAAGTATTTGATGCATTATAAAGTCAAACTAAGAAAACTGGTTGGTCATAAGAGAGCTGAGGATATCATTAGAACTGCCGTCTTCGTCATGAGTATGGGCACAAATGACTTTCTCGAAGACTACTACTTGGACCCAACTCGCCCCAAGCAATTCACTGTGGAAGAGTATCAAAATTACTTGGTCTCTTGGTAGCATTGATTTTGGAGGCCCTGTGCAAATATGGATGTAAAGGCCCTACATATACAAGTAGGAAAAAAATTTCATATAGAAACAATTTTCTGCGGGAAGAACACCTGGGAAAGAGCTTTCCAAGCATCACTCTCTAAATTGTGGAAGTTGTTGATAATTAATATTCAATTCAATTTTGGTTTTGATTTTGCATGTGGCTTGTGTGGTGATATTTAATATTTCATTTTTATTTTCATTTTTAATTAATTTAATCGTTCACTTGGAAAAAATTACTTGCCTCTGGTCTCTTGCATGGCTAATGCCATTCAGGTGTTCATCTCTAAATTAGTCTCATAGTCTTTGGCCATACTGCCCTTCGTGCCCTATCCAATTTACATTTTGTACCCTTCTCTGGTTGAAGCTGTTTTTTTTTTTTTTTTGCCATAATTTTCTTGCAGAAAATGCAGAGGCTGGGAGGCACAAGATTGGTTGTTGTTGGGGTCCCTCCTTTGGGATGCATGCCACTTGTCAAAACAATAATGGACGCGACGACATGTGCCGAAAATTACAACAAAGTGGCATTCTCATTGAATTCCAAGATACAAGAGAAATTGGAGGCCATAAGCACAACATCTAGAATGAAAATCGCCTTTGTTGATGCCTATGGTATTATCCAAAATGCCATAAACAACCCAGCATTGTACGGTAAGTTTAATTTCGCTGCTTTCTTTCTATACATTAATATCAGAAGAAAGACTGATAAATTTAAGTTTTGTGAAAACTGGCAGGTTTGTCTGAGACTTCAAAAGGGTGTTGCGGGACTGGAACCATAGAGTTTGGAGATTCATGCAGGGGCTTAGAGACATGCACTGATCCAGAAAAATACGTATTCTGGGATGCTGTTCATCCAACAGAAAAAATGTATAAAATCCTTGCTGAGGAGGCTATCAAAGCTTTTGCTCAAAAGCTCCTTGTCTGAAAAAAAGGATTTTGGTTGGGGGTACTAAGTAAGATATGTAACAAAATCACTTACTCTTGAATTACTTTCACAGAAATCGAATTTTCAGATTTTTAAATACCGATTGAAGAGTTTCGACTAATTTTGTGCCTATAATTATTTCATACATCCGCCCTATTGTGTCAAACTATAATGAAAGCAAATTGCAATTCACTATTCTTAACTACAATTCTTCGAGCTCCTTTGCCCACAAACCCTGTAATTAATTATTTAAATGCTATCAGGATCATCAGAGTTAATTTTTTTTTGTTATGTTGTTTACCTCTTATCAATTTTAAGGGGTAAATTAATAATATCAGTTTACATATTTAAATAATTAAATTTAAAAATGTAAACGAAAATTTAAAAATTCAATTAATAAGGTATATGTTTTGCTTCCTACGAAAATTGATGTTAACATCTCTGTTAACTGTCTTTTCCGAGCAAGAGGATACTTGCAATACACTTATAGTGGGACCTAAGAGGGGCAAAATAAAGGTTTATCAGTCTAATGATTTTTCGAAATCACATCAATTTCGAGTAAGGAATATGTTGTATTTGTAACTGACACAAATTAATATGATAATCATCCAATTAAAAATACCCACAAGTACACGAATCTATTGAGGTATAGATTATGTAAGTACGGGGTTGATCCCACAAGGAACTGTCGGCTTATTAAAAGTTCTAATTTGAGTACATAAAGAACACTTATTTAACACCCCACAAATGTAAGATGCAAATCGGAAACTAAAAATGAGTAAAGAAAGGTAAAAAAAATGAAACAAAACTAAGTACGGGTTTGTCCAAATTTCATGTTCTTTATACAGTTGGATTTAGCACAGAAAATTGAAGAACACAACGCGGACCAAAAGTAAAAAAAAATTACGGAAACAAACAAAATTCAATGAAAAAGACACACAACGTTTCAAACACACACACATACAAATTTGGGGAGGAGGGGGGTGTTTGATTTGATTTGAGTGACCTATTTCTAATGCTTGAATGTAAATGAACTCTAATTTTAACAAGAATGACGAGAATGAAAATCAAAATGTGAAAGTAAAATGTAACAAACACTAGGGTTTCAGAATCCACCCTAAGCAATCCTACTCATGTTCATGAACACTCAAGTGATGAACTCTAAATGTGTAGATGAAGATGTTCGCAATCAAGGCCGGGTCTAGTAGCTCAAGATGCATTGAGTCTCTCTATTATAAGTAGAGTGCAGGGCTAGTGCTACAATACTCGTGTCTTCCCTATAACCAAATCTAGGTGTGCTTAGTACTTCGATTCAATTACAAGAAAAACTCATTAAGTTCAAATAGAATATGAACATCACAAGAACCCTAATAGTATGATGTTTACATTAGGCATTCAAGAAACCAATTCACATGGATGATTCTTACTTCATCCATTTATTGCTTAGGAAAACATGAGAATACACATAATCCCAACAACCTTAAGAATCATGCTTTCAAAAGTGATCAATCAAAGAAAAACATACATCAATGATAGATTATTTTAGTGAATGGGAATTCATCAGCAATATCTAGAAATTCTTACACTCAAGCATAAAAACAATACAGTATTCATATTTAGGGCTTCAACCTAAGCCCTAGCTATGGAGTTTAGTTGCTCATACTTATTTCAAACACAAATTAAAAACAAAACTAGAAAGAGTTTACAGATTTTGTGAAAGTGATGGAAGCTCAAGATCTTCAATGATGGAAATCTTCTTTCATTTCTTGCTTGGTTGCACCTCGTCTTCTTCCTCTAGCTCTCTAGCTCTCTAGCTCCCAAGAATCTCTGCAAAGTTGAAGAATGGTTCAATGAATTGTAGATGCACTTCTCTTTGCTCATTCCCTCCTTGCTTTCCAGCTCACTTTTTCAATATAAAACTCCACATTTTGCTAAAGCCTTTTACCTTTGTCTTCTTGCCATGATGGGGTTTTTGTTCTCGTCTTCACAAAGATGCTATTTGTCTCAGAAAATTGCACTCCATCAAAGTAATTTCTTGTTACCAAATGGTATGGTAACTGTTAAGCTCATATTTTCATACATATACATGCCCAATTTACTTACTCATTTTGCTTAGTTTCTTAGAATTTTGAGTTATTTGCCTCTCTTTGTGTGTTTTGTAGGCCAATAGAGCATGTTAAGGCCAATGAAGCAATATGGTGCAAAAACGTGCAAGAACTGGAGACTGAGGTAGACGTTCATTTCAGCGTTATCTTCTTCATCCGAGCTTGGATTGGGCTAATACTTGTGTGGTTGGATCAGAGACATTCTGAACCTCACAATGGACATCTTAAAGTTGTCATTTGATTCAGCCAAGCCCAATTCGTAAGCCCATGAAAATACACATCTTGCTGACATAAGGATGAGCTGATGAATGCTTGGTCATGTTGACATATTGATGAGCTATGGCTGCTGGTGGGATTTGTTGGTGAAGTGCAACAACCATTTCTGATTATCTAATGCAAGTGTGTTAGGTGAAATTTGTGTGGTTGGTGAACTTAATTGTATAATCTGATTCACCTAACCCTTGTGGCTATAAATTGGGAGTCTCTAGAGAGCTTAGAGAGCCAGAATTTCATTTCATCATTTTACACTTCCATTGTACACAAAGAGAGGGAAAGTTGAGAGTCACAAAGGGAGAGAAGGGAGAAGGCAGCAGGGAGGCTTTGGCCTCCTGGCAGCCATGGAGATGAATCTTTTCAATCTCTAGCATGCTGTCCTTATCTTCTTCTCCTCCCTTTGTCTTTTATTTTCTTCTTGTATTTCCTTTGTTTTACTTTGTTTTTCTGTTATTAGTTTTAATAAACATCTTGCTAGTCTTGTATCATGGTTTGAGTTTATAAAGTTTGATTTCATTCATGAATTCTTCTTCACTAATTTAATGGAGCTGTTTTTGCATCCTTTGATTGATCACCTGAGGTTTTATGCATTTTGCTCTTGTTGGGAAGGGTTGGGGATCATCTTCATTCCGTCCATTAGCAACTTATGTGATTTGGTTTCTAGGTCTCCTAATGTAAACACCATGCTTGGGGTCCTTGTGATATTCAATGCAATTTGATCCAAACACCATGGACTTATTTGTGAGCATCTTCATGAGTGAATCAATTTGTTTACTTGCTGCCATAACATGATTAGAACAATTAGGGTGGATTCTAAAACAACATCATCTTGTCTTAGTTCTTTTCTTTCTTCTTGTTTTGTTTCTCTTGTTTTCATTTTCTGTTTTGTGTAGGAAAACTGAGTTGGATCATTCAATCACCAATCCCTGTGGAATCGACCTCGCACTTACATATGCTAAACTACCAACGGCTCGTGCACTTGCGAGTATCACAAGTTGAGGATGCAGTTGAACCCATTTTGGTGCAGCTGAATCTACACAACAAGTTTTTGGCGCCGTTGCCGGGGATTGGTAACATTGCTTGATTCTATTTGGTTTTCCTACTTTTTATTTATTTTTATCTTTTTTTATAACTAGACAGTTTCATGTTTTAAAGTTAATGAGGATAATTGACAAGTTGTGTTTGTAGTCCAACGGACAAGGACAATTGCCTGACAAGCAAGAGAACTGGGTTTGAGTCCCAGCTTACACAACACCAAAGAAAGGGTTCAAGTAGCATGTTGATTATTTCTGGTTTATGGTTTCATTCACTTGTTCTTAATGAAATATCTTGTTCAAGTTTACATAAACACCATATGACTCTTGGACTGATTAGTGAATGGATGGGTAGATATTGAAGACAAACACCATGTTTAAATTCTACTTGGTTCTTTATTGTTCTTCTTGTTCTTAATGGGTTTGGAATTTGTGTTTAGACTAAACACCATAGCTAAATACTTGTTCTGAATACTTGATTACAACCACACACCGAATGGATAATCATATTTGAGAAAGAACGAACTCCATAAGCTAGTTTGATTTACTTTGATGCTTGTTACTTTGAAGCATGAAATTAGATGTTTGTGGTGAAGTTGAATCCCTAATCTTGATGTTTTAGTTTAGTTTATCCTTTTCATTTATGTTCTGGTTCCTAATTCAATAAATCTAAAAATCTGTTTCAAGTTTCCTTGTCTTTCTTTAAGCATTTCTGAAGTAGCTCAATAAGAAAGAGGGAGAGAGAGGAGACAACCCAGCTGCTATAGCCAACCACTCTCCAGCTAATCACTTCAAAGGGAGCATTCCGATCATATCTCTTTCATTTGTATAATAATTGCTACTCATGCTTAGTTTTTTTCTCATTTTCTGTTTTGTTTTTGTTAGGGTTTTCTTTTCCTTGATGTGGGAGAAACCTGATGAGCAACTGACCCAAATAGCTCAAAGAAGAACATGTGCTGCCATACTATGTGCATTTTCCTCTCATTGTCTTCAAGGGGAAGTTCTAAACTCTCTTTCTTTTATTTCTATCATTTCATTCCTTTACCCTGGTTTTTATGTGCATTGCATGTTTTACATGGATTCAAACATTGAGGACAATGCTTCATTTAAGTTTGGGGGTGAGGAAAGTTTTTTTTTGTTTTTGTGTTTGTGTCTGAAAACGTAGGCTTCTTCATTGCTACCAAATTTTTAATTTTTGCTACTGTTTTGAAAGTTTGGTCCGCGTTGTGTTCTTCATTTTGTCATGCTGAATCCAACGACATTAAGAACGTTAAATTTGACCAAGTGGTTTGAAAGTTACATGTCAAAACAGATTAGATGTTGAAATTGAGCAAAACAGCAATTTGAAACCTCTCGTTTTTTCTTTTTCTGTTTCTTTTCTTTGAGTCAATTTCAGTTTTCCTTCCCACACCAATGATAAATCTTGAGTCTAACTTCTAATATGGCTCTTAGGAATTTGATAAGCATTGTGTTAGGTCTGAATCTTATTCTTTTGCTAGCTAAGTCTCACATAATTATGTTTGAGCTTTCTATGCACTTTAGCCATGATTATACAACTCTTGCATGTCTTACCCAATTGTATGCATTTTTGCTTGTGTGATTCACTGGAATGTTAAGTTATAACTAAGATATGATTTAGGCCATCTTTGTTAAGCCTCTTTCTTTTTCCTCCATCAACCCCTACAATACATATTCCATTGTAAACCCTTTTGTGCCCAAACACTTAGCCATTTCTTTCTATCACCTTATCATCCATTAAACACCCTACCATCTAAGGGACTTGTAGAGTGTGTTTGTATTTCAGATTGTAATGCATTCAAGGAAACAAATGAGCTGAATAAATTAAAAAAAAAAAAAAAAAAAAGAGAAAAGAAGTGTGGCCAATGTAGTCACGACCCTAGGGTGATATAAGGAGAAATCAAGGTGATCTAGGGTGAAGAGCCGCAAAATTGGGCCAAATATTATACAAAGTGTGTAAATGTCAAAATCAAATTGTGAAGTGATTCAATTGCAAAATCTGGTGTTGTGAGCTTTTCAATTTCTGTGCCTTACATTTCAAACGTCCATGATCTTGTTTACATATTATGCTCTACTTTGTTCCTTAGACTTTGTGTTTTCATATCCATTCTTTGTCTAACCATTACCATAACCCCATTACATCCATGAGTAAAGTCCTATTGATTTTGGTTTAGCTTGGCAAACTTGTGCTCATTCTTGCAGGAATTCATATCGTTGTTTGAGAAGCATGAGTTGTATCTTCATGGCTACTTCACACACACACCTTCAGCATGATTTTTGTGAGATTGTGGTAGCACTTGAATAATGTTTAGAACTTCCTTAGTGCTTGTTTTGTTCCTTGTTGAGCCATGTCTATGAAGTTTAACATTTTTGACCGGTTGGAAGGTTAACGTCTTTGTTTTTGTTTTTGTTTTTGTTTTTGTTTTGCTTAAGGACTAACAAATCTATTAAGTTTTCTAACCATTTTGTTTTGTAGAGTCAGTAAAACGTTTGTGGGTATCGTATATGTTAAACCCTCAGGAGACACAACTCCTCCTACTAGGGATGCCTAGAGGTTTAAAGGCTTGTTGCATACGCTCAATGCAATCGAGTTACCTACGAAAGTGGTTTAGTTAACTTCTTGTTTTGTTTTTATCTTTGTTTTTCTTTTGTTTTGCTCGAGGACTAGCAAAATCTAAGTTTGGGGGTGTGTTAAGCTCATATTTTCATACATATACATGCCCAATTTACTTACTCATTTTGCTTAGTTTCTTAGAATTTTGAGTTATTTGCCTCTCTTTGTGTGTTTTGTAGGCCTGAGGTTTTATGCATCCTTTGATGGATGCCTAATTTAATGGAGCTGTTTTTGCATCCTTTGATTGATCACCTGAGGTTTTATGCATTTTGCTCTTGTTGGGAAGGGTTGGGGATCATCTTCATTCCGTCCATTAGCAACTTATGTGATTTGGTTTCTAGGTCTCCTAATGTAAACACCATGCTTGGGGTCCTTGTGATGTTCAATGCAATTTGATTCAAACACCATGGACTTATTTGTGAGCATCTTCACGAGTGAATCAATTTGTTTACTTGCTGCCATAACATGATTAGAACAATTAGGGTGGATTCTAAAACAACATCATCTTGTCTTAGTTCTTTTCTTTCTTCTTGTTTTGTTTCTCTTGTTTTCATTTCTGTTTTGTGTAGGAAAACTGAGTTGGATCATTCAATCACCAATCCCTGTGGAATCGACCTCGCACTTACATATGCTAAACTACCAACGGCTCGTGCACTTGCGAGTATCACAAGTTGATGATGCAGTTGAACCCATTTTGGTGCAGCTGAATCTACACAACAGTAACAAGAAGAATCAAGATGACACTATGGAGGTAAAAACTGGCCCAAGACAAGTCTCTAGAGCTGATGTAATATGTAGGGTCAGTTGGATAGGTTATACATGTCCAATGGAGCTCAAATTCGGGTATATTGTAGTCAACATCCATTGGAACAAGTTTCATGAAGATCTCCACCTCATCAGAGCACCGGAACATGCTAGTCCAAGGCCAATAAGTTGACCTATGAAAATGAACAAAAACAAAATTTATAACCAAAAATGCACTTTTATCTCATTTTCATTCTAACCAAGGTAAAATATAGGAAAACACAAAAAATAGATAAAAAAAACTATAAAATGTCAAGAATTAACTCAAAATAATAGATGAATAACATGATAAATCATGTGTAAAAATGAACCCAACATAATACAATGAGTCCTAAACCTCCAATAGACAGCGTTATTCCAAAAGGAACTGTCAAGGATTCATCATGTTGTGCAATGGTGCTTTTACTGCTGTTAGTTCTTGCGGCTATACTGTGGTTTTTAATTTTTTTTTAAATAAATAGTATAGCCAAACGGCTATACTTGGGTCTATTTTTCTTAATTTTTCATAATAAATAGTATAATATATTCAAATACAATATACTATATTCAAATAGTATAGCCACGCAGTTATACTATGATTTTTTTAATTAAAAAATAATAATGAATTTTTAGCATTCCTTTGTATAAACACCGGTACAAGCCAAGTACAAACCAACACAAACTCCTAATTTTCCAGGTCTACCTTATTTATATAAGACCATGCCATCCCCTCTAACCACTTATAACCAAAACCTAGCTACTGTTTTTTTTTTTTTTTTTTTCGGGGGGTGTACAATGGAGGCCAAAGGCCGAACAACAAAGGAAACAGATGACCCATAACTAGGTGAATTAGATTTAACGTGAAAAAGGGTCCAAAGAAAAAAATATATATATATATATATATGTATATCAGATAAATAATTTAATAAAAGTCCAAAATATCAGACAAAAAAGAAGAGGTAAAAGGCCCAAATGGTGCTTGGTTTATAGCCATGGAACGGTTGGGAACCCAACACCAACTATTACTAGGGTGCAGAGGGAGCACCATAGATTAGATCCTCGATGAGCAAGTTTGAAAAACATTTTTGTATTTTTTTTTTTTTTGAAGTTTACTTAAATTTTGGGTAATTAAAAAGATGATGTGGCAAATTACATGTATTGCCATGTCATATGCCACATCAGTTAGTAACTAAAAATTAATAAAAGAGTTTGTACCCGTAGAATTACCGAAAAAATATAATAATATGTGTATATATATATATTTCTTTTATAAATTAATTCCTATTCGTACGGGGATTTCTTTCCTATTTATAAATTAATAATTAGTGATTGCTTGCCTTTTTTATTTTTTATTTTATTTATGGATATCTTTTCCTATTTTTATAGTTCCTCCAGAGGCTTGAGCACGTGTATGTTTGGTCATTTGAGTGACGAGGGATACAATCGAGTGAACCTTCATCTATACCACCCATCTAAAAGAAAAGGAAAGTAAATTATGAAGAAGAAACTATAGATCACATTCAAAGAGGAAGGATCAAAGTCTCAGCTTAAGTTTTCTCACCTGGTTGTAAATAAACATGCTAGATAAGAGAACAGCTTAAGTTTTTCTGTTAGATAAAAGTGAGTCATAAGTATTACAATCAGCTTAAAAAGTCTGTATTGGTTCCAAAACCGACACAATGGATAATGAAAATTATCATAATTATAAAAGGAGCATATACTAATATGTTGTTAAGGGAATGAACGCTAACCGTTTGATCAAATGCATATATTCCTTCGATACCCAATAGTAACGGGGTAAACATGTGTTGGGTTGGCGGGTTATATAGGTATGTTAGAGGGTTAGCGGGTTATATAGGTATTTTAGCATGTTGGCGGATTGACCTGTTTAATAAATGGGTTAAGCATGTTTTTGAGCACGTTAGAGAATTGACCCGAAATCCACCCGTTTATAAACGGGTCAATAACGGGTTGACTCAAAAATGACCCGTTTTTTAATCATGCGAGTTCGTGTCGTGTTTTATCCGTGCGAATTTCTAGTCGTGTAATGAGTTGTACCGGAAATTGACACCCCTATCCATAACTAATGACCAAGTGGATTAAATTTAATGTGAAAAAGAAGCCCAAAAGAAGAAAAAAAAAAAAAAAAAAAAAGGAGGCAAAAGATCAGATAAATAATTTAAGAAAAGGCCGAAATATCAGAGGTAAAAGGCCCAAATGGTAAGAAAGACCAATGAGATTCACCAAAGGCCCAAATTGTAACCTAGCTGTGTGTATCCTGTACATCAGTTGCTCCTTCGAAACTGAAACAAAGCGAAGGCCGCCGCTGCCTTCGACAAATCTCACCATCTCCTTCTCTTGATTTGGCCAAAACCAAAACCAGCACGAAATCACAACCAAAACTCGAACTCAGCCATGAACCAGCACCAAATCACAACCAAAACTCGAACTCAGTTGTCATGGCTGACTCAAATCTCATCATCTCCTTCTCCTGATTTGGCCAAAACCAAAGCTCATCTCTTCTCTTTTATTCTCTTGAGGCCAAAACCAGCTCCAAATCACAACCAAAACTCGAACTCAGATCTTCAGCCAGCTACCAGCCAAAACTCTTGTTCAAGCCCCATCAGCTTTCTGCTTAGTTGAGCCAGCTACCAGCACCAGCACCAGCATTTTACGAACTCGGTAGATCCTAAAACCACAAATTCATTGTTAATATTGTTTTTGGTTTCAGCTTTAGCTAATTTTTTCAAAAAAAATATAGCCATTGCCTAGAATTGACCGAGGTTTTCAAAATTTAAAAAAAAAATGTAGCCGTTGTGCTCCTTCCTACAAATTTATATATATATATATATATATATATATATATATATATATATATATATATATATATCAGTCCCCCTTCAGTTGAGGATTCCTCAAATAGTGTTATTTGAGGGATGAGATGCTCAACCGTTGGATCTGTTTTAATGATCTTGTGTGGCTGAGATTGTTTTACATCTTTTAACCCGTTTTCTGCCAAATAACCCGACACATCCAATGCTGGAGAAGACCTAAGGCACGCAGGCTCTCAGATGGGAAATGAAGGAAGAGGAATAGCCCCTTGCAAGCCTAAGAGAAGACCCACTCTCTCGAGATGAAGAGATGACCCACCATTTCAAACTGAGCTTGCGAGATTTCTATAAGGTATCCACTGTCCTGATTTTTTTTTCCTTTCGAAATCTGGGTTGTGGTCGTCGATTTGGAGATGTACGAGGGTTTTTTGATATGGGTTTGTAGATTTCTGGGTTTTTTGAAATCTGAGTTGAGATTAATCTCCAGATTTAATATGGGTTTGGAAAAATTCATGTAAATTATTATTGTTGTGTTGTTCTGGTATCTGACATGGGTTTTTTTAAAATCGATTTGAAGATTTCTGCTAAAGGTTGAGATTACATCTCCATATTTGACATGGGTTTGAAAAAATTCATGTGATTTACTTATTGTTGTTGTTGTTGTTGTGATATCTGATATGGGTTTTAAAATTGATTGCAGCCACAAGAATATTAAATATTATTTTTTCCTGGCATGGAACTTCTCATTCAAGGTAATAATATATCTTGAGTAAGTAAAGTCATATTCTACCTATGTGATTTGCCTCTTCTTGATAAAATTGAATTAATTATTTTCATTTGCTTTGTCTTTTCAGGATGATGTTTTGAACTCCTAGTGAGTAGTGGCAAAAGATATCCAGTTTTACTTTGTAATTAGTTGTATTAATAAAAATTGTTGATGCAATATGTCAGATTGCGTTCTCTATGTGATAAAATGATCTTCCAGTATATATCTTATCATCTTTATTTGCTTACATTTGTACTTTGTATCAAATGGAATATTTTCTACTTCTAACAACAAATTGATAACTTTAAACCTTCATCCGCTGTGATTAAAGATATATGAAATTAAATCATGGAAAGCTGATTATGAACTTCAATAAATTGCAGAAGTTGAGCCAAACAACTATTCATCTAAATAGAAAAGCTTACACCCACCGCCAAAAAGACTACAAACATTACAATGACAAAAACCAGTACATGTTTGTTGCCTCTTTCAAAGCTCTTAATCGGCAAATGATTCATAATGAAGAAAAATATCAATTTCCTTTGCTCCGTCCTTCAAAGCTCCTCCTCAGATGATTGCACTATTGACATAAATGGAAACCCAAGTATTCCACAAGCCACACTTGCCATTGTCCATGAAGTCCACTTTAAAGTCATCAACCAGAGAGTTCTGCACATTATTCTTATTTCACCGCTGAATATGACTGCATTTTTGGTTGGATGCATATCAACAATAGCTTTTTAAAAAAACAAAAAATATTCGTGTGGGTGCAATAAATTTTAAAACCCACATTCAAAACCCATATCAGATAACACCACAACAACAACAATAATAAGTAAATCACATGAATTTTTTCAAACCCATATCAAATCTGCAGATGTAATCTCATCTTTTAGCTGAAATCTTCAAATCGATTTTAAAAAAACACATATCAGATACCAGAACAACACAACAATAATAATTCACATGAATTTTTCAAAACCCATATTAAATCTGAAGATTAATCTCAACTCAGATTTCAAAAAACCCAGAAATCTACAAACCCATATCAAAAAACCCTCGTACATCTCCAAATCGACGACCACAACCCAGATTTCGAAAGGAAAAAAAATCAGGACATATGTCGGGAAAAGATGTAAAACCCGACATATGTTAAAAGATTACAATTTTTAAATTTTATCTTCTTGTTCGTTTTGTTACTAAAGTGTCTTTCTTTGTGGGTTTTTACAATCTCCTGAACTGGTGGAGCCATATGTGGTTGCCCCTGCTGCACTTCAGTTTTAAATCCTACCAAGCATGCGTAGATTAGTACAAGGAATGGGTAAATTCAACTGTTGCAGAGCACACCACCAAGCATGCTTAGATAGAACAAGGAATGGGTTATGTTTTTAGCTGTGCCTAGGTTTTTTTAATATAAAAAAGCATGTAAAGTATGGTATGGGCTTTAACGATATTTTTTATGTTGAATTACAATCTATTAAAATTGCAATTGAATATACCTACTAAGCCGAATGTCCAAGCCTCTTGGTCCTCTTTACTAAAGTCAGCGAGGGTTACCAAACAGATTTTAATCTTGCAAAGAATATGTGCTGATTTGACCACCAATGGAAGCAAAGAGAGGTGATCAAAGTCAAACCCCTTTGGCTCTGCTGCATACATTTCTTTCTAACACGGCTCATTCAAATGCACCCATTGATTTTTGCGATCCCTTGCTGCACAAGTTTCTCCACTCCAAAAAAACAAACAATAAAACATGTTAATACGCCGCATCTGTGTAACAACAACATCCCTTGCTTTGATCTTCAGCAATCAAAACTCCCCTTTTGTCTTCTCTGCCCTTATTATTTCCATTATCTTTTCTTTCATTCTGGTTCAAATTATTTTTATTAATTAATATTCTAAGGTGAAGCGTGCGGCTTCTTTGTGACATTGATAGCTTTATTAATGCATCTTCTTCTTAATCAAAGCTGGCAATTCTTGTGCTCTAAGATATGCCAGCTTATTAGATACCGTGTTCAATCACCTGCTTCTGCTCTGCCCTTCTGGGTCTCTTGGACTAGTCTGAAATACAATCAAATGTTCATTTGGCTAAGGCCTAAGGGTCTGATTGTTTGCTTAGCAGAGAGTTTTCGATTTCGCCATTTCTCCTTTTCTATAACCAAATAAGTTTATGCAGATGAATTAGCAGAAAGGATCACCATAAGTCAAAACTTAAACCACTTTATAATGTCCTTTGAAGAAAGGGTGGCACTTTTCAACTTTAAAACTAGCAATCTCTGTGGGAAGAAAGATTAAAAAAAATGAAATCAATGAGAATTAGGATTGTTTAATAGGGAGAGGTGTAAACGTGCCAATTAAAATTCAACTTATTATACTCTAGCCAGCTTTCAATTCTTCTTCTGCTCTGTTTCTTATGAAATCTTCATGAATTTGAGGGAGGTTTGAAAAATATAAAATGCCAGGTACATAGAATCTACAATCTACATCGATAAAGCCGCACATATGATTAGAACAACCACACAAGTCGATGTGGGAGACTTTAAAAATTAATCCCACTTCTTATTTTAAGCAATTAAGTCCTAAAATCCTGCATGAATTTAGCAGCTGGATTGAGCCACAAGTTTGCAGCTGAGTTCCCATTCATAATTCAGAGCACAAAAGCATATATATCTTAGCTGTTCACGCGTCTATTTTTAGTGCTTTATATTCCCCAATTCTCAATCTTCTCTCTCCCCTCATATCTACTTTGTGTGAAAGTGAGAGAGCTGGTTTTGAGATTTGGTAACATGGCTGTACATAGTGATCCTCATGCAGCTGAGGTTGCATCTGAAGCTATTCTAGAGAACGTGTGGGCGAGCTTTATCGGTGTGGATGGAGTGAAAGAAGAAGCAAAAAAGACAACAGAGTTGTCTAAACCCTGGAAAGAACTGCCTCCTCTTGATGGGAGAGAAGGGTCAATGGAAATTCTAGAAAGGCTACCAAGTCTAGGTAGGTGGATATCAATGGGAACTGAGGCCTGGGAAGAGCTTCTTGACAGTTGTGTTGTTCCTGGAAACAATATGGAAGTGTCAAGCAATGTAAAATTAGAAGGCAATGGGGCTACAAACTCAGAATTTGAAGCAAAGGTTGAGAAGAGAAGGGAGAAAGTGGAAATTACGAAGCACTACCGCGGAGTTAGGAGGCGGCCATGGGGTAAGTATGCAGCAGAAATTAGAGACTCAACAAGAAAAGGAGCTAGAGTTTGGCTTGGGACTTTTGAGACTGCAGAGGAGGCAGCTTTGGCTTATGACAAGGCTGCTTTGAGAATTAGAGGCTCAAAAGCCAATCTCAACTTCCCTCTTGAAACAGTTGCAAAGGCTATGGGGTTGGATTGCTTCAACATCTGCTCATCCACAAATGTTTCGAATTCGCGGAAGAGAGCATTGAGGGAGTGGGAAGAAAGTGTTGAGGCAATGACTGATGGAAAACCTGCATTGAAAAGGAAGGCAAGCATGCAAAACATGTTGGGGGATGAATTTGATGTGTTTGAGTTCCAAGACCTGGGAAGTGATTATTTGGACAGTTTGCTGTCTTCTTTTTGACAAAAATCTTGTACATGAATGCTTATGTCTCTAAACATTCTTTGTAGTTGCTAGTCAAGGAGATGCTGTATAAGGTTTTTTGTTTCTTTCAAACTAGCCTTAGAGGAAGAGTTAGCAAAACATCATATAAATCACCAAATTTCCCATGTATTTTGCAACATTAATCAACAAGGTGCCAAGTTAAGGTTGCATGATTTGTTCAGATGGAGAGGGAGATAAAAAGAAAAAAGTTGGAAAATGATATATCAGAAAAGATTCTAAACAGAGACATAAAGATTTCCATGTAATAGTTCAATTCAATTATTCATCATATCTCTCTTTTAAAGAAGAGATGCATTGCCAAGTTCAAATTGACCATCTCTATCTCAAGTCTTATCTATTTTCACATGCTCAACCATCTTTTCATAATTAAAAGGAAAAAATAAAGCAAAGCCACCCACTATAAACCGACCTTAATTTTTTATAATTCCTTTTTTTGTCTCCCTATTCAAGGTCAACCCTACTATACCTTCAACTTATCTAATTACTTTTTTTCCCTTTTTTTAATAAGAAAATTTTAAAATGTATTGTCAAGATGGAGGTTTTGGGTTCAACTTATAATAGAATAGAACAAGAGGAATTTAAAAAATCAAATAAAATAACTATGGGATTAGGTAGGACTCAATTAACCAAATTGGTAATTAATTGTATACCAATTAAACACGTAAAATATAGGCATTTTGCTAGTCTATTACTCCCTAATAAACGAGGCCAAAAAGTTTATATATTGTATACCCACCACCAACCAAAGATTGGCCCGTTTGACAAGTATACCAGGTAGAGAATGACTGTCACATGTGAACAGGTTGAAGATTGTTTGTGTTCCCATTCTGTGGAACCATATGCTTATTGGTTCTCATCAATTTCATCTTTTTCTCATGAAGTTAGTTTCCACAAACAGTTGCCTTCATTTCCAAAACCAGAAAATAAAAGATGGCATTAACACAAAAATTCCAACTGATTCAATCTTATAGGTCTTTCTTCTTCACCCATAACTCTGCATCTTTCTGGCCTTACTGGCCCTCTTATTAATTACAATACAAACCAATAAAATTCACTTCTTGCAGCAGTACATTTCTGTACCTCTTTTGTTCCTTTCGCAGTGAATTATATTTGTGTGTTTGTGAGTGTTGGCCAAGCAACAAAGCATACACAAACCATGCAAAACTAACATACAAAGGCTATGACAAGAAACTGGCTAATTAGAAAAAGAAAAAGAAAAGAAAACTTACACACTTTCCAACACACTTTCAGCTCTGCAACTTACTATATGAAATGAAATTTAATGTCCTAATGATTGGTAGACAGAAATGAAAAAAGACAGAACCTTTCTAGATGATAGGACCCTGCATATTTTGTGCCTCCACATTACTTGTGTTGCTCTGAGATTCTGATCTTTGTGTCCCAATTGAAAGCAAACTAGAGCTGCCACTTGAGTCTGAAGTTGTGCTATTACTATTTGAGCTGCTGGGTACACTAAAACTTGGCCTAACTCTATGAATCGAAGACGATGGTGGAGATGATGCAGCCACTACCTCAGGTGGGAAATTAAGCAGGGCCTTAGCACCTCTCATTCTAAAAGCTGCTCGATCGTATGCCAAGGCAGCTTCTTCGGCTGTGCTAAATGTTCCTAGCCATACACGAGCACCGTGTCGCGCAGAGTCACGGATTTCAGCAGCATATTTGCCCCAAGGCCGCCGCCTCACGCCTCTATAGTGCTTCTTTCCAATGTTCTTATTAGAGGGTTCGAGGCCATTTGGTTGGTGGTTCATTTGGTGTCTTTGTGGCAAGAATGAGGGGTTGATAGCTCTGGCTTCATTTAGGACTTGGTATATGACCATGTCTTGTGAGTCATTTTCATTCAACGGTAGCTCATTTTGCGTGGAGGCTGAAACCATGGCTTCTTAGTTCTTCCTAAGTTTTCTTCTTCTTCTTCTTCTTCTTCTCCTCCCTTATAAGGAGCCTTTTGAATTGGAAAAGGAAAAGCTTTGAAGATTGTGACATATGGCTCTAGACTTGTATTTAACTTTGGACTAAAATAGGGGACAAACGTGGGGTCAAAGAATTTTTATTGGCACGAGGGAAGTGATGGAAACCAACAAGGATAGAATTTGGACTACTTTTCCACCACTTGATTGTTAGGTGGTGAATGACTTTTGCCCTTGGCTTCCCTTGATAATACACATTCCCCAACTCCTATAATTCTTTTTTCTCCCAAAATAATCATACCAAGCATTAACTGAAAATGGAAAATTTTGAAATTCAGAGTGCTTTTTTGGTATAGGCTCTTCGGGTGATTTTGGGGTTAAAAGATCGATGCCCCAGAGATGGGTTGAAGAGGTGATATATTGCTAGACATTTTTAACTTTAATCTAAGATGTTTTAATGTGTGGATAAATCTAAAATTAGAAATATGTTACGAGAGCGATAGATATCGACTTATATAATTATTTCTCTATCAAAATAATTTGGCAATTCAGATGCAATACAGTGGAAAAGTATGGATTAGCTTCTTCGCATGATATGGGGTAATGGGTTGGTAAAGTCAACAAGGTGTGTGACTCTATGCAAAGAGTGGCATGAAGACGTTTCTCGGTGGATTTGGGATGACCATAAAATTGGTCATACATATTATCCCATTTTTTTTCAACTTTTTGTGTATATGACGTCATCACGGTCGTACATTATACTTTTCTAAGTTGGTAGGTCCATTTGGAATTGACCCTAATTCGATACCTTGACTTTTCAACCATTTGTTGAAGACCGATGAAAAGACTTCAAATCAAAAGCAAGCAACAACAACAGAGTCCTAAAATTTTCGTGAACACAGAAGAAGATGGGGGATAATTAAAGACTAATAATAGCTCACGTGCGTTGAATTGAATGAACATGAAGACAATGTTTGTTTATTTTTTTTAGAGTAAAGCGATAATTGTATCCATAACTTAAGCACAAAGATCATCAGTTATAAGGGCATAAACTACCCAAAAAAAGTTAATATAAATATGGAAGCACAATAACTACGCAGATAAATACATCATAAGATATATCTCCACTAATGATGACATTAGATTATACCAATAAAACAGAATTAGTTCATGAGTTACCTTCAATGATACATGCACAATTTTTTGTTTTTTGTTTTTCAAATTATTGGTAAACATGTCAAATCCAGGTTCGAACCTCTTATATGTGTGAATCGACCTTGCACACACATAAGATATGGAATATTTCTTGTTAATATGGGATCAAATCCAAAAATCAAACCGATTGAAGATTAATGACTATCAAAGTTAAACAATGGAATAAAAAAAATAATGATTAATATGAAGGAGACATTACCTTCAATAACTTTTCAATTAAAAATGAGTAGTGGATTGATCCACAGGATCCTCGTAAGTAATGAGGATGAAATAATTTCACCAAAAAAGTATATAGATGTTATAACTAAAGGACTCACTTTGCATCTTTCATCGCCTTTCACTTTTCACTTGATTGAAGTGCTCTAAATCTACAATCACAATAAACAAGTCTTAGTCAAGAAATTAGTAATAAAATAATTATTCATCACTCTCTCACTATTGTTACAAACTTTGCAAAATGTACATAATCATACCAAAAATGCATTCCTAAACAACAAGACATTTACCTTGACCATTTTCGTAACTCTGGTGATTGTTGAAAGAGTATTGTTGAAAACTATGGTGATTTTGAGCTTGGCTCATCCCCTGTCTTTGCATATGAATTGGCTGATGATGAAGAAGATGATGATGATGATGATAAGGTAAAAACCCAGCATCTTGTATTTGGGTGATAGCTCTCATGTGGCCTGGAAAACCCTCACTAAATTTTGGGCCAATCTGAGCTGCGCCCACTTGCCCAAATTGTCTCTGAGAAGGGTCAAAAGTTACATGGCCTCTAATTTGCCCATATATGTTTGGCCCCATAGGAGAATTTGTTGCACAATCCAATCCTGCAATTCCTCTGCCTTGTCCTTGAAATCGCATAGGCCTTCCATTGCCTCCTTGAATTGTTGGGTCAAGTGGCATTAATGGAGGACCAAATCCAATCACTCTTTGTGTCTCTTGTCTCCCTTGCCCTAATGCTTGTTGCCCCCCTTGTGAAATAGCTGCTGGCTGATAATTAGAACCTGTAACACAATTATTATCCACTAATCCCTTTCTCTCTGTGACCTCTTGCCCTTGTAACAGAGAACTATAAGTACCATTAGCAGGCCCATTTATTGCTAAATTTTGATTAGCATAACCATAAGTCATGTCACTACCACTATTGCTCCCTTGGTCCAAGGCAATTGACTCTTGCTCCACTGTGGACGATGGCAAAGCCAAACAATCCTTTTCTTGTTCTTCTTGTTCTAGTTGTCGTTGCAATGCGTCTCTAAGCAGAGCAATCTCTCTTTCTAACTGTCTATACTTACCTAGAGGTCCATTGACAGGGTCTTGCTTCCACATACAGGCTTCCCATATGAAGGACTCCGCAGCCCTACCCCTGTGGTTCTTATCCTCTAGTTTTTTTAGCAACTTTGACGTGTTGCTAACTCCGAAAATCTTGTGCACTGCTCTGAAAGCTTCTTCCTTCTCTGCTGTGAAGTATGGAGCCATCACACAATCATCGTCACACTTCTTCCTTTGGTGCCGGCACGCCGCGCACGCATGGCGGCTGTTGAGCTCCACACCATTGCCGCTACCCATTGACATGCTTGTACAATATAAATCTATACAATTATTAGGTTATCTATGAATTTATTATATTATACATGGATAAAAAAATAAGAAGAAAAAGAAGAACAAAGAAAAGCACTAAAAGAGAAATACCAGGGTGAAGGTATATAGGGGAGGAAGAAGACGGATGAAGAGGTGTTGTAGTGAAAGAATGAATCAAAGAAGGCAGTGGTGAAATTAGGTTAGGCTTTTATATTTTTTACTTTAACCCAAAGTCTATCTCTAATTATGTTCCAAAAAATCCACCCGTAATTATAATTAATTTATGCCCGCTTCCTATTACGTATCAACTGTAAGATTGCATGAAATCTTACCGACCGCATTCCTTAGATATCAAGTTAATCATAGTCTTTGTTATGCACATGTGATTTAGCAAAGATTGAACTAATTGTAATCGTCGGTGACACCGACCTATAAATTTATTGATCTATGATCAACGGGGACTACCCTTGTGGACTAGGGTAAGTGATCCGCATCACATAGAATTGTATTTGAATGTATAATCATAATATCAGGATTTACTTACCATAAAGGACACAATGGGTATATTAGTTAATTATTCTAGTCCAATTTTATTAGGTTGGTGTGATTACGTTTAACTTCTCATCGATTTTAGATTATATAATCTAATAAAATTAACAATTATCTAAAAAGGATCTTCATATTCTTAAGTTTAAAATCATGAAAATAAATAAATATCAAAATTTTAATTATACGCGTTTTGTGATACGCAACTCAGGCCTTCTAATCCCGAGGTTAGCATAAAGTGGGGCTGCTTAGCTTGGTTAGGCCGAGACCAACCCAAGTACCAAAGGCTAGCTGCTACTAGTATTTGGGCTATTGGAAACAGCCCAATTTCTAACTCTCTAAATTTTTAATTTTCTTGGTAAGCAAATAACAAATTGGTGTATGAGTTCATGTGACATTTTTAAAATTTTCCACGGGTACGTATATTTTCTGGTACTTGGAACATATGTTAAAACTTCTTATAATACCAAAACATTTGTCTTCCTCAGCTCTATATTCCCAAACTATGAATATTAGCAGAATCATTGACATTCTTAGCTTAATATAATCTATTAAGTTTAATTTATCTGATCTTTAATCGGTTTAATATAATCTATTAATTAATGAGAGAAACTGCATCGATATGATGTTTTTCTGATCAATTTTAAATCTAATATTATTACTTACAGAATTTATTTTTATGTATTGCATGAATCTTTTCTCAAGATTAATTGTTTATTCTGATCTGAAGATAAAGATGCTGCTGCTGTGCGTACGTGGTGGGAATTGCAAAGATGAGTTCTTTACAATTCAACTTCTGACTATTTCCGTTGCTTTTTAGTATCCCAAAACAATAAAATGCAGTACGTACGACTCGTCCAACAAGAAGAAAATGACAATCTCCTTATCACCTCACCATTTAAAAATTATTTATGTAAAAAATCAATCAAATTCGAGATTAGTCATCTAAATCTATTAGCTAAATCCAGCGAGAGTTCATCATGTAGATTTTTTTATGACATATATATGATGAAGACTCGTTAATCACAATATATTAAAATGAATATACACTAAAGGGGTATATCTAAGAATTGTCCAAAACTAATAATAGGTCAATGTAAAACTAATCAAATTTAGGTAGGTGCTCCTCAATTACCAACGTGGATGTAGCCATAATTCGCGGATTAGTCATAAATCATTTTATTTATAAACTTTGTTATTAAAGTCTCTTCAACGGTCTTCCAAGCGAGAATGTCCAGCAACTTTCAGATTGTAACATCCCGGTCCTAAAAAGAAGCAAAATAATTAATTTAAGAGGAAATCAATTGGAGTAAACAATAAAATAAAATGATTTGAATTAATTAAGGTTTTTGAAAATTTAAAATATTATTTAATTTAAAAAGGGGCAAAAAGGTCATTTTAAGTTCGGGAAGGAATTTGGGAATTTCGATTGTACCGGTGCGAAGAGCACGTCGAAACGAGTTCGTAGACACGTAGTGGGCTCAGATCGGAGTTATAACGAGGAAAGTACGATCTAAATACTTGCAGGGGCAAATTTGTAATTTTGAAAAACTGGTTTTAAAACCAGAATTTCTCTTCCTCTCTCTCTCTCTCCCTCCCGTGCGACCCAGCCCCCCTCCCCTCCATTTCTTCAGTTCAGCCGGTGGCCTCCAAGGGCCACCGCCGCCGCCACAGGCCACGGTTGGCCACGGGACCGGACCCAATTTGACCGGCCAGCCTCCCCCGTGCTACCACACCCCTTCGCAGCCGCTGGAACTGCCGGTGTTCGCCGGAAAAAGCTTCTTTTTGGCCGGAAATTTCAGAAACTTTGGGTCGCTCGTTCTCCCTCAATTCTCAACCAAATTCGACGAGTAAGGTATGGTTTTTGGACTACTTTTCGTGCCTCTAGCTGTCTATGGGATAGGATTCCAGAAATTTTGAGAGTTTACAAGTTAAATTTCGAAGTTTAGTTTCAGCCGGTTTTCAGTTGGAATTTCCGGCCACTTCCGGCCATTTTCTGGCTTTCACTCAAGAACACAAGTGACTCCAAATTAGGTGTATTAGCTAAGGTAGGAGTTTGGAGTCAAGATGTTAAGTTTTTCCGGCGAGTGGTTATCGCTTTGGACACCCACGCTTGTGGCGGCGCGTGGGCACTGTAGCAGGGAGACATTTTTTTATCCTAAAATGATCCCCTGGTTGTCACGAGTTCGTAGAATTTTACGAATCTCAATTCGGATAACGTTTGAACCCGAACGGATGTTACATATTGTGTGATTTCCGGGTTCGATATGTTAGAACCGTTGGATCGCTTCCCTTTTAATATATGTTGATTTAGGTATTCCTAGGATCGTGTAGGAATTCGCGTATCGGGAATCGGAGCCCGGATGTTCCGATTTAAATAGTTAAAGTTTGTGTTTTACGATAACCGTCCAAAATCGTGCGATCGCGAGCGATCTAACCGTCCAATCCGGACCAAACTTGTAGGATGTGAATCCTAGTCCTTGAGGAACCCTTAGGGACGTTCGGATCATAAAACGGAGGTCGTGGGCCCCGCGGCCCGATTGACCAAGTTTGGACAGTTTGGCCCTCTGTTGACCCTGAGTCTCCCAAGGTAGTTCCACTCTTCGAAGAGTACTAGAACGACCCTTTTGGATGAGTCTTGACCGTCATTTGATTTATGTTGATTTTGTGGATTTATGAGATTGTTTTTATGGTTTTGTGATATAATCTCATGTTGTTGAAATTAATGATATATTTAAATTCTTTTTATATTTAATAGTTGAATGTTTAATTTCTGGTAAAGTATCTGTGATATATTTGTGGATTTGATATATTCGAGTGTCTTGAGTTTATATATATAATATTTGAGAAAGCACTATCTTAAGTACTTCTCCGGTTATGGGTTTTATGCTTGAGAGTTTATTTGTCTACTATAAATAGGTATTGTGGGAAAAATTGAATTAAGAAATGGAATATTACTTTATAATATTTTATATAAGGATTATGAACTCCACCATCATACGTACCTCCCCCTTGGATGATGATATTTGGAAACAGTGGATATGGACACTGGGATTCATGGAAATGGATATATGGATGTGTTTTGGATATACTATTCACACACGTGCCAGGTTTCGGGCGTGTGGGCTTTATTGGTCATGGATCCTGGAATTGTGGGATGCCGGAAAAATTGTGGATATGGTTTGGAAATGTCAGGAGCCGGGGCATCCTTGACGGGATGTTGACCGTAGACCCTTGATTGGGTAGCTCTAGTCTGCGCGCGTAGGACGGTTCTAGGCGTACGGGTCTTGATTCTTCGTCCGTACGTGCTAGGTTAGAGTGTCAGCCCCCAGTTGGACGACTCATCCCTAGCCGCATGGACTTTTGAGGGCCGGATAAGTGTGAGCTAGTCAACAATCCCCTGTTGGATTGTTTCCCCCAGGACATGATGTGCAACATCACATGTACCTTCCCTTGGATCCTGATACATGGAAATTGTGGATATGGTGTGGATATGACGGAACCCGGGGCATCCTTGACGGGATGTTGTTGTAGACCCTTGATTGGGTAGTCTGCGCGCGTGACCGCTGTTTCAGACGTACGGGTCTTGATTCTTCGTCCGTACGGGCTGGTTGAGTTTCAGTCCCCCAGTTGGACGGCTCGTCCCTAGCCACATGGACTTTTGAGGGCCGGATAAGTGTGAGCTAGTCAACAATCCCCAGTTGGATTGTTTTCCCCTGGTACATGATGATGGTGAGAGGTGAGTCTATTTATGTATATATATATTTGTATATATTTATATACATATTACATATATGTATATGTGGTTTTGATTCTAGTTTGAGATTTGTGAGCCTGTACATGTATGAACGTATAAGCCCTGGATTTGGGCAGTGTTGTTTGGCGCCATACGCCTTGGATAGGGTATGGTTGCGGAATTGAATTGTTATAAAAGGAATAATTTGATAATGTGTTCATTGTACATACGCCTTGAATAGGGTATGGTTGTGAGGTTTGAATTGATATAAAGAAAGAGATTGAGCATGTGTTCATTGTGTTTTTGTCAGTTTTGGGAATTTGTGATAGATCTGAAATGTATAGTTGGTTCGGTGGTAAATAATTGTTTATTAACAGAGTAGTGACTATTGACATAAGAACTACGTGTGGCTTGATCCCCTGTCCAAGGGTACGTAGGCAGCCTGGGGTCTCACCAGGTGCAGCCGCGGAATATTAGTGCGTTTAAAAGGTTTGATCGATTCTGAATGCGTGATTGGTTTCTGAAGTAATTATTGGATTTGAATCCGGTTGAATGATTTCTGTGGTATTGGTGAAGTTGTTTAAGGTCATTAATTACATGGGTTATGTATTAAGTGATTTGAGAATATTGTTGGTTTCGTTTCAAACTCTGAAGGCCGGAGGCCTATTATGTGATTTGCATGAGACTATATTGTGCATGCTGCCTGTTGGGATATTAAAATGTGAATTTTGTGCAGGTTGAAATTTGGGAAATGTTCAATTTATAGGGGGGATTCTGCGAAATTTCGGTAGAAAGTCTGTGCTCTTTTCCCTTAATTTGGAAAAGAGGCTAAGTTTTTAGTTAGTGGGCCCGGCATCGGTGTGATGTCGGAATTTTCCACAGGATTCATCTCGAGTTTCAAGGAATTCGGGGGCGGGTCCTGCCAGATGGATAATAATCCTATCTTATGTCTAGTTGATTGTATTAATATGGCTAGGTAACTTCATTTACTATCAATTTTATGGTTCGTAACATGATTACATCTCTCACATATATATGTACGGTTTATGTGAAATTACTTATTTATATACAGGATCTTACTTAAGTTTCATATCTCTTTAAAAATGTGATCGAGCAAGTAAATATAATACATTTCTGATTAACTCTTGATATAGGACAGCACCAAAACTCCAAAAAGTTTCAAGCAACATTCGAATTCAAAGGCAATTTCACTCTCTCACTCACTCTCCAACTCCAAATTTTCTGTGCCAAACATATATATTTTAAGCATGTTTTGATCTTCAAACTTGAAACAGACTTAAAATTGTAAGTATAATATGTTGGTGGTGGCATGGCATGTGTAACCAGTTGAAGCATTTAAGCTTATCATGTTGTGTATTTACTACATGCACGTTAGCATTTAGTGAAGGCTGTTGGCGCAATCTTTGCTAAGACACACATACCTATTTCATGTTTATTGTAATCATGTGCAAGTGCGACATTTTTAAAGGACTTACTCAGAAGCCTTTGCTTCCAATTGGGGTGGAAGGGTGATGACTAACTCAGTGGTATAAAGTTGGTAAATTATTAAATTGGGAAGTATTTTCTTGTTAAACTATGAATATGAATTGTTAATTAGGTTAATTAACAGATACGAATGTGTGACCAGATTCACAGTCTACTGATAAAAGCGTTTCTCTGGTACATGAGTATGTTAATTAGAACGATCATGTTTAGTTAATTGTTCTTAGGCCATGGTTCATATGAGCTGCAGGTTATGTGTGATGGCATGTTGTAATGATCATCGTGATGATATATATAATTGTGTAATGGCAAGTAAAGGACAAAGGCTCGACGATGGAGTTAATTGTTCCAAATCCGGTGCAGACAGATTGGTGAGAATGAAAAAGCAATCTGATTGAAAAGGGAAAGCAAGAACACAAACAAAGAAATTGAATCAATAAATACAATACACACGTACACATACATACAGTGGGAGCAGAAGTTGAAGTTCCAAAACCCAGCAGAGCCAAACTGCCAAAGATATATAATTTAAAGCGAGGGATGGGGCATTGGACGCAGAGGATTCACCATAATTAAGCCAAAGTGCCAAAGCTGCTAGAAAACTAGTGTCCAGGTCCACTTCCAGTTGCTATAAATATGCGATGCCTTCTTCTTTCCTAGTTTCTGCATACTTTTCTGTCTGTCTCCCCCAAACACTTATATGCAGTCACACTCATACACACTCGCAGAGGCCGTGGTCCCATTTTGATCTAATGTCGTTATGGGCATGGGAAATATATAGATCAAAAGTGGTTTTGAATTTTCATTTTTGGGTCAGTTAAGTTGTTTTGGTTTGATGGTTAGGTTTTGCATGTTTTCGATTGAAATTCAAAAGGACTTGAAGCTTGAAACATTCTGCATATCATTCAATATACATGATATTTTAATAGGAAACATTCTAATTAGCTACTGCCATGGTCCATGGTCTAATTACCTACTACATATAATGTAGTCCCTTTCAGACATATATATCCACCCACCTTCACTATTATCAACTTTGACAGCTCCCCTTCCCCTCCACCTTTCCAAAATCCAGACCATAGTTCCCTCAACTTCGCTGAACCCTCAGATAACTTTGAGCTTGTTGGGAACATAAAAATTTAAATTGTGCAAAGAACTTGCAACTTAAGTGGTTAAAAGCAGTTACCTCTGCATTCTAGATCATATATTCGAATTCCCTCTCACTCACTTGTATTAAAAAAATAATCTGAATTATGCATTAATTTGAAGTCTGATTGCATCTTATTACAAGGAATTCTTAGTGTTTAATTGTCATATGTTTATCTAAAGACATTGGTAGATCAATTGACCCCACATTTAGCTTGTTAGGCATTATAATATGCTTGGTATTAATTGTTAATTACCAGGGTGGTGTCACTAGTAAAAAAGTGGCAACAGTCATCATTATTTGGTGATATTTGTGGCCGTGACAAAAGACATTAGTCACCTTTTTTTACTTTTTTGGTGACTAAAAAGGCTTTTGGTCACATTTTTTGCTTTATTTTTTAGTGATTAAAGTCTTTAGTAATCCCCACAACAGTTACTAAATGCTACCGAATAATGGTGATTGTTACATTTTTTTTTGGTAGTGTGTGGACATTGGACAAAGAGGCCAAAGCGGAATTTGGACTTGGTTATTTGAATAGGAACTGATGAGTTGGGAGTGAGCTTTGCATGTCGGAATCGAACCGACACAGCTTAGACCAAATCTTTACACCCTTCTCTCTCTCTCTCTCTCTCACACACACACACACACACGCATAGCATAGTCCACACACAATAACATAGATCTGCTGCATGCTTTGATCATCTCCCCCCAAGACCCCATGTGAAACTTTGCTGCTGCAATATTATGCGTATATATATATATCTCTGTCTCTGTCTGACTTTTATTTCCAACCTATATATACATATACATGCACATAATATATATATCGAACACCCTTCCATATTTTTTTATATGGAATTTTGATTCAAAATTCCAGTGTAATTACCCAATATTAAGCATCAGACTATAATAAATGTGTGCTCTTGATATTCACAGATGGATCGAGTTCTCAATACACATATAAAACAGCTCAGTCCCCAACAAAATTCAAATCACTCCAATTCAGCAAATCGAGTCAGGATTGAGTACTTTTCTCCCCCAACATGCTACCTATCTTTTTGCCTGTTTCACCGCCTAACTCTCGACAAACAAATGGCAGCACAGACTTAATATTGCATTTAATCGTGTAGACCAAAATGTCAACCCTAATCTCTGCATATTTTAGGATTGATTAATTACCACTAAAATTAATTCTTAAGTAGTTTTATCTTACCTTCGTCCCATTCATATTTCAACACGAGCCAGGACTAGAGGTCAACTTTATATCCCTATTCCGTGGGTCCGTTGCCTCAGATCTTTGTCAACTTTATTGCCTACTATACCAGATACCACAGTCAAGTCTACAAATAAGATGTTGCGCATGAGATTAAAAAGTAAATCCTAGCCAATCAGGGAAGTGGTCTTGTTTAATTAATTGTTAAGTCAAAGTTGAATTATCTAACTCAAACTTAATTGATAAGTAGTTAAGAGGTTCTTAATGGGTAAGGTTTAGAATGTCTCCCGATGTGAGATTTTATGTTTTCAACACACTCTTTACTCCCACATTTGAATTGTGCTAACCTAAACGGATGAATTGTGCTAACCTAAACGGATGAATTTGTTAAATTAAAGTATATGAAATATGCGATGATCATCTACGTTAAGTTGAAATATCTAACTCAAAATCAAATTCAATGAACTTGTCTTGTATTATAAAAATAAAGATGAATTAATTAGCACTGTTCAATTTTTCTTTTTAATAAAGAAATGATGTTTACATGCATTCATGTAAATATTACTCAAATTGCCTTTTAGCTTTTCTAGGCAGCATAAGCAAAATGATTGTTGAGGAAGAAGTTTTGTGATCAGTCGACTGACCCATCAGCTGATGAAAGCTATCTATCTACTATCAAACTAAAAGCAGAAAGAGCAGGGCAAGCACCATTGTCACGTCCCACAACTATAACCTTCCATTGCCTCCAGCAAATTTCTTTCTTTGAATTTGAACTGCCACTTCTACTGTATCTGTATGTGTTGCGTGCAAGCTTTTCAAGTGTCATGTCGTTTCATCTTATAAGACGAGATATATCAAAGTGCTTCATCTCCTCCTTGAAGAAATTAGAAGAACCTATAGGAAGAAGATTTCCAATTAATTTCAAAAAGTATAATAAATAAATGCCCTCGAGTCAATCCAAACTTTTGCTCAAAATAAACCCAAATATGAAATATGCAATTACTCTACCACGACTCCCACCACCGCTTTCCAATTAAACCCTACAAATTACATGCCCCATGGCCTCGGCCTTGACTTTCAAACCATCTCCCCCACCCCCACATTGCCCCTATTTATTCCTCTACAACAACCTTTTCCATTAGAATAATCCAAAAAATCTCACTTCATCGCTCCCTCACCATTAATATCCACTCACTGCAAGCGAACCCCAAACTGATCACTCTCTTTACAAATCTGAAAAGAAAATTTGTATATGAAAGAGAAGGAGACAAACAGATCAGAACAACCCTCACTTTTCTATAACTCTCTCTCTCTCTCTCTCTCTCTCTCTCACTTTTGCATTAAGAGCTTGGTCTGTCATCTCTGATGACGATTCTAATTAAGCCCCCAGCAGGTATTCTTTTCTAGGTTCCCTTTGCTTCTCGTCCGGGGGGGAATTGGGTTGTACTTTGAGTATTGAGTAGAGAACAAGCATTCCATTCCATTTCATTTCATCATCAATATATTAAAGCAAAAGCTCTCTAAAAAAGAAGAGGGATGGGTTGAGACTACTCTCTCTTTTAATTTCTTCAGTACACACCCTACCTTTTTATTTATTTCCATTTCCTTTCTTGTTTATCTTTCTCGCAGGCGATTCCTGTTGTGGGGTTTTCCCATTTTATACATCAAATTGAATTTTCTTTATATATATATATAATTTCTTTCTCATCATCAATAGACATGTTCCATTTTTATAATTTCTTTGGGAGATGGGAAGGACTGGTGTTGATTAATTAAATGCAAAATATATTCAACTCACACAGGAGAAAGGAGTAGGTGATGATGAGACTATAAGAAGTGATGTTATGCTGGTCTAGAGAGGATATATCCATCCAGTAGTGCCAGAAAAACAAAACAAGAGCTAGCCTTTGCAGCAAAAAGGGCTTCTCTTTTGGCTGGCTATAGCTATAGCTCCTTTAATATCTACTAGCTCTCTCTCTCTCTCTGTGTCTTTGTATCCCTTTGGTCATCATCATCATGGCTTCATCAAACAGACACTGGCCTAGCATGTTCAAGTCCAAGCCTGCAAACTGCAGCACCCACCACCAATGGCAGCATGACATCAACCCTTCTCTCGTTTCAAACGGATGCCACCGACCCTCTTACTCCTCAGGTAACCGTCCTCAACACTCATTTATACCAAACCCTTTCCAATTGATATTAATTTCAAAGAAAATCCTTTAGGTTTGCTTATTTGTTATCTAGGTTACAAATTCATATACATTTAATCTTATGTGCAAGTAGATGTTTGATATTAATTATGTGAATGCAACAGTCGCTGGGTGTGAAGAAAGAAGTCCGGAGCCAAAGCCTAGATGGAACCCAAAACCAGAGCAAATTCGCATCCTCGAAGCCATCTTCAACTCTGGGATGGTGAACCCTCCGAGGGATGAGATTAGGAAGATCAGGGCTCAGCTGCAAGAGTATGGCCAAGTTGGGGACGCCAACGTTTTCTACTGGTTCCAGAACAGGAAATCAAGAAGCAAGCACAAGCTTCGCCACCTCCACAACTCATCCAAACAACAGACCCATCCCCACACCCACCTTCCTCTCACCACACCCGTCTCCACAAGCACTCTCAACATCATCAATGCTGCTGCCCCTTCTTCCTCCTCATCTTCCTCTGAAAAATCATCTCCCAAATCAGCACCAAACAACAAGGGCTTCTCCATGGGGTTCTCCAACGTTGCTGCTCATGACGTTTCAATTAACTCTCCAACTGCTCCTGTGAACCAGCAGAGCAGCTTCTTTCAGCCTCATCAACAGCATCACAGCGAGGTCTTGCCCGAACCCTTCTTTTTTCCAATGCATCCGAATCCGAATTGCAGTTTCACACAAGGCTTTTGCTTCTCTGAGCTGTCTAATGTGGTTGATGTTCCCAACCATGGAACTCATGAGCAAACTAATAACACTGGGCCTCGCACAAGCCTGTTGCTGAGTGAGATCATGAGCCACGGGGCAGCAATGTCAAGGAAAGAATACCATCAAGAAGATGAGATGAAGGCCATGAACATGAAGAACCCACACCACCTCAATTACAGTCTCAATGTCACCACCACATCTCCAACTAGCCATACTAATATGGTTGCTTCTCACACCACTGGCCCCACTACTAGTGTTGCTGTTCCATCCCCCATGATTCACAACATTCACGGTAAAAACAACAATTTACTCAAATTTCACTTCGTATTTTGTTCATTTAAATCTGCATTTACCCATATCTCGCATAAGAAAATTGACAATGTGGGATGAGCTTGTTGTTGATTATACCAAGTTCATATTAAGTACGAAACAAGGGTAGTTTAGTCTTTTGAAGCAATGGATCGAGCTATATATAGCTAGCTAGGTTTTGCATTTAACATAAATATTATGATATGAAATTAGATAAGATGAGATGGTACTTTAGATGGAAGGACGTGTGCATGGGTTCGATTGACTGGTCTGGTCTGGTCTGTTCTGCTGGGTTCGGGTCGGGTCGGGTTTGGGTTTGGGTTTGAAAGGACAGTGGTCACAATCCATACATACACTGTACATATTTGATGAGAGAGGTTGATAGAAGATGATGAAACTAGTGTAGTCGGTTGGTGGTAGCTATACTGTGTGAGTGACTGTGTGTGGTAATGAACAGGTGGTGTTGGGGAAGCGGGTGCAATGGGCGCGGGAGGTGCGGAGAAATCAACGGTGTTCATAAACGACGTCGCATTCGAGGTGGGTGCGGGTCCCTTCAACTTGCGTGAGGCTTTCGGGGATGACGCCGTCCTCATTCACTCCTCTGGTCACCCCGTTCTCACCAATGAGTGGGGTCTAACCCTCCACTCTCTCCACCACGGCGCTTTCTATTACCTCGTAATTAATTTTAATTCATTTCATTTCTATTAATTACACTTTTTTAATAGCTTTAATTACCCTCTTATTTTCTTCTTATTCGATAACATTGCAGATTTAGAAGAGTGGAAGCAAGCAAGCAAGCTAGAAGAGGCGGGCTCCGGTTTCTGCGTTGCCCTTTCTCCATATATGTGTCTTCTCTAATTAGCGATCGCTAGGGTTTACTGTATTAGCTAGGGCTTCCATCGGTTAATTAGTGGGTGTCTAGAGTAATTTCAAAGTTTGTGTGGACCTACATATGTATTATTATTATTTTATCTGTTTCTGGTTTAAGTATTATAAATATATATATTTACCTGTGGCATATGGATGTGGTTTTTGTTGTTGTTTCTTTTCGAAGGCCGGTTTATAACCACATCATGCTCATGTGCAGATGTAAATGCAGGTAACTCACATCCAAATGAGGTGATATCATCCTCATAATTTCTGCCAGTTTTCGATTCACTTGCTTATTTTTGAAGGAACCCAGACATTGCTTGATCTGGCTTTTCAATTTTGCAAGCATTTGTGTTAAACTGCTTCCACCTCCCAAAATTTCAACCAAACAACTGTCCAATATCCACTATTCCTAGCCACTCACGTAAAATATGGAAATAAAAAGAAGGAAGAATAGATCATATTAAAGAGATAAACAATACATACTTTTTGAAGCAACATATTGATCATAATATAAATTATGGGTAATGCTTTCCCAATTCATTCCTATCTTTATCATGGATTCATCGAGATTCATAAATGTGGTATAACTAGAATTTTTGGTATATAAATATGTACATTAATTGGAATAGATATCCCAAAATGGAAAGAAATTTAAATGGTACATAGGAAGCAATATAGGAAGAGATCGACAAAAAAAATGTCTTGGTTGCATGAAAATATTTAGGAACAACATTCACCCAGCTAACATCGTGCTCTGGTGTGCACTGTAATTTGCCAAATTTTTTTACTTTTGGTGCATTATTTTGTCCATATGTACACACATCGTAAATTAGGGCATTCGAGTGGACCCACATACACACATATATGCCATATACCTGATTTGATAGAAGGTGTATATAGAAAGTGAGCAGGGTGCCTTTCAGTTTCAGCAATATTTGATAATAAGATAGACCATTAGAAAAAAAGGTACCTTGCTTGGACAAATCAGAGAGCCTGACCAGAAACGGAAAGGTGTTAATGTTTGACGAACACCCGGCATACAGTGCGCAATTGGTTTTTTAACCTGATCATCGTCATCAGATCAGATCAGATAAATTCAGCCAATCAGTCACTATGCTATGCTTGAAGTTGGTGATCATCAGAAGGGAAGGGAAAAATTGAGAGAGAGAGAGAGAGAGAGAGAGAGAGAGACAGAGGCAGGCAGGCAGGCATGCAGGGAGTGGTTATTGACGAGGGGGTGGGGGGGTCAACTTAGTTGAGTGGTGCAGATTTGTAACGTGTAAGTTGCAATCTGGTGCCCAACAGTTATTTCTGTGGATTTGATTGAGTGATTTTGATATATCAAAGAAAACAAGACTTGGTTGCCCTACCAAAATTCCTTCTCTATAGCTACCTAAGCTACACTATATGCTCTACTGTATTTTGCATGAACTATCTCACGTATGATACTCTCTCTCTCTCTCTCACTCACGAGCTGCAGGGTGGAAAAGAAGCATGGTCGTGGAAGATATTTGATTTGAGGTGTGCTTTGTAAATCAATATGTATCTGACGGTTTGTTTTGTGGGATGGTTGGTTGGTGGGGCATACTATAAACTCCACGTGGCATGTTCACAGTGGTTGATGATCATCAGATCAGATCGTATGCGTCTACCCCTGCAATAATCTGCAATCTGCATATGCCCCACGAGTGGATTAGGTGAAGTGTGTGTGAAGACTGGAGTGAACAGTCACCTAGCTTGATGGGATAGTTCTTGTTCTTGCCCCACTCATGTGATTTGTACGTTTTTGTTCTTCATGTATATGTTATTTAATTTGGAAATTGATGTGAAAGGACAAAGGAGAGACCCCTTCCTATAAATTTTATTTATTTATTTATTTATTTAGGTTGGTAACTTTTGTATATAGCATTTTAGTTTAGTTTGTATATCATTTGAGGAGAGCTTGTTGGTCTAGCTCTTCCATTATTCTTGAAGACAATATGGGCCTCATTTTATCAACCCATTAAAAGTTTACAAGCAATTCATGAGGCAGTCTATCAAACAGGGCCGCTTATAGGCTCTATGGGCTCATTGTCGACATACATATATAATTTTATAGTAAGAGCCTTATCTATTCATTATTTGATCAAATTGGTTAGTCGTTTCGTTTAATTCAACGGTTAAGAGGTATGGTCTAATCTCCTGCATACGTATAACAATTTCTCAAATATATAAGAAATCTATAGTGAGGCCAGGGGTATAGAATGACTCCTCAAATATACGTGCAAGCCTGTGAGGTATAATTCAATTAATTGAGCTCTTTCATATCTACGCATGTTGACAGAAGTTCAAAACCCCAAAATATCCAATGAATATTTGTGTAAAACTCCCTCCCAATCCCTTGTACTAAAAGAAAATATATAATGTAATGCATGATGTTGTGAATATATCTGACTCGGAAATGGAATACAAAATTGGAGGACACATGACTTGCCATACGAAATACAATTTATATAAATTTGAAATTGTTATGATAAACCTCAAATCAATCAAGTGGGTTTTTTTAAAGCAGCAAACTTTTTTGTTTTGTCTAATCTCAGAAAGCAAAAGCCAGTGGGTTGGTTTCTCATTTGATATCGTCTTTCAAATTTCAAACAAACAGATTTCACAGGTGTTATGGTAAAAGTTGGAGTCTTGCTATTCCTCCTTGTAAAACTTATTTGGCTTTTAGTTGTAGTCATAAGATAAGAGCTTTGACCTTCGCTGCTCTTTCCTGTTTTAAATAAAAGAAACAAAATTCCAAATATACGGTATTGAATCCAATAATAAAAGTTTGTATTTCCACGAGAATTCGGGTGCTTTTTTGTCAATTTTCTTTGCTGTGAGACCAAAAGGGAAAAAGGTTAAGAAATTTATTTGGGACCGGAGTCTTTAATCATAACCACAATTTTGCCAACTAAGAAAACCCCACAATTCCAGCTTGCTTGCTGTCTTCAACCTCCCTTTTGCTATTTCTCTCAAAATACAAAATCAAACAAAACCCATCCGCCACCACCATAACTCACATACAGACGTAGACCGCCATGCTTCTTAATATTTATACAACATAATTCCAAAACCCATTTACCCATCAATCCAACTTGTTTGATTTCTCTCAGAAACAAAGAAAAAGACAAACAACAAAGAGAGAGACAAAAAAATTCACCAGGTAAAAACTATAATAAATTTTCTGCAAGGAGATGGGGGCGTACAGAGCAGACGACGATTATGATTACTTGTTCAAGGTGGTTTTGATCGGTGACTCCGGGGTCGGAAAATCGAACCTTTTGTCCAGGTTCACGAGGAACGAGTTCAGCCTTGAATCAAAGTCCACCATTGGCGTCGAGTTCGCTACCAGAAGCATTCGGGTCGATGATAAGGTCGTCAAGGCTCAGATTTGGGACACCGCCGGCCAAGAAAGGTTTGGATCCACATTCTCTGTTTCTTTAAATTTTGTGTTTTTTTGGATCTTGGAATCGCATTTTCATTTCTTTTTCTGGGTTCTCTTGGCTGCCTGAGAAATTTGGCTACATGGGTATTATACAGATTTGATTATCTAAGTCTGGATCGGAAAAGGATCATTTTTCATGCCTCTGTTTGGTTAATGTGTATTCTTTGACCCTTTGTTTGGTTGCTTAGAATGCTGAGGAAGAAAACATGAAATTGCAAATGTAATTCTCTTGTTGAACTTCTGAAAAACTGACTGGTTAGTGGACTTTGTTTATAATGTTAAGCTGAAATTCTTTACAGTTTCTGGCCTTTTAACATTTTTTTTCTTTGCTGATTTAGCTCTGGTGCATTTTGTAGTGTTCTATAAGTAATTAGGTGCCTTTTTCACTCTGCTATAGTTTTTAGGATGTGGCACAGTTTGACGACCTTTCAGCAACTGCATTTTCAGATAGCTAATCCGAAGTTGATATGTCATTAATACTGTTATTAAACCATCATAATCATACATGTTCGAACATTTTGTCATTCTTTCGATTTCGAAGTGGCATGTTGTTTCATTTGATAGATCAAATGACTTAATACCCCACTGCAACTCCGTGAAAAGACACCTTAGCATTCTTCCAGTCCTCTATTGGTGCTGCTGTGTAAACTAATTCCTGGCAATAATGGTAATGAATCAGAATGCATCTTGTTTTGAAGCTCTGAAATGTCTAATAACAAGGAAATGCTGCAACAATAAATGGAAAAGAAGGGTCTACAAATCTACCAAATTATCTTCCTTCCTCTGTTTTCGCCCCTAACAGGGATGGTTTGTAAATATCCATCTCACTTTTCCTTTTCTTTTGTTTAAGGTATCGTGCAATCACAAGTGCCTACTATCGAGGTGCCGTAGGTGCTTTACTAGTCTATGATGTTACTCGTCATGTTACATTTGAGAATGTGGAAAGATGGCTGAAGGAGCTAAGGGATCATACAGATGCCAACATTGTGATCATGCTAGTCGGAAACAAGGGAGATCTGCGTCACCTGCGAGCCGTTTCCACCGAGGATGCTAAGGCTTTTGCTGAACGAGAGAACACATTTTTCATGGAAACGTCTGCCCTCGAGTCAATGAATGTCGACAATGCTTTCACTGAAGTGCTGACCCAGATCTATCGTGTCGTGAGCAGGAAGGCCCTTGACATTGGGGATGATCCAGCAGCCTTGCCCAAAGGACAGACGATCAACGTTGGGGGCAAGGATGATGTATCAGCTGTGAAGCAAGTTGGATGCTGCTCTGCTTAAATTTGGAGGAATGGTTCAAGTGGCTTTCAAGGTTCTATCCCGAGGTCATGTCTATACAGAGGTTGACCTGACTCGACGAAATTGCCTTCCGAACAGAATATGAACTCTTTGAAACATTATGCTTTGGATACTCGAAAGCTTCCCTATGTTAGCCAAAACTTTAGGATGTTAAGAATATGTTACTGTTCTTTCCTTCGATTCAATTTGAACTACTTGCTTCCCCTTGTGTATTATTATCCTTCCTCGGTTGAGTTTTATATAAAGTGCGGTTGTTTGATCTAAAATTGAGCAAAGTGATACTATTTTTGTTGTCCGGCAAAGCTCCATAAGCAGACTAGATAACCTTTGAACAAGCTTCATATGGCATTGATTAGAAATTCCATGCACAACGGTAGATTTTGTATCGAAATTGGCGATAAAGGGATAACATGTGTGTATGTTTTATTGAGTCCACTGGGTTTATCTTTTGGTACAAACTAAAACAGACACCAAACTGGTGGCGTAAAAATTTATCAATTATCACCTGCTTAACCAGCGTCAAATGAAATGATTCTCATAAGTTTATTTAATTCACAGCCCTAAATTATCTAGTAACATTCTCCAGGATGCTCAAGCCGCATTGATAAACCCTGTAAGGCTGGCGCTGTACAGAAAGTTAAGAGTCTTGACACCGGTGAACCGAACCAGCTCGTCCTCCCTCCCTAAACCCTAGAGATGTGGCATCTGCATTCATCAGTATATAGCGAATCAGCAACACAACAAGATCATATGTACGGAAAATATGACATCTAATGTTTCAGAAGCAACAAACAGGGACAATTATATGTAACTGAGGGAAACAGCAAATGTCCAATTTACTAATGTTAGAGCATGAAACATTAGGAAGTTTTACAAAACTCACCATAAACAAGATGATTTTCAGTCCATTTTACTCTAAATGCTTCACAACCAGACAATTCAAAATCCTGAATTTTCCAATAACATCAATCCAATCCGACCTATACAAAATTGGAACTTTCTTTTTTTCCAATTGCAGAAAAAAGTAGCAAATTCTGACTCAGAGCACAATGAAATCCAAACACAGTAATCACAGTAAAGCCAACATAAATTCAAGTTGAAGAGAACCCATAATTTTGTTTTAAATTGTTTCTTTTTAAAAAGTAAAAGCTAAAGCCGAAAATTGAAAACCCAGAAGAAAGCAAACTCACTGGGAATCGGAGGAACAGAGTGATCAGCGTGGAGCTTCATCGGCTTTGTCGGGAGGAGGAGGAGAATCGTCATGGCGGCCAAAAGAGGGCAGAGGATTGGAGCCCTTGATGACCCAACCGAGGGCAAAAAAGGAAACTCCAGCGAGAATGGCGGTGCCCCAGGCGTGGGAGTACCATTTGCTATACTGCCTGATGGCGAACTTCCATTGCTCTCGGAGCGTTGCCGGGTCAGGGTTTGATGCGTCGGGCGGGTTCGGGTAGTGGATCTTTTGGCCCGAGAAACTTTTGTTGCTGTTGTTGGCGTGGCCATTGTTCATGTCAGCTGGAACTTTACCTGAAGAAGAAGAAGGAGGAACATTTTGAGGTGTATTGGGTTCAGCCATGTCTGCGTCTTAAGCTCTCTCTCGGTGCCTCAGTTTCGTTTGTGCTTCTGGTTTTGCCGAAGAGTGTTTGTTGTTATTATGTTGTACATATTTCCTCCCTCTGCCACCTGTCTTAAAGGATATATATGGCTCTGTCACAATGTTTTGACATATGGCCCTCCACAGTGTTTTGCATTTTTTCTTTTTGATAAAGAAGATATTCTAAACTAGTCTTATTATTGAGAGGGAGTTTGAAATCGGGTGCAATGCAGTGGCGGTTCAAGGATTCGAAAGTTAAAGGGCAAAACTTATATAAAAAACTTGACGAAACGGTGAATTTCATTAATAAACATTAAAAAAAAATACATAGTGAGAGGAGACGTAATAAGCCTTACCCTCAAATGCATTTATATCTACAAATACAAAAACTAAAATAAAAACCAAAATAAAAATTAAAAGAAAAAAATAGAAAAAAAAAGATTTTACATTAAAAAGAAAGATAAAATAGGGGACTACATTAATTGTAAAAAAACCAAATTTATTTTCGAGAGAAATGGGAAGGAAGAAAATTGGCGGAGCTAGGTTTTTTTTTTAAAACCAGTTGTGGCCTCATTTCTCCCCTTATTTCCTTTTATAAACGTTTATTATGACATCCGTTTTTAGCTTTCCACCTCGAGCTCTATAGCCCTATCAATTATGTTTCGTAATTTCTGAAATAGTTATCTTTGTGCAAGAACTTTTTTTTTTTAATAATCGTAAGTAATGTAGGTAATATTTTTCTAACAAAAAGAGAGAAGGAAAAGGAAGAAATAAAAAAGGGAGAGAAGAAGAGAGAGAGAGGAGAGAGGAGAGAAGATGGAAGAAAAAGAACAAAAAAAAAAGAGGAGGGATGAGAGAAGGAAAAGAAATAAAATAAAATAAAAAAAGAGGGAGAGAAGAGAGAAGGAAAACAACGGAAAAAAAGAGAGATGGAGAGGAGAGAAGTAAAAGAATAAAAAATGGAGAGAGAGGAGAGAGAGTGTAAGGAAAAGAATTTAAAAAAAATGGAGAGAGATGAGAGTGTAAGTAATTTTTTTAACAAAAATTTGGGGTGGGCAAAAGAAAAGAGAGGAGAGAGAAAAGTGAAAGGATAATATTTATTTAACATAAATTTGGGCCGGGCATGAGCCCAGCCTGCCACATGCTGGAACCGCCCCTGGTGCAATGTGATGAACACACTGTCTCAGACTGAGCTAAACCTTTGATTCATAAAAGAAGATTTACAAAAATATATACTGTAATCCAAAAATGAAACAGCATAATTTCAATCTCATGTGGGCATGAGATTGGTAAATTGCTCATTCCATGTTCTGATATAAATGAAACCTCTTTTATACGGTAAATATTATAAAAGATTCTAACAAGTTTATTGTTTTTATCAATCACCAATTTGGAATACTGATGTTCAATAATAGGGTTACACTAATAGTTTAAAGTGTAGAGACCACAAAAGTTCTGGTACTATCAGCAGCATAACTTGTTTTGCTTCAAACAGGTCATTTGCGGGCTGCCACCTTCTTCTGTTCTTTGGCTGAAATAATTGGAGTAAAGAATTACAAATCATGTAAATCTAGAAAAGAAAAAAGGAACAAGTAATTAGTGGTGGTCTCAGACTCAGAACATTACCAGCTCTTTCTTCTTCTCTCTTTTTAGCAGCTTCGGCCCTTTGTTCTCTTATAAGGGCTAAACGCTCTGCATAAACAACAAGAGGAGATCAATAAGAAATTTCCTTGCTAACATCAATGTCCTGACTAACACTAATCAATGACAATTACCTAAATCTTTCCTTGCTTCCTCAGTTTTTCCTTGTTCTTGCAACCTCATATATCTCTCACGGGCTCTCTGTTTCTCTATCTCTTCTCTGAAAACAAAAGCACAAAAATTAAGGATGTATAAAACTGATTAAGATCAAAAAGATATTCATACAACTCTAGTTTCACCCAACAAACCTTTCACGCCTTGAGAGTTCAGTTGTTTTTCCAATCTGTGAAAAATACATAAATAAATAAGACAAATATTACTTCGTCATAAAATTCACTATAAGAACTAAGTTCAAAGAAATTTGCAAAACTTACATCAATGTCTCTAGCTTTCAAGGTCTTTGGCTTTACCAAATTAGGATTTTCAATCTCAATAATACCTTGAATTCCCTTTTTCTTCTGCAAACATTATTGGACAACATGACAAGTGATTTCACATTCTTACTTACACATTTAAAAAGTATAAAACAACAAGAAAAAACCTTCTACATATATAGCAGTTCATGTTTACTCACTTCATCTTGTCCTTCCGATTCATCTCCAGACTCCTCTTCAGAACTTTCTACAATTTCTTCTTCAACTTCGTCATACTCAGCTTCTTTCTGATAGAAACAAACAAAATAACTTGCTTACCCCGAAAAATTTATAATTTTGTATCACCATATAATATGAGAGAGAGGCAGCCAGACATACCTTTGAAAAAGTGCGAGGACGAGTAGAGGTACCAGCAACTGCAAACGTATATTAGAATGCACATGAGAACTATACCAATCTAAACATAAATTCGTACTACAAATTTATAGGCACTACTAACAAATACTCATTCTCCCTCCTCTCTCTAACTCACACAGAAAGCTTTTGACAAAATGTAGTAGGCCATAAGAGATCGATGTCGCACCCATACTTCTTTATCTCACATCATCCCACCTTCCCTTCCATCTCAATAGTAAAAGGAAGATGGGAATCAAATTTGCTCACCTTTTACAAGTTCTATTGGTATCTTTTTGCTCATAACACTATCAATTGAAATCTCATTTAAAGCGAGTCAATAACTCAGTATTGACAAACAATAGTGAAACACCACGCCTGAAATAGTTTTAATTTCTTATTTAAGGGACCAATAAACTATAATTATTTTCTGGGTTATTCAGCCAATATAGCATAATTATAACTTGCATTTACATAGAACAAATAGCCAAAATATTCAATCTCCCAAAACTTCACAACATGTTTTTTTTTTCTGCCCTCTTTTAACCAATAATAACAACGTAAATTCGTTTGCATGATCTCCTAATTGTAATATCAAACAAACCAACAATTAACATTCGAATCAATGCAATCACTCATAAAATAGAACATGAAACAAATTGATCAAACAACAACAATAGAATTTGTCGATTACTAACTACAAAACACACCCCAATCACGCAATATCTAACGAGCCAGCAGGCCTTAATCCTCTGTTTGGTTACCGAGAAACACCAGAAAGTGGGAGGGAAAACAAAATAATTCAACTAACTAGTTTTGAAACCAAACAAAAAAAATCTGTAAATAAGAAAGAGAGAAAATTAAGAATTGTTGGGCTTACGAAGATCTTCGGGAGTGGAGAACTGGCGATGACCGGTGGGCTTGCTCTTGAACTTTCCCCTTCCCATCGTTTGAATACAAAAAGAAGATGAAGCAGAAGCAGCAAATTTGGGTTCAAAGGCGATCAAATTGAGAATCAGTTTTCGACTATATAAAACAATCCAAAAATACTTGGTTGATTATATACGGGCACTAGGGTTCGATTATATTTCACTGTGATTTCTAAAAACCCTAGTAGTCCCGGGAAAGATCAAAGAAGCTGCAAGAGTCGTGTTGTGGAGGGAAATCCCTTCTTATGAAGGCTTCCGTTTTATTGACTCTCCTATGCTATGGGTCTAGTGGTCAATTGACTGTAATACCCCTTTCAATTTTAAAAGACTGAGTAAACAAGGACCCAATGATTTGGAATTTAATTTCTAGCCCATTATTATTATGGGCTGACTAACAAGGACCCAATTCCATAAATTTAAATCTATCCGGTCCACTTTGCAATCCACCCACAAAATTTGAAGTGTACAAGTTGTTGTAGCACCCAAAAATAGAAAGAAAAATCCAAAGTTTTGCAATTTTTGCCTTGCCAAAACCATTATATGTTCAGCTAGAAAAAAAAATAGATATTTATAAAAATACCCAATTCTAGACATGTATTTATAAAAATACCCAAGCACTATTTAAACATAGAAACATACCCAAAATCAACCCCACAATCAACAATTGTATATTTTTTGGGTATGTTTATAAATGAGTTTTGAGTGTGTGTAATGATGGGTTTTGGGTATGTTTATAAAGTGTTTTGGGTGTTGGGTATTTTTATAATTTCAGCACCCATTTTGGGTATTTTAGTGAAACTCCAAAAAAAAAACTCAATCTTATCTAACACTAATATTAAAGGGAAAGTCCATTTTGAACCACTTTATTAAATAAAAGAAAGTTGATAGGTAAGAGTAGAATTGTAATAACGCCCTCACATGCATAACATATCTGAGATTTTCTAGTATTTAATTAACACAATAAAAGTCGAAAATGTTTTTTTACCCCAAACAAGAAGGAATTTTGAATGAAAGCAGACAGATTTACTATGAAACAAAAGAAAAGAAAGCTGGATCGCCTAAAAACGACCACGTCTTCCTCATATTTGTTGTGATCGAATCCAACCACCAGTTTAGTTAATTTCTGCAAGAAGTTCGTGATTTGTTGTTAGGCATGCAAGACTCATTTCCAAGCGTGACATTATTCATCTTCATCTCTCTCTCTCTCTCTCTCTCTCTCTCTAGGAACATTTTTTTAAAACTTTGGTTACAACAGCAGAGCTCCTGATTTGTGTTTGCCAAAGCTCATTATTTCCAATCTGTTCTAGGAACATTTGATTTCCTTGATTTCAGCTAATTTACTTGCTGCAAATATGACTGACCAAACCCTTCACATTGCCATGTACCCTTGGTTTGCCATGGGGCACCTGACCTCATTTCTGCACATCTCCAACAAACTTGCTGAAAGAGGCCACAGAATCTCCTTCTTTTCACCATCCAAAGTACAACAAAAGTTGGAGGCTTTTAATCTCCACTCTCATCTCATTTCCTTCATCCCAATCGACGTCCCACATGTCGACGGCCTTCCTGCCGGCACCGAAACCACAGCCGACGTTCCTTTCCCCTTGCACTCTCTCCTCATGACCGCCATGGACTTCACACGCCCTGCCATTGAACAAGCACTTTGTGAGCTCAGGCCCAACTTTGTTTTCTTTGACTTCACACATTGGCTGCCCGAGTTGTTGCATAAGCTAGATATAGGCATCAAGTCTCTGCTTTACTGCACAATTAGTCCTGCAACTGTTGGGTTTCTGATAAGCCCGGAAAGAAAACTTTTGGAAAAATCATTGACAGAAGCTGATCTTATGGAGCCTCCACCATCTTTCCCTGCATCATCAATCAAGCTACAAACCCACGAAGCTCGAGCGCTGGTAGGCTCCACATTGATGGAGTATGGACGTGGGGTTACATTCCTGGAACGTCAAATGGGCTCTTTTAGCAACTGTGATGCCATCGCTTTCAAAACTTGCAGAGAAATGGAAGGGCCTTATTGTGATTATGTTGAAAACCAGTTTGGAAAGCCAGTGATTCTTGCAGGGCCGGTGGTGCCAGAGTCCCCAACTACAGAGTTAGATGAGAAATGGGCAAAATGGTTTGATGGGTTCGAAGCCAAAACCGTGATATACTGTGCGTTTGGCAGTGAATGCATTCTGAACAAGGCTCAGTTCCAGGAATTGCTATTGGGTTTTGAGCTTACAGGTCTGCCGTTCTTCACCGCCCTGAAGCCACCCATGGGAGTCGAATCGATTGAGGCAGCATTGCCAGAAGGGTTTATAGAGAGGGTGCAAGGAAGAGGAATTGTTCATGGGGGTTGGGTTCAGCAGCCATTGATATTGAAGCACCCTTCTGTGGGGTGCTTTGTGACCCATTGCGGTTCGGGGTCTTTATCTGAGGCTCTGATGAATGAGTGCCGATTGGTGCTGCTGCCAAATGTGGGAGATCAGATCATCAATGCAAGAATGATGAGCAGGGATTTCAAAGTGGGAGTGGAGGTTGAGAAAGGAGATGAAGATGGGGTGTTTACAACGGAGGGTGTCTGCAAGGCCGTGAAAACTGTGATGGATGATGAGAGTGAGGTAGCCAAGGAGGTGAGAACCAACCATGCTAAGTGGAGGGAGTTTTTCTCTGGCAAAGGGCTTGAGAACTCTTGCTTAGATAGCTTTGAACAGAAGCTGCATCAACTCCAGTGAATTTTCTCGGTCCCCTGATTGCTTTATTTCACACACACGCACACATGTATAATTTTGCCAATCTTATAATTGAGTTTTATTATTATTGAGCTTAATCAAGGGTCTTCTTCTTTGACAAACAGACAATACTTTAATTCACCATCTTCTTTTGTTATGTGTGTGACAAACGATCTTCTTAATCAAATTCTTTTTTTTTTAAGTTCGTAAACATATATTGAGAAGGAACCGAACATTGACTCTTCCTTTTCTAAGATAATGATACACAACTAACTTTTCGACGAGTAAGTTATATATCAAGCCACATCCACAAGAATGACTTACTCAAAGGTAACAAACCACAACCCACAGGGTGCATCTTCCAATATCTCAAAGAGGGGTGAACATTCTGGTTTGCTCCACTCGATATATCTCAAAGATGCTCTAAGATCTAAAACTCCACACTGCAGGTGCCAAACCACATGTAGTGCCAATGGCATCACCAAGATGTTTACTGACATCAACAAATCTATGACAGCAACCTCATTTGGACGCTGGACCTTAAGACCCGGTTCCTGTTAAACCTATTTGAGACAATCTCAAAGGTTAGTGGCAGCTAATAACACAATAATAATAGATTACAAAAACAGCTAGCACTTACCAGGTGAAAGTTTTCACCCTCTATATAATTCTTTTGCTAAGGGATTGGCAGCCCAGTGGTTAACAGCCACACTGCTCAAAGGTTGGAAGCCCACTATATCTTACCATCGGTTGACAGAACCACCTAAATTTTTCCAAAGAGTATGCAGAAATGTTAAAAACATTGAAAAGGTACAAGGAGGATAATCAACAATAGAGTAATAAGCCGAAAGCTACATGATCATGATTTTCCCTAATACCACATGATGGCAATGATATGGCACACCAATATCTCCATATAGGTGTTCTGCTGCACTATTGAAACCAATATCTTAGAAATAATTGTGAACGAGAAAGAGAACCAAATTGAATGGTGGCTGAAAAAACACAAGAAAGTAAACTTTCACACACAAGTTACCTGATAACTGGCGATATCTTGTGCTGATGCTTTCAAGTCTTCATCAATTTTCTCTGAAGAGGAAGAAAAAGTTGACATGTCTTCCCTGTTGGAAGAATCTTCAACTACCATCCTCAAGTAATTTGGTACTTTACCAGTCCAAGCACCCACATCTGTTTCCATCTTGATCTCACCCGGGCATCTTTGGTCTTTTTGACAACTGATACGCAAAATGCTTCCAACTGTACAAAACGAAGTCCCAAATTCATATTTTTCTCAGACCGACTAAGAAGCATTGTAAGATGAGGCGAAAAGGTAAATCTTTATTTTTCATTTCATCACAACCCCTTATTGAGTACACTTCTAGGAGAACTTCTATATATGCAACCTGCTTCTCATTCTCCCATTTTAGGAAGCCTCCAGTGAAAATTGTTCACAAACTAATTATAGATAAGTTTATTACAGAATCCAAAATATTTTCAATTTGATTGACATGATATTATCATCCTCTCGGTGCATGCATACCTTCACAGCATCCACCGACTGATATAGTGCACCATCAACTTCAGATGATGGAAAAGACCTGTCTTCTCTCAAGTACTTTCGACCTTTATGTGGATAGGGAAAACCAAGTTGGCCAAGAGCACTGTTGTAAAGAGAAAAATTCCACTTGCAAGGGTGACAGATAGCATTCTTAACAAGAAAGAGGCCGTCTGAAATAAACGTAACCAGTTAGTATTACACCAATTTCAAATTCATTATCCAATCTGAACTCAATTGATCAAAGGGTCCCAGACATACCTGCAGCAATTGCAATCTGGGTTGAGAACAGATCTAATAACAGAATTTTACATTTGTTTTACAAAAATCTTCACATGCATGCTTCAGGTCTTAAATGATTAACTTAACCAAGAGATAAAGAAAACATATGCACTGAAGTACCTTCTTATTTGACAAATTAGTGGAATTTGCAACAACACCACAAGATAGTTGCTTATCCGGCATTGTGTAAAGATCTTTGTAATACATATCTATTATGTCCGCCAATCCAACCTACAAATTGTGTAAACCAGAGTCATAATGAAAATATGAACTTAAATGTGTGTTTTGATGATTAATTAGTTCGAATTCTTGTTGTGAATTTTAGACAACCTGAAAAATGGAGATTATAAAGATTAGTCTAAACACAAATTATACTTGTAAGTGCACAAGGTCAATCGTAATATAATATGGTAAATACGAGGTCATTCCCACGAGGATTGAGTTCAATTTCCAATTAGTCTAACCTAATTTACTTTACAAAATACTTTAACTGTTCTAATTATATAAACAAGAAATTAAACATGTAGCATACTCATGTAAACACAAAGGGGGTTTGTGAAAGAATGATTTAATTACCAACGAAATTAAAAGAGAAATCAAGTAGAAAGTCACGAAACACAAGATGAGAAATTCAAATTGATAAAAGCACTGGGACAATGAATTCACCACTAGTAATCCGATCTAGCCTCTTATTCACCTACCTATTAACTAACCATTTGATGTCGCCGCTTAGTTTTCTTTTTTCATGAATTACCTATGGTATTTAGGCTAACTCATATATTCCTACATGCAATTCGCCTATGGTATTTAGGTCAAATATCAACACACATAGAAACTCATTAAGATCTGTGAAAACCTCCAACAAGCATGTAAACCCTAGGAGTATGATATTTACCCTAGACGAATTAAAAATCATAATCACAAAAGGCAAGCCTCAAATTAAGTATGGTATTTACTCTAATTTGCATCCGATTAACTCAATTAAAAGTGTAGATGGTGATCAAGCATCAATATAATCAACCAAGTTATTAAGCACAGTGATTAAGAATCCAACATCAAACGACAATTAATAAATAGGTAAAATAAGAAAACTAGATTATCATACTAGGGCTACATCATGCCGTAGCAAAAGAAAATTAGTTACACATAATCATAGAATTCGTCATAAGCAAAAACATAAGGAAGAAACAATAAAACTTAGCCAATTGCGGTACTCTTCCGGCGTCTCCAATTTCTCCTCGTCTTTGCGTGTCCCCAAAGGAGTTGTTTCTCATGCTTAAATAAAACACCACACGTCTATTCCTACCCTAGCTGGGCTTTTACAACAGCCCAAAAATAAAGAAAAACCTAATTAAAACATAAATCCAAAATGGGTAAGTAATTGACTCTTCTTCCTACTTGGATTGTGATAACACGTCGGTTACTTTGCATGCACGTTTGGGTTGTTCCTCCTCCAAGAAAATTCGAGAAAAATATATGTAAATTGTAGATCTTTGTCTTATCTTTCCAGCCATATATCGCACGCCTTGAGAAAAAATCAGGAAAGTCTTCAAATAATCATTCTTCCACAGCAGCACAGTTTTGACGGGATTGCACCTTATGCTGACTTAACTTCAAAGACCACTCTCATTGGCTGCTCCGAAAATTCTAGAAAAATTCCTCAATCATCTTTAAGATCTTAGCTTTCATCTCCAACTGGTCTTGTACTAAAACTCCACCATAAAGTTGTATTTCCGTTGAAAACAAATGACTTGCTCCATAAAGCTGAAAATTGAGAAAATAAAGTAATAATTCCTTTTTAAATCAAATTCTCCTACAAAAACTAAGTATAAAGAGTACATAAATATGTAAATTTATGGACTTATCAAATACCCACAACTTAGATTTTGCTAGTCTTCGAGCAAAACAAAACAAAAATTAAAAACAAAAGAACAAAGACTCAACGCAAACAAGATATCGACTAACTTCCCAATATTGATCTTAGAGAAAATCACCAACCGTTAGCTAACTTCCATTAAATAAGCAACAATAACTCAAGACATTATCAAAGGGTAACCAGACATTAGTACAACCCACGACTTAAGCTTTACACAAGATAAATAACCAAATAAGAACAAGCTTCAACTTCAAATCTCATCAAGGATGTTCACTCCAATAAAAGCACTCGAAATAAGCAAACCATCTTCCAACCCACCAACAGTCTACCCCAATCCCTCTACCACGATCCTCTTCAAATAAATAAATAAATATGCGGATCCGTGACACTATATTTTTGGCACAAATTTTAACATAATTTTTGGGCTATTAGATTACTCCATTTTCAAAGATTATACAAGACATGGCTTTTTGACTTAATAAATAAATAAATAAAAGTAATTTTCTCTATCTTCTCCCTATTTTCTTGGAAAGATAAATTTCTCTCAATAAATCATTTTTTCCTCTCTTTCCTGTTCCTCTTCCCAACACTTTCTCTACTACCTCTCTCTCATCAAACCCAACAAAAAACCTTCTTGCTCTTCGCTGTTTCTTTCTTTCCGTTTATCTCTTCAATTTTTTTGCTTCAGCTGCTCAAACCCTTGTGTCTTGATGTTCTAATGAAATCCTACATATTAGGTGAAAAGTCCCAATTTTTACTTTGTTTTTTCATCTTTTTATATATATATATATATATATATATATATATATTTTTTAAAGGCAAGTTGGATTACCTTTCAACAAGCTTGGATATCATGGCGAAGAAGAATGACACCCAAATAATATTTTGAATTCGCACAAACCTTCCTTACTGCTACTATCTGTAAGACTTGAGAAATGGTGGTAAAATTGATTCGCATAACTTCAATTTACAAGTTTCTTTTTACAAGACCAGGGCGATATTATGCGTTAAGGCTTTTAATGGCTTGGTTCAAGTTGAAAGCGAAGATTAAAATCCATAAATCCTAAACCCAAAGATTCAGAAACATTAACAACAATTTGAAACCCGTTGATATGAATAACTTCATTTCTAGAGAAGAGAGGTACCTCTTCTTGCAGTTAAATAGAATGAAAGAAAGAGAGAAAGATCAACAAGGTTTTTTTTTGTTTGATAAAAGAAAGAGTTAGCAGAGAACGAGATGGGGAAGAGAAAGAGGAGAGAAAAAAAAAACTTTAGTGAGAGAAATTTACCAACCCGAGAAAAAAGAGAGAAGAGAGAGAAAAACATTTTAATTTATTTTTTATGTCAAAAATCCATATAAGATTTAATCTCATGGCTCAAAATTTATGTCAAAACTTGTGTCAAAAACGTAGTGCCACAGATCCGGCTCCTACATACATATCTCTCAATTAGTACAATTCTATATAAAATTGAATTTCTCGATTTTTTGATTGAACTTTCCTTTTGCATTCTTGAATTGTTGTTGATTGGCTTCGTTCTGTTTGGACATTAGTGTTTAGTTCTCAGATTAAGAGGCTGGGTTGGTGAGGTAAGGAGAGGGTTGGTTTTTGGGGAGGGGCGTGCGACTGGGCTGAGAAGTGGTGAGGGTAGTAACTGGGTAAAAGTCTTATTTGATGGACCATTGCTACAATTTTGCCGTTTATTTTTAATTTTGGTTACAACAGCAGAGCTCCTGATTTGTGTTTGCCAAAACACATTATTTCCAATCTGTTCTAGGAACATTTGATTTCCTTGATTTCAGCTAATTTACTTGCTGCAAATATGGCTGACCAAACCCTTCACATTGCCATGTACCCTTGGTTTGCCATGGGGCACCTGACCTCGTTTCTACACATCTCCAACAAACTTGCTGAAAGAGGCCACAGAATCTCCTTCTTTTCACCATCCAATGTACAACAAAAGTTGGAGGCTTTTAATCTCCACTCTCATCTCATTTCCTTCATCCCAATCGACGTCCCACATGTCGACGGCCTTCCTCCTGGCACCGAAACCACAGCCGACGTTCCTTTCCACTTGCACTCTCTCCTCATGACCGCCATGGACCTCACACGCCCTGCCATTGAACAGGCACTTTGTGAGCTCAGGCCCAACTTTGTTTTCTTTGACTTCACACATTGGCTGCCCGAGTTGTCGCATAAGCTGGATATAGGCATCAAGTCTGTGCATTACTGCACAATTAGTCCTGCAACTATTGGGTTTCTGATAAGCCCGGAAAGAAAACTTTTGGAAAAATCATTGACAGAAGATGATCTTATGGAGCCTCCACCATCTTTCCCTGCATCATCAATCAAGCTACAAACCCACGAAGCTCGAGCGCTGGCAGGCGGCACATTTGTGGAGTATGGGCGTGGGGTTACATTCCTGGAACGCCAAATGGGCTCTTTTAGCAACTGTGATGTCATTGCTTTCAAAACTTGCAGAGAAATGGAAGGGCCTTATTGTGATTATGTTGAAAACCAGTTTGGAAAGCCAGTGATTCTTGCAGGGCCGGTGGTGCCAGAGTCCCCAACTACAGAGTTAGATGAGAAATGGGCAAAATGGTTTGATGGGTTCGAAGCCAAAACCGTGATAAACTGTGCGTTTGGGAGTGAATGCATTCTGAACAAGGCTCAGTTCCAGGAATTGCTATTGGGTTTTGAGCTTACAGGTCTGCCGTTCTTCGCCGCCCTGAAGCCACCCATGGGAGTCGAATCGATTGAGGCAGCGTTGCCAGAAGGGTTTGAAGAGAGGGTGCAAGGAAGAGGAATTGTTCATGGGGGTTGGGTTCAGCAGCCATTGATATTGAAGCACCCTTCTGTGGGGTGCTTTGTGACCCATTGCGGTTCGGGGTCTTTATCTGAGGCTCTGATGAATGAGTGCCGATTGGTGCTGCTGCCAAATGTTGGGGATCAGATCATCAATGCAAGAATGATGAGCAGGGATTTCAAAGTGGGAGTGGAGGTTGAGAAAGGAGATGAAGATGGGGTGTTTACAACGGAGGGTGTCTACAAGGCCGTGAAAACTGTGATGGATGATGAGAGTGAGGTAGCCAAGGAGGTGAGGACCAACCATGCCAAGTGGAGGGAGTTTTTCTCTGGCAAAGGGCTTGAGAACTCTTGCTTAGATAGCTTTGAACAGAAGCTGCATCAACTGCTTGAATGAATTTTCTCTCTCATCTCCACAGTCCTCTCATGGTACGTCTCCTTCCGCCCTTTGGGGCGGCTCCCCCGCCATCTCTGGTGTGGCTACTCTGCCTCCTTTTTGTGTGGCTCTTTTCCTTTCGTTTCCTTTCAATTTTTCCCTTCGAAAGCCCTTCCTTTCTTGTATTTTCTCATACTTCTCCATCCCATTGCTCCATCCCTCATCTCTCTTTCCTCTCACCTGCACTTGTGGGCTCTGTTTATCTATGGTCATTTGCTCCCCCAAATCCACACTCTTCAGATCTCCTCTTCCCTCTTGTGGCGGCAGCAGATTTTCTGGTGGTGCGTTGGGGTTTTTGTATTTTGTGGGCTTTCGTTGTTTAGGCCTCCTATTTTGGTATTTTAAGTTGGATTTTGTTTTGTTATGTTTGAGCCCTTGTTTTTCTGTATTCGGGCTCCTTCCTAAGTTGTATCTTTGTTTTTTGTTTTTTGTCTTTTTGGGTCTGAAGTTGTATCTTTGTTTTGGCAATGAAATTTCATTCCTTCAGACCAAAAAGATAGAAACATAAAAAAAAACTATTTATCTTTGTGTAATTTTAAAGGTCCGCAGATTGCTTTAATTCACACACACATTTATAATTTTGCCAATCTTTTAATTGGGTTTTATTATTATTGAGCTTAATCAAAGGTATTGAGAAGGAACTGAACTTTTGACTCTTCCTTTTCTAAGATAAGGATACACAACTAAATTTTTCTTGACGAGTAAGTTATATATCAAGCCACATCCACAAAAGTGACTCAAAGGTAACAAAACACAACCCACAGGTTGCATCTTCCAATATCTCAAAGAGGGGTGAACATTCTGGTTTGCTCCACTCGATATATCTCAAAGATGCTCTAAGATCTAAAACTCCACACTGCAGGTGCCAAACCACATGTAGTGCCAATGGCATCACCAAGATGTGCATGCTCATCCGTATGCGCAATTACCAGACGATAATTATCGAACTGGCCTGGCCAAAGCAAAACAGGCATCTGGCTTTACTGACATCAACAACTCTATGACAGCAACATCATTTGGACGCTGGACCTTAAGACCCGGTTCTGTTAAACCTATTTGAGACAATCTCAAAGGTTAGTGGCAGCTAATAACACAATAATAATAGATTACAAAAACAGCTAGCACTTACCAGGTGAAAGTTTTCGCCCTCTATATAATTCTTTTGCTAAGGGATTGGCAGCCCAATGGTTAACAGCCACACTGCTCAAAGGTTGGAAGCCCACTATCTTACCATCGGTTGACAGAACCACCTAAATTTTCTCAAAGAGTATGCAGAAATGTTAAAAACATCGAAAAGGTACAACTAGGATAATTAACAATAGAGTAATAAGCCGAAAGCTACACGATCATGATCATGATTTTCCCTAAAATACCACATGATGGCAATGATATGGCACACCAGCATCCTAAAGAAGTAACTTATAAGACATTCTCCATATAGGTGTTCTGCTGCACTATTGAAACCAATATCTTAGAAATAATTGTGAAGGAGAAAGAGAACCAAATTGAATGGTGGCTGAAAAAACACAAGAAAGTAAACTTTTACGCACAAGTTACCTGATAACTGGCGATATCTTGTGCTGATGCTTTCAAGTCTTCATCAATTTTCTCTGAAGAGGAAGAAAAAGTTGACATGTCTTCCCTGTTGGAAGAATCTTCAACTACCATCCTCAAGTAATTTGGTACTTTACCAGTCCAAGCACCCACATCTGTTTCCATCTTGATCTCACCTGGCCAACCCAGGGCATCTTTGATCTTTTTGACAACCGATACGCAAAATGCTTCCAACTGTCCAAATAAAGTCCCAAATTCATATTTTTCTCAGACCAATTAAGAAGCAGAGTAAGATGAGGCGAAAAAGGTAAATCTTTATTTTTCATTTTATCACATCCCTTTATTGAGTACACTTCTAGGAGAACTTCTATATATACAACCTGCTTCTCATTCTCCCATTTTTGGAAGCCTCCCGTGAAAATTGTTCGCAAACTAATTATAGATAAGTTTATTACATAATCCAAAATATTTTCAATTTGATTGACATGATATCATCATCTTGGTGCATGCATACCTTCACAGCATCCACCGACTGATATAGTGCACCATCAACTTCAGATGATGGAAAAGACCTGTCTTCTCTCAAGTACTTTCTACCTTTATGTGGATAGGGAAAACCAAGTTGGCCAAGAGCACTGATTGTAATGAGAAAAATTCCACTTGCAAGGGTGACAGATAACATTCTTAACAAGAAAGAGCCAGTCTGAAATAAACGTAACCAGTTAGTATTACACCGATTTCAAATTCATTATCCGGTCTGAACTCAATTGATCAATGGGTGCCAGACAAAACTGCAGCAATTGCAATCTGGGTTGAGAACAGATCTAATAACAAAATTTTACATTTGTTTTACAAAAATCTTCACATACATGCATCAGGTCTCAAATTATTAACTTAACCAAGAGATAAAGAAAACATAAGCACTGAAGTACCTTCTTATTTGACAAATTAGTGGAATTTGCAACAACACCACATGATAATTGCTTATCCGGCATTGTGTAAAGATCTTCGTAATACATATCTATTATGTCCGCCAATCCAACCTACAAATTGTGTAAACCATAGTCATAATAAAAGTAGCACTCCTTCCATAAATCAATAGTTCACGACTGAGATTAAGTTACACTAAACTTAAATGCTAAATAAGCAATTGTTAACGTGGCTCGATCATAAATACACTCATATTATAGGAATGAGAGGAAGGGGGAATGAAAATTCTCCATACTGTACATCATCATCCTATTTCATATAGATTTGAACTAGAAAACTCATTACATGGACACTTCAACGTGTTTAGCATGTCTTCAGTACCCAAATTACAGAGACCATGACAAGAAACACTGAAAGCAAGAAGACTGAAGACAAGGAAAGAAAAAAGTACCATTTGGGAGTGTGTCAAAAGAACTTCACACCACTTTTCTGCAGATTTTCTCCAGCCTTCAAATTTCACATCCTTATGCTGATTAGCATCAATTTGTAGCCTGTAAGCAGGAACATGCTCACTAGTCCAAGAACTAAACTCAGGACCACCAATCTTTTCCAATTTAGAGAGTGCAGTTGGTGTCCACCGATAGTACTTGGATTTTGTTTTTACAGGCTTAAAACTTCCCTTTGTTAACTTAAAATTCTTCAGCAAACTCTTGGCATTTTCAACTATCTCATCTTCAAATAGTTTGTATATGACAACTGAGGAATCTTTGGATACAGTTCTTTTAGGCTTTCGGAACCAGTGGACCAGATTACTTTTAGTTTTGCCCACGCAATCTTCAAGAAATTGTCTTTCAGTGTTTTCAAGAGCAGATATGCACACAATTTCTGCGAGCACAGACATAATCCGTTCATCTGAAGAACTAAGGGTGAAAGATGGAGGGACCTGCTGATACGAAATGCATAAGAGAACTGAACCTATCAGTATCACATGGCACCTGCAGGACAGAGATTATTATGATATTACATTTTACAAGAAAGTCATGCAGGTGTAAAATTCCTTAAGCAGAAACCATTACAAATAAATAACAATGACAAACCTCTCTTGGGTTCTCCAGATCCTCCAAATTCCTTTCTGTTCCAGGCCTAAAGACAACAAGTTCGAAGTTCCAAAGCAGTTGTAACACTACTTGTCTAAATGTCATGGAAAGTATGTTTCTGGACGTAGCGGTTGACAGCATATCTTCTGTGATGGACCTTCTCAGTTTACCAGCTTTTTCTTTAACTTTTCTAGCAGGCAGAAACTGTAAAAATGTCAATTTCAAACCAACCATTCAGAGAAGAAAAAATCAAAAGGACACAAACAATTCCAGGAATTTTACTATCAGCAAGAAAACAATGAAAACATGGACTTAAATGTGTGTTTTGATGATTAATTAGTTCGAATTCTCAACTACATTCATAACCATTAGCACAAAGTTGCATGCTTTTTATGATAAACAAAATTAGAGATATAAATGAACTGACCAGCCGGGTGGAGACTGTGCTGTGGGGGTCCGAATGGCCCGGGAACAAGGTCTCCACAACCATAGCTGGCATGCCAGAGCTGATATGCTCGTCGGCGGCTTGTCCTCCATCGGCTGCAGCTGCCGTCAGAGCCTGCTCGAAGTCGACTGCGCCGACTAAAGCGAGACGAGCCGAGTCGTTCTCGTACGTCCTTACTCCAGGAAGGACTCTCTCGTCGGACTCGGCCACGGCTTGGAGGACCTCTTGCTCTGTAAATAGGACATCTTTCTTAGTAGAACAGGCGAGGGTAAAATGGAGATTTCGAGGGGTTAAGAGGGTTTTAGTGGAAAGAGAGTGACGAGGTCTTAAGGGAAGGCGAGGATTGTAGAGAAAGACAGATTGAGTGGACGCCATTAGTGAGTTTGAGCTCTGAACACGGCTTTAGGGTTTTTGAACGTTGAGGTTGAGAGGTTAGGGATAGTGATTTCTTTTCTTCATTTTAATTTGAAAATGGGCTATATTGGGTCGGGTTTAATTTAATCGGATCCTAAGTACGAAACGGCACGACGTCGTTTCGGTTCCCGCTTGAACCGCTTCGTTCTCCTTGGCACATTTTAAAGCGTTTCTCACTCACAGGTGGAGGGGAACACTTCGATATCCAAAATCTGCAACAATAGTTAACGAGTCGGCTGGTTCTTCATCGATTTCCGTAAGTTTTTCCTTTCTTCTTTTGTTAACGGTTTCTTCGGGGATTGATTGATGCAATTTCTGCATGTTTACACTTGTTTGGTTGGCGAGAAACGAAGAGGAAAAAGGAAAATTAGTTCTTATATACACTTTAGGTAATATAAAAAAAATTAAAATCCGAAACTTTATGTGCTTCTTGTTCTGGATGAAGAAAACAAAAAACAAAAACAAAATTTGGGAAGTGATCGTATGAAATTTTCGCGTATCTTTTTTCTTCTTTGTGAACGATAATCTGGTAGTGTAGGGTTTAAATTTTCAGAATCAAAGAAAGCAAATTTTGCCGTTGGACTGATTATATTTATTAAAAATGATCTGAGTTTACATGTGGATTTTTATTTTATTTTATTTTTTTGGTATGTTTGTGCTAATTTTGTGTCAAACGTAATCGTAACAAATTTTGCATTTATTTATTTATTTATTTATTTAAATGTTCAATTATGCTGAACATTTATGCTCAGCCATTGTAAAAGGTTGAAATGCTTGGCTGTGGCTGTGAATAAAAGGTGGAATTTAGCAACATTCTTGCTTAAGCACTAACTTTCTTCTATTAATGATGAGATAGAGACATTAGCGAAAGGATTTGAGCAATGGGGAAGAGGAAGTCATCGGCAAAGCCGCCTCCTAAGAAGCGGATGGACAAGCTTGACACCGTCTTCAGCTGTCCCTTCTGCAGCCATGGCACCAGTGTTGAATGCCGCATGTGAGCATTTTATTCAATCTTATGTCTGGTTTATGAGTGCGTTTAACCGTATGTAAAGGAATGCATAGCCCAGAATTAGTTTGGGAGGTTCATATTTAGTGTCAAGATTCTAGATTTTCTAGTCTTGTAACTCATTTTTATTGTTTATCTTACCTCAGTGACATGAAGAACTTGATTGGGGGAGCTTCTTGCAGAATATGCCAAGAGAGCTTCAGCACTACTATCACAGGTCTGTTCAAAACCTGGTACCTTTGGCAGATTAATTCTTGTTTATGCATTTTGAAATCTTATATTCCTTTTCGTTGGAGTCGATTTTTAACAAGATAATGTTTGTCACTGGAAATTTGGGATAGTGAAAACACAGCCTATCGGATGATATTTGGTTTAGCCACCTTTAATCACTGATTCACTTTGGCTAAGGAAGATATGAAGCACTGCCGGGTAAACCATGGCTCCAATCAGGGACTGGGATACTGAAAAGCAGTCTCAAACAGGGAAATGTGGGATGGAGGGCAGAAAAAGCTTGTCTTTGTTTCACAGAAAAAGGGCTAAGGAAATTTCGTTTCTGTAGTGGTGATGCTGGCATCAGTTGACCTGGTTGAAAATCATATGAAGGGCAATACCACTAGCCAAATCGCACTAATGCAGTTTATTTGACCTACTACTATCCTACGGGAGCAATTTAAACTCTTAGTAAGTCTAGGCTAGGGCCCAGGCAACTCATTCTAGTCTGCCTGAGGTTTGGTAGGTGAAGCGTTTAGCTTAAGGGGGGGCATGGCGAATCGCTGAAAGACCCTCATTTCAGGATCAGATTATGAGTTTTGTGTTACCATATATTCTACTTATGTCTGCCCTGGAAACTTGTTATGACAATGTAATTTCTTAGAAATATATGCAGTTTTTTTATTTTTGCTATATTCAATTCTGATTTTCTTCTTGTATTCGCAGCATTATCTGAACCAATAGACGTGTAAGTAATCTCTCTCTCTCCATCTCTTTCACACACTCATTTATGTGAGAGTTTTAACACCGCAGCTATTTTTACTCATGCAAAAGTTGCAACTCTGCAGCTACAGTGAATGGATCGATGAATGTGAGAGGGTTAACAATCTCGAAGATGATGGTGACGGTGCTTAGGAGAAAGCCAGGCTGATGGGAGCTTCAATATTTCGGGCGAAATCAGTTTGTATTGAATAATTTACGAATCCATCTTGAAACCATGCTTGTCATGTTCTTTAAATCTTTAGAGATTCCAATCCCTACGTAATGCAAAATATCACTATGTAACTTCTATGTGATGGTGATGCAATGCAATATATATGATGCATGATAGCTTCTCGTTTTTGGATAAAATGGGGGCTGAAGCCGAAGGCAAACCTAACTACAGACCAACCTAACATGATGGATGATGCAATGGTGTGGTGACCCTCTCTAATGCATTTAAGAACGCTTATGAGAATTGTAGCCCTCTCAAATGCAAATGTTTCACTTATTATTTGTCACGTGAAATGCATTTAAATGCTAAGTTATTACGATCAGCACAGCCGTACATCATCATCAATTTCATGCCAAACTCTGAACTCTAGGCTTTGGGTTTATGCATGATCCCCTTATCCTGTCGCTGCGATTGCATCAGCAACATTTACAAATTTCTGAGTGATTGTTTTAAAATTTAGAGGAGAAAAGAAGAAAGTACATAAATAGATAGAAGGGTCATATTGCAGTTATATACCATTCAAGGACGACATGCCGTCTACACAATTAGCATAAATGTTTAAAAACCAAGTCCAAGATGGGATAATTGTTGGCAATGGTGTTCCATCCAACCTATTCCAGTTTCGGTGACAATTAGTTATAAAATTGTACTGAGCAGAAGTTAGAATATGCTCCAGCGTCCAGAACAGTCTAAAGCGGCATTCCGTGGGAGGATGAGCTATTCACAGTATGTCCATAGAGCAAAAAATGAGCTTGACTTTGGAGTGGAAGAAAACGGTAGACCCTCGACAAGTGAAGTGAAAATGCATGACCCCCGCCACCGCTTAATATAAACTAACAACTAAGGATGGGCATGCAGCTTATTCGTGCCCATCAAACTTCTTTCTGTTAAGTTAGATAGTAGCCGTTGACATTTTCGACAAGATAGTCGTATGGTGGACCAATCCCATAGTCAAATGTCCCATTTGTTGTTGCCCCTCGATTTGGAGTGTAATAGACATTTCCAACACCCACCTTCTCATTAGCTTTGGCCCTGCCCTTGACACACCGCTTGTTATCCGAGGGAACTCGGCAGAAAGCCTTCCCATCTGCTTCTGCAGATCAGCTACTGACTCATTAGTTAGCTTCCCCTTGGAATTCTTCTTCCCATCAACAAGTTTCAGTTCCAATCTATACAAGGCACAAGCATCACACTTGTTGATCTCATATTCGTAAAGGTGCCACTCAAAATGGTTCAGGGGTTGAGGATCCATATAGTAGGATCTCTTCAGCCCTCCAAATTCATTCATCACTTGCTTCCTCGACTCATGCCAACCTCGTCCATTGTAATCTGGCAATGACCTCTGCTTTCTGTTACCACTCTCAAAAGCTCTTCGAGGCTTATCAAAAAAGAGCCACTCCCTAATTATCTCGCCCTCAAGAACCAAAAGATCAAAGAGTTCTGAAATCACAAAGATTGATCAGATAAAATTCACAGTGAAAGAAACTCATAACTTCTATAAAATTTTCATAACTCAAAGATTAAAAACAGTAAAAAAAAACAATGCACTTACCAGGTGCATTCCACGGAGACTTTGCAGTAGCAGCTCCCTCACACTCGGGAATACCGACATCTTTTCCTTGTGCCTTCGCACTAAGAGCAGCAAAAAGTAGGCCATCCTTCAGGCCAATGCCCCCAGGTCTAAGGACCGGACCCATGCCAGGTGGTCCTTCATTCAGTGCTAAAGCAGCATGAAAGCTACTGCAGTAGTCTTGCCACCAGTCCAATCCTTGAGCAGGCCTTGGGCAATCCCAAAGTGCACATTTTGGGCCCAAGAAAGCAGAGGGTGGAGGGCAAATAGTTGGTAGATAAGTAGAAACATGAGGCAACGCATCTTCCCCACTCAAAGCTGTGCTATTAAAACAAGTATAGAAGTTGTGCTCAAACTCTGGATGCAATTCAAACTGATGATAATCCAAATGATTAGCCCCTTCCAAATTGTTAGCAGCAGCATTGCGAACTCCCGAAGGGGAGCTTTTGCACTGATCAGCCAACGGGAAGCCAAGTTCATGTTGCCCCTGATTCACAGTAAATCCCTGAAATATGTTGTTTACAATAACCGGTGAGTGCTCATATACAAACTGATTGACATTTCATTTCAAGGAAAGGAAAAATTATAAAGCTTATAGATATAGGGATAGACAGCAAAAATGAAACAAAACCCCCATAAAGGATTTTTGTAACAGTCAAGAAAAGAAAGAAGAAGAGGGGAAGACAACCTCATGAAAGACCAAACTTTCTCCAACTTGCAAATTTTGATCATTAGGCTCGGGCTTCGGTGCAGCTAATGGACTAGTGGCATCATCTTCCTCTTCACAAAGCTGCAACAGCCGGCAAATGTCTGAAGAGAACGAACCAAGACTGCCGCCCTATATTTACCGATAAACACCACAATATCACAACCACACCCTTTCAAACAAAAGCATAACCCAGATATTCCATAAGTTGATGTATTACACATGTAGATAATCACATATTTTGATACACAAACTTGTAGTTAAATATCTAGTTCCACATATGCACTCAAAAAATATATGTATATTGTATAGGATCATGATGCTAACTTGCTGCAATGAAGAAGCTGGTGAGGGCTCATTTAGCTCGGCTTTCCATTCGCGCAGCATCTGATGGACTTGTTCTTCAAGGAGGACAGCATCAGTGGAGCGGCTCTCCTTTCTGGCGAATAGGAGGTCCATGAACATGCCCTGCAAGTCATCTACACGGTTCTTTGCTTTGTCCTTGAAAAGCTTATGAGAAGCAGACTTGCAATTGCTCTTGGAACCCTTCCTCATCACAAGCCCCACCCCCGATTTCACTTCCTAAACCCTACAATTCACAAATCAAACGAAAACCCATCAATAATTTTTGAGCTTTAAACAGAAACACCAAGCACTGACTTTACAGTCCCACTCAGATTCCCAGAAGCCCTCAATAATTCAACAAAACACACTCAACCATATCAAAATCAATAAATCTTCAGGTAGACTTCGTTGGAAAGTACATAAAACAAACCCGAAAAAAAAAGCCTGAATTCCGAATAACAATCACGAAAAATCACCAATAGTTGAAACCAAATTCGTTAAATTAATTTAACTCAAAGGAAACTAATTGTATGAACGAGAGTGAACCTCTATAATCAGAAGCAAGCAAACCCAAATTGATATGAGAAAGAGTAAAGCAGTTAATCGGAGCTTATTTTCTTCCGACTGTCCAAAGAGAAATGGGATTCGCAAAGGCTTGAAAGGGTTTGGCAGCAAGCAGAGGGGTGAAGCGAGAAAGCTAAAAAAGAAAGGGAAAGTGAAATATTCGACCCAAAAAGAGATGCTTACCTCCTCAAAGTGTTTGATGCCAATTTCCAATCCACACACACTTCTTTCTTTTGTGGATTTGTGTTGGGCTGAGGGCTCTCTCTCTCTTCTGTAGGATGAGTGATTTCTCTTTCGCTCTCGCTCTCACACTGCGAAAGTGAAAGTAATGCGCGAATGTGAACGCGGGTAGAAAGAGTAAGAGGAATGATTTTGTTGGTAGGGCTTTATATTTTCCCTATCTTCAAATGGGGATGGGTCGGTGTCCAATTTACCCTCTTTTACTTTTCCTTTTCTTCTTGTTTTTTGTCCGGATTATTTACTAAAAGAAAGCGCCTTTTAACTTTATAAAAATAAATAATAACAAATATCTTTTATAATAATAATAATAATAATAATAATAATAAGTCTTATAATATAAGGGATGAAAAAGAAAAGAAGAAAGTTTTTTTTAAAAAAAAAAAAATTTCGTTTGGAAAGGTTAAAGTTTAACATCTTTAAAAAGAGGTAGTTCGTATGCCTCACAAATTTAGGATTAAAATGAACTCACAGTTTTACATTATATAATATATATATATGAAGAGGTTCATTACTCATTGTACAAGATTTTTGCAAATTTCATTTTGATTAGAGTTATGCCAATGGGGTGTAATCCAATGAAAAAATGCATTAACTTGCATATTAGTGATCTCAAATTGACGATCGCTTGTATTACAAAAAAGAGTTATAAATGTTATCCCACACTTATGATTAGAGTTCGACTCGTTGTCACTTTGCCTCTTTATAATAAATTGCAAAGCACGTTGACGGTGCTATATGACATGTTAAAACTTAATTGGTGTTGGAAGAGCTGTAAAGGATGATAATCTAAGAGAAAAAGAAGTTGTGTGGATTGTAGGTTCAATAGTAAATCAAGTATCGCTAGTCTTTGGTGGGAGAGAAGGGAAAGACAAGTCGACCAAGGAAGGTATAAAGAGCGCATCCACTACCATCGACCAGATTCCTATTTGAACTGGATGCCACCTTTTAGATAGAAGATAATTAAAGGGATGGTTGTGCATGGTGTTATGTGTATGCTCACTACTCAAGATAATCAGCATCTTATGTTTTAGATATAATGTTAGGCTGTTGAAGGGAAGAAAAACTTGGGATATAACTGTTTTACTATCTCAATCAATCATATTCCATTATGATTTCACACGACGAAACGTGATTGAATAAGAATAGCAAAATAGTGTTATCTCCATGACATGCAAATTCTTCTCGTTAAAGAGGTGATAATAATACAATACAAAAACAAATAAAAAAGACTAGATTAGTAAATTGGTGAAGATACATGGGGAAATAGTTGCTGCTAAAAAGTAAAAAAGGAAACTTTATATCCGAGGAGACTCTTTATCAGTCCCAAACTTTTTTCTTTCATAGTTTGTACCCAAGAAAATAAAAGAAGAAAAAGCTGCAATTTTATTACATGAACATCATCATGTAATGCTGTATGTCCGGCATTGAAGTCAAGATGCGAGAGTATTCTTCTTTCTTTTTCAGTTTTTTTATTTTGTGGATCAGCAAATGTCAAAAAAAAGAAGATAAAAAGGAACAACTTCACCAGCTCTAAAATATGATTAATCCAATCAAATAGGGAATATATAAAAGTTGACAGTGACTCAATCCCATTGCCAAATCTTAACGAGAAAGATTAGCTCTGATATCCCAAAATATAAAAATAAGAGCCCACAAAATTTGGATTTTCAAGATAAATAGCAAAATTCACTTTCCCACTGAAGTATAGGGGAAAAAGAAAAGAGAGCACAGCCATGCGAAACCAACTTGTAGGTCTCAGCAGCAACTATCCACTTCTGTTGTATTGATTTCGACTGCCCTGACCAAAAGAGTCGGCGGCATAAGCTTTCGGCAAATTGAAATCATAATATCTCTTTGCTCAAGCTCTGTCTTCAAATGAGAAAAAGTGTTGCATTCGAAAAACAAATTATGAGCTTGGATGGCTAACAGCTGGCCAAACTATAGACAATAGACATCTCATCTGTTTCAAATGATGCATCACTTGGATGGAACAATGATGCCAAACCACCATAGCCATCACTGGTTTGGCAGGCTTTTTTATTCTTTTAACAATGTTTATACAAATCAAACAGAGCCTCAAATTTTCTTTCAGTTATATTAAACTACATTTGGAAACAGTGAAGCCGGTCACCAATCTTTTTTTCTTTTAACAATGTTTATACAAATCAAACAGAACCTCAAATTTTCTTTCAGTTATATTAAACTACATTTGGAAACAGTGAAGCCGGTCACCAATCTGAAATTATGACCCTTGGTTAAAAGAATTAAGGGAAAAAATTTCCCTCTGTGACGAGGGAAGCATTCTATGAATTAAAATTGGGTTGAAAACCAGATTTATTTTATGAATCTTGTGACCTGATCAGGCTGGTTTTTCTGTCTTTGCACCTTCTGTTTCAGCACGCTTGAAGTTGATGATACCACTAAGTCCTCGTCCCTTCGCAAGCTTCTCCAGTTCTTCAAATTTTGCCCTAAGAAGTACTACTTCTCTTGATAAGGCTTCATCTCTTTGCTTCATTGTCTGAAAAACGGTGAACATGCTGTCTGTTATGCCCATAAAACAAATTATAGGTATGGTTCTAAGACATTGTTAAAGACTTTATCACCCAAAACAAGTTATAGTGCTTCAATAATATGACAGTGCCCTTTTCTTTAACAGTTAGGTAATAGATTGGAGATTATACGATTCTGTTTCAAAATACAAGTCTAACAGAGTCACTAAAACCATCCTAGGCTATTCATGATAATCCACGAACATTTTGTTGATACCTTAGACTAGCTCTTCCCTAAAGAGTGCCTTGGCTTGTAAGGATCATTTCATGATATTGGCCAATGTAGGCGTCTAGCTTTCATTTGGCTTTAGAAGGAAAAGCTAGATATGTCTAGTTTTATGAGATCTTCGTTCATCAGAGAGAGTGAGTGTGTGAGAGAGAATGATCATCAGAGAGTGAAGAGAGAGAGTGATCATCAGAGAGAAAGGAGAGAGAGAGAGAGAGAGAGACATTCTCCTGTTTATTCTTTTCGGGAAAGAAAGGATAGTGATTTGCAAACAAATGAAAGGTAAACCTAACATGAGAATTACAATCTCCTTTGTTCATTTCCACTATAATCTAGTAACAAAATTGACCTTGGAATAGGACTTGGACTATTTCAGTAAGTGGAAACATGTACATCTTCTGTATTTAAAGATATACAGATGAAATGCAATCTATTTTGATCGCCGGCATTGAACTGCATTAGCAGTTTGAAAAGGATTGGAGGCTCAAAACAAGTGTTCAAAAGAAGGTAAAAGTGCAACTGAATAAAATTCTATAAACTCATGAGATCTATGAAATGATTGCAAGTGAAAGTTGCCATATAAATGCAAATCAACACATTGAATCAGTATCATTTTAACAAAGAAGGTATTGCACAATACCTCCAGTTCTTGCTTGCGTAATTCCTCCTTTCTGGCTTCTGATCTAGAATTTCTCTGCACTTCAAAGATCAAAACAGCTACTGCAACCTATATATATATATTGAAATTTGGAAATGTAAGTAATCATGGAACAACCGATACATATACAGTTGGTTTTAGTGGGACAAATATGGCCAGTCAGTCAGATTCCTAGACACATTAAGTACCACACCCCCCGTGTTATATATGAAAGCATCCACATAATTCCCACCTACAGAGCATGTGTACTTCTACAAGGAAGCCATTTTCTCAAAGACTCCCCAATAAGATTAGTCACCAGCTTTTTGAGTCCTTGAGTGACAATAAAGCAATCAAATTTATTTCTTGTTACACAGGGACATGCATACAATTATAACCATGCACACATCTTGATTCTTGACTTTCATCATCTACATGCAGACTCGCAATGGGTTCACATGTCTACATATGCACGTAATGAGACAAAGCCCAAATCTACATATTTATCTTTTGGTTTCTGTGTTCCAGTGTGTATTGATAAACTGGAATCAGATATTAATCAGAATAACAAAATAACTCTGAGTAATTGCACAACCGAGTAACTAGCAATAAAATTACCGAGAAAACAAAGAGCTCCCCAATAAGGTCCACAGCAGCCTGCACAGCCTTCTCCTCATTCAAAGGGCGAATCTCAACATCAGTTGCATGACTATAGAGCCGTCTTTGCATTCTTGTGGAGATTTGATGGTTTGCCTGATTCCAATAAATTAGACAGAAAAACCCTTTATAGTTTAATGCATAGAATGTAAGTAGATTTCGAAAACAAATCAGCATGACAAATAAGTATCTGTAATGTCATATTCATACACCAATATGCATTTACAAGCAACAAAAGTAACAGAAACCTGAAAGAACGATTCCATATAAGTAGAACTAGGAGTTCAACTCCAGCAGAATAACAGTAAGGTGAGCTATACACCATTGTCAACAAAAAATTCACAACTCTATCGAACACAATACCCATATGTTGATTGGGATGATAAAGTAAATGCGATTCACAAGCACTAGATGGGTAGCTCAGAAATTGAAGTAGCACAAAAAAAGCTATGACTTTATTGATTTCAGAGGAAAAAATAAGTAGATTTCAAATGGGGCCAAGAATAATTTATCAACAAATGGGAGAAAGAATATGCATTGTGGTCATATTTTAACGAAATATAAATGATCATTTTGCAATGATATCAAATATCTTCAAGTTCAAAATTTCCCAATCGTTGCTAAAAATAATAGCAATAACACTAATAAGATATACATACCTGTGCCATGCTGACGATGATCTGGCGGAACCTTGGGTGCAACCCAGCTTGCTGTTTGAGCCTGGCGGCTACGGGTTTGCTCAGAGTTTTTAGGAGCAAAGTCCCAAGCTTCAGGAGCGGCAGTACCATGGCTGCGCAAGCCGATCTAGAAATAAAATTGTTTATTCTTCTTGCTTTGGTTTGAAGCTAATAAGGATAAGCACCAAATGCTCAATCGCTGGTCAGAACGCAGTTCAAAATGGGCTGCTTATATATCATTGTGTGGTTGACTGGTTCAGAGGGTGTGTGAGTTTCTTGGAGAGGAAGAGAGCAGAGAAATGAAGAAGGTCAGAGGAAGGAGAAGACATGTGGGAAAATGGGGTTTCTTTATTGGTTTCGAATGAGTGGATTTGTAGACAATGGTGGATTGGTGAAATTGGTGATTTGGGGAAAATGGAAGCTGCAATTTTGTAGTCTCGTCTGGCTCTGACTTTGGTTTGGTTTCACTCCCTTGAATTTGGACGGTTGAAAGTGAAAATGGCCTCTTAGGAAAATAAAACTAAACGGAAAATTCACTCAAGACCATGAAATATTTGGAATTAATTTTATAAAATGGTTTTCTTCAACTTTCTCTCTAACCTTTTTTTTTTTTTTAAGGACATTCTCGAGGGATCTAAGCCATAAAAGTCAAAATATAATCTATGTAACAAAAACAACTCGTGTGAAATAGAGATAATATTGTTTTGTTATTCTGGTCATGCAAGATATGCCAAGTGAAAAATTTATCACGTGTGTCATAGTGTGATTGGCCGAGGATAGCATAACATCGCTAAACCCTAAACTTATTCCCGTTGCACACAAGTGTTTCTCCTATGTAGCACCTCATTGGGAAAATTCTCAACCCAAATACACAAATCCACATAAGTACGTCCTTTGTTATCTAAAATGTTCACCACTTGATTGGTTTCACGATAGGAATGTGACAAAAACAATGTTGAAAATCCTATAGAATTTGGCAAGTAATTTCATAACTCTCCATTCGGATGGAGGAAAATAACTCCAAAAAGTCGTGAATTTAGAAGGAGAAATTGACAATTCCCTAGTTTGGTAACTTAAGCACGAAATTTATTAAATGACGCGCATAAAAAATTGTGGAAATTGGGGCATCAAATTCTCGAGTTTAATTTCCACCAAAATGGGCGTCATTTCAAAATTTCCATAGTTCCATTTACAAAATTCAACATACATAAATCCAAACACTGAAATCTTCAATTGCCAAAAATTGAAATGATTAAAATCTAAATTACGTCATTTTAGAATTCCATGTAATTTTCAATTCTTTTATCCAAACAGAGGGTAAATGATAACATATAAGTAATAATATATAATAGTTTTGTTGTTGTTGAATTTTTCCTATGATTTTTTAATTTTTAGACAATTTTAACATTTCAAATCGTTGGACATTTATTAAATTTTCAATAAAACTCTGAAATATGTAAGTTTCAAAATCTTCCAAAATTCAGAGTTTTCCAAATTGAAATGGATGTTGAAATTCTGATATTTTTTTGGAACATAATTTTTATTCTGACATTTTTTGGATTGGAATTAGAATCCCCTTATTCTAATCCGATATGTTCAAAAACCAGCCATAGTCAAATGTCTTGAACAATTGTTCTAATTTGCTATGGAGGTGGGGTCTAAAAGCATCTTCAGCAGACTCCATATCCTCTCATCCCTAGTTATTTTGGCTAAAAAGGAGGAAAATCCTCCTTCCAGGCAGACTCCATACTTGGCTCTCTATTTTGCTGAAGCAATTTTTAGCTCTTTGCATATAGCAAGGATGAGGGAGATATGGAGACTCGCCAAATTGAAGTTGGGATTGCTTTTAAAGTGCTTATGTCACTTATTGCTTGGATTATGGTAGCGCTCTTTTGTAGCTTTGGTGGCTTGTCCACCACCATTTTCTGTCTCGAGCATTGGTTCCTGGTTCCTCTCTGGTGGGTGTGGGTTTGTGTTGATTATGCTGCTGTTTGGTTATGGATGACATTTCCCTGTTCTGGATTCACTGCCTTTTGTGTGCACTTTGCTTTTATGGGCTTTATGTCCTCTTCAAGTTTTATGATGTAGTAGGTTTTATGCCTTCTTGTGTTGCAGTTGGTCGAATTCCTTTGTGGAGCTCACTTAGTTGTAACCGACTTTTGCCTTCTATCTAATAAAATTTGATTCCAACAAAAATAAATAAATAAATAAATAAAGAGAAAAAATGGGGAGAGAGATAGAGACATTTGAGACGTTGGTAGGGTTGAGTTTCTACTTTTTTATTATAATATATTTGATTTACAAGAGAAAGAGAGAGAAAGAGAAAATAATAATAAAATATTACAGATTAGCCAAAATGGCACCTTTTGTTATAAGAGCGGTTCCAGCCATGAGCCTAGCCCAAGGCTGGGGGAGAAAACCAAAAAAGGAGTTTCCAGCTGTGAGCCCAAGCCCGGGCAAGGTGCGGGTCCCACCAACTCGGGCTGGCCCGAAGGCCATTCCAGCCTGAGGTCCAAAGCGAGGGCTCCTGACGTGGACGTCAGCAACAATTTTTTTTTCAGATTTTTTTTTAAAAAAATACTTAGTCATATTTTTCACTTTCCACACCAAAAATCTTATTCGAAAATATTATCCAAATTAATTATTGAGGTAAAAAAATTTGTGAAAAACACAAAAAAATGAATAGTAATTGCCCTTAGCCATGACAACGGGTGGAAACACAAAATATACTATTTGCAAGGGCAACTACTATTTACGTGAATAGTGGCTGCCCCAGCCCCCCCCCTTGCTTGCCATGGCAATGGGCAAATGGGTGGAGTTGCTCTAATGGAGACTCTCTTGCATATGCTCTAACGAGGTATAATTTGTATTAAAATTTTGGAATCGCCTATAATTTATAGCACGGATAGCTTGACGTGAAAAGCCCATATCGAAGCATCCTTAAAACCATAACTTCAGACTGCAAAACAGAAGAGAGTCCATAAGATATTAAAGCCCAATCACTGAGCAGCCCAAACTCCCAAATACAGCAAAGCAGCCACGTCACCGATCCTCGATCCGTGGCCATACCACCCGAAACACTAAACCAACTACACTCGTTGATTACCACGGAATCAGCGGCTGTAGTCTCTTCAATATCCGCGCCATAAATTTCAAACTCGCGCTCAGACACAACCCAATAACCTACCACGTCATCGATCCGCAACTAAAGTAGCCCACCAAACCAGGCACAGCCGTCGATAACGCAAAATGAATCAACAGCCACGATTAGTCCTGTCCCATCTCCATTTTTAACACTGCCTTATAAAAACCCTCCAAACCCAAATTCATACTCACTCCAGAATTCAGTCGGCATCCCCAATTCTCTGCAACCCTAATCGTCTCTCGATCTTCCATTCAATTCATCAATGGCTCGTACCAAGCAAACCGCCCGCAAGTCCACCGGAGGAAAAGCTCCGCGCAAGCAGCTGGCCACCAAGGCAGCTCGAAAGTCTGCTCCGGCCACCGGCGGAGTGAAGAAGCCACACAGGTTCAGGCCCGGAACAGTGGCTCTCCGTGAGATCCGAAAGTACCAGAAGAGCACTGAACTCCTCATCCGGAAGCTCCCATTTCAGCGTTTGGTCCGTGAAATCGCTCAGGATTTCAAGACCGACCTGAGGTTCCAGAGCTCTGCTGTGGCTGCTCTTCAGGAGGCTGCTGAGGCCTACCTAGTTGGTCTCTTCGAAGACACCAACCTGTGCGCGATCCATGCCAAGAGGGTCACCATCATGCCCAAGGATATTCAGCTCGCTAGGCGCATTAGGGGAGAGAGGGCTTAGGTTTGTGATGGGTTCTAGTACAGAGAAGGACTTGTATTGGGTATGGTGTGTTCTAGATGAAAGGCTTATTTTTTTCCTTTTGCTCTTTTGTGTTCTTTGGGTAGGGGTAGAATTGTAGTTAAGAATCTGAAATCTTGTAATGTTAACATCTACGTCAATGAAATTCAGCGCCTTTATTTCAATTCTATGAGTTTTTAAAGCAACCCATGTTACATATAAAACGCTTCGTTTTACCCTCATCTGTACCCATGTTAATAGTTGACATTTCCACAGCGTTATTTGAAATCAAAATCACTCCAAATGCCAAGAATTGACACGTGAGCTTAAAATTCAACAAGCCCTTTCGTTCTTTTTCGTCTTCAAAAGTCCTGCCCTTATCCTTCCATGACAGATGGAAAATTCTCCTTGTCTTAAGGGTATCTGATGATAAGGCTTTTCTGAGTTCGACTTTTATCTTCCGATGAGTAATTCATGAAATCATTTGTTCTTAAGAAATATATAGGCAGGACCGGTTTATTAGCAGCAAAATAATTTGCAGAAGAATTATGGATGGTGATGAAGCAAGAGACTTGTTTCAAGCTCAGTCTCATTTGTACAAACACATATTCAACTTCATCAGTTCTATGTCACTTAAGTGTGCAGTTCAGCTTGGCATACCAGACATAATCAACAGTCACGGCCAACCCATTACTCTCATCCGGCAAGAACTGGTCATGTGTACCGGCTCATGCGCCTCATGGTACTCTGGCTTCTTTGCTATAAAACAAGTTCGTAGCAATCAAGAAGAAGAAGAAGAGGCATATGATCTTACACTATCTTCTAGGCTCCTCTTGAAGGATAAAGTTCCCAGCTTGTCACCTTTTGTTTTGGCGATGCTCGATCCGGCCCTTGCAACCCCATGGCAGTTCTTGGGAAATTGGTTCAGAGGGAACGAGCTAACCCCATTTGAAAGTGCACATGGGATGGGATTTTGGGAATATGGGGACCAAAACCCTGAGTTCAACAGTATTTTTAACGAGGCAATGACTAGTGATTCTGGAATGATGAACTTGATCATTAAAGATTGCAAGCCAATCTTTGAAGGGTTGAGTTCATTAGTTGATGTAGGGGGTGGTACAGGCAAAGTTGCTAGGATCCTTTGTGAGGCCTTCCCTCGCTTGAAATGCACCGTTCTTGAACTTCCACAGGTTGTTGCTAATTTGGCAGACACTGAGAATTTGAAGTTCATTGGAGGTGATATGTTCCAGGCCATCCCTCCAGCCGATTCTATTTTACTCAAGGTATGCAAATTTCACTTTTCAGTGATGTTCTGTTTTGGCCTATATATACTTTTAGCAACTACATGGTTTTCGAAATCTGATGTCAAAATTGAGTAATTTGGCAGCTGACTTTACATGCTTTGAGTGATGAGGAATGCTTGAAGGTTCTGAAGAAATGCAGAGAAGCCATTCCAGGCAATGGCCAAGGGAAGGTCATCATCATAGACATAGTGATAGATGATACGAAAGATGAGCACGAAATAACAGAAGCAAAGCTCTTCTTTGACCTGCTGATGATGGTTGTGGTTACTGGAAGAGAGAGAAGCGAGAAGGATTGGAAAAAACTCTTCCTGGAGGCTGGCTTCAGCAACTACAAGTTAACACCAATATTTGGTTTGAGGTCCCTTATTGAAGTCTATCCTTAGAAACAATCATGTATTGCAAGATTTATGTGGCTGCTGAATAAATTAAATCACATTTGCATATCATGATGATTAATGACTAATCTCTTTTACCCGAAAGAAAGTCCTCATCCTGAAATGTCAATCTTTGAAATGGTGATCACATCAAGTCCTTACAATTTAACATGATCATCCAATAAGTCAGCGATGTGGTGGCTGCTATTCAATAATTATATGTTTTTATAGATAGAATTTTGATTAATTATTGGTTTATACTGTTAATGAGACTCTTACTACTTGTTCATTTTCACATTAAACAAAGGGGACATGCCTAACATTCTTGCCAAAGTCTCGAATGCCAGCAAAGCAGAAACGTACAAGGAAATGAAAAACAAAAACCACAAAATAACCAATCCAGTAAGAGAGGAAAAACTGAACTTGGTTCTGTAAGGATCGGACACCCATAAACAGACAATCCTGTTATATTAATATTCCCCAAAAGAAAAAGAGAGCCCTCGTAATTAGTACTTGCACAATAAATTAACACACTTCTAGACAATCCTTGTTCTTTTTAAGAGTTCTTAAACGTGGGTTGAGCTAAAAAATAATGCAACTTGTTTGTGCTCGCAGCCCCATTTGAAGTCAAATGTCCCTTCAACATATACATAGAAATTATAGTGTCCTTCCAACCATAAAAATCCAGTAACAAATTAGATCTCCCAGCTTCATTCTTTTATCAGTTAGCAAACCAGCAAAGAAAGTTATGGCTTTTGGAAAGGAGGACCTTGATTTGGTGTTGGTCCCAAGTGGATTGCTGATCATGTTTGTCTATCACATCATCCTTCTCTACAGATATCTTCATCTCCCTCACACCACAGTCATTGGCTTTGAGAACAATGACAAAAGAGCTTGGGTTGAAAGAATTATGCAGGTAACTGGAAACTCTTCTTCCTCTCTCTCTCTCTCTCTCTCTCTCTCTCTCTCTCTCTCAAATGATAGCTTTAATTCCGTAACAGAGTTTAGCCCAAGACAGCTTAAATTGATCTCCTCTGCCTTCCTTCAATTTCAGGTTGATAAAAAAGATATTGGAACAGCCCTCAGTGTGATCTCATCCAACACATCAGCAGCAACTTTTTTGTGTTCCATCTCCTTAACTCTCAGTTCTCTCATTGGAGCTTGGCTTGGAAGTAGTTCCAACCATCAAGTCTTTACAAGCGAATTAATCTACGGCAACGTCAACCCCTCAATTCTTACCATCAAGTACATAAGCCTCTTAACTTGTTTTCTTCTAGCTTTTGCATGCTTTGTTCAATCAGCAAGGCACTTTGTTCATGCAAACTATCTGATAAGCACACCAGACAGTAATATTCCGGCTTGGTACGTGGAGCTGGCAGTTATAAGAGGAGGTGATTTCTGGTCACTTGGGCTTAGAGCACTCTATTTTGCTCTGACTCTGCTTCTGTGGTTTTTTGGCCCAATCCCAATGTTTATGTCCTCCATCGTTTTGGTCATACTCCTCCATTACATGGACAAAAACACCAGACCTTTGCATGACCACCAGCTTCCGGGAAGGCAGCTGGTTAAAAAGGTTGGTCAGAGATTCACAGAGGTGGCTGTGAACATTCATCAGCATACAGAAACAGTTGAAACTACTGTTTAATTATTAATTTGTTGGATTGGAAGCACCAAATTTTTTATATGTAAAATTGTAAATGGAATTACGTATGCATGTTAATTTGGAGTTGTTGGATGGTAGGTAGCCTAGAGAAATGTAATTTGATTGAAAAAACAAATGTAATAGAGTTTCAAAAGGCTAGATATTAGAAGATTAACTTCATTTTTTTTCAGTCTATGGTCCAAAATTTGGTTTCTAAATTGAATTTTATATTGATTGGATGGTACTAGTAGATGCCTACAATCTATGACCTAACAGTTGAATTTTCACCTAACCTGAATCGTGATTGAATATTCTATCTACAGAGAAAATAAGCTGTAGCTTTCTATATTATATTTGAAGGCAATAGGATTGACATAATTGCATGATTGAGTTGACCAAATAGAATTATTTTTTCAGAATTATAAAGCAAACACATGCGTGTGTGTAACTTGTTTTTATAAAACATCCTGTCAAACTGCCAGTATAATATAAACGCACATTGACTGGCAGTTGTACAAGTACACCTCAAGTTATTCAATTCCAGGACTTCACGTAACCTTGAGATTAAACCCAAAAATAAAAGCAAACAAAGGCTATGTTGCAGAGCACATAAAAAACTGGAAGTTAATTGCATTTATGTTCAATGAAATTTGATCCAATTCTACAAACTTGAGGCTCAAGAAATTAATAATGCACTTTCATTCACAGCCACAGCTGAGGTAGGCCACTTTCGATTATTATCTGACCTCTTGAAGTCGTGGCAAGATAGCATCACAACCGTTGTGACAGACGAAACGAACATGGGCACAGGTCCAAAAAACCATAGCAGAAAATTAAGAGCAAAGTATAGTGCTCTAAGCCCCAGTGACCAAAATTCACTTCCCCTTTCAACCGCTCTCTTGGCTTTTCTCACATCAGCTTTAGAAGTAGCTCCTGGAGTGCTTAGCAGGTAGTTTGAATGGACAAGGTGCCTGGCTGATTGAACAAACCATGAAAAAGCCAGGAGAAAAAAGGTCAAGAGGCAAATGTACTTGATAGAAATAATGGATGGGCTTGTGTTGCCATATATTATTTCTCTTGGGAAGAAGTTGTTGGTGGATTTTGCCATCCAAGCCCCAATGAGAGAACAAAGAGTTAAAGAGATTGTTGCCAAATAAATAGTTGCAGTTGTGTTGTTGGAGATCACAGTGACAGCTGTATCACTATCTTGACCCTGCAGCCACCAACACAGTAAGCAAATTGGGATCAACAAGTTTGTTTGATCAGGAACTTGAAGAAATAAAATAGATATGGAACTTTACCTGAAGAATTTTTCCAACCCAAGTTTTTTTGTCCTTGTTTTCATAGCCCATGGCTGTGGAGAGAGGATGTTTGAGGTACTTATAGAGGAGGAAGAGGTGGTAAATTAGCATGATCAAGAGCCCACTTGGCACCAACACCACATCCAGGTACTCCTTCTGAAAGTTCTTAAAATCCATAGCTCCCTATCTCTTGGTGCTGCAGAGGACATTGCAGTAAGGGGGTCTTGTTCTGTTTATAATGGAGCTCTCCTGTCCTGTCCATGATTCTTGGGATTGTTTTCGGATTTGTTTAAAGAGCATATGCTTTGACTTGCTGCAAATTTGAACTTGCTTTCAATTTCCAATTCATATGCAGCCAGTTGACAGTGAAAGCTGTTGCCAAGAATGAAAGCAACTGGCAATCTTTAAGCTAAAACTAGATAATGGAGACTCCCATATGTTGAATATTCCCTGTGGGTTCCTTTATTCCATAAAACTAGAGACATGAACAGGAGGCATAGAGCATTCCCACCTGGCATTCATGAATGAAGCTAGGCTGCAACACTATATTTTGCAGTTTTTATATTATCTTTTATTGCAACCAACAATTTAGAAAGGTAATCAAATATGTGGAAAAGATAAAGAAACTATAAAATCAATCTTGTTTAATTAATTCGCCTTACGACTACCAATCTCCTTGCATGAATTATTATTAATTAGTTTAGCTCAAAAGATGACCACTTCCAAAAGGCATCAACTGGCTCCAACACAAAGTCAAGCCTAGGTTTAAACAAATCCAACTGCAATGGACTGCTCCTTTATAAAATCCCTGCAACTCCATTGCCATTTTGAGCAGCAGCAGCAAGAGACCATAGGAGACCATGAATTTTCTTCATGAGTACCTTGATGTGGTGTTGGTTCCAAGTGGGCTGCTAATCATGTTATTCTACCACCTCTTCCTTCTTTACACATACAGAAAATACCCTGAATACACGTCCATGGGATATGAAATCAATGACAAAAAAGTTTGGGTTGAGAAAATTTTGAAGGTCAGTCAAGTACCATATTTTCTTTAATTGCACAATTTTGTTGATCCTAAACCTAATTCAATTTAATTTCTTTTGCTGATACTGTTGTTATGAGCTGGCTGCAGGGTGATAATGAGGATATAGTCAGAAAAAATGTTAGCAGAGGCCTTGGTGTGATTGCCTGCAACACAAGTGCAACAATGTACTTAGCCACAATCTCCTTGACTCTCTGCTCTCTCATTGGAACTTGGATGGCAAACTCCACAGACAACTTCTTCCCAAGAGAAATGATATATGGCAACACAAGCCCATCAATTATTTCTATCAAGTACATATGCCTCTTGTCAAGCTTTCTCTTTGCTTTCTCATTCTTTGTTCAATCAACCAGGCACTTTGTCCATTCAAACTACCTACTAAGCACTCCAGATCTATCAGATTTGGAAAAACAGGACAGAGAGAAAAAAGTGGAAAATGCAGTTCAAAGGGGAAGTGAGTTTTGGTCACTTGGGCTCAGAGCACTGTATTTTGCTCTCAACTTTCTGCTATGGTTTTTTGGGCCTATACCCATGTTTGTTTCCACCATGATCATGGTGCTCATCCTGTGTTGCCATGATTTGAGGTCAGACACAAAAAAAGACTTGAAGTCAAAGTCAAACAATCAAAAGGATGGGTGAGAGAATCTCTTTGTCAGCTGTGGCTATATTTTGTGAAGTGTATAATTGATTTCTTGAGCAACAAGTTTGCAGAATTGAATCAGATTGATGAATGCAATTATATATGTCTTGCTATTTATTTTCTCTTCAACAAAAGCTGGGTTGCAACCCTGCAGAAAACCCAGACATGAGATTGTGTAGTTTTTTTTGCTAAATCTTTCTTAATAATCAACCTCAAATTGCATGAAGTCATCATGATGTTGAAAGTTCTGTCTTCATTAAGTCTCCAACCTCATGTTGACTTAATGGCAGTACAGCACAAATTATAAAACTACCGGTGCTGATCAGAGCTGGATTTAAGCAACCTAAGAAATTTTGTTTAGTAATGTTGGGTTGCTCTCTATTAATAATCAAATATTTTCTCGTTGCAATTTTTTATATTTTTGGCTGAAGACCTAAATGGAACTGGTGGACGCATATGGTTGTAAGGAGGAGCTCCTCCTCAATTTTAAGGCGAAAAGCTATAATCACACTTTTATTTTATGATTTGGGCTCATAGGGCTGGGCCTGGAAAAAAGTTCGTATTTCTTGCATCTATATATGGGCTTTTGAAATATAGCAGTTTTCCTTGACATATGGATTTAGGCACATCTTAAAGCCCGTCTACAGTTATGGGCAAATTCCACCATATCAACAAGCTAAACTCCTAAAAAAAATTCCATAAGTTACAGAGTTTGTAATTCAAATAGTAAAAGTAATTCCCGTATTCAAATCTCCCTCTCAATATGGCTTTCATCCGAAATCATTGGAGTTATAACATTGTGACTATAGTACTTCACAATCTTTTTTTCTTTGGGAGAGATTTGTAATTTTCGGGTAGCAAAAATTAGCAGATTTTTCTTTTTAAAAAACAACATGAGATGTGATTATAATATTAAAAGAAAAAAGTAGAAATTGGGATAAATAGGGTAGTTTGGTGTTGTTTGCCAGTTATCCGTCTCGTCCTGCGATTTATAGCTCTGGGTTGGCCTCTGACGCTTCGACTCAGTTTTGGCCCATTCATGAATCCTGGCCGTACGATCAACATAACCTTTAACCTTATTAAGTAGCCGACAAGCCTCTGCAGGGACAAAGACCGATCCAGTTACTAAGTGGGTCCTATCTACCACACATCTCCCGCCACGTGTCCATCCGCATCTCGGGATATGATATATGAGTACGTAGCCTGCAACGAAGAAGAAAAGCAAAGAGGGAGAAAATTTTCTGACCTGCGCTTATGGACTGTTGCAGCTGGCTGGTGGGAGGTAACTTATTCGAAAATGACGGAAATAGCCCTTCCTCAGCGACACGCGTACGGTGGGGAGGGAGGCAGAGAAAGAGAGAGAGAGTAAGCACAGTGGCGAGGTCGGGGCGCGTGTAGATGATTGACGTGACAAAAGTACGATGAAAGGCTGACAGAGGCAGAGAGCGCAGAGGCAGCACCCGCGTAAAAGTCGAGGGGCCTTCTGCAAAAGCGACGCCTTTAGTCCTTTGATCTTGACCCTTTTATTACTCCCCACGCGCATTTTGTACGCGTGTAATTGTATAGTTTTATGGCTTGCAGAGGCAGATGAGATCACGCGCGGGGATCGAGAGTGGGGGTGAAGTCCTTGGTAGAGATTCCTATTTAGGTTTGGGTTTGGGCTTTGGAAGCAAAGGGGGACAACAGAGTGAAGAATGGTGCTTAGATAAGGAAGGGGTGGTGGCCCACTTGATTTGTATTTCTAATTTTCTAATGTGTCACATGGCTGTGCACAGGTAGGTGGGGTTGTTTTGTCTTTTGGTTTTATTGTGTGCTCAAATTCATAGGTTTTAAGTGAAACTATGTGTAGATATGTGACAAAAGCACATTTTGATGTATACATATATATATTATTTTTAACTCTTTTATCTAACTTTTCTTTTCCCGACTTAACATGGTCTTATTTGTTTTCTAATGTAATGATGTAATATGCACATCAACTGCCACATAAATTAAGAAAATATATTTTCAAATTCGTTGATAGATCATGACACAATGTAAAAACGATGACCGAATTATTATCGAGGCTGAAAAATATACATTGCCATGAACGCAAATGATGGATAGCGATTATCAATCACTTAACTTTACAAATAAGACCCTTTCAAATGATGTGATTAGCGACAAAATTGAGATGACAGCATATAGAGTCAACAAAATACGTGCAACACAATCGTCCTTAAAAATTGATTTTGTAGATTCATTTCGGATTTTAACTTTTCCAAAATAAATTATGAATCTTCTTAATTTTAAAATGGTTACCAATAATTAAACCAAATGTTTGTTTTCCCTTTTCGATTTTTAATTTTGAAAAAGGTTACCAAACCAATAAAACTAGTCAATTTGAAATCATTTGAATTCTCATACTGATAGCAACACTAATCCCTGCATCCACATTGACCTTCTTTTTTCTAAAATTGAACCAAATCATAGATTGTGGAAAACAAAAATTAGCGGGAATATGATGATTGGGGTTGTGTCCACACTCCGCACTTGTAGGTGTAGCTAATGTGCAAAATTGCAAAACTTTAGGCATTATGAAAAAATACCGTCCACTTTTTAGTAAAGTCAAAAATTTGTCGCTGGCTGGCAATGAGATTAACAAAGAAACAGAACAGATTAGAATGGCCTTGAGCCTTGAGTCTTGACATTTTTCACTTTTCTTCTGGTACTTATATGCATGCAACTCTGTTTGTGTAGGCCCACGTTGCCGTTCTTCTAATTTCAGCCAGGGGTCGAGGTACTTCAGGTTTTATCACATTTTCGTGTGAATCCAACAAAACAAGAGCTTGGATTGGAAGGGTACTTGGCTTCAATTCCTTCACATTCATGGAGCAATTATTAACTTGCATGATTGGCACAGAAGCATCGCAAAATAGTTTCATGTGTGACTGACGGACCGTCACGTGGTATTTTTTTAATATAAGTGAGCGACACAATTAATGTTGCAGCAATACTCGTTGTGTGTTTTAACGATAACATAAAAAAGCAAAAACATATTGATACATTAATTGAATTCTAACATTATGCGACGTTGGGTTGGGATGAGTATACTTGAAAAGAAAGCTAAAGCATAAGCAATAATTGACTTCATTTACAATTTTACCAGCCACCGGCACAATGCAAAAGCAACAAAACAGACCGACAGACAAAGGAGTTTAGTCAAAGGACGTCATTACAAACATTGTTTAAGGATTTTAATTTGATCACCATTAGCGGAGCACTATGATGTCAAAACAAATTGTCACCCCAACTTTATGAAATTTGTCTTTGTTTGTTATATTGTTTTTACCCTACATACAGACTCCGTGAGATTTCGCTATCATGATTTCTTTATTTCGTCCGCTTTCTGTTTTTGTTTGCAAATAATCAATAATTTTGCTGGGTTTTGAATCTGATTGATTGAAAAATGACAAACACTTGTTTGTTATGGCTCAAGACAGGGAAACCACATATCGATATTTACTACATTTAAAATTACAGGAAAAATGAAAAATAAATAAAGATGTATAAAAGGTGTTGAAAAATATAGCTCTAAACTTGGTGAAAGAGAAAAAGATTTTGTTCATGGTTTGCCCAACTGGGTAACTTACCAACATGGCATTTGACCTTCAAAAAGAGAAACAAGAACTCAAGAAGCCAGTGAAATCAAAACACAGAGAAAAAGGGTTTTTAAATAAAAGAATAAACAATAGTTAAGGAAGAAAATAGAAAAGAAATGAGAATGGATATGGGCTCTTCAAATTTCAATGTTATGCTTTATTAATGAATATGAGGTGAAATGTCACCGAGAGTTGGTTCAGTTGATAAGGTCTCTGCATTGTGTGTAGCCCCATTAATATTTGAGTCTAGCTGCCATTAGTCCTCGTTAGTGCCCAATCAATAATTTTCTACATAAATTAATGCCGATAGCAGCTGGGAATTGGGTGACACGTATGAGGTGGCATGTTTATCACAACAACAAAAACAAAAAATGAGGTGGCATGTTTATCAAAAGTAGGTGGGTGCCTAAATAAATAAGAAGAGGGTTAAGGTAATAATATAAAGAATGTAGGGGTCGAAAGCAATAATTTAAGAATGAAAGGGGCAAAAAAGAAAAGAAAAGAAAGGTAGTGCGGTGGGTGGGACTGACAGAAAAGTTTAAAGTGAGGCAAAAGGGAAACAAATTATGATGCCAACCCACGCACCTATAAAGGCAGCTGTAGTCACGTCTGTTTCATACCATCCACTTTAACACACAAACAAAAAACACTCACACGCACCTGCCTTCCCCATACGAAATTTGAGGTTGTTATGAATTTTTTTAAATTTATTGGCTACATTTTATTCAACAATAAGATTGTGTATATGAAAGTTACTCATCTATGCAAATATAAATTTGCTATTTCACCTATTAATAATGATAGAATAAACATTTGTTCTAACTTTAATCACCAAGTAATGTGGTAAACAAGATATTTTCATTATTTTTATGAAATAAGTTGCAGTATTTTTATTAAATCAATTGAAAAAGTACATAGATAGTTATCTTAATTAGCAATATGATGGATATGGGTAATGCTTCCCTAGTGACCAAAGTCAGCTTTAGGGCTGAAACAATATGGAGGGAATAAATCGCAAAGAAATCTACCGTCTAAGTTGTTCTAGTTCAAGTAAGTTACATCAAGGACAAAACTTGGCCGCTAATCGGCATAACTCTCCTAGAGAAACTAGACCACCCAGCAAATTCAACAAAATTGTTGGGAATTACAAGAGAAAACCATACAACTCATAGAGTTTCTGCACTTTAATAACAAACTACACCAAATCCAAGAAACCAAACAGCACAGAGTAAAAGAGCAACAACAATTTGCTCTACAAATAATGCACAACCAAAGCCATCCATATCCATAACATAGAAATCTAGATTTGCCAAGAGGAGAGAAGAGGATCATGGTTTGCCAAGCACAAGAAAATACCAAAAATACTACGGGGAATAAACCCCTACATTTGAAGCTTCTCGTTCTAACTCTCCTCCATCCTCTGTCACACGCTTTGTTGTGAAAATAGACTGGATAAGGGGCAACCACAACCAAGTCTGGAAACCCAAAAAACCCTAAAAGAGGGAGAGGGAAGTAGGGTCAAAGAGGGAGGGAGGAGTAGTATGGAGGAGAATAGAAGGGAAGGGGATGGGAAGCCACCGACCCCAAACGGGACAACGAGTCCTAGGGTTTCTTTGCTTGTTGCTTGCTAGCTCTAGATACTGTCTTTGTTATTAACAAACAAGTTTTAAGGTATGTCCAAATATAAACAAATGAAAATAGGGCACTAATGATAAGTAATCCCACTGTAAGTTTTGAACATTCTTCATCGTATTTTTAATTAAAAGCAGTTATAAGCTCAGTTATATTGACACATGTAGATTGTTTATAACTGTTAATACATGTAGAACCTATTTTTCATCAACGATAATGGAAGATTCAAACTTGAATGTATAGGAACGGGCTCATTTCCCTGGCCGATTGGCCTAACCCTGCCGTATCCTTTCAAAAAACATGAACACATAAAACGCTCTCGGAGCGCGTGGTACTTGGAAAGTTTCCTATTCAAGATAAAAGCGAAGACCGAGTCCTTACTCAATCGGGTATTGAGTTGTAACCCGTATTATCCGGGTTATTCACCAAAGCAATACAAAAGCTATACAAAAGCTATCTATCTATAGAGCCCTATAGCCTGTAGCCCTGTGTGGTTGGGTTCTTCGCAATTGATGGCTCAGATAAAGACCTGGTTCTTTTCTGCGACACATGTGTTTATGCATCAACCCAAATGACAGATATACCCTTTTGCCCACAGACTAAGAATATAAATTATTATAAATATAAATAAATATAATAGTACCTGTAAAGTTGAAAACTGCTAATTATAATGTCTACAAAGCATGACACCAAAATTTTTAGTCACCGTCTTCATCTCTGCCAGTCTCTGTCGTTTTCCAGACCTACGTTACCATTTAGGGTTTCTCAGATCGATGGAGTTGAACAGCATACGTATACAGGCTCTACTCATATCAAATGAATTTCTGACAAAAGTTTTGTTTGTTTTTCTTTTAGATTGACCATCTTGCTTGTTTATATATCAACAGGTAACTCATAACTTGATTGTTACCAGAATGAAAAAGAACTCATAACCTGATCGCTTGATGATGGGCCATTTTTCTTACCGTTGTGGAGGGGTCCATAGGTTTTTATTACATGCAATATCATGTAGCACCTACCAACATTACCTCAATTGGAAGTTTTTATTTTTCATAATTGGGGACGGAATTCGGATTATCCTGTTAAAAATAGAATATAGTAGAGCTGATTCGTATCGTAAGTTCGTAACTGTTTAAATTTGATTGAATACTCAAGTTAAGTTAACCAAACGACCAAACTAAACAAAAATAGCTGCATGCTTGAAAGTTACCAACATCAATAAGACAAATGACCACAATTTGAGATGCCCAACAACACTCTAAAGTCGTGGCAATTATTCTGGAGTTTGGTCCTTTTTTCATGTGTGGTGTGGGTGTGACCTTTTTTCTTTCTATTTTATTTTATTGGTCGAAGGAAGGAGTTATTCACTTTTTCGTGTGTAAGTGAAAGGATTAACAAGCAAAGAATGTTGCATGTGAAAATGTGCTAATCAATCTCAGATGTCTCTGACTCAGTACTCTCTAGTTCAAACTGCTTGACATTTTGTATTTGCAAGTGCAAGTGTTCCCCACATTCACAAGCTTATATTTCAATTTGACTTCACTTAAAATTAAATTCCAGGGTTTTCCTTTTTTACTTTTACTGAAGTGCATGAAGCTGTGAAAAGCAGAGTTCAGACCAAAGCTCATAACTAACTGTTTTACCAGTATTGATCTTAATCTGCAGAAATGGGAAGGGACGTCTTTTACTTGTCCCCCAATTGGTTAAGCATAATGACCCACATTTGACATTGCGTTTTGCCTAAGAAACAGCAAATAATGAGGCCCCAAGACTCTTATGGAAAAATCCAAACATGGGCAAATAAAGCAGTTAGGTAAATTTGCAGCAAAAGTGAAGAATGTCGTAAAACATTATGTGATATCACTTTGAAGTTGGACCATGGATTTTTCTAACTTAGCAAACTCAGAAATGGGAAAAAGCTAAAGCTTGCCAAAGTTGAATGTGTAAAGCTTACAAGTACAGGTTGCTTAAATAGCACCCAAGTTTAGATATTGTGAGATGAGGAAGGGTTGCCCCACAATAGCAAATGTCCTAAGAATACAGTAGTCTTTCAAAGTTGGCCAATTCAGATTGCCCAGATTGTAACTTTCTTATAACCAATAGCCTCTGCTCTGGCTATGAAAAAATCAATTGAACCCAAGAGATAAAAGGAAGAGGAGAAAAAACCTAAAACATCCCAAATTACAATGCAATAATAATATAGGAAGGAACCCAATGGCTTCAAAAGTGATAAATCTATATCAGAAGAAACCAAGGGAGACAACCCAATTAGGCTTTAAGAAAGAATGTAGAGGCTTTGCTTTCACAAAAAAGATGGGTTCAAAGTCTTTATTTTTGTTTTGACCAAAAAAGAAGAAGAGGTCTTTGGTTTTGTTTTTCTCAAAAATGCAATCTTTTTATATTAAATATTTAAAATGGGGGAGGGAGAGAAGAGAATGAGGATTAAGGAAGGGGATACGAGTGAGATTTGATGGAGTAGAAGGGGACAGAATAGACATCCGCCCGGAAATACAGGGGGTGCCGTACAGACCCTCCTCCACTTTTCAGTCCATGATATTTTATTGGAAATAAATTAACACACTCTCATTACTCTCTCTCTCTTTGTGTCTCTCTCTCACAGTGTCTTTCTGCCACACATCACACCCAGCAGTTGCAGCGTTGCAGCAGCTGCAGCAGTGCTGCTGCAGTGCAGCTCAGCCTGCAGACAGAAAAAATTTAATCTTTTTTTTTTAAAATATGAAAAGAGAACAGCAACAAAGCCCCATATTAATTATGTGATTTGCTTATTAAATTCTGTTTTCTTTTTTCTCTTTTCAAGTTAAAAAAAACTTTAAGCTTTGATTTGATACCCAAAAGCCCATCCACAATCCACACACACAACACAAACAGTAGTACACTCTTTCTCACCCTCAAGAAGGAAAAGAAAAAGAAAAGAGCAGAAAAGAAAAGGAGAAAAGAAAATTAAGCAGGCAGAGAGAGAAAGACACAGAAGAGCAAAGAGAGAAAGAAAAGAGAGGTGGGCTGTGGGTGTGTCTTTTTGAGCTCCTTTTAGCAAATGCCAAAGTTGCACTTAATTAACAACCTCCTTATCACCCCCATCTCTCAAAATGCAGACATGAAACCTCCTCCTATGCTCTCTTCTTATTCACACACCTCCTTCTTCTTTCTCTTCTTCATATTGTAAACAGCAGAACCACAGCAAAAGCAAAGTCCTTTTCTTCCTCTTCCTTCTCTCCTTGTTGTTGGGTCCGTACCATTTTTGTTTATTTCCACATGGGGGGTCTAATCGATCTGAACAGTGCAACGGAGGACGAGGAAACGCCGTCGTCTGGTTCGTCTTCAACTTCCTCTGCTTCTGACGCTTCGGCTTCGGCTTCGGCTTCGGTGTGCTTGGAGCTGTGGCACGCGTGTGCGGGCCCGCTGATTTCACTGCCGAAGAAAGGGAGTGTGGTAGTGTATCTTCCACAGGGCCACTTGGAGCAAGTCTCTGATTTTCCAGCCTCGGCTTATGATCTCCCACCTCACCTCTTCTGTCGCGTTGTTGATGTCAAGCTCCATGTGAGTCTCTCTCTACAATGCTTTCGGTTTTTGGGGTTTTGGTGAAATTAGATGCCTTTTTTGTTTTTGCTATCTGGGTTCTCATGTTTTCTGGGTTTTTTTTTAACACAGGCTGAGACTGGTACCGACGATGTGTATGCGCAGGTTTCACTTGTTCCTGAAAGTGAGGTGGGCTTTGTTGTGGTTTTGATTCTCTGTTTGGTTTGTGAGAAAATGCTTGAAAATGGATTTTTTTTTTTTTTTTTTTTTGAAATTCCTTATGATGTTACCAATTTTTGTGATTTTGGAAGTTAAAGCTCAGTTTAATTGTCAAAAGTCATTCAGAAATGTGAGCCTTCCATACAGTAGACTCTAGTGCATTTCATCTCTCAGCAAACAAAACAATTTAAAACCCAAATTTTGTAAATTTCACCTTCTCTCTGGCTTTCCTTCCCGCTTTGGCATTTTCAAAGATTATATGTTAGTATCTGTCTGTCTCCTTTTATTCCATCTTGGCAATTGGCATTCTTAGCAAACAACACAAGATCGTCATTCCATGACATTTTGAAGCAGCTACTTATTATGCATTCAATTTCATTTGGGGGTCAAGTCTTTTTCGTTTTCTTTACTTTTCTTGGTGATTATCTGATGTTGTGTCTATTGAACATTGGGGTGACTTCATTTTTGCATTAATCTGATTAGGAAATTGAACACAAACTGCGGGAAGGGGAAACTGATGCATATGGTGAGGAGGAGGATGTCGAAGCGATTGGGAAGTCAACCACACCCCATATGTTCTGCAAAACCCTTACTGCTTCTGATACTAGCACTCATGGAGGCTTCTCTGTCCCTCGTCGTGCAGCCGAGGATTGCTTTCCTCCCCTGGTAGTCGTAGTTCATTTTATCCCCCAACATGTAGTTCAGCATAACCTGAAATCATTTTTATAACTGATTCATAGTCTAATCAAGTACAAGTTTGTATTTTATTTTGAGACAACTAAGTTATGCTTGTAGGATTACAATCAACAAAGGCCTTCACAAGAACTCGTAGCAAAGGATCTGCATGGCTTGGAGTGGAGGTTCAGACATATTTATAGGGGTATGCCAAAAGATATGACATGTTTTGTATTCATTAGTTTGGGGTTTATCTCTTCACGAAACAATAGCAATCTTATTAGGGTTTTATTATGAACTTGTAAATGGAATGTTTTAGATTCAGTGTTTGTCTGTTTTTTATTCTTCTTTCCACTTGTCTTGAGTAGGGCAGCCGCGAAGGCATTTGCTCACCACTGGATGGAGTGCGTTTGTGAACAAGAAGAAGCTCGTCTCTGGAGATGCAGTGCTGTTTCTCAGGTATATGAATCCTTCGGTTCAAGAAACTTTGGATGCCCTTATTCATGATTCTCATACAATGTCTATAATAGGGGTGATGACGGAGAACTGAGGCTAGGAATTAGAAGGGCAGCCCAGGTTAAAGGGTCTGCTACTTATCCAACTCTTTGTAGCCAGCAATTAAACTTTAGCTCTATCACGGATGTGGTGAATGCTATATCCATGAAGAATGCATTTAACATCTTCTACAATCCAAGGTAATATGCTGCTCATTCATTTGACATATTCTTAAAGTAATCTTGAAAGTTATGATTTTAGACCCATCTGTCTTTCTGGGTCTTGTTCTCCCTATAATTTTCCATATTAATCATGTAGAGCCAGCTCATCAGAATTCATAATACCTTCCCGTAAATTTTTGAGGTGCCTTGATCATTCCTTTTCACCTGGAATGCGGTTCAAAATGCGCTTCGAAACAGAAGATGCAGCAGAGCGAAGGTTTGGCATTCTTAAATTTGACATAGTTGAAGGATTTAAAGTCAAATTTTAATTAAAATGTATTTTTGGCAGATACACTGGGCTGATAACTGGAATTAGTGAATTGGATCCTGTAAGATGGTCTGGTTCAAAATGGAGATGTCTAGTTGTACGTACTTTTAACAGAGCCTTTCTATATATATCCTTTTTTTTATTCTTCAAAAGCATTTGGACCCTGTGTATCTTAAACTTTTACATGAGCGTGCATTACTGCTTTCCTGCTGCACTTTGTGCTCTCTAAACTAATATATAATATTATATATGGTAGGGGTAAATGTAAATCCCCCACCTTGTAAGTTGTTTGTATGTTTACTTTGTTGATATTACATTTAAGATTCGCAAAACCATTTCATGAACAAATCTGGTGTAAGCCTTTTTTTAACGAGAATTGAAGCATTTGGGCCACTGGACAGGAGGGCAAAATATAACGAAAATTGTATGACATCTTCACCATGTTAAAATCAGGATGAATTACCAACACTTCTTTGTATTTATCATGAAATGTCTTGAGGGTTTAGCAGAGTTTTTGGCTAAATCACACTATGAACGGATAAATCTGCTCTTGTATTTGTCACAAAATTTGTCTTAATTGTTGAACAAAACACCTTACTCGTCGCCCTGAGGACAGAAACTCAGGGTCTTGATTATTTGAACCCTATCATATTCAGAAATGAAGGAATATTTTTAATGTTTCATACATAGACATCGGTGTTGCTTATTGTAGCTGTCAAGTCATTAGCACTAGATATATTGGTTTCAAACTTTTCTTTTGCTCGTGCAGGTAAGGTGGGATGATATAGACACAAGTAAGCATGGCAGGGTTTCCCCATGGGAAATCGAGCCATCTGGTTCTGTTTCTAGTTCCCATAGCTTAATGGCAGCTGGTTTGAAGAGGGCCAGGAGTGGCTTGTCTGCAGCAAAAACAGAATTTCCAGTTCCTAGTATGTCGTACATTCAGATTAGAACATTCCATTGTGACACTGTCTCTGCAACATAATTTATTGATTGTAACATTTTTTTCTTACAGATGGGATTGGAACATCAGACTTTGGGGAATCTTTAAGGTTCCAGAAGGTCTTGCAAGGTCAAGAAATTTTGGGTTTTGATACTCATTTCGGTGGTTTAGGTGGTCAGAATCAACATCCATCTGAACCAAGGAGGGGTTTTCATGGTTCTAGCGGTTCTGGGATTGCTGCTGGAGGTAATGGTCTCAGAAAGTCACTTGCGGACTCTGAGATTACCTCAACCGGCATAGGCTTTGGTGAATCATTCCGATTCCATAAGGTCTTGCAAGGTCAAGAAATATTTCCAAGCCCACCATATGGAAGAGCTTCCACTACTAACGAGGCTCATGAATATGGTGGCCCTGGAATTTATGATGGTTTTCAGGTGCCAAGCTTTAGAAATGGGTGGTCTGCCATGATGCAAAGCAATAATACACACGTGCACCCATCTGCCTCGTCTGTGCAAGTTTCATCACCATCATCTGTATTAATGTTCCAGCAAGCAATGAATCCAGGCCCGGAATTCAATTCAGTATACAACGGTCATAACCAGGAGGAACAGAGAGTTACAAAACGAACTCCATATGTCTCTGAATCAGATGGTGGAAAGCAAGCATCATCCTCGTTTTGTGAACGCAGCTTCAGCAGGGAAGATCATGGAGGCATGAATTTTTACAATCAACATGGTATCTCAAATCATCCTGTAATAAGTCAATCAACATTTAGTGGCAGTCAGGATGCGGTTTCACCATACAAAGGCAGCTGTAGACTCTTTGGTTTCTCATTGTCTGAGGAAAAACATGCCCCAGACAGAGAGAGCAACTCCACCTCAACTGCATCTACATTAAATCCTGGAGTGCAGTTTCATTCAAAGCCTGCATTGATGACATCAGCAGTTGGAATTACCTGTACCAAAGTATGCAACCTCTTTCCAATATTACGCTGTAATATCGTATCTTTTGTAGAGGTAGACAGGACATTTAATCTTCTCTAAGATTGATGGCTACGATAATCTGATTTGTGAGTTGGGTGTGTTTATGTATAGGAATGGGCTTTTGACTGGCGTGGGGAAAGGATGGAAAGCTGCTTACAAGGATAGCGATGATACAATGGCTTGTTGCAGATGATCGAAGGCAGTAACTAGTAAGTGCTGAACTGTCTACTTTATATCAATCTTTCTATTTTTTGTTTTGTTTGCATCCCAGCATCAAAACCTACTCTTGCGGTGGTGTCAAAACTTTGGTACCATGTAAAACCCAATGAAACTTATTGCGGCCAAATATATGATTCAAAGTCGTGTACAAGTAACCCTAGTTAATATGAAGAAGATCTAGCTGTTAGGTCTTTTTTGTTTGTTTGAATTTCTCTTTTTCTGTTGAGAATCAGAATGAGTTTTTCTATGCATATATATAGTATTTTACCCCTTGAAGTTTATATTATGAGTTTCTTACTTCTGTCGACATTGTTTTGCAGGGAATGTTACCATAATGTCAATAATTATGCTATGTACGGGTGAAGTCTCTTGGCAACTGAGATTTTGTTCAGATTATCCGTGTGCTGTCGTTTATGTAACTTAACTTCCGAGGTAAAAATTGTAACTAAGCGCCTCAAGTGACTTTGATTGTATTGTTAATTCAGCTTTGAAAACAACAGAGTTTGTAGAATCTATGTATTGCCTCTCATATGATAGCCCTGTTGGAAAGAGGGGCCTATCCAAACTGAGAAAATTCTATCTACGCAATTACAATTGTTAATTAAATTATTCCTCTTACCTACATGATGCTTGTTCTTCTGTTCCAAAGTTCCCTGCTATATTCGTATTTTGTTGTTTCTAAAGCAAGAATTTTGTGATGTAATTATTTTTAGAGAATGTGCAGCAATAGAAAATTATGAATTATTGCTGGGTTCAGTTGTCTTGGCTTTTCCCAGATTGCCTTTGTGATTCTCCCACGTAACATTGCCATGTCTTGCTGTAAATGGGAACTGAAAGTCTTAAATTATTGAATGATGGAATATTCTATATGTGGTAGATAGTCGCATCAATCCAAGAAACTCAACCTAAAAAGTCCATGCAATGACTCATTAATTACACACACACACTATATATATATATAATTAATAAAGGGACCTCTCCTCATAAAGAAAAGAAAGAGACATCTCTGCTAATTTCTTGTGAATTGCATTCTCCATCTTATTGGTCTCCACACCTTTCTTTTCATTCACCAGTTTCTTGGAACACAACACACAAGTTAGAACATACTGAACGAAAGTGACACCATTGACCCTTTTGATTCTCTTCTCTTATTTATTGAACCAAAGTGATAAATTGTCCAAATCGATTAGCAATCAATATGCTACTGTATTCTGGGGAGGTGATCCTTCGTCAACCAAAGCAAAACAACAACAACATTGTATCGCATTTCTTACAAGAGGAATGCCCGTTGACAATATAATGATAAATATGGTACAAATAGTTTTATCAAACAAAGAGTTGTATCAGAATGACTCTGGTCCAAAGAAAAGCTGTTCATTGGTCCCTCCTTGTGAGCTCTGTAACATTCATGCAGGACTCAATGAAGTCGTATTTTGATGTGGAATTCATATTGTACAAGCAATAAGCACAAAGCAGAAGGTTTCCGCAGTTGCATCAGACTCAACATGTAAACAGTGAATAGTAAGGCGAGAGAGAGAGAGAGAGTCAACGATATCCCGTGTCCTTGAAAAATATTTTTTGTGGTCCTCAAAGTCAAAACCGACAACCATGTCTATGAAAAACCAACATATTGTGTAATATCAAATTTACATCACAAAAACGTGTTGAGTAATAAACATAAAAAATCACGTGTAAAATCAAGAAATTAAAAAAAGCTCAGCTTAGGACTGTAAGTCCTTCATCTCCTAATTCCCACGTAGACACACACCGCACATCATGAAACAAATCTTCCTGGATCTGTAAAATACAATTCTTGTGCATAATTTTCAGTATTTTTTCACATGTGATTTACAGTTTGTATTGTCTTTTTATACAACCACTAGCAGAACAGTAACCACTGGCCACTGTAGCAAGAGAATGAGAGGTGTGCAGACACGTCATTGATGCAGTACAAGGTCGAGGAAGAGTCAAACATGGCGCAGCCCATGTTGAAAAAGCTCCTATTCTATGACCAATTAGCATGCCCTTTGAAATCTAGTGGGCCCAGGACCCTGGTGTGTATATGTATTCCTTCTGAAACATTTAGCTAGCTTATAGACTGTACCAACCCAATTCAGCCCTTGAGAGAGACAGAGAGAGAGAAACAGAGCAAAGACCAGAGATGGCTGGAGACGAGGGAACTGCAAACACACTTGAAGCTACACCAACATGGGCTGTGGCCACTGTTGTCTTTGTTCTGATAGTGATCTCCATAATAATCGAGTATTTGCTTCATCTCTTACACAAGGTATGTTATAATTATATACATAAAACTCTGTTTCATCTTTCCATCCATGCAATGCAAGATGATCATTTGTTTTTGTATTGAAATATTTGTGCAGTATTTTCATAGGTTAAAGAGGAAGTCTCTCATTCAGGCTCTTGATAAAATCAAATCAGGTTAGAGTCCACAACATGAATTAAGCTTAACTTAATATAAAATGATGGGTACGTACGTAACATAAGAAATGCTACATCATTATTTTCTGTTCTGAGATTGTGTTTGTCTCTCCATTTAGAATTGATGCTGTTGGGGTTCATATCGTTGCTACTAACTGTGGGCCAAAAGCCAATTGCAAATATATGCATCCCAAAGAGCGTTGGTGAATCTTTTCTTCCTTGCAAGAGCTCCACCTTTGGTCATGCTGTCGAGGAAACCAAATGCTCTGACCAGGGAAAAGTTTCTTTGATGTCGAGGGAAGGTGCATATGAGCTGCAATACTTAATTTTTGTGCTTGCTATGTTCCACGTTTCATCTTGCGTCCTCACCTTTGCTCTTGGTATGGCCAAGGTAACTCATTCATTCCGCTAATTCTTTGCTTTTTTCAGAAGTTTCCATTACTTTTCTGCTGCCTAAATAATAGCTAATCCTATGTTGTGCATGGGAAGCTTGGTTGTCTGCTTTTGACTTTTGCAAACATTAAGATAAAACTCAACTTGTATTGTAACTTCAAAAGGAGTAGGGGAAATTGTGGAGGGACTTCCACAATTGTGAACTCTAAAAAACTTTAGAAATCTTTGGTTCCTTTTTCTTTCTTTTGAGCTTTTAAAAGGGAAAGTTTGACTATGTTGACTTTTGTTGTGAACATTTTATATTGTCTTGTTTTCCAGATGAAGAGATGGGAGTCTTGGGAGGCAGAAACCAGAACATTGGAGTATCAATTTTCTTACGGTAAGCTTTCAAGGGATATAAATGGATGGCATAGATATCTGCGTACAAGTCTTTGCGGGTCCATTTGAGTTTTTAACCACATTTTTCTGACACTAATTAGTGTTTACTGCAAATAACATGTAGATCCAAGGAGGTTTCAGCTCACATATCAAACCTCATTCGGGAAGCGACATTTGAAGTGTTGGAGTGACAATCGATTACTTCGTTGGCCGGTAATTAAACTCAATCAAATTTAATTAAACATACTGTTCTGTAACTAATAAACAAGAAATATAGCAAGTTTAATGATGTATCTTTTAAATGCAGGCTTGCTTTGTTAGACAATTCTTTAATTCCGTCTCCAAATCGGATTACTTCACTCTCAGGCATGGATTCATAATGGTATTAATCTGTCAACACATCATGAATGACTCATTTGATTGGTTCAATCTAAAAAGTTTTGGGTGCTGTTTGTAGGCTCATTTTGCAGAAGGGAGCCATTTTAACTTTCAAAAATATATAAGAAGGAATTTGGAGAAGGATTTTGGTGTGGTTATGGGGATAAGGTAAACTTCATTAAGATGGCTCTTCATGATCATAAGACCTTGATGCTTATCTCTCTTTCACATCTCTCCAACTAAGCAAGCATTGGCATTTTCTTTTCTTTTTTTTAATTTGTTTGCAGCTGGTGGATTTGGTTGTTCTCAGTATTTGTCATATTCTTCAATGCACATGGTAACATGCCCTGAATGAATCTATTTAATTAATCAAATGAATCCAGTTATAAATTATTACTTTTAATTTGGTTAACTCTATCATTTGCTGGACCTCTGCAGGTTTTTACAATTATCTATGGGTTCCCTTTATTCCTTTAGTGGTGAGAAAAATCAACTTTAATACTTAATTAAAGCTGTGATTTGATATTAGAAAAAACAAGAGTTGCAATTTTCATATGCTTTGTTTTTCTTCTATGCTACACCTACAGATGCTGTTACTGGTTGGAACAAAGCTACAGGGCATCATAACTAAGATGTGCCTTGACAGCCATGACAAATCTCATGTTGTTAGAGGAACTTTGCTTGTGAAGCCCAGCAATCACTTCTTCTGGTTTAACTGGCCTCAATTGCTTCTCCATCTTTTGCACTTCATACTGTTTCAGGTGAGTCTTCAATCATAACTTTAAAGCCAATAAGATAATGGAATTAAGAAAAGAAGATAATCTTTTAAATTTGTTTGCATCTTGCAGAATTCCTTTCAGCTGGCATTCTTCACATGGACTTGGGTAAGTAAGCACATATTTTAATCCGATATGTTGTTTGAAGTTTGAAAATGGTATATTCCCTTTACTAATTAATTGCATTTAATTGATTGTTTCAAAAAACAGTACAAGTTTGGCTTAAGATCATGCTTCCACCATGAAACAGAGGATATTGTGATAAGGCTGGGCATGGGTGTAATTGTGCAAATCCTCTGTGGCTATGTCACTCTGCCTCTCTATGCTTTGGTCACACAGATGGGCACGTCAATGAGAAAAGCAGTTTTCACTGAGAACGTGGTTAAAGGGCTGAAAAAATGGAGAGCCAAGGCCAGGAAGAACCTGGCTCTTAGGAACCACCCTCACTCTGCACGACTCTCGTTGGATGCTTCTCTTGAAACTTCACTGTCACTAGGCACTTCACCTTCTTTCAGTGGTCATGATGCTTCATTCTCGACTGTGGATTTTGATCGTCCGTCTGACGATGCTGAATATGTAGCACTTGAAATAAGGGAGGCCCAAAAGGCACAAGGAGAAACAAGCACTTGAGTTTGAGTTCCATCTTTGGCCATGATGGGGGTTGCACAGTTATTAAAGTTGCTCCTCATCTTGCCTACAATGTTCATAGATTAATGAGTATGATTTGTTTTTATGATTCTCTTGATATTGTTTAGAGTATCTCATCGCACATTTAGGAAGTGAACTTTCAACAGAACATTAGAACAAATGTATTAAATTTTTTGAGTGCTGCTAAACGAACCCTAAAATTAACTGAGTACACTATATGATCTAAGTACACCCTAATATTTTAATCAAAATGTAAAATTAACTAAGTACATCCCATTTAACTATCAAAAATACCATTGGTACACCCTAATACACTCTTATTACACAACACCCTAATACCAATCCTAAACCAAGTTTCTCTTTTTATGAGTGTTATACTTTTCCAGATCTTACTTGTTGCAATTTCTACACTCATGAATCTCAATGTCTACAATTTATTTAAATTTTTTACTTTGGCAAGAAAGCAAAGGCATAGAAGACTTTGGTGATGTCATTAGAGAGGCAAGTGGAAATCTCAATGTCTGCAATTTATTTAATATTCCATATTTTCTCATCTTCTTCAACCTTAAATTAAGTAAACCTACTTGTATGATTATTTGTTGGTTGATATCCAGCTTGATGTCTTGTTTGGTTATAATCTACTTGTATTCAGTGACTAAAATTAATTCTTTTTCTTTTGTCACGAAGGCTATATTGCAGCTGACAAAATCAAGTTCATTTTTCCTCCAGGTTATTGATCTGTTTAAAGTGCGTGGGAAGTTTGCCTTACCATATGTTTATGAAGATCGCTTTTTACTCCGCAAAGGAAAAATTCTTCTAGTCACTCATCGAAGATTGATACTGTTGCAAGTAAGTTAGCTGGATTAGAATCATTGCTATCTATCCCTTCCTATCTGCTATACACCATTCAATGACACCTCCTTGCGCCTTCGTCAGTGCTCGCGGCGTTGTTCATGGGCACCAAGCAATATGAAAACTTCTCTATGTTTGATTATGGTTGAATATGATGAGTATGGTGTACTTATTAAAATTATATTTATTTCATAATTTAATATATTCTTTTTGGTCATTTTATATTAGGGTAAATTAGTAATTTAATAAATAGTTTGGTAATAGGGTGTACTCAGTTAATTTTAAGGTTCGTTTAGCAGCACTCAATTTTTTTGATCGATTAATTTCGTGCAAGCAACACATGCAGTTGCATGAGTGGCAAATTAAAGAGACTACATGTGTTACTTACATTACAAGGACGACAAGGTCTAAGTCTTAATAAGTACTAAACTAGCTTTGCCTAATTAACTAGGATTACACTATATATACTCACATCAAACTCAGATTGTGGCCAGCCATTCCCGCTTATATATACAAAATTACAATGAATTACCTTCTAGACCGTTTACTGGGCCGCCCAGAAGAAGAAGCGGCAGTCGCAACCGCCTCCTTTCGTCCATTTTCCTTTGGCCTCTTTGATGAAACTGGTGTGTGTTGCTGCACTTTCGCTGTGTGAGGAATTAAACGATTAGAGCTGAATCTTTGTCGCCTCCCCCTACTAGTAATTATCGGCGTCGGCCACCATGGGAGCACAAAAGGAAAGGCTGGGAAGACAGAAACACCGGCCCAACGGAGCGTGAGAGTTGTGAATGGAGTGGTCCAAGTGGTCTCTTTTAATGTTTTTGCACGGATGTTGTACATGACAATGCGACCAAACAAATGTAGAAACAAGACATCCTTATTATTTGGATCGAAAGCTAGCACCATAACCGTTTTTGTGGAGGACTCACGGTCCCACTTAGTGAGGAGTGGATTTTCCGGGACTAATTGGAACAGGCAAACTTTGTCTACCAAACACCATTTTCCAGGCCCGTCGACTTGACCATCAACATAACCACGACCATCGTCTTTGAACTCCCAAACACTCATACCACTAAGATCACAGTAATGAGGCAACATGCACATCCGCAGACACCCTCCTCCACACTCACCTAGGAAATGCATTGTTCGAGATTCGTCTTCAGGCTCATCAATGAAACGAAAGCAATAGTTACTAGTATCATTTATATAAAGCTGGTCACGAGTAGTGAAGGGATCCAACCCAACCATAAAGCGATTAGTATCAGTAAACCAATACAAGCTTCCATTGTGAGCAACCCCAGGGTAGGGAGACAATCTAGTAAAACAAAACCTCCGCGGGCTGAAAACAAGTGACTGTCTCCATTTACCAGTCTCAGAAGAGAAGATCTCCATGTAGAAGAAACGGGAGGAATGCTCAGGACGTTCCCATTGATCATCAATTATTCGCACAACCTTGTACCTATACTCAACATTAATAATACTATAATTAAGCTGAATATTGACAGTTCTCCTAGATCTTTCTGCTTCTACTTGCTTTCGATCATTCTTGTACTTGTAGTTGGGATCGCATATGAATCCAACCATTACCCTCTTGTGACGTCCGCGTCGAGGCGGGCAAGGGAGAGCCTCCCATTGCTTGGTGCGTGGATTGCAGATGTAGTAATTATTAGAGAACATGCTATCCATCAATCCACCAACTCATTATCCACCACTATCTTAGCTTTATGTTGTTAATCTTTGTATCCATCATGTACCACTTTGTATTGTCTCTTAGTTTATTATTATCAATCTTGTATAAATACCTCCTATATGGAGATGAATCAATCAAGTAAAATATCATTCAATCATCAAATCTTTCATGGTATCAGAGCTAATGGCTAACGCCAATTAGCGATCCTTCATTTGCCAACATTGAGAGTCGTTGGCTCTCCTCACCCGAAAGGGTGTTTGCTTCTGTATAGTTCTTCAGCTTCACCTCCCTTCTATAAAATCAATATTTTTTTTCTCAACCAGTTCCTACTGCTGCCATTTCCTTTATCTTCCACCATTTTCTATCAAATCTTATCAAATCTTTCCTGTCAAGCTCTCTGCTCATTGATTGAGCTTTTTTTATCCTTCACTCTCTGTGTCTAGCTCTCTGTTAAAGATTGAGCCCTTTCTCCCTATAATGCCTCTCTGTTGAAGATTGAGCCTTCCCCCCTCCCCCTTTGTATTGCTCTCTGTTGTTGTCAGATTGAGCCCCTTCCTTCTATGTTACTTTTCTGTTCTGCGCTTGTGACTACTTCATCATTCACCGAAGCATTTCCTCCATCGAGCACTCCCGTGGAAACCTGCGGCTGCTCATCCATGTTCCTTAGCAACCATGCACGTGACCCTTGTCACTGCTCACTGAGCCCTCCTCCATCGAGCTCTCCCGTGGCAACCCACGACAGCTCCATTTATCCCTCTTGGCCATGATGGCCCGATCTTGGTCTCCTCCGTGAGCCTCGTCATCGCTCACTGAGCCTTGTCTTGTCTTGTCCTAGCCGGCCTTTGTCCCTGTCCTGCCGTGCTACACTGCCTTTGGTCCCTTAACTAGTGTTGTTGCTCTCCTGCACATGTGCTGGCTCTCTCTTTGTATTGCCGGCACTGTCCCGGCTCCTTGTCTTGCCCATATCCCTCATGCCGCTTTGTCTTGCCGCAGTCTATCTATCTTTTGGCTCTCCGGTCTCTGCCTCTCATCGTCGATAGGCCACTTCTGACACCAAACAGCACCACCATTTCTATGTTTTTAGTTCCCATTTTTTGTTTCGCCCTTTGCTCGCTCGAGCTCCGTCTGTGTCTCTGGTTTCTCTTATATCAGAGTCTGCTCAAGCCCTCTTGGCTCCTTTCAACTCTCTCTGTCTATCCCCTCATATCTTCCCTATCTGTCTCTCTGTATCTCTCCGTTTTCTGAGCAGAATACTTGCTCTCTTCTCTGCTGCACGCTTTGGACGCTCCAGCATGATCAACAAACCCCAAATATTTTATCCTCTTCTCTGCTCACATGCCCATCCCTCTTTTATTTATTTGTTTTTATTCGAAACCCATCTCTCCTTCCTTCACTTTTCGTTCCTCCCCCCTCTGTTTTCCCATGTGTTCTGAGTCTTCCTTCTCTCTCCTTTTTTCTATTCTTATTTTGAACCCAAACCAAAAAAAAAAAAAAAATCCTCTACTGTTGTGCCGCTTCCTCTCTTAACCCACCTCAATATTTTTATTTCTTTTTCTTCCACTTTGGTCTGCAAATGTTTCCCATCTCTTTGTTCTCTTACAAGTGTGTTTTCGCTCTTTGTGCAAGCCTCTCTCTTGCCTTCTTCTGAGTTTCACCTCCCTTTACATTTTTAAAATTGTTTTCTCTCACCTACACTTGTGCTCTCTCATGTGCTCCTCACCTTCATACTTCCCTCCATTTCCTTTATTTTTATTTAGAAGCCCACATCTCCTTTGTTTTCCTTTCTTCCTTTTCTTGTGTTACCCACGTGATGTGTTCCTTTCCTCTACCTTTCTGCTTCTTGAAAACCATCATTTTTTTTCTCTCTCAGTCTGTCTCTTCCTTTTGGCATCTTTCTCCAAACCTATGTCTCTTTCTCTGGGCTGCTTCATTGTCCCATGCCGCCAGCTTCCCTCCCCTTTTTTTCTTTTTTAATCCTTCCTACTTTTATCCTTACTGTATTCACTTTAACACCACATGTGTTTTCTCTCTCTACCTCACTTTGTCTCTCTTCTTCCCAATTCCTACAGGTTGCTTCCCTCTTTTTATGTTTTTTTGACATTCCCCTCTCTTTGTGTCTTTTCTGTTGTGTGCAAATGTATTGCACTCTCCTTTTCGATGAGCATTACTAGTATTTTTGTATGTTTGTGTTATTTCTCTTGTGAATTATGGGTTCTTCATTTTTGAACGTGCCTGTTGGACTACTACCACAATTGCGGCCATCTTCATCACCATGATGTCTACGGACTACACAGCGCTTTCAGCTTCTTCATCCAAATCTTGCTTTGCTACGCGCGCTCGATTTGCGGGGGTGTATTAGAGAACATGCTATCCATCAATCCACCGACTCATTATCCACCACTATCTTAGCTTTATGTTGTTAATCTTTGTATCCATCATCATGTACCACTTTGTATTGTCTTTTAGTTTATTATTATCAATCTTGTATAAATACCTCCTATATGGAGATGAATCAATCAAGCAAAATATCATTCAATCATCAAATCTTTCAGTAATCACGTTGATAATGCGTGGTTGCACAACACAAAATTAAGTCATTATATGTTCCTACCACACATGGCTCGCCTTTAAGAAAATCACAATCAGCTTGGAAACAAGGGAGGAAACTCAGAGAGAACTCACGTGGTGGTGTTTTGAACACCAGCTCATGAGGAGGCTCCTCCGACGACACAGAAAAGAATGTCGTCCTTGCGTGCTGTGTATCCGGGACAATGACAGTGCGTGTAATGGGTTTATCACTTTGGACACGACGAAAAAAATAAGAACTATAAATGAGACTGAACCAACGTTTGGACACACACATGCATTGAACCGCAAATTCCGAAGGAAGTCGACATAGAATTTCCAGTAATACAAATTCAGGGAGATCATCAAGATTAATTTTACTCGTCACTAATTTCAATATTGTTTTTCCGGGTGCTGATCTTTTTGATCTTTTTGAGGAGGACTGATGATGGCGACCACCACGACAACGACCATGAGAGGGCGCTCCAAGAGATTGAGAATTTTTATCCCAAGGTCTCATCGCGGCTGCAGAACTAAACTTGGATTGGATACAAACTAGAGAGCAGAAGAAAGGCAGGGACGTCCCACTATTTATATAGATGTAACTCTCTGATTCAAGAAGGAATAGGAGAGATACACATCCATAAAGAAACAGGAAAAAAGGACCAACTAATTATTAGGAAAGAGATCCCAATACCAATATTCATAAAGATTATCTTGATGTATAAAGGAAAGTAATTATGCACATGGTGGTAACATGTCCTACTGTAATTGGGAGTTGCAGTAACCATCGATTCCTTCCTTGGCCGGTAATTAACCTCAACCAAAATTAATTAATGCTCTACCAAAATGTTCCGTCAATAAAAGAAATATAGCAAGTTTAATAGAACTTTACATTTAGTATCCACGCATTTATACGTATTCATTGTACTCTTAAATCAAAACTCTTCGTCTATTATAAAACTCTGAATTAATAACATTATGTGCCCAAGTGTAAATCAAAACCATTTTTCCAAACAATTTTCTGTTTGGTTGACTCATCTGTGAGTTGTATGTGGACTTGTAGTTTGCATTGTTGGAGTTCATTACTTACCATTCGCATAACATTTTTTAGTTTGTCTACTTTGTTTTTTCTATTTCTATCCTGAAAGAGTCATAGTGTAGTGTGCCGAGCTACTTAGGTTTATTATGTTTAAGATCCTATTGCTTGATGAAATTTCCAGCTCATTAGATTGAGTGTAGTGTGCTAGTGTGGCCCTGTGGACTTGTTGGGTGGGGTGAGTAAATATTTGGGTGTAAAACTGTAAATTTTGCATTCATGGGGCATTGGTGGGTGTCTGTGCGAGGCATCAATGTAAGGCCAAGTTACTATTATCAAGTACTTTGGTTATGGCCGAAGCTATAGAATTCCCAAACACATCTTCTCAAATGAAGGCCCAAAACCTCAACTGGCATGCAGTCTGCCGCGATCAAACTCTCTCTCGATTCTTTGACTGACATCAACACCTTTTCTTGACCAAAAAAACAGACACCACCTTTCCAAAATGGATTTCTACTACTTCACTCTCAGACAGATTCATAATGGCATTAAATATTTGTCATATTCATGAACACCAAATATGTTGTATTGAACTAGCTTAACCATAAGCATCAAAATATCATAAACTTAGTTCTAGAAAATTATGTTATCATAAACTCGGTAAAACAAACTACAAGCTTCAATTAAAATAAATAGAAATTTAGTTTTATACCCAATCATAGACATAGTCTTATAAAGAAACTCTATACCATTTAAAAATTATAAACACATCTAAAAAAAAACCATAAATTTATGTCTGTCAATTTTTTCAATTTAATAGATGTTTTTAAGTTTATTTGTGTGTGTTAAATACCTATATTGCCCTTGTACTATGGATTTGAAAGAAAAAAAATCAGATCTGCCAAAAACCAAATCAGATTTATTTTCTCCTTTCTCGTTGGTGCTTTTCTCTGGTGTTGGAGCAAGAAGAGCTTCCATTGAAGCTCAGTCTCAAGTCCAACTATATTCTTAATCTTTAATCTACAATTTTCAATATTTCACCTTTGATTTCTTGTTCTAGAATCATGCTTCTATTGATATTTTTTTTTTCGGGATTGTTCAAGACCTCGAACGAACCTCGATTAGATGCTCTTAGCTCTACTCCTCTTTCACCAAGTTGTCGTCGTCGTTTGGTTTGGACTTGAGATTTTTGATCTTTTGCTTCAATTATGTGTTTCTCTTTGGATTTTAGTTGATTTTCGAAATGTATTTTAAGCTTTAATGATCGATTTATCTTTTGTTACTATTTCAGTTATGGATCTCATTTTTGTTTAACGATGTACTTTTATAAAAGAGTATTAACAATGTAATTTTATGACAGAGTATTAACAATATACTTCTATGACATAATAGTATTAACGATTTGGCTCGGATTGTTTTGAGTTGGTCTAGTTTGTTCTTTCTTCATCTTTTCTTTGGTGGACATGTAACATTACAGAGGTAGATATGCATTACACCTCTCTCTTATGGGATACAACCATGTATAGATGTTGTGACTGTGTGCCTTTGTTAATCCTTTAATCATTACTTCAAACATTCCCATCCCCAGCGACATCGAGACTATATCAAATCCCTCCAAATTTTACGGAGAGAGGTGAGTGCAAACAATCATATTTGTATAGCATGTAAAACGACGCATCATAAAAAGCAAGTCTGCATTAACGACTGTGGTATTTTAAAGAATACTCATCTCATCAAGTCCACACATCACAACAACAAATCTATCAGTTGTAAGTTCTAGACCAATATGAGCATGGAAAGTTACATATTAGCAAATGTTTGATAAATGTTTTTTTTTTTCCGGTTAAATAATATCCCAAAAGCATGACCATAGGCTTAGTATCAAGCAATGTTTGGTTCGAGATGAATCAACAAAATATAAGCTGTAAAAACCTACATTCTGGTAAAAATTTAAAAAGTAAAACAAAACTGAGTTGAGGTAAAAGAACGTAGACTTATTTTCCCTCAGACTTGGCGTGTTCATATGCATCCAATATAACTTTGATGTTGCGAAACGCTAATGCAACCACTCGTTGCACCTATGCAACGACCTCTCTCTCGTGGGACACAACCATGTCGAGGTTGCGGTTGTGTGCCTTTGCAGTCTTCTCATCACTGCCTCGAACATTCTCATGCTCAGCGACATCGCGACTATGTCAAATCCCTCTAAAATTTACGGAGATGGGTGAGTGCAAACAATCATATTTAAATAGCATGTAAAAAGAGAGCATACAAATATATGCAAAGAAGATGGACCCAGAAATCATGAGTATATTATATATATAGTCAATCTAATCGGCCGGCATGGTTTTACTAAAGTAGTTATTCCACCAAAAATACTACAAGGATGTAATTGGTTCAAAAAGAACCCATAAGAATATCTTTGTGCATAATGTATTTTGATAAGATATGTTATTACATTTTCTTATTGACATGTTATCGATGATGATATTGACATCACCATATGTTAAGCTTGCTGGCTCCAAGAGTCGTGTAACATGGTATGGAATACTTCGGACCACTCTACCAACTTCACCGCGCGCGTACTAGTTTTCTCTCCTCGATGGTCCTATAACCTTTTTTAAAAATTAATATATCTTAAATTCTTAAAGTAAAATATGGAACCTTCTTTCTTGGTTGGTCTTGGTTTTGATTTTGAGTATGATGTCCATGCATGCGTAAACATGTTTTTTGAGTATTCGTCCTGCAAGAAAAGATTGGCTTTAGATTGGAAATAGTGCTACTCTCGTGGATTTTGAATTTATTCTCAGTTCCTTCTAGAATTGACCAACTAAAAACCTTTACTCAATTTTCAAAGTAAACCCCAACTCGTGGTTTCTATTCTTATTCTACCAAACTTGCCCACTTCCACGCAATAATCCAATTAGGCTTTTTCTTCTTGTTCAAATCGCCAAGTAATGTGGTAAACCTAATTTAGCATACTTTTTTCTGTCAACAAGAAAACAAAACCCATTCTTGTTACAAAGAAAAACCACAAAAGGCCTGCATCAACCTATCTTTTAGAATCTCTACATAATTCGGAATGTTAGATATGAGTGCGTTGTTAATTTGGATGATATCTTACACAATAGTCATATAATTTTAATCGCATTAGTTGATGTACATACTTATTTCCACTCAAATTTGAATTACTTTATATATTAAATTAGTATAAAATAATTTAGACCATCATTTGTATTAAAATTTAAAGAAGTAACAAATTTCAAATAGATTTCGTGACATTATTATATGTAATTTTTTGGGAAGAAATAAATGTCACAAATATGGGTTGATAATTTGCCAAAAAAACAGAAACACAAGAAAATAAAATATCATAGCGTTGACCCCACGTAATAAGATGATCACATGTGTGATTCATGGCTCCCATTCAAACATGCCTTCGAGTCTTTTGACTGCTTCAACATGGCGTGGAGATAATTTTTAACACAAAAAGGAAAAATAAAACAACGTCCGCATCATGCAGTCGTCAGCAGAGGAGAAGAAGCTAAAGTTTTGCAACGTGACTGAAAATGATAGGCTCTGGTTTTGATAAATACGATCCCTCATTTTATCCACGCCACGAGGCGTGCGTTGATTGTGATTGCTGTGCTAAGCCGGTGATGGAGCGTGACGACAGGGGATGTTGTCGTATTGTTACGTGTACACGGACGCACACGCACCGTCCGCGAGCGGCGGGCGTTGGGATTATTTGGGATGAGCCTAGTTGAGAATTTGAGATCCCTTGTTCCACTAAACAATATATCAATCGTGGCTTTCACTTTTCTATTTAGATTTTTCTAAAACTCGTGGCTTTGGCTTGCATGATAATAGGGGGGAATTGTTTCTTTCTCTATCAAGAGAGGGTTTACTTTCAACATTTGTACTAAGAGAGAGGGGCATGAGAGATGTTATGTCTAATTTGGTGAAAATATATGCATCATTCATTTCACCCACTTTTGTTTTGTATCCTTACAAGAAACTTCTCACTCACCCATTTTGCAATTAAAAGGTGCAGTAGCTTAGGACAAACTAAAGGGCCAACCTACACATGTTATAGGGCATGTGAACAATGAGTTTAATTTGATTCATAACTTGTGATGAATAATGTTTGACACATCGATAAGTAACTGTTAAGCGTTAGTGCATTAAACATTTGATAGTGATCTACTCCATCTAAACCATTTTTGCTACCGCAACTCCTTCCTATATGTACAAGTTATGATATATGTTTTATTTTAACTTTATAAGACTTGTAAAAAAAATTGAACAATGATTTCAATTTCATGGATGATTTGTGATGAACAATGTTTGACACACAAATAAAGGATTGTTAAGTAGTAATGCATCAAACGAATATCAATCATTCACCATCTATGGACCTTCTTTTGCTGCCACAAGTCTCCCGTGGATGTACGAGTTAGGACAGGGATTTGATTTCCACTCCATAATAATTAAAATAATAAGGGGTAGATAGATGAGAGCAAAAGAGTAGGACCAATACTTTCGGCTTTGAGTATCGATATATATATTAAGGTGAAAGAAATAAACAGAGGCAAAAACGGGTGGGAAAATTAATGGGAACGTGTGGGGGCATCGCTAATAGCTACTTGGAATCTGTCTAGCGTCGACCAACGCGGATGACGTAAAACCACGTCACCCACAGTACTCTGTGACGTAGCACACTGCGCAACTGCCGTTGACGTTAGAGTCTACGCTTCTCTCTCTCACAAACCAATTTATAAAATGCCCATTCTCAAACGCCACTTCTACACCGCCGCCCCCTCTCTCTCTCTCTCTCTCAATTCTCTCTCTAAAACATTTCAAATTCCTTTTCGCATCCATTAAGTTAAACTCAAAAACAGTATGCAGTCACAAGCTATTCCCTACGGAGCATGGGTACCGGGTACTCCAGCCGGCCACGTGTCGTCATCGGCACGTGATCAGCAAGCTGCGGCCGTGGGCAGCAGATTGGCAGATAGCGTACAAAAACTAGTGTCAGAGAATGCCGTTACGGTTGTCGGACGGCGCGGCTGCTGCATGTGCCACGTCGTCAAGCGGCTGCTGCTTGGCCACGGTGTTAACCCCACGGTTTTCGAGGTCGACGAGGACGACGAGAGCGACGTTGTCGTTGAATTGCGGAAATTGATCGGGGAAGGGCAGGAGGATTGGCCGCAGTTTCCTGTCGTGTTTGTGGGAGGGAAGCTGTTTGGTGGGTTGGAGAGAGTTATGGCTACCCATATCTCAGGTGAACTTGTGCCCGTGTTAAAACAAGCCGGAGCTCTGTGGCTTTGAGTTTTAATTTATCTTTTTAATTTATTTTCCTGACTTATATATCTTTGGAGAATGTGAGAAATACCTGTCGGAAAAAATAAGAGATTAATTATTTATGTAAGTAGGGCTTCAAAATTGCAGATCATGTGTCATGTGATCTCTTCCTTCTCTTTTTTATGCATCGGATCGGAGGACATGATCTCTATCTATTATAGTAATACTAATAATGATAATAATTCGGTGATTTGAAAGAAATATTCAACTTTATGTTAATTATGGCAACAAAAAATTATTTCCAATTAATAATACAACGATACAACAGATAAGGTAGCAGCCAATCTGGTTGAGCTGGCTGCTGCGACACCCGATGCTCGTCTTGTCAAAGTGTAATGGCATTTTCATTAGTTTATTACATTATTGTGATGCCAGTTACCAATCATTACCAATTAAAATGGTATTTCATACAGAATGTAGAAAAATATTTAAAAAATCCTTTTGCTTTATTATTACTAATTATTAATTTGGTATAGTTTTTAATTAAATGTTTACAATTGGTGTGGCGGTGGGGGTGGCTTATGGGTTCCACAGGCTTAATACCTGGACCTCAACTTACCTGTAACCGTAAACTAAGGAAATCAATCAGTTTTTGTTAACTAGTTTTCTCTATTTGGTTGGGTGTGGTTTCTTCTTCGTTTCACATGGATTTCGTCAATACCTAGGTAGTTTTAGCTAGTTGAGCGGAGAATGCTGTTTAAAAAAAAATATATATTTAGAAATTTTAAAATTGCATTCATAATTCAACTAAAAAAAATAACTAGTCACAAAGACTCAATACAAACTAGACACAAATGACCATTATAATAACGGAGCGGTTAAATATCAAAATAAGTTAAATATCAAAATAAAGACAATATAGTGCATCTCTACTAACAATCACGAAAGATCGAAAAAACTTTGACATAAACATCTAAACTATGATTGCAAACTCATAATAATCAAATAGTGCTAACGCATTATCAAATTGTGCTGAGAATGAGAATGCTGTTAAATAGTATTGAGACAATGACAATATGTATCATAATGTATTCGATATCTTGTTAATTTTGGTTGGTCAAATTGTGCTGACGTATTTCTATTGCCAGTGCATTATCACCTTGTAAAGAATATGCTATCATTTGTTAAAAACAAAACCACTATGGTTAAATCATATCCAAAAAAAATATTTTAAAAATAAACTCGCGCATACTAAAATTGCCCACTGAAGATATCTAATTTAGTATCCATTTTTGTGCACCGTCATTGTAGACGGATGAGATAGGACTTATGAATCATGAAAATAATGATGCTTGTGACGACTTGGAGAGTTGTTGTGTACAACTCATGTACAGTCACCCTATCTGATCTGACGACGACGATAATACATCCACTATGTAATAAAATACACGAATATATAAGTAAGCATGAGAAAATGACAACCAGACATGACGTGAACCAATCACCTGCCTGCAAGTGTTATAATCTCATCCCATGGTTACCATTTCAAGACTTTGTTAACGTTTCCATTTCAAGCCTATCGCATTAGATAATCAATCAAAGATTAATAATTAAAATTGAATTTTGGATACCCATTCATATATACATGCATGATGATGGCTGCTACAGATTAAATAAATAATTAATTGTGTTTAATTTACTCTAATAACATATGCTTAAAAGCTAATTAAGCACATGGACCATGGCATACCATGGCCTTCAGGAAGAAAATAACGATCCAGAGTCCAAATGCCTATCGCATACCTGGAAGGGCAAACACCAACCTTTATTTTTTTGTTTTTTTATAAGGTAATAATTTAGCTCCATTTGGAATCACCTGAGACATCAATGACATCACATGTTGTGATGAACATTGTAATTCCAAAATCCTTTGCTAGTCTGGTCACTACCTTCATAAGCCAATTTAAACCTTTCACTGCTTTCCAAATTTCAATCAGGAGATCTTGTGAATGTTCATCACGTTACATTTATTTATTTTGTTAATTAGGATACAGCTTTCTTTTTGGGAGAATGATTTGGATGTTATGAATTGTAAAATAACAGACACTCAACTTAAGTGATTTATTATTATCGACAAATGAATATATTGCGTGTAAATAAAACAAATAGTTGACTTGTGCAAACAGATTATATTATGGAACATCTGATCAAATATGGATGTAGATAGTAAGGAAATTGTAGCTCAAGTGATTGACCTATACCCAATCTCATGTATTCAAATCTTCCTCCTTTAATATCGCTTATATAAAATAAAAAAATAAAAAATAAAAACAGATGTAAATACCAAATTTCTAGGTCTTTTTGGATGACGAATCAACTCGGGCACAAGACCCTAATCCTAACCCAATTCTACGCCCAACCTTCTCCGGAACAAAGCTCAGCCCAGCCCAGCCCAAATTAGTTGGCTGGTTTCGTTGATGGATTGACAAGTGGACATATAGACTGGGTCTTAACATTTGTGTGGGCCTCGCATAAACCAATTTGTTAGCCCATATAACGAGGCCGAGGCGTATTTGTGCTTTGTTGGTTTGGGTCGAATAGATCTTGGGTTACAATTGTATCGAAACAAAAAGTAATAGTAACGGTCTGGCCTTCCAATTTAAAAGGAAAAGGAAATAGCAGAGCAGCGGACTGCAAAGTTAGCTTTATTAACACGCTGTCGTTCCGCTTCGAGGTCCACCTTCACCTACAAATACGAAAAAGCCCTTCTCACAACTCAATCGCCAGATTCACCGCCACGACAAACAGTCCCATGATCGTAATTTGACGCGCCCTCCGTCTCGCTTCTCTGTAAAGCCCAAAAACCTCGAACCCCTTTCCCTCCCCAAATTTTAAACCCTCGGCTCTATCTCTCTCTGTTCGCAGTGAACTGAAATAGAAATCTCAGGAGAAGCAAAGTTCACAAGGCGAAACAAGAACCAGGAGCAACGTTAAAGCATGAGGAGGTTCTTCAGAGGAAGAGATGCTTCCTTCGATTCTTCACCTCCCACCCCGTCGTTCTCTCCCTCACCGTCGTCGCGTTCGTCGGCGCCGGTGACCGGTCCTCCGAGGCCTATACGACTCGTTTACTGCGACGACAATGGAAAGTTTAGGATGGATCAGGAAGCGGTATCCATGCTCCAGCTCGTGAAGGAACCTATCGGTATAGTCGCCGTCTGTGGCCGTGCTCGCCAGGGCAAGAGCTTCATTCTAAACCAGGTAAAAATTATCGCCCTTTTTGTCTCAATGTTCAGAAGAAATTATAGTGGAAACTTCTTTTTTTTCTTCTTTCTGTGGGGGTTTGTTTTCTGCTTGTGAAGTCTAGGGTTTTGTAGAATCTGCTTTCCGAAGGGAATTGTAGAGGACTAGGGAATTGCATGAAGTGTAGAAATTGTAGGCCTACTTCAGTTTTTCTGTTTTCGCTGCTGGAACTACCGTGTTATTGTTTCTGATTAATTCTCAGTTCTTGGAATTGTCATAGTTAACCTAAACCATCTTTTCCGCAACAATGTTCAAGTGTAATCGATTCTAATACATGGATGCATGTATTTTCCATGGGCAATATTGTTGTGTTAGATGCGAATTTTCATTTACATGTTCTTGCAACCAAAACTGGGGTGTGAATCATTGATTAACTTCAAAATATTAAAGTGGGGCCTAATGATTAAAACATTTACCTTTTCTGATCATCTCTCTCTCTCTCTCTCTCTCTCTCTCTCTATGAATTTCTGACCACTAAGCTTATTCTACTGTTGCTTCCCCACCAGTTCAATGTTGCTTTAAGAAATAAAGATGTTTATGTTTGTATTTCTCTCTTGTAGCTTCTTGGAAGGAGTGGTGGATTTCAAGTAGCATCTACGCATCGCCCGTGTACGAAAGGGCTATGGCTCTGGAGTGCACCCTTTAAGAGAACTGCTCTTGATGGAACTGAATACAATCTATTACTATTGGATACTGAAGGAATAGATGCCTTTGATCAGACGGTTAGTGTTCATTCCCTTACTTAACAACATATTAGTATCTGCTTCTTTTATAATTATGATAATTTTCATTATCCATTCTACTGGTTCTGTAACCAATAAGACTTACCAAGCTTATTGTAATACTTATGACTTACTTTTATCTGACAGGAAACATACAGCACACAGATATTTTCCTTAGCTGTTCTCTTATCTAGCATGTTTATTTACAACCAGGTTAGAAAACTTTTGCTGAGACTTTGATCCTTCCTCTTTGAATATGCTCTATAGTTTCTTCTTCATAATTTACTTTCCTTTTCTTTTAGATGGGTGGTATAGATGAAGGTTCACTGAAATCGTATCTCTCTTGTCACTCAAATGACTAAACATATACGTGTTAAAGCCTCTGGAGGAACCACAGCTTCTGAAATTGGGCAGTTCTCCCCAATCTTTGTGTGGCTTTTAAGGGTAATTGGTTTTGAATGAACTTGTTTCTTTAATATTTGTGCCATCAACTACAATAATTATTGTAAACCTGTTATTCTTATGATAATGATTCCTCTGTTGTGGTTATTTTGTTTGTTATCGTCATATGAATACATGGTGTATTTAGTAAAATATCTTATGTGGCTTTCCATTTGCGGTAATTTACACTGCCTTGGTTTCAGGACTTCTATCTGGATTTATCTGAGGATAGTGGAAGGATAACGCCCCGTGACTATCTGGAACTTGCTCTGAAGCCAGTTGATGACAGAAAAAGGGATGTAGTTGCGAAAAATGAGGTATTTATCTGGTTCTTCTTAGTTCGTTTGAGAAGATTTCTGCATTTTGTTAGCAGAGAGAGAGCAATCTTGACCTTTTATTTTCAAGGATTTGCTTGCAATTCAGACATGTATTGTTGAATGGGCATTATCTGCTTTTAGATATATGCTTGTTAGCCATTTATGACATTCTAGGCACATTGAGCACTGCTACACTTGAATTATGTTATCCATGTATGTTGGACTCGGAGGTGCTTATTCTACACTATAAATGACCAATATAGATACGAGCCTCCATTCGAGCTCTATTTCCAGATAGAGAATGCTTCACCCTTGTACGGCCTTTGAACAACGAACATGATCTACAGAGACTTGATGAAATTCAGGTCAGTGACTTACTGTTGTCTTTGATCTCTCTCTTGTTGGTCATGAACTCAAATTTGTTTCTTTCTTTATTGATATTTAGTTGTCTTGAAGGCTAAGTTTTTCTAATGCAGTTGGACAAATTAAGGCCTGAATTCAGATCCGGGCTAGACGCATTGACAAGGTTTGTTTTTGAAAGAACAAGGCCCAAGCAAGTTGGGGCAACTATGATGACGGGTCCAGTTCTTGTTGGCATCACACAGTCTTATCTTGATGCTCTAAATAAAGGCGCGGTGCCTACCATATCCTCTTCATGGCAGGTTTGTGTTCTCCTTGAACTGTCTTTTTGGGTGGTTTGCAGCAGGCTCTAAATTATTAGTTTTTATCCATGATAAGATTTTCCTTCTGTATAAAAGTTTAACAGCATTTTAGTTTCTAACTGGAAAAAAGTGGAAGTATTGAATATCCAATAAAGTAGTGACCAACCAACTTGAATTAGTTGTGCTATATAAATTTTGGTCTTGGTTAGTTTCTTTGTGCTGTTTCATTGAGGTTACATAAATATGTTGCCCTGTGTCTTATCTGGAGACAGTAGATGTTGAAGTGGATGTTCTGTTTTCATTTTAAACTACAACAATGGAGAATACAATAATAAATTAACCCTTTTGGATCTCAAACTTCATATGGAATAGAGGGTCGATAAGAAACTGACTCTGGAACAACTGTGACTAAAAATTTCTGAGGCATCATGTGATTGTGTTAATCTTACTCTGCAGAGTGTCGAAGAAGATGGGTGCCGAACAGCATATGATTATGCGCTTGAGGTGTATAAGTCCGCTTTTCACCGTCCGAAAGATCCTGAAGAAGTAAGTTGTTAATTGTGCCTTAATTATTGATGATTTTTCTTGTTTCTAATTCCAGATGTTGTAGGCTGCATTCAGGGAAGCGCATGAAAAGGCAGTTCAAAAATCATTGGCTGCATTTAATGATGGTGCTGTAGGGGTTGGTTCAGCAAGGAAGAAATATGAGGCGGAGCTCCACAAAAAGCTGAAAAAGGAGTTTGAGGTAGAGTACTAGATAAGACGAACTTTAGTTTTAGTATGATGTGGGTGCAGTTATAACTGTATGGGAAAACAATTTGTTTTTCAATTGACCTCGGCCACTTAGAATCAAAGACACACCTAGATGCAAATGCATCCACACACATGCATATGGTGCATATACATGCACACTGTGCATATGTTGAATATCTCTTTTCTTTTGAGATTGTATTGCCTAGAGTTTTTTGGCTTGTATCTTGTTAATTAAATAAAAAGATCAGAATCTTAAAGTGTTCTTGCCTCAGATATAATTGAATTCTTTGTGATAATAAATAGTTTGTTGACAGTATATATGGATGTGTATATCTTATTAGCTCATCCCTTGTATACTGGTCTTATTCATTTAAATTGGGTACTCATGCAGGATTGTAAAAGGAATGCATATATGGAGGCAGAGTTGCAATGTTCAAATTCTATACAAAGCATGGAAACGAAGCTGAGAAAAGCTTGCCATGCTAGTGATGCTAATATTGATAATGTTCTGAAGGTAAGCAACAGTGGCTTGCCCCTGATGTCTTTAACATTTTAATTGAATTTTTTTTTTTCAACTGTGATTTTGTTTTCTAGGTTCTTGATGGTCTTCTAGCCGATTATGAAGCAGCAAGTCACGGTCCAGCAAAATGGCAGAAACTGACCATTTTCTTACAAAAGAGGTTTGTCTATTGTCTTTAGTTTTTATCTATTTATAATTAATGATAATTATTTTTTAATGTATGAGTGCATATTAATGTGTATTGCATGTAACCCAAATTCACAGTTTGGAAGGTCCAATACTTGACCTTGCCAAGAGACTGATTGACCAAGCTGGATCAGAGAAGAGTACTCTCATGTTGAGATGCCGCTCAATAGAAGATAAGTTGGGGTTACTGAACAAGCAGCTGGAGTCTAGTGAGAAGTCCAAGTCTGAATATCTGAAGCGTTATGAGGATGCTATCAATGACAAGAAGAAGTTAGCTGATGAATATATGGGCCGCATTAATAACTTACAGAGTAATTCCAGCTCACTGGGTGAGAGATGTTCTAGCTTAGTTAAAACATTGGATTCTGCAAAGCAAGAATCCTTAGAGTGGAAAAGAAAATACGAACAGGTCATATCAAAGCAGAAGGCTGAGGAAGATCAAGCTAGTTCTGAAATTGCAATTCTCAAGTCCCGATGCAGTGCTGGTGAAGCAAGGCTGGCTGCTGCTCGGGAACAAGCTCAGTCTGCTCAAGAGGAGGCTCAGGAGTGGAAACGCAAGTATGACATTGCTTTTAGAGAAGCAAAAGCTGCTCTAGAGAAGGCTGCAATTGTCCAAGAACGTTCGAATAAGGAAACACAAAAGAGAGAAGATGCTTTGAGGGAAGAATTCGCGAGTAGTTTGGCTGAGAAAGTGATCCTCTCTCTCTCTCTCTCTCTCTCACACACACACACACACACACACACACCTAAATGCATACTCCAATTCTGTAGTTTCTTATGGGATTTTGATTTGTTTTCCTTGTCGATAAATATTTAGGAGGAGGAAATAAAGGATAAGGCGGCAAAGATTGAATATGCTGAGCAGTGCTTGACAACTCTAAGACTAGAACTGAAGGTGAGTTTGAATCTTCACACTTTGTTAGAATCTTTTATGTACCCTTCCCCCATTCTCTCTCTCTCTCTCTCTCTCTCTCTCTCTCTCTCCCCTCTGCATTTGCAAGTGGAAAACACGTGTGTCATAAATTGCCGCATCATTTGGTTAGAATTTTGTACTTGTGTCGTAAATTGCCACATCAAATGGTTATGCAGTGTTGTGTGTATGCTTATTGATACACACTGTTGGGAGGATAGCAGTTGGGTTAATAATGGCATGTGATTCAGTCAGAAAAATACATTTGGCCTGGGAAACTGCTCTTGCATGTTCAATGGAGCAGCTTTGGAGGGATTAAATTTTACTATATCAGGAGACTCATTTTTTGTCTTGAGGTTTTTCATGGTCTGTGTTTTCCACTTGTTTATAATTTGATTATCTACAAGCTTTTTCGGTAAAGATAACAAATATCATCTGTCTGCGATTTTTTTGGGTGCTTACATCATATTTTAACTTAAGACCTATACTTTTACCCACCCGTCCCAATGCCAGTTGAGCTAAAGCTCATAGGCATTATGTAAAACATCAATTATCTGAAGTAGATAGAGCCCTATGGAAATCGTTGAAATTTGGATAAAGAAGAATCCTTATTTTGCACATGTTTGCATTTCTTTTGTGGTCTCTTTTCAACGTATGTATCTATCAATGGTGTGGTACTTGACTATTACACATTCTTTGCAGACTGCTAAATCGAAAGTAGATAGTTATGATGCTGAAATATCGTCGATGAAGCTTGAAATCAAGGAGTTAAGTCAAAAATTAGAAGCGGCAAATGCAAAGGCACACTCATTTGAGAGAGAAAAAAAGATACTGGAACAGGAGAAGATCTATCTGGGGCAGAAGTACGAATCTGAAATAAAAAGACTTGATGAAGTCCAAGAAAGGTGTAAAATTGCTGAAAAAGAAGCCACAAGAGCGACTGATATTGCTGATAAAGCACGAGCGCAAGCAGATATTGCTCAAAAGGAAAAGAGTGAGATGCAGAAGTTGGCAATGGAAAGATTGGCCCAAATTGAGAGGGCTGAGAGGCATATTGAAACTTTACAAAGGGAAAAAAGAGACTTGGATGATGAGTTAGAGAGAATTCGTGTATCAGAGATGGGAGCTCATTCGAAAGTTGCTCTTCTGGAGGCAAGAGTTGAAGAAAGAGAGAAGGAAATAGAATCACTATTAAAATCAAATAATGAGCAGAGAACTAGTACTGTTCACGTCCTTCAAGGCCTCCTGGACAGTGAGCGTGCAGCACATGCAGATGCAAACAATAGGGCAGACTCCCTGTCACTGCAGCTACAAGTTGCACAGGCCAAACTTGATTCACTCCAGCAAGAATTGACTTCTGTTCGGCTGAATGAAACAGCACTGGATAGCAAGCTAAAGACTGCTTCCCACGGGAAACGCTCGAGGGTAGATGACTATGAAATGGGCATGGACTCCGTTCAAGACGTGGAGATGAGTGACCGGATTGTAAGAGTAAATAAGAGGTCTAGAAGTACTACTAGCCCTCTAAAGCACACACAAGCAGAAGATGGTGGTTCGGTATTCAAGGGAGATGAGGATACCCGCAGTCAGCAAACAAACTCGGAAGACTGCAGAAAGTTCACTGTCACGAAAATTAAGCAAGAACTCACAAAACATAATTTTGGTGCCCGAGTGCTGGATATGAGAACTGGTGCTAGCAAAAGAGAATGGCTTGAACTCTATGAAAGCTGTATGCTTCAGAAGTCGTGACCAGTTGAAGCCCTTGTGCCGGAGGGTAATGTATAATCTACACAGTGAATTAGTCCAGGACCTAGCTAGCAAGAGCTTCAAGTTCTCGATGGTTTGGTTTTATGATGGATCTCACCAGAATTGGTGCAAAAACTATTTGTTATTCTAGTGTAACTACATAATGGTTGAAATATTAGTGTTTTAGGCTACTGACATCAGCAGCTCGTTAGGTGACCTATCGGTAATTTGCCTATATTTATGTTTTCCTTTAATTTTCGTCCCCCTCCAAGTATTCCACGTGTGGGCATGTTGTTTTGGTGTTGCTCGCAGTGGTCTATCATGCGCCTGTATGGCGATCTATTATGTGTTTGTCAGCCAACTTCTTTGTGTTTTGTGGGCAAAATCTTGGTAGTGTATTGCTGTTTGAAGAATGAATTGTAAGTCCAGGTGCTGGGTAGGTTTAGTTTCATTTTGTGCTGTGTTTTTTAATGACAATTTTTAGTTTCTTTTGGTGCTCTTGCTGCTTGGCATACAATTATTTTTGAGATATTTAGTCATATATCCATTCTTAGCACTAATAATATAAATAAACCTTACACCAATTAATTTCTATAAACAAGCCCAAGAAACTCAAAAAATGTCATTTGACCCTTCTGAATTTAATTTTGATTATTAAATTACTTTGAAGCCCTATTGAGTATTTTGGATTTTTTTTTATGAGGCTTAGCAGTTTTGTAATTTAAAATAAGTTAAAAGCCTTTTTGTTATGTTGTAAATGAACTTTGAGTGTATTTCTAAAATCCATTTTATATAAGATATTTTTATAATTTGGGCTCCTATATTTGATATAATAGTGAATGTCCCATTAATGAGTGATGCTAAACGAACCCTAAAATTAACTGAGTACACCCTATGATCTAAGTACACCCTAATTTTTAAATCAAAATGTAAAATTAACTAAATACACCCTATTTAAGGACAAAAAATACCCTTGGTACACCCTAATACACTATATCACATCTCGTTTGCCATGCCATATTTTAAATTCTTCTAAAGCTTTTGTTCTTCACATTAAAAGGAGTCAATTTGAACAAATCTGGGTTTTTTTTGTTGTGCAAATTCCCTTTTTTTTTTTTCTCATCTCAATGGAGTTTTGATTTAGTCTTCAAATAACGAATTTGTTAAAACAGGTTCTGCAACTAGCCATATGGGTCTAATAGCTACTGCAAACTTGATTCAAATGAAAACTAATTCCCAAATACCTTCTTATATTTGAACTTTAGATCCAACTAATATCTTCAATGATTGTTATGAATAGTTGGATGGTCTTCCACTTTCAGATTTGGTCTCTTAATAATTTCCTTAACCTTCATCTCTAATGGAGGAGTTGTTGGGCAGCAATGAAGGGCTATTGGTCGGCAAAGGAAGGGGCAAAAGAACGAACATTCAACAATACCTCTTTGCGCCACCGCCAATGCTCGTTGAGTTGTTCGCGTTAGCATCAAGTAATATGAATACGTTTGATTATGGTTGGATATGGTGAGTAGGGTGTACTTATTAAAATTATATTTGTTTCACAATTCATTATATCCTTTTTGGTCATTTTATATTAGGGTAAATTAGTCATGCAATAAATAGTTTAATAGTGGGGTGTACTCAGTTAATTTTAGGGTTCGTTTAGCAGCACTCTTATTTTTTTAGCAACGGAGTGTTATTTTTATTTGTTATTGAATATCGAGTGTTCAACAACTCAAGTCAGTATTTTGCAAACTAATAATGAAAAGCAGTCCAGAAACAGATAATATGATTTATTTCCTCCTGATTTCATTAAAGCAGAAATACTTGACTAATGGAATTATAGAACCGAGTCATGATCAAACCAATTTATTCAACTTTTGAAAATTCTTGTCAACCAAAGTGAGAGAAATGTAAACGTGTCCCAAAAAAAAAATATATATACAAAACCAGTTCTCTCGTGGTATTAAATTAATTCTATTTTTGTTTAACAAATTTCCTACTGCTTTCTCTCAATGGCTGCATGAACGATGAAATATTTGACTCGTCCATTGTCATAGATATTACTCGTATACAGCCTTGCCCTGTCCGTCCCCGTGGTCTTTCATGACCTGCTACACCTTCCTACGTCCCGTTTGGTTCACGGAATGAATTTGAGAGAAATCACTTTTTATGTCATTTTCCAAGGGATGATAAATGAAGATTATTTTCCCATGTTTGGTAATCTTAGGAAAATAATCAAAAAATACCACTTTATTTCCTTTCACATGTTTGATTTGTGTAAGAATGTAAAACAAAGTTTGTTTAATTTTCCAATTATATTCATATAAAATAAATAAATAAATAAATAAGTATTGAGTGCTATTATTGTAATTCTAAATTGTTAATGGGGACAATATGGTTATGAAAAATGTGTATTTAATGCTGGCTCATTTTTCCAAACTTTCTCATTATGAGGAAAACAAAACCGCAAGGGGGAGGATGACTTCACTTTCCCCCTACTTTCCAATATGCAAGGTAACGATTTCCCATGCCTGGACTTACCAAACATGGGAAAGCAATTAATTTCCCATCATCAAGCCTCCTTTCCCATGAACCAAACATTGGAAATGCTTTCCCATCAGACTCTTTAACTAGGTATAGGCTTAGTTGAATGTGCATTCAAATTCAACGTGTCTAGCAACATATCTAATTCTTTCATAGAAAATATTTCCCATTATAAAAATATAGGCCAACAACTCTAAGTTGTATTTCCCTTCACGGTTTTCTTCTTCGTGTAAAATCTTTATACCTTTTGTTTTAATATCTTTATTATAGCAATACCATGAACTCCAACCGCAAATACACTTTCATGTACAAGTTTAAGGGAATAGTACTTAATCCACATAGTAAATCATAAACCTAACGATAAAACTCAAATGTCGTATCAGACAAATTAGATATACAAGTTTGTATATAATCATGTCTGTACAGTTCCAAAAAGAAAAGAAAAACATCATTATCCTATCTAATCCCCGATCAACTGGTCATCATAAACTTCAGGATCACAGTATAATATTAATATAAGTAGTTGAAAATATCCAATATAATTGTGTGTGTATATATAATAATTCTTAATTTTTTTTTTTGTTATAAAAAATCTCAATCTTGTAATAACTTATTTGATCATCATGAGAACTTTTTTACACAGCAACACCAACCACCACCACCATGAGAGAGTCATTGTCATTGCTGCCCTAGCTATATATAAAGCTACCTCAAATGAAAAAGCTCTTCCATCCATATCCAATATCCAATATCCAAGATCCATGGCCACCCATGGACTATTTTCTCTCAAGCTTTCCTTTGCTTGCATCTGCAGTTAATCGAATAAACGAAGACCCGTCACCTTGGACAACTAAATTCGGGATTAGTTGAGGTGGGCTTTCTCTATTATGACCCCCCTGGTTATGAAGATTATGGTGATCATAATTAATAAAACCTCCTCCAGGATTATAATACTCCACAAGGCCAGCCTTCTTTGCTATAGGAAGAGGATCATGCCCATGCCCACTTCTTATATTCACACCTTTGTGGTGATCAAACATTGGAACATCTTTGATGCTTGAACCACATTGCCTGGGCTGTGTTTGGTAAAAGACTTTTGAGACCACCAGCTCCCCATCTTTCTCTTCTTCATTGTTGCCAAGGTGGTATTGGTGCATCACCCAATTGGTCTTTTCAGGCTTCCTTTGCCTTCCGTAGTTGGTGTAGAGGACCAGGATCTTCTTGAAACCCTTAACTGCTCCACCAACAAGGACTGGCCTTGTCTTCCCTGTCTTGTGCCACCTCGTCTCACTTCCATCTTCTTCGGTGTGAACCTTCCTTCGCTTTCGAGTCCCGGTTGTGTATGCCTTGGAAGGCCGGTGAAAGAAGTGCCGGATTTGTCCATCTTTGTTTACTCCTGCATGGACGTCAGACAGGATGTCCAAACAAAATGTGTTAACTTGGAGAGAATTGTAATTATAACTTGTAAGTCACATAAACATTGATAGAAATTGAAGATATCGACATATTGAAAACACAATTTGAAGGGTAAGTCGAACAAATTAGTCCATAAAATGGTGTCACCACCAGATGGAAATTAAAGATTTAACATGCAAATTGAGCTAAGGAATTTTAAAATGGAGGTTTACATGGTCTATATATATAAGAGAACCGAGGCTCTATATCTATATCTATATATGCGATTGCGTTTGGTGTTAGGATCCATATATGTTTAGCCAACCTCTATGCATTCACATGCAAATAACATGCTTGAAAAGAAAAAAGCATAAAACACAAGCATACCAAATTGAATGATTTAATAAGGAGAAGCAAGCAAACCCATGTGCTGGTTATATGTTTGTTTCAATTGTGACATCTAAAAATAGAGACGTATATACCTCCCAAATATATATATATATATATATATATATATATATATATTCTTTGGGAAAATATAAAATCTCAAGTATCTTTTAAAAAAATAAAATAGAATAAGTATCTGTGAGAGTATCTTTGCTTAAGTCCCAATCCATACAATTACAGTATGAATACCAAGAAATTAAACCTGTCAAGTTTGGAATCAAATGAATGAGAGAGGCCCGTGATAATTAGCGTCTTCATTATTGTTTCTAGAAAGGGTTAAAAATAAAAAAGTTTACAAAAAATGAAAAAAACAAATAACCTGGTAGCTTTTCTGGGTGAGTATAGCAAATCCCATTCTCCCCCTCAAGGGTTGGTATGAATTCATCAATGAGAGGATGAAGCTTTCTGGTATCAGACAGCACTTTTGCCTCCAAGTGTTGAAGAATTTCTTGGTCGGTTGGATCAAATTTCACCCCTGCTGGTAGTCCAGGCAAATCATGAATCCCTGCCTAAATATCACATAAACATAAACAAAAAACAAATCAAAACTTAATACCAAACAATTAATTCATGTAATTAATTAAAAACCATATCATTTAAAATTTAGTTCAACAAAGAACTAAAATAAGTTAAAAGTTTAAATACCTGGTCTTGGAATTCTATGTGGTGGCCACAAGAGGGGCATGTTATGTTCCGAAATTCGTTATTGTTATGAGGAGGAGGAGGAGGGGTAGGAGGGGTGATAATCTGAATGGCCCTCTCGTCGTCTGAGTCATTGCACCATGTCATGATCTCTCTGCCGTTTTTGCTCTGAGGCTCATCCCAAACCCCAAGCTTTCTTGTAATTTCCTCCACCTCTTCCAAATACACACAACTCTCTCACTTCTCTTTCTCTTTCTCCCACAAAACTAAGCGAACCCAAAAACAAAAACTGAAAACGCTTAAAGCAAGCAAAGCAGACAAGCAAACCAAGATTGTCACTTTTAAACCACGTTTTCCTTAACCACTTTTTTGCTCATCTTCTTCTTGAATATTGATGTTTGAGACGGAATAGTAGTATTGGAATTTGATCTTTGTCCCATTTGATCTTTTTCCTCCTCCTACTATGATATTATTATCTCTTTGCAAAGAACTGCCTCCATAAAAAAATGAGATAGGGGAGAGGGAGAGAGAGAAGAGAGAGAAGTAGAACAAAGGTTAGCAAGCTAGCTAAGCTATAAAATAAAAGAACGGAGAGAGGAATGAATTTTCTAGAAATAGCAAAGGTTGCTTGGACGTCAAGTTTGGTTTTGCTTCTGTATATACGCTTGCACAATAGAATCCATGTAGTCTTATAGCTAATTGGTCGCCTTTTTTATTTTTATTTTTTGTGTCTTTCTTCCCACAGGGGTATCAATCTGCCTGTCTAAAAACAAGTGTTCAAATTATAAATGACAAAAATTACTTAAGGAAGTTAATTATAAATAAGTAAATAACAAACCCATTAATTGTTAAAACACAAAAAAGAAAAGAAAAGAAAAGAAAAAAAGAAGGGTGGCTAGAGTGGAGAGGGGGCAACCTGATTCTAAGACGTTTTACCTCTTTAGAGAGAGAGAGAGAGAGATAGGGTTTGGGGTTGGGGTTGGGGTTGGGACTTTAGCTGCAGTGTCAACCTAGAGTGTCCCTAAAGATATATAAATATATACATTTCATTTCACAGAGATACCTACATACGAACCAACTCAAAATCAACTACATATACTTATATTTATACGATATACCAACCTCTGTTACTGTTCTGTTGTATATATTCCCCATTTCCCCCTTTCTTCACGTAGACTTCTTATATCAAGCAAAGAATCACTGTCTCCCCTCTCTCTCTCTCTCTCTCTCTCTCTCTCTCTCTCTCTCTCTAAAAGAAAACAAATATTTAAGAAAAAGAAAACAACACATTTTCAGATGGAGAGGTGGTGGTTGGAGCTTTCGATAAAAATGCCTTCTGTCTCCGCAGTAATTAATCAATGTTACATATAATAATAATAATATTTGAGTAAAATATTGTCATCTGTTATGTCAAGCGCGCTGCAAATCATTTCGTAATCACTGTTGTTACTTTTGATAAATGAATTAAGGAGATCCTTTTCAACGTATGTGACAACAATTAAATCAGAGAATTTGGTATGCGGACTTGTCACTTTTGGCTTAGGCAGCACGACTACGAGTCTACGATGTTCACCGTCATATATATTTATTTATTTTATTTTAGCAAACAATCCACTACAACCGTCTCCATTGGCAACTGCTGCAACTTAACCATACCAATCGCCATGCGCCACGTGAGCGCTTTGCCAGATGGACTTGTCTTACTGGCCGTTGAAACTATAGAAGTACATGATTGTATAGGGTAATTTTGGCCCGCGTATATATTTCTTGTACCAGCCGACATGTACATATCTGAGCTTATTAGAGAAGCCACGCAACAGAAAGCTTAAGCATGAAGCTTTACCCTTTGGGATATTTTGTTTTTGTTATCTGTAACGTATGGGTTAGGGTTTTGGACTTTGTCAAGTTGTTTCCCGATGTGGGAAAGGGTCTCCTCTTCTACTTGTCCGTTGTCTTGTTTAGGCATTACCTTTTATACACTATGTTTCTACGTGTCAATAATTACGTGTCTCATATTATAACACGTGAATTTATAACATCACAATACAAACGGTAAGATTCAAAAATTTCTCGTGTGCAGGGAACTTTATGGTCTTGACAAATCAAGTTGTTGCTTAATCTCCACTGACATTAAGGTCATAGTCAAGTCTATGAATATATATATTTTTTTGGATAAGAAAATACAGTGAAACTGATCAGTAACCGATTAACTTCATAATGAGAATAATTGCACAGGAATCAACGACTTTTTGCACCATCTGGGTTACTTTTGGGAAGCAATTGCTTTTAACTATTACATGGTGAAAATACATTGAAAAAGGTACACCAATTGTCAATGTAAATCACCAATTTGTCAATTGAAGATGACAAGGAGACTTGACTTGGATTAAGACTAATAGTTTTTTTTTTTTTCTTCTTCTTCTTATTTTCTAGGAGCGTTGATTATATGGTTGTTAAGGAGGAATTAAGTAATGAATGTTGATCGTGAGAAACGTTCTTATAAATCATTATCATCGAACAATAAAAATATTGTAACGTTTTTTTTTGGCTTTTCCTTTGGATTGTTTGTCGAATTGTAATTGTTTTTCCTTCCCATTGAGCTGCCATTACCACAAGGAGCTTCAGGAAAGGCTTCTCAGTCCAGACACATCGAGCTCACTGGCCATGAACCCTAGCTTAGGAGTTTGCAAAGCCCAACTCAGGCCCAATATCATGGGCCGTCAGCCCAAGATATTTTCTTCTGGGTAACTCAACGAAACAACTAGCCCAAAAGACAACCAAGTCCATAAAATGAAAGCGATATCTTAAGAGATGGACATCGCCGCGACAATTTGAGATTCAAGATGCAATGTCTTAAGGTTCACGTAATGGTATCTTAAGGTTTACGACTATTGTTTAATATTTGAAAAATAAATTGATACATTTTACTCACGTTCAAATTTGTTTTATTTTTACCCGCATTCCTTGTCGGTAGTTCTAGCGGGATGTTGACAGTAATTGTCTAAACATATAATTTGTGGATAAACCTCAACTATAAAAAGAGGGGATTAGAGATTATTTTTTTTGTTTTTCACCCCTCAGATGCTGCCAAAAGACAAGGCATATGTTACATAAAATAAATTTATGGAATGGACATAAAGTTTTAAGCGTGACAGTTGAGAACACCCAACCAACCACCATACCATATCATGAATATACAAATGTGACCACTGGATTATTGGAAAGAAAAAAAAAATTATTTATTTATTTATTTACTATGATGTTTAGTCAAATGATGAAGCAATGACAAGCAGAAAAACACTTGACAGAGAAATTGATTGAAAGAGAGAGAACAAAAAATTGGGTCCCTTTCGGCACCAAAAGATCTCAATCAACACGGAAACAAAAGATCAAATTTACAGCCCACGAGACAAACAAAACCCACCGTCCCACCTCTCATTTCAAACATTTCTTTCCACAAACCCCACCTTCATTTATGCGATGCAAGCTATAACTCCACACGTTTGAAAACTATATGTTGCAGCTCTAATGTGAATGTACACATTATACATTTTATGAATAACCCAAATTTTCAATTCTTGGTTGGTGTCATTTACTAATCACAGCAACTTTTTTAGAACGGAAAATCATGGCTTTCCACTTTTGACTTTTATGAAAATCCCAACTCAATCCATCTCCAAGTTGCTCAAGATAGTTGCCACTTGACAAATTGAAGGCCTGCTTTTTCTGGAATTTCCAACACAAGCAGAAGCAACTTTTGCCAATCTGACAAGAGCCCTAATATCATCAGGAATGACAAGTCTGGGGTCCAAAAGATCACTAATTCTCATTTCCTTAATCAGTGGCGATGCCCAATTCACAAGCCTCCCCTCCTCGCATAATCTCCCACTCAAAAGCTCTAACAAAACAATCCCAAATCCATAGACATCACTTTCCTTGCAAGCACCACTTCCTCTCCAATACTCATCATCCACATACCCAACTAAACCTCTCTTCTCTTGGGGTGCCAAAAATGAAAGCCCATAATCACAAATCCTTGCACAAAAATTTACATCTATCAAAATGTTTGAAGCCTTTACACACCCATGTACTATATTTGGTGCCACTCCTTCATGCAAATACTCAAGCCCTTTGGCTGCCCCTGCTGCAATTTTCAATCTGTGGTTCCAATCTAACAAAGATGCCCCCTCTGGGTTTTGATGCAGATAGAAATCTAAGCACACCATACCTACAAACTCCATCACTATGATTCTCTCACCTGGCCCTTCTGAGTAGCCAATTATTGGTACCACATTGGGGTGCTGAGCTGAAGAAATTGATCTAAGTATTCTTGAAAATCCAAAACCAGCATTGCTCAAAACATGCCTAGAATGGATTCTTTTCACTGCTGCTATATCCCCTTTCTCAAATATGGCAGCATAGACAGTTCCCAACCGGCCCTCGCCGACGATCCTACGATGATTGAAACCATCTGTGGCAGCATCTATATTGGTTAGTGGATACACCTGAGCACTAGGCTTGATTGGTGTCACTGTTTCTTGGGATTGAACTGGCTTTTTCTTGCAAAGGAGGAGGAGACTAAGGACAACACCAAGAACAACAACAGATGTGGAAAGGAGGGCTATGACAAAAAGATAGGCAATATGTTCACTGTGGCTCATGTTTATAAATGGCTGCTCTGCTCTGATCTGATCTGATCAAATTGAGTGGGAAACAAAGGGAAGAGAGAGGAAGAGGTTGGCTAGTTTATAAAGGTGGAGTGTGGAAATAGGCTTATATATGGCTTTGAAAGCTGGAAAGATCACAACTAGTTAAACTAGAGTTTGAAAAGAGATGAGAAAGAAAAAGATACATCTTCTTTGAAAATTGTGGTGGATTGGTAAGAAAATTGGAAGTCTTGGTCTTGTTTAGTTATGTTGGTTCATGGTTGGCCTCCTCCTCTGATTTTTCAAACAAAACTTATTGCAAGTACAGATTAAAGAAAACTTTTGGAAAACTAAAGTATAAATTATGGCATTTAATTAAATATTCTGTTGCTTTGTGATGCTTAGCTCTTTATGATTGGGGTTCCTTCCTTGCTTCCTTAATCTCTGCTAACAGAGACATTTTGCCATGTCAAGAGCTGAGAGAATTAAATATCTCAAACTTTCTGAAACAGTAAGTGACTCACCAATCCATTTGGTTTGGGTCATCCACTAATCCGTTATTTTTCATTTGTTCTTATCTTGTTTGGCATAAATAAACAAGTGAAAGTTAAAAATAAAAATAAAAAAGCAGCACAGGTGAGAAAGGAAGGCCTATATGGTTGCTAGCCCATAATCAGTTGAATATTTGTATCAAATGCTGACCAAGAAGTAAACCTTTTGAAAGTGGAATTCTCAATCAGAACTTGAGCAGGATTAGATTGTGCCTATGATGATTTGTTTATGTTAAATGAAATTTTAGTAAATTCAATTACATGTGATGATTACAATTAACTTAACAATGCAAATAATACCTCAAAATTGTACAAACTCGTTGAATCATCATGACTTATTTAAGGCTCGTTTGGGACTGCTTCTCTACAAAGCGCTTCTTCTTATAAGTGCTTTTATTATAAAGATATTAAAATTTTCATTAAAAAAATTGAAGTGCATCCTAGAAATGTATTTGAGAGTGTTTCCTAAATAAGCACATCGTAGGTGCTTCTTCAGAAAGCGTTTCTATGACCCAAAAACAATTCTATACATTTTGACCAAATACAATTAAAAATGCTTTTAGTTGTCATAAAGTGCTTTTAATCTCATTGAGTAGTGTAGAACCACTTCTACGGTCTAATACACACCATTTGAATAGTCATTTGTCCCTAGTTGTAGTAAGTATGTGTTCATATTGTAAAAGAGATCGTTGATTTTGATCCATAACGCCATTTTAATATTATTTCAACTGAGAATAATGCTTGGATCAAGAAGCTTTTTCTTGTTTCGTTTTTATTTTATCCCCCTGTTTTCTTGATTTTACCAAACAATTCGTGAACCCCTTCCTAAAATAGGAGAACCTAACCAAGAGTTAATTCAATCAAGACTGAATAATTAGATATCTTGCTAGGACAGCAGAAATATAATGGACCATAAAACAATCAAAACACAATTATTTAGATGGTGGAGGTCAGCTTTTTCTTAATATTTTATTTATTTATTTAAGGAATACTTTGCTAGGCAAATGTTCTTATCAACTCTCATTTTCAGAAGGCCCAATGGTCCAATAAATTTGATATATTTTATGGGCTCCACCAGGCCCATTTTAAGATGAGAAAAAAGATAACAATTAGGGATTTACAAATATTGAATAACCATTGCGGATTTACAAATAAATCTTATTTTGGAAATTCGGAATTTTCTTTATGAGATTGAAAAGTGTGTTAATTTGATGGGTTGGTTTATGTTGGAACCGACAAGTAGATGTTTGGTGTAGGAATTTGTTAAAATTTGACTAAGCAAGCAACCATAAAAACTAAATAATAAGGTAACAGATATAAAACCATGCACAACATGCACAACTGCGCATTGAAATTGGTCGTTCATAAATTATTAAAACAATGTATTAGCTCATCAAACTCACTAACGTGTAACTGCTAGCCCATATCTAAAATTTACCCAAATCTCAGAGCCAGTCCACTCACAAAGCCTGCCCCAACTACTCGGTCCACACCACACCTACCTCAGTAAATGTCCCATGCAATTGATATATACATAACACTTGAGATTCCAGATTTTCTAATGGAGGGTGTGTCAATTCAAGTATTTTCTTTTAAAGATTGGGAAAGGACGGAATCGAACTTGAGAAAGAGAAATGTCGCTAGACTAATAATAGATAGTAATATTATTAGTCAAAGCTACAGGGTAGCAGAGAAAAAAGAGCAAAATTTACTCAATGGAGGTGTCAATGGAGGTGTCAATGGAGGTGTGGTGTGCATTGATGCAGTAAGTAACTAAATGTGACGAATAAAGTTAGGAAGGGATGTTGATCAGTTATGTACTCTAATAACTGCACAGACCTACATCTGCTCTCTTGGCAGTGTCTCGCATTGATGTAAGGTTGAAAATGGAACACAGATTTGGAATTTCTTCACAAGATGAACAACTCACAATTTACTACGCATTTGCTGGGAAACACAGTTTGGGCAGTGTATCCTCAAAGCTACTCAAGTACATATATATATAGATATAGATATAGGGTTTACTTTGCAATGTCAAATTCTCGTGGGCCATATTAAATAGACTGGCCAGGCCAATGTGGGCATCTACTACTTATAATAGCTCACTGTAGTAGGAGCAGACCTCTGTAAATTTTCCTCTGTGGCCACCCTTGCATATTCCTCTGATTGAGCCATTTTTTAAGCTTTAACTAAATCTTCCTCTGCCGGGCAATCAAAACCACCACCAACCACCAACCAAAATCACAACTTTGAATCACTCTCCCTCTCTCTCTAAGTCATTTTCCTATTAGAGTCAAGTACAGCAAAATGAGAGGCAGCACAACCAAGGGTCACTTTTCACTTAGTTGGAATTGGACCCAGGAAGGAGGGCCAACTCTTACCTAACTACCTTATTAACACTAAGAGACAGGCTTATGGCTGTCCTCTGCTTATATAATAATAAAGGAGGAGGTTTTTTAAATTAAAAAAAGTCACTGCAGAGAATAATTAAAAACATTTAAATCTGGAACATTGTCTTACGCTCACACAACACGAAAAACCAAACTCAGTGTACAATCGCAAAACATTGTCACAATTCATAAAAGTAGAACTAGCTACAAGGTTTGCTCATAAATGCCAGAATTCCCACTTCATATATCACCTGAGTGAGATTTCAGAGACAAATCACAGTCACTAAACAGTGTATACATCACTTTCAAGGAGGTCTGCCATTGCAACTTGCAGGTGGCTACTTAAACTTAGCAGATGAAAAACTTTGGTGGTTAATCAATTTTTACAATATAGAATAATAACCCCCCCTCATAACTTTCCACTTTCTCAAAAAGAAATTCCTCTCAATATTCTCTTCCCTCGTTGCTTGCTATGAGATCAAAACCCAAGAGGGGGTGAAAACCATTTGGGAAGTTAGCTTTCAAAAAGCTTCAAAAACTGATAAAATAAAAAGCTTAGATATAAAACTTTCCCATAACCATTGCTTTGCAACAGGCCATATATGAAACTTCTCAAGCTACACTTCCATGATCTGAGGTATCTTCATAGTAGTAGGGTGACAATTTCCCCTCTTTTTTAGCAGTCTGGGGATGTTTCTCTGTGCCCACTTCTTGCAGCAATTTCACAACTCTTCTCATAGATGGACGATTAATTGGGAGAGGACTGGTGCAGAGGAGGCCAATATTGAGGACCTTGCAAACTTCTTCCTTATAACAAGAGTCAAGTTTGGGGTCAATTACATGGTCCACTCCTTTCTGATCCAAAGTGGTGCAGACCCACTTCACCAAGTCCTTTTCTCCAAACTCTGGATCAACTGGGAGTCTTCCAGTAACCAATTCCAGAATAACCACACCGAAACTGTAGATATCACTCTTCTCATTCACTCTGAGGGTGTAAGCATACTCTGCAGCAAGATTACATTTACAGGTTTAGAATACTAGAATAATATTTTTAACTAGACAATATGAAAGTGATAGGAGATATTGGCAAGAGTTTTGAACAAATATCGTGCACCACACATTTCTCTTCAAGAATGATGGAGCACAACACAATCAAATTTCAGCATCAAAATCTGAACTTTCTACAACATAAATTCGAGGGAATTTTATCTGCAATTTGAATAGAAATTTACTCACTGACCTGGAGCAATGTAACCACAAGAACCTGCAATGACCGACATAGATTTAGGTCCTTTCCCAGTTGCATCAACCACCTTGGCTACTCCAAAATCCGCCACTCGTGCTCCGAAATCTCCATCCAACAAGATGTTGTTTGATTTCACATCTCTATGCACAATTGCAGGAGCACAATCATGGTGCAGATAAGAAAGCCCCTCTGCAGCATCAAGAGCTATCTTATACCTTGTAGGCCAATCCAGCAACCCTCCTTTACTGCTATGCAGCAAATCACCAAGACTACCATTTGGCATGTACTCATAAACCAAGAGCTTGCAGTCCCTAGCAGTGCAACAACACCAAAGCTTCAGAATGTTTTTGTGCCTAATCCTCCCCAAAGTGTCAACCTCTGCCTCAAAGCCATCGTCTTGGGCCCAACCTTTCTCAACATCGTCATTCTCGCTCTCCTTTACTTTCCCTCTCCATAGCTTCTTCACCGCAACAACCTCTCCACTGGTTAGAACAACCTTGTATACTTTACCAGATGCCCCAGTGCCAATCACATTATCTTCATCAAGGCAATCCAATATCTCATACTCACTAAAACCCAGTTTGTGAAACGACATCAACGTCCATTTCGACTTGTCGATAGCTCTGTTCGCCTTTTTGAAGTTCTTGTACTTCAAGTAAAACCAAACCACACCCACAACAAAGACTAAACCAGCTAGAATGAAGATGCACCTCAGCAACCATATATACCCCTGGCTTTTCACCTCGGCTCTGCAATCACGTAACCATTCCAAATCTCCACAAAGACCAGGGTTTCCCAAAAAGCTATTTTTGTAAATTTCCTTAGCAAACAGGGGCGGGAGCTCACCCGAAAGCCGATTGTTGGACAAATTGAACACATTGAGTCTCATATTCTGCAACCCAACTGAAATTCTCCCGGAAAGTCGATTCCCGGAAAGATCAAGGTAATTAAGCACCGTTAAGTTCCCAATCCCATCTGGGATTCTCCCAGAAAGCTGGTTATTTGCCAAATTGAGCTCGTTGAGCTTCGTCCAAGATTGGATCCCATTTGGGAGCTCACCAGACAGTTCGTTATTGTGAAGGTCCAGAGTTCCAAGCTGCCCAAGTCTCACTATGCTCTGTGGCAAAGGCCCACTGAACCCATTGTCGGCACCAGAAAACTCCATAAGACTCTCGACCCCTCCAATCTCCTCCGGTATCGAACCCGTGAAATTGTTCTTCGCTATAATTAAAAGCGAGAGGTTCGCCGCTCCGGCTATGGTCTTCGCTATCGGCCCAGAAAGCTCATTCTCAACGAGCTCCATCAAATACACGTGAGGCAGCCCCCAAAAACCCACAGGAACTTCCCCATTTAACCGGTTGTGACCCAATCGGACCCGGTTCAAGCTGTGACACTCACCCAAACTCGCCGGAATCTCGCCGGAAAAATTATTGTGTATCATCAGAATCTCTTCTGTTTGTCCCTTCTCGCAAATAGTCGGCGGGATGCTACCCGAGAACTGGTTACTCGAAACGTCAATCCATTTCAACGGCGAGTTTTTCCCGAGATTTTGGGGCAACTCGCCGGTGAGTTTGTTTCGGAAGAGTCTCAGCTCGTACAAATTGGGAGAGTTCGCAATGCTCTCGGGCAAGCTACCGTCGAAATTGTTCTCGTAAAGGTTGAGACTTTCGAGCTGCAACCGACACAACTCGTCCGGAATCTGCCCACTCAGCTGGTTCATGGACGCGTCGAGCAGCCTCAGCCGGGTCAAGTTCGACATTCCGGGAGGCAACTCTCCGGTCAACGAGTTGTTGTAGAGCTCAATCTGAACAACGCTGGTCAGCTCACTGAGCGACGCCGGAATCGAGCCGTTCAAGTCGTTGATGGCCAGGTCCAAATCGGTAAGCTTCTTAAGTCGACCCAGCGAGTCGGGAATCTCGCCTTGTAAGTTACACTGGGTGAGCCAGAGGACCTCGAGGTTCGTCAAGTTGCCGAGCTCCGGCGGGATCCGACCCGGATGAAACGGGTTGTAAGAGAGGTTGAGCATTTTGAGGGTGGAAATGTTGCCGAGGAAGGGCGGAATGGTGCTGTCGAAGAGATTAAACACCAGAGAGAGGACCTCGAGTTTTTGGAAGCGGCCGAAAGTGTCGGGAATTTCTCCGGAAAAGTTGTTGCCGGTGAGGTCGAGGTACTTGAGGTTGGAGAGGTCTGGTAGGGTGCTGGGGAGCGCACCGGTGAGGAGGTTCTGAGCGAGGTCGAGGTGCTCGAGATGCTGACAGTCGGAGAGGGAGGGGGGGAGGGTGGAGTTGATGGAGTTGTTGTAGAGAGAGAGGAAGGTGAGGTTGGGGAGGCGGCAGAGGACGATGGGGAAAGGGCCGGCGAGGTTTTTGCTGGAGAGGTCGATGGAGTGAACGACGTTGGAGGTGGCGTCGCATTTGACGCCGAACCAGGAGCACGGCGTGTCGTTTCGGTCGTTCCATGAAGAGAGGGTGGAGTCTGGGTCGTCTAGGGAGTTTTTGAAGTGCTGGAGGTAGAGGCCTTCTTGGTTGACAGAGAGGATTGGGAGTGGGGGGAAGAGGAGGGACAGAAGGAGAGGGAGGAAGAGAAGCATTGTTGGTGTTGTTGTTTGCTTCTAGAAAGAAATGGGAGTGAGGAGGAGGGAGGGGTGTGTGTTTGTGTCTCTGTGTTTGTGGGGTGAATATTGGGTGGGTGTGTTCATATATGTGAAGTGGTTTTTGAGTAAAGAGGGAAAAGTACTTGATTGTGTTGGGAACTTGGTAGAGAAATTATGAGGGAAAACTCTCAATTGATGACTACATTTTTACTTTCTCCTTGTCTATGAAACATTTTCTGAAATATGTTTTGTTGTGTAGTAAAACATAATTCATCTCAGCTTTCTCTTTTCTTTTTCTAACTTTTAGAGACAGAATAATTTTGCATAATTTCTAGAAATAAATATGTGAGATTTTCTTTTTTTTTATTTGATTAATCTAATTTATAAAAGTCGGAGGTTCGAATTCGAACTTACGTGCTTATTGCCCCTAACCGAGATTTTTATTATAAAAATGTAAGATAAGAACTCACTATAAAAAATGAATTTGTATGCAAAATACAAAACTTATTATTAATTTAAAGAAAATGATAAAATATTTAAGTAGGTTACGAATGAAACTAGTGATAAGGTTGACCGGTCAACGGCTAGAAATCTGGAGGTGAAGAGGTCCACCACGTCGGTCTCACCGAGGTGGGATGCGTATTGACGGTGTTGGAGGGCTGAGATTAATGGCCCTGGATTAGACTAATACAGTTTAATTAGTAGAATGAGACAGGCAGTTATGAAAATTCACGTTTTCTGATTCCTTTTTTTATTTATTTAAATTTTACACTGCAAGTCCGAAAAGAGGAAGCTCGCACAAGATTAGCGTGATCAGGGCGTGGTTGGTGTGTCTGGGTTAACGCTTCGGATCCGGAGTGTCTGCTTGGATTTTCTCAGTCAGGTCTCTAACGCTTGAGGCTTGTAGTTTGTGGTCGTCTTGCCTGACGGTTTATGGATGAAGGCAGCGACCGTGGGGGGCGGAAGCTTGGCTTGCAAAGAAAAGCCGACCGTCAATTTGCAGTCCATGAGGGAAAACGACATTCCCATAATGTGGATAAGCCCAACTCACTTCATCTCATTATTTTATGTTAAAATTATTTCTTTTTCTTTTCCTTTTCTTTTTTCTAGACCCATATCAATCTTTGTACTTCTTGTTCAATTAAAAAAACAAAGCCGTTGCCCCTCTATAATAATTTAAGGGTTCAACCATGGCAAACAAATCACAAGGTATAATGCAATCCGGATCTAACTAAAGGAAAAGACATTGACTTGACTTGTAGTCGAATCCCCGTGAAATTTTATTGTTTTTTTTTATATTAAAAAAAAACCAAAAATACATTTTCAGCTATTAATTGAAAGCATGAAACAACATAACATATCTACAGGTTATGTGATCTCGCCATCTCAGCCAAATAGAACAATGGCATGTTGCTTGTTCATATTTCTTGTTTTAAGTCTATTACTCTTTAGGAGTTTGCTACACTTTTTATTTTAATTTTCATTAACTCTTTAGGAGTTTGCTGTGTTTTGTATTATAGTTTTAGCTGCAACACAGACTCTGCCCATTTTGCCACTACACGATGTATTGTTAGTCTGAGTACGAGTCCTTCTAGATGTTGAATCAGGGATTGAGTATTTGTTGATTTAGGCTTAATTCTCTTCATATCAAATCAACATGTTGTTGTGTTTGGTCACTGGAGATGTCGTACTTATTTTGGCTCTTTTGTAGCTTTATACTTTGATATATTTCATCAATAATTACTATTATTTTTTCTCAAAAAGAACTATGGTATAAAATGTGGTAAGACATTATTGTTAATTCAAATGTATGTTTTTTTATATATTATTTATTTATCTAGAATGGATACGTATTTCACTTAATTATCAAAATAAGTACCATGAAGCATTAGGCTGGTATAAATTAAATTTGTTTTCCATGTTCATTTAGTAATGCGAACGTTATTCATACTCGATCCCGTCTATTCAATCTCAGCAAACCCTAACCCTAACCCTTCCTACCTCGATCCCCCAACAACCAATCAAATGAAACTCCCTAACGAAAATTAATTTGTACAACAGTTACTAGAAGGCCAGAGTTATGAAAAAAAGCAGTTAACGTGATCAACACTTCATCCATCCATCCCTAAAAATTAACCATTTGCTCGCTAACACCAAACAGAAAAACAAATCCCATTGCTAGCATAATTCTCTTTTTGTTATAATCTCCATTTCAGTTTCTTTAACCATATATATATATTACAATCTTCCATAATCACAAAGCACACGGTGAATCAAAGTGGTTAAGAAGAACACACAAACCCTAGCTAATGAAGAATCAATCTTGAGCCAATCTCATACAGAAATAGAACTCATATATACATACATATATACACATATATACATGGCTGCACCTGCACTTGAAGAAACATATGAGCAACCACTGTTGGAAAATAATGCAGCATCAATTGCGCCAAAACCACCAAAAACCCCAGCACAAAAGGCCATTAGAAAGACCTTTAAAGGCACAGCCCATCTGTCAAATCTTCTTCCCACCGGAACGGTCCTCGTTTTCCAAATGTTCTCCCCGGGTTTCACACGTCAAGGGCAGTGCCCTACCGCCATCAACAAAACCATGACGCTAGGGCTTCTAATAGTCTGCAGCCTTACCTGCTTCCTCTTGTGTTTCACCGACAGCTTGAGGGACGAACGGGGCAAGGTTCGATACGGGTTGGCGACTTTTAACGGGTTGTGGGTCATCGACGGGTCGAAAGTCGGCATTGCCCCGGAGGAGGTGGCAAAGTACAGGCTGAGATTCATTGATTTCTTCCATGCCTTGATGTCCATATTTGTTTTTGCTGCACTTGCTTTGGTTGATCAGAATGTTGTCAACTGTTTCTACCCCAAACCGTCGGAGGAGGGCAAGCAGCTTTTAGCGGCGTTCCCTGTCGGAATTGCTGTTGTGTGCAGCTTGTTGTTTGTCCTGTTCCCCACCAAGCGTCATGGAATTGGCTTCCCTCTCTCTCGTAGCTAGAGAGAACTCGGGATCACATTCACTTTATTTGTTAATAGTTTTACTTCGACACGTTTTTTTTCATTTAAAATTAAATGAAAGTTTTACACACATATATATCTTGTTGGATTATATGGTTTTATCATATACTAATTTCGAGTTGAGTAAAACTTCCATGTAACATATTTAATAGCCTTTTTTCTTATCTCTCCCATTGCACATCATAAGATGATAGATGTAGAGAAACATATATGAAACAAGGAATGAGTAAGCTTTTCTCCTGGAGTTGAGATCTGGTGTCCCCAATGTATATGTCCTCATTTTTCAAACTTCCATTAAAAATACAATAAGGAAAATGCTAGGGAGATCAACTTGGAGGACTAATTTGGGATACCAACACTCTAATAGAGCGTGGGATCCATTGTATTGGTGGGCTCCACCTCTATTAGAGAGTTGGTACACAAGTTGGTATCCCAAATTAGTCTCCCTAGCATAACCCATACAATAAAAGGCATGTTTTAGGAAAACCAATTAAAAACCCAACAAATTTGGGATTGAAGTGCAATTACCCATGGCAAAGTTGAAAGTTGGTTTTAATTAATTATAGTTTAATGGCCAAATTTATTGCTAAATTTGACCACAGAAAAAAAGGGTTTAGGTAGGGGTTAAGAAATCAGTCTAGAAAGGGTGATTGTGTTGGGGTTAGGTGCCGTGCACGGTGGAGATCAGTCCGTATATTCGTTATTATGCTTAGCAAGTGTCCAAAAGGGTAAGACTTTAAATCAGGCAAAAATCGTATCTATTACAGTGGCTACCAAACCATCTGATGAATCCTGACGCCCAAGATTCGGTGGAGATTTCATCAGAGGGACAGAGGCAGAGGAACAGTTTGCATCACTGGAAGAACCAGCGGTAGAAAATGGAAACCCAGTTGAATTTTCTGTGCTGCCCAATGTTCCAAGCTTTTGGGAATATGTGTTCTCTCCACACCACACACAACAGTCAAGATGTTTACAAGTTTTCAACGGTTAAAGGAGGGAATTTTCAAACTTCCCAATTCTTGGGTTATGGGACTTGCAAAATGACCCTTACTTTTAAGCTTATTTTCGAACTCTCTACTTCCACCTTTTTTTTATAATCATAAAATAGCAAAATCCCTACAAAATGATAAATAAACCAGAAGTGATATGTTCAAAATTAACTTCTCACACTTCTCCTGCACTCGCACATCACATGAGCAGCATATAAAGTTAGTTTTTTAACGTAAAACGAGCTGTGAATTTGAACGTCTGAACTCTAAAATTCATGCGTAAAAAAGCTACTCAAACTTACGTAATAAATATACTCAAGTTATAGTTGGTTGTGTGTTAATCGAAGTATAAGTGAAATTATGGGGACTTATAACTTAGTCATATAGCACTTATCTCACATTTACATTGAATAAAAAAATGAACCAAATCAAATACATGTTTATATAAGGAAACTTTTCCCATGCAACAAACAATTGTGTAAAATTACAGGGTAGATAGTAAGGAAAAAAAAGTTTGGGAAAAAGAAAAGCCTAAACTATCAAGGGATAAGCATGTAAATTTACAACTCTACATTTCATTGGAGAAGGTTAGTGAGACGCAGACATTGTACCTACAAATAATGCAGGAGGGCAAGGATTAAATAAGAATGGGACGAATAAAATTACACTAAACCCTAAATAGTGTAAAAGATATTGGGGTAGTTCCAAAATTTTCCATTTTTGTCGACAACGTTCTTCTACTGTTTAATTTTGTCATGCGCCCCCACCAATTTATTGGCAGTCTTCATTGATCACCGCGTCTTCTTTTGCCCAAAAGTGGATGAGTTTAGGCCACAAAGCGGATACCCAGACACCATCCATGGTAAAATGGTTGTCTAGCTCTTCTTTGGGTCCTACTCTTCCTGGGGGTGGCCCACACGTGGCCTTTGCTTTTGCTGCCAAACCCACGACATTTTAACCCCATGAGCGCCAGAGTTTCTCCCCCTGACAATTCGACAAACCATACCTGCTATTCGGTACTTAAAATTTTTTTAATCAGGAATAATACTGTTTTACTATATCTAATCTATAACACAATAATATATGAAAAAGTTAACTCACATGGCCTTATATTATTGACCAAGTATAACAAAAAATATTATTTCAGTTGCATGAAAGTGTTTCTCTTTAAATACATTTATGTAAATATGTCATAACGTGATTAAATAATATAATTAAATAAAGAATTTGCGTAATTTATATTGATAATTTAAGAACATAACATATTAAAACGACACCATGTAGCAGTTAAAAGGGATCAACCCAACATATATAAAGTGTTCCTAGCTTCTTGGACTCTCTTAAATGACTGTTATTTAATGGTATAGAAGTTATTGGGGATGGAGAATGCAATGCCATTATTTTGCTTGATGTTTGTGAATTCGCATTGTATAAGTTGTTGGGTTAGCAATAAGGTTCCACCCACTTTATTTGCACCTGTCGACAGTCAAATAAAAATTCAAATTTAAATTATAAGGGTTGTTGAAGTAAATTAAAAGAAATTTTAATTTGTTTGGTGGTAAATCTGGGACTTGGCAGCACATTTATAAACCGTACTGTACAATGTCCATGCATGTTTTGCTTACGCTTTTAATCTTTTATTTGTTTAGAGAAAAAAAAAAAAAAAAGAGAAGAAGCTCAGAACAAGACCTGAGCAAATATTTTTGTAATTTTTTATAAATAAAAAATAAAAAATAAAAGGCTGTGCCAATGGTGTCTCTTTGTAAATTGTAAATGTTAAAGGTTTTGTATGATGTTGATAGATTGCCTCAAAGCTTGAATAATGGGTAAAATTCCAGGACGGTGATTTGAAACCACCAAGAAGCTTTTGGGACTTCGAGTAGACCGGAAGTAGAAATTGATTGAACACAAAGGCACGTCACATGCGCTGAACATTTTCCAAGTTGGCTGCTGCAAAATCCAAATTGGATATGCAGACGGCATAAACATACAAAAAAACTTTGGATTAATGTTTTGATGTTTGGACTGTGCAACAAATAACGTAAAAACTCGGATTAACCAACTCTTAATCTAATAAATTCCTTTTAATACTATAAGAGATTACGAGTTCGAGTCTCCTCTGTAGATATACTGGCATACAAAACAGCTTAGGAAAACTATTCAAAGATTTTGTAAATGTTAAGTCTTTTTAAATTCTGGTGCGGGTTTTATTTTCCTTTCTCTTTTTTGGAGTAAATGTACAGTAGTGTTGATTTTTTAATGTCGGGAACAATTATCATGACTGGTGTCTGGCATAGTGGCAATGGCATCACTATATTTAAATTGAGCCTCTAACCTATACTGGATGTTGTAACATCCACCTGGACCACCTACAGTGTTCTTTATTTAATCCTCACCCAATTGCCATCTCCTTCAACCTAAATTCTTACTCGAGAAACGTCACACTGATAGACACAATGCTTTTACTTATCTGTTCCCCCGATGCAAATGTTTTCAAGCCTTCCATCCAAGTTAATTGCTACCTACTCCTATTATAATTCTAGGCTACATAAGACAAGACACACAATCTTATAGAGTGCATAACAGATAGTTTCAGGGGGGAACATGCACAGTGAATTGGTTAGGTAAAGGCACTATAGATATGATGGAGCTTGTCACCCGCGAGAAAAGAGGAGGCTCTCTATCTATGCATGCAGACAAAAGGGCAAAATCAACTTGAAAACTTTACCAAATTATGCAGGCAAGTAAAAAACCAAGCTTTACGATTCTTTTCTTCTTCATTTTTTTTGTTTCTGGGCCGAGTTATGATAACGTCTGCATGAGGCTGGCCTTACATCTATCTCAACTCAAACATGAACAGAAGAACCATGTGTCTGTGTGTCTCTTCTGTTGGCAAAGCTAATGGTACAACAAAATTATTGCTGTTTGTTTGCAAGAGACGCATACGTTTTATGATTGCCACTTCCACATTAGAAAGGAAAAAAGGGTAACTTTTGATTGATGAAAAAGCTAATTACCAAATGTTGAAATTAAGTGTGATTATTAGTTTGCTTAGAACTTTCTGAAATTTTTACTGTTTAGAGATATAATTGCATGATGCTTGAGGGGTCATGCTTGAGCTTTGCTTCAAGTTTAATTATAAAAAAAAAAAATTATTGGTGGCCTGCTAACAAAAATTATATGATGATTTAATTAAACTCAGATTTTTGGTCTAAAAAGAAAAAGATTGAAGCAGTGGCCCAAGTTAAGCACACCTTCCTAAATTCCTAACTCAATCATGATTTTATCTTTATTGCAATAAATTTTGCAAAAACAATTGGTTTCCAGAAACCCAAAATACAAAAAGAATTAGTACAAAAAGCCTCAGTGCCATCACTTTTCTAACACCAAAGAAGCAGACCCATTCTGACCCTAAAAAAAAAAAACAAGAAGAAGAAGCAGATCCAGCACCCTTGAAAGATTGAGAGGTATTTTGTGGAACCTACCAGGCAAGATATGTAGGGCCAAGATCAATGGCTTTTTTACAAACTTTGAGGGGGAAAAAAATGATATGGTGGATCCAACCCATTTGAGTCTGTTCCTAACCACAATCATAATTGTCCTCTTATGCTTCATTTCCACCTTTCTCCCCCACTGCCACCATCACCTTCCACTTTATCAAAAACCCTTTTGATGTGAGAAAAAGATGCATCTGAACAGTTTGTGGCAAAATTTTCTCCCATTTGGAGTGTTGTGCTTTCTCTTCTTTTCTCAACAGGCCTCCCTCACTTTCCTGCTCTTCTGAAATCATTAGTGGTGCACTTGAAAAGATCCCATGAGATTTTATTCCTGTGGGTTTTATTTTTATTTTCTATAGCATATGGATGTGGTATGCAGAGGATTATTATTGTTTAATAGGGTTTACAAGACTAATTCAAAAGATGCATATTCTGAAAGCACCCTTTCCTTTTCCTCCCCAAGGATTTAAATGAGAGAAAGGTCATGGCAAAGGCAACTCTTTTCACTTTCTTTACACTTTTTTTTTGGCAGAGGTCATGCTTAATGGGAAAACCAACACCAAATGCATGCCCAGTTGTATGTACATATATCATATAATACATAAAGTTTATAAACTGGCCATCCTAGCACCATTGAAAAGGTTCTGGGAAGCTTTAAACAAAACAGGACTAATTAACAGAGATTAATCAATCTGAATAGGATTATGTTATGTGTTTAAACCCCATTGGAGTCTTAAGTGGAGGAATACAACTTTATTCTCTCTTTAGGGTCTAGCAATCATTAAAATGTCTTGGTTTATTAAAATGTATATATGATCATCTGGAAAACGGCTAATTGGATTAGTTCAAGAGATGGGTCGAAAGTTTAGAAGATTTCATGTGTTTGGAAAACAGCAGTTGCATCGCTGCGGTAATAGTACGCCTGCTTAATTTATGATTATGTTGAGCTAATCGCCTAATTAGTCCCTAAACAAATAAGTTACAAGAAAAATAATGTAAATAGTGGTATTTGTTGGAGCAGCAACTGACTGGTAGGTGACGTTTTTTGCTTATTAGTCCCAAATGGAGCATAAACGCTTGAGAATCTCTGACTAATATGAACTTGAGACCCCATACTCAGTAAAGCTTAAGTATTCTAGGTTTTTATAATTAGATTCACTCTGCCCATTTTTTTATTTATTTAAATGAAACAGATTTGCAACGTTGGCTTACTTTGTAATTCTGCGATTTCATAGTTTGGATATGAATTTTAGGGCATCTTTCAATATTATAAAGATAAACGAGTTTTAATTTAGGGTAATCATTTCCCCACTCCAATTATATCTACTTACACTCCTTTTTTAGTTATAAAATGGAGTGTAAGTGATAAAATTAGAGTGAGGAAATCACCACTCTTAATTTATTGTTTAAAAAGCGACATTTGAAGGTCGGTTACGCAAATTTATCACAATCTATAGAGTGAAAAATTGCTTGAAGTGTAATTAAGAAAACCCATTAGATTGAAGGAGTTGATCATACTCTTCTTCTAGACTAATTAGCCGTCCCATTAATGAAGGGGGTTCGAATTGATTATATCATTATCATCAATCTATTCCACACGCTAAGATGAAGATGACGCCGAAAATGATTTTGGATCTGTTGTAGAAACGACGCTTAATCAAGTCAATGAAATCATAAGTCTTTGTTCTTTTTTTTTTTTCCCTGAAAGGCTGCCTTATAGCCATTGGATAGTCAAATGGAGGACGACCCACTTGAGAGATTCTTGAAGTTGAAGAAATATCAAAGAAAAAGAAGCCAAAACTGATGCGGGAAAAAAGTGAGACTGATGCATGACTGGCCTTGCAATCTCTATCGAGTATCTAACATATGGCATGGCATTGTCATGGATAGAATCATACAAGACAGAAACTGACCCGCATGAGCATCATACGAAATTCGACCGAAAATTCAAAGGCATGACATGTCTCAGGAAAGTGGCCTTTCCAATATGCTAAACCCTTATCGCCTATTAATTTTGGACATGAAAACAATAAAAAGAAGCTAATCTAAATTGATTACTGGTTTGACTACTGGTTTTGGCTCTAAACAAGACCGAACCGCCCTAGCTATAATTATCTGAAAATTTAGATTGATTTTGGACTCAAAAAACAATTTTATGCACTCCTCAAGTGTTAAATGAATGCAGGAGGTTTAAGAAGGGCAAAATCATCTTCTAAATTAATATTTAAATATTTTTCTAATTCAATATTAGTACGTAATCTAATGAACGGAGTACCGAATAACCCAGGAACAGATGTGGCACATCACACATCCATCCTTATCTTCTCTTGCAGAACCCGTGACCCTGAATCATTTTCTATACTCATTTTTTTTTTTTTCCTTTTCAATTTTATACGTATGCATAATTTATCAGGAAACTGCCCTGCATATTCTTCTTTGTTTCCTCCTTGGCGCATAGTTGTTTCCACACAAGAATATGAGAATCCAAGCCAAACGTATAAAATTTGATTTCTGACAAATATAGGAAAGAAATCAAGTTGTTAATAGATAAGAAGATTTAGATAAACAATGATATTGAATTTACATATATATATATATTAAAAGGTAAAAAAGTTTATTATTATTATTTTTAATACAATCGATATTGAAAGAGTGGAATTTGAACACAAAACCTCGAAATACAAGAGTAAAGCTCACTCGTGTCGTGTTACAAGCTCATCCTAACGGTAACGAAACCTTGATGGTAAGAACATAAAATCAATAAAGTCATATTCGTTCATAGTTTTCATATGGGTGCATATGCAGAAAAGCATTCTCATGGCCATATGGCATCATTGAAATTTTTTTGGCTTTCTGAACCAGTCCATAAAATGAGGGAAAAGCAGCAAGCAACAAATCAATTGGTACTAGAAAGAAACTGAGAGGTGAACAACCAAGCCAGAAAAAGAAAAAAAAACATTTTCCCTTGACTTCTTTTAAGGTTCACACTCTATGATCATCTACATGCTTGTTTGTGCCAATAGGCTACATGAGACAATTCATCATCACTCCCAGCACATCATTCAGAACACCACACCCCCTCCCCCCTCCCACCTCTCTCCCAATGATCATTTGCTTGTGCCTTTTGTAGGGTCTTTTTTAAAAAAATAAAAAAAAGATGGGGTCAACTTTAAAATGTACTGGGAAAAACCTTCATAATTATGAATTCAGATGCCATAACATTTTTTTCTTTCATGATTTCTTGATGAATGCCCTAAAGAAACAAAATTATAATATATGGGTCCAGTTTGATGGTGTCATTATTTCACAATGTTTAAATCATTTAAGGAGTAGGAAGTAGGGGTTGGTGGTCATCATGAATGAAGGGAAACTGTAGATACCCTCCCTCCCTCCCTCCCTAGATGCTACAATTTCTGTTTTTGGGTCTGCTCTAGATGCCAAGCTAGTATCAAAGGCTAATTAACAAAGATATGTCAGTTTTTTGGTAATTACAGTTACAAATTAGACCCAGAGTTCTAGATAACAAAAGTTGAAAAAAATAGTTGTTCTTAGAATGAAAGCAACTTCACTGTTGTAGCTGGTAGATAGTTACCTAACCATTTGGACCAGATTCTGTAATCTAATAGTTCAAAGATTCTTCTCAGTTATCAGAAAATTAAAATAACAAAGGAAGGAAATCGTAAAACTTACACCAACATTGTGATGTTGCAGTTGCAGAAAAGGACCACAGTACATGCAAGACTTATTGATTTGAAGTCTTCCTTTTTATTATTATTATTAAGACAGAAGGAGGAGTCGAATTTGAAACCTTTTTCAACATTAAGCTTTAAGTTCGTACCCACTAAACCAAGAGGGAGATTCTCATTCCTTTAGGATTAAGATACTGTTAACTGAATGAAATGTGCGTTATGGTTAAAGTTTGTAACGGATGCTAAATCAGAAGTAGAAGCTACCAAAGAAAAAGTGATGAAAAGTCTCTGCCTATAACATCTATATGCTTCAGCCTCGTGACCCCTTTGGCAGGCAATGCATTATGCATGCATGGTCCAACGCAAAGAGGCCACATAATTTGTCAAACTCTTTGAATGGGACGTCTGTCTACCCCATAACTATGACCTTTAGCTCTCAAAGGACATCTTTTCTTGACTCTGTTTTCCTATCTTCGAATTGCTTAAAAACAAGGACTAAGCAAAACAAAAAGGCCAATTTGGTATCTTCTTTTGAGCCCAGCATCAGCAAATGGGTTATTTGTGAGTGCCTGGTCCTTTTAAATGGACGGGCCTTTTGATGCACGGGCTTCAGATCGAAAAATATTTGAGGTGGCTTGAATTTGTTTCAACTATGTGAATGGACAAAGCATGAGTTAGGTTAGTTGGTTAGAGTAGTGAGTTCATCCTTTTGCACTTAAGTTTGAGTTATTTTTCTCGTATATTAGATTAATTTAGAGTAGTTTATTATACTATCGTTTATATAAAAAATGACCAAAAAAAAAAAGACAAAGCAAATGTTTTGCAGGATTTTGGTTAGAAGGTGAGTGGATTAAAACTCCAGCATATCAGTGCCTGCAAAAAATGGCCCTTTTTGGCAGCAATAGTTCAAAACATGGCACAGATGTTTCCCTGTTTCAATTGCCACCTGTTTATAAAGTTATGACGTGCAAGGTATGAGTATATGACACCGTGTATGATATAACACCAATTCCTTAAAAGTGAAGCCTAATATCTCATCCAATACGGACTTTCATGTGTTGAAGGAAAAACTAAAAAGCAAAGCCTAAAACCAAATAAGTGTGTGGGTCTCCACTTCTAAATTTAGAAATAATAATAATAGAAGTAAAGAACACCTCTTATGAAGCCTCTTGCCTTTAAGCAATACACTTTGCGTTTCAGCAACAAACAACAAAAACCTTGTAAGCCCCAAACTTCTTGAACCTGATCTCATCACCCCTCCCTCTTTGTGACAACTTTAAACACCATGGTCTATAACGGTCATGAAAGCTTGATGGGCAGTTAGCGCAAAAATGAAGCCTCTTGATGGACATTTGGCTAACCCCAAAAAGCTTTCTTTCATCTACTTCGAAGCTCTATGCACGAAACCAAAAATCCCATTTGGTAGCATCTTTGTCTCAATTTCAGTTCCAGTTTTAGGTTTCTCTTCCTTGCAAGGCATGACTAACTACTCTTCCCTCCCTTTACCTCCACTCTTTTCATTTCTATCCTCTATCTATATAACATTGTTCCTCCCAACAAAAATTCTAAAACAACCCAAGAAAAGAGACCAAAACATTAAGGGAAAAGAAGCTTCAAGCGTTTCTGGTCAATGGAGATCAAGTTACAAGCTGAGGAATCCCGGCACCGGCCTGATGATGAACAAAAACTTCCCCTCTTGCAAGATATGCCAAAGTCCGTAACAGATGAGGAAAGATCCTTGATACAGAAAGCCATTCGCCAGACGTTTCAAAGCACAGCTCATTTGGCCAATCTTTTACCAACCGGAACAGTTCTTGCATTTCAGCTTCTAGCACCCATATTTTCAAACGAAGGCAACTGTGACTCAGTCAGCAGGTCCATGACTGCTGGTCTTGTAGCCCTCTGTGGAGTTTCATGTTTTCTACTGAGCTTCACTGACAGCTATAGAGACAAGAATGGAAATGTCTGTTATGGCTTTGCTACATTCCGAGGCTTATGGATCATCGATGGGTCAACCACCCTTTCACCCGAAGTTGATGCAAATTTCCAACTGCGGTTTATAGATTTCCTCCATGCCTTCATGTCAATACTTGTATTTGCAGCTGTTGCACTATTTGATCAGAATGTAGTGGATTGCTTCTATCCAACCCCGTCGGATAAGGCTCAGGAGATTCTCACAGCATTGCCAGTTGGCATTGGTGTCATTTGCAGTATGTTGTTTGTTGTGTTTCCAACCAAACGCCACGGAATTGGCTTCCCCCTGTCTGCAAATTAACAACTCCTCTTTTGTTAATTAAGAAATATTTGCCTGCGTGCTCCGTAAAATTGTGGACTGCACACAACGTTATTTATTCATTCTTCCATATCAGCTTCCTCCAAGCTCTGTCAATGTCAGTTATATGACTACTCTTTTTGTTTGTAAATCCTAGTTGCACCTTTAAAGAAATAACTTTTAAACACCTCGATTCTTGACCGGATAATTATGAAGATTGTATCTGGTACTGATTTAACAAATGCTTATCATACTTATTTATCTTATATGCCAAAGAGTGTAGTACATGAGTGAGGTAAGTGAATGATAGGAAGAACAATTCACTTCGAGATTGTCAACCAAATATATTTCATGGTTAATATACAGAAAAATCCTTTCCAGCGCTACAGTTACCAACGTTCATGTTTAAATTCACTATGGACAGTTACCAACGACATTATACTAAGCAAGTGCTTTATAAATCATGTGCCACGTAAGTAGTCATATTTTGAGCCAGTAACTTATAATTTCATAAAAAGAAAAAGAAAAGGCAATGTGGTGAACAAATTTTCATGACCAGAAAGAAAATAAATGAAACGTGTAGAAGAGCACTTACTAGCTCAAAACTTTCAGATTTATGTTTCAGGCTCAACCATTTCGCTCATCAGCTCAGCCTGCAACAACTCAGCAGGTTCACGCACCTTTCTGCGATTCCAAAACCCATCCACCATGGAACTCCATATTCCCTCATCCGGAACACATCCATCAAGCACCATCTCATCAACAATTCGATAAGCTTTGTGCAGGTCCCCTTTTTTACAGATACACTTCACTAGAGTATCAAATGTCTTCATATCTATGGAGATACCCCTAGAACGCATGCTAAGATACAGCTGACAGGCTCGATTTGGATTGCCGCTACTACACAAGCCCTGGACCACTGCATTATGAATCCTTACATGAAGGCTCCAAGTTAGTCTGTTAGGTGAAACTCCTCCAAGGACCATCTCATCAAGAAAGTTTGCAGCTTCCTGGAACTTGCAAATGTTGCAAAAGCCACTAATTACTTTCCCATACAGCCCTGCATCTGGTTTCAAGCCTTGAAGCTTCATCCTGTCTAGAATCTCCAAAGCTTCTTGAAGCTTTCCTTCTTCACAGAGTCCATGAAGCAAAGTACTATAAGTGATATTGTTTGGCCTATGGCGCTTACGAACCATTAAGTCTAATAGTTCCATTGCTTGTGAAGAACGCCCACCCTTGCAAAGTCCATCCATCAAAGAGCTGTAAGTAAAGACATTTGGAGTAATACCTTTGGTTTTCATGTGCTCAAACAATCCCACAGCTTCATCCAAATTGTTGGATTGGCAAAAGCCGTGTATCAAGGAAGTATACGTAACAACAGAGGGCAAACAACCTTTTGTTTCCATTTCATTGAAGAGCTCTTTTGCTTCACCAATCTTTCCTAACTTACACAATCCATTAATCAAAGTACCATATGTATATGAATCTGGGGTGCACCCATGATTGGGCATCTCACGAAATATTTGAAGAGCTGCATCCATGGAACTACTGTTCTTACAAAGGGCTTTGATCAAAATATTAAGCGACACAACACTAGCTGGAATGCCCGTTTCTCTCATATACTTGTAGAACCTGAAAGCAATCTTTAACTGGTTTTCTTCAACAAGAATGCCAAGTATGGTAATGTAAGATTTCTGGGTTGGTTTGCACTGGAAGTCCTCCATTTTGTGGAAGACCCTGACAGCATCCAGTGGCCTGTGAACGCGGCCATATCCTCTGCAAACAGAGAGGAATATATCTTCTGTAACACTACATTTCTCCTCCTTCATCTTATCAAGTAATGCCTCGGCTGATCTGAACTGGTTTGCGGAGACTAATCTAGCGACCATGAGACCAAAGGTGGTGTGATCATGCCTGAAGCCATTGGTGTACTCGGCTGTTGCGGAATCAAATATGAGAATAGCTTTCTGTATGTCCTTTTCAGCTTTTATCAGCTGCTCAACTTGGGAAGTCGTGATTTGCTTCGACCATTTAAACAAAGTTTTGCTGCCCATTGTATTGGCAGCACTCTTTCTCAATAAGACAATATCATTCACTCCCAATTATGTTTCAGTTTTGCACAATAAAAGCTTTGCCTGCAAATCTCTGAATCAATTTCTACATTTCTACAAACATAAGAGAAAAATGAGACAATAACCAGATAAAAAGAACTACCCACGAACAACATGAATCGATTAGCAGTAAAATTCAAGCTAAGAAGCCACCTAGTCTAAACTCTGTGGGGCATTTCATCAAACAGATGTCGTCCCGTAACACCAGTCTTCGGCGGGAACTTTAAATCACACAAAATTTTTGAGGGGAAAGTACAAATTTAATTGTAACAGAAGTAGCAGCAACCTTACCTGCGGACTGATTGTCATGAAATTGTTTTTCTCTTTCAGACTCATCGTATTTTCCCGACGTCTTGGACGGTCCCTGAATGGCAAATGCTCAGCAGCAGAGGCTTTAGACGGCCTAGGGCGCGAACACTCGACGACATCGGCAATTTGGATCAAAATGGGAACATGCAATGCAATGCTTCAAGCAGGCCCATAGACAAATGGATCGGGTCCATCGACAATTTACGCTGTCATAGGCCCAAAAATGGCTAGTTGGAGTTTAGTTGACAATGTTCTTCTATATTTGGGTTTCAATTGCACCAAGAAAATCCAACTTGTTATAAAAGATGCATAAAACAATAATTTTGATCTACACTGACCGTTTGGCATTGCTTCTTTGGGTGATAAAGTGATTTTTAAAAAAATTTGGGAAGCCCAGCCCATTTGATAAAGTATGAGAAAATCACTTATTGTTAAAAATTGCTATGAAAGAAAGCTATAAGAGAAAAACAGCTAATAATTTGCTTTAATTTATTGATTATGCGAAAATTAGTACAAACAACACTTTAAAAAAAAGTTTACCAAACGCCAAACTACATTATCTCATAATTGATTTCTGTTACAGGCAAATCTGATAGTGATTACTTTCCAACGCAACAATGTTAGTTGTATCCTCATGATCATCAACTTTTTTAGTTTCCTGCACTATTTCAGTTTGTTTCTTATTTCGAAAAACAATGGATGATTTCGATGGACAACCGAACACATTAACAATTGGTGCAAGCATTTCATCTTCCGTACTCTCACATTGACCGGAATAGTATTTACTTAAGCCAAGTTAACTATTATCTTTGGTCACTAATTTACTCCTAATGTAATGATATTCTAGCATTCCAAATTTGAATCTTCCTCTTCACTTAGAAAACGAAATTAATTTAGTTAGTTATATTTTATTTAGTAATTTTTTTACAGAGACAAACAGTTGCCTTCTCGTGAGAACAACATATAACAACATCACGGACGGATTTGACTTTGACAGTTCATCACATATAAAGAAAAAAAAAAAAAAAGAACAAAAAGCCATTAAGAAAACAAAATCGATAAGAGGCTTCAAAACACTAGCAATCTTCGTTGCTCGTAAGCCTTACGATGAGGATAAGATGTCCCCACCCCACTCCACAGTCATATCAACTTCTTCCCCTATCTCCCTCACTCACTCTCCTCCATAAACATATCCCGTCCCGACCATTATCTCCCATACTCCCTCCCCCACCTCACCATATCCCGCCATCATCGACCTCTCCACACCCTCCGATTCACCATTTCAAGTTCTTCATCTAATCTCACTGCTGGATGCATTTTATTTAACTTTTCTCGCGTCGTAACAGATTATATCCCAGACGAACAAAAACAAAAGCAATTAACCGCCCTCCAACACTCACTCCAAAACGGTGCGCATCATTTCCGTCTCTGCTGTGCTGTGCTGTGTGTCTACTCTGAATCACCAATAAGAGCTCACTGCAGCTTCCCAAACCACATTCTCCACTCTTTGTCTCTGTCTCTCTCTCTCAGAGTTTACTCTCACTCCCCCAGCAATCATGGAGTCGCGAGTGCTATCACGCGCCACCGCATTCGGAGCCCTCCCCTGCCACCGCAAACAATCTCCCAGGGAAAACGCCGCCGTTTCGTTCGTCTCGGCTCGGCCGATCGGTGCCGTGAGCGAGGGCGGGAACCTCATATGGGGGAGGCAACTCCGCCCTGCGCTGCTGCTCGAGGCCTCGCCGTTGAAGAGGGAGATTCTCCGCCCTTGCCTCGCTGCCGCTTCCTCTCCGACCGAGGGAAACGATTCCGCCGGGTGAGGTCCGTTTCCTCCGTTCCGACTCGGTCTGACTCGCCCGTGTCGGCCTCCGGACTAATGATTTTTTTCTTTTTTGCTTTTTCTGCCTGACTCGGTGCTCTTAACAGGGACGCGAAGGTCGCGCCGCTCGGGTTCTTCGACAAGTACCCGGCTATCCTCACCGGCTTCTTCTTCTTCATGTGGTACGTTTTTTTATAAACTTTTCAAGCATTTTTTTGGAGAAATATGTTGTATGTGAAATTACGGAGTTGTCCTTGGCGCGCAGGTATTTTCTGAATGTGATTTTCAACATCATGAACAAGAAGATCTACAATTACTTCCCGTATCCCTAGTAAGTGTGCCATTTTCAATTTTCGTTACCTATAATTCTTGTAAACAAATAAATAAAAATGCGTAGGATAGCATATGTGTTCATGTTCAGGCGTAATTTAGCTGGTTCTAGCCATTTGAATTCGGCCTGTGTTCTGAACTTCTGATGAAGTGGGTTTGCGGTTTGTGTGCAGTTTTGTGTCGGTTGTGCACTTGGGCGTGGGGGTGCTGTACTGTTTGATCAGCTGGGCCGTGGGCCTTCCTAAACGCGCCGTAAGTGAACTCACTTCAGGCCCAGTCCCATAATGCTAATCTCAGTCTGTTCAGTTGGTTGTTTATGTGACTGACTGGTGTTTCTTGTCTCCGTGCAGCCTATTGACTCAAACCTGTTGAAGCTGCTCATCCCTGTGGCCGTGTGCCATGCACTTGGCCACGTCACCAGCAATGTCTCATTTGCAGCCGTTGCAGTCTCCTTCACACATACCATCAAAGGTGAGAGAACAAATCTTATGCTCTCATATGTTGGGTACAATGACCAAAATTGTTAAAGTGCACTTTTAATTATTGCATTTTGATATTGAATTTGTTTGTTGCAGCTCTTGAGCCATTTTTCAATGCCTCTGCTTCGCAATTTATACTCGGACAATCAATCCCCTTGTCTCTATGGCTGTCCCTGGCTCCTGTTGTTCTTGGTATGCCCTTCTCTTTATGTTCATCCTGTTGTTGCAATCATACTATTGAAAACTATGGAAAATGTAAATCATGCAGATACCCAAAAACTATGAGCCATGAGAATTTATTGAGACTGTCTTTGCTCACTTAGTATTTACGTACTTTTAAAATGAAGGTGTGTCGATGGCATCGCTGACGGAGTTGTCATTCAACTGGACTGGCTTCATTAGTGCTATGATTTCAAACATCTCCTTTACCTACAGGAGTATCTATTCAAAGAAAGCCATGGTGAGTGACTCTGGAACTTTAGCTAGCATTTTGTTTTGAATAGGACAGGACATGGGGAGCTAAAGATTGCTTCTTACTTGTATAACTTTTTATTGGTTTTGCAGACTGATTTGGACAGTACCAATCTCTATGCCTATATTTCGATCATTGCTCTTCTTGTCTGCATTCCACCGGCTCTCATCGTGAGTAAAACTTACACTTGAGAACCCTTGAAGTTTGATTGTGCAACTGAAACAAAAATTGTGATGAATTTTGGTTCAATGTCCTCTCTCATATCACAGGTAGAGGGGCCTCAACTGATTAAGTACGGCTTCAATGATGCAATTGCTAAAGTAGGTCTTGTCAAGTTCGTTTCTGATCTCTTCTGGGTGGGGTTGTTCTACCATCTCTATAATCAGGTACATTTGTTTTCTTTACTTTCTATTGTAACTTATGGTTCTATGGCTTTGTAATAGTAGGAGGATAGTCCTCTCAAAATAACTCAAATGTTGCTCAAGTTAATGATCAGTATCCTGTTATGAAATCATAAGAATGGTTATTGTTCTTTGAAATTATCAGTTGGCCACCAATACCCTGGAGAGAGTGGCACCTCTTACACATGCAGTTGGAAATGTGCTGAAACGTGTATTTGTGATTGGCTTTTCCATCTTGGTCTTTGGTAAGGCTCTTCTTTTCTTCAGCTTGGTTCTGCTTTTGCTTCTTCAACTTCCTTTTTCTTTTGTACAACTAATTGCTACTTTGCTGCTCACAGGCAACAAGATTTCAACACAAACTGGTATCGGGACAGCCATTGCGATTGCAGGAGTGGCAATCTACTCTTACATCAAGGCCAAAATAGAAGAAGAGAAACGAGTAAGTCAGATATAGCTAAATTTAGCTCATGCATGTGGCAGTTAGTCTCTTGCATCCAATTCCATTAAATAAATTTATCTGTCTAATATTATTGCTCGTCTGACCCTTTTTTTGGTTCCTAAAACCCAGCAAGGGAAAGCTGCATGAGAAGAAGGGAAGAATGGACATGGAGGGAACCTTGCATTGTAAATTTCATAAATTCCCTTCAGAAGAAATGGCAAATTGAGGATCTATCTATTATCCATGTTATAGTTTATTTCCCCCTTCCCACGTTTTTTTTTTCTCCGATTGATTGAGAGCACAAAGACATTCTAATTTGCAATGGTCTCATGTTGACTGGAATTCAATAATGTATCAATTTTTATCTTTCTCACAATGAGCTCTTCATATGGATGGAAGCCTAAAAAGGGTCAACAGAATGGAGATTTTCTATGTGAGTGAATAGATTGCTATCTGTATCTAGAGACATGCTTGAACTGCCAATTTACATGTTTTGCGTAGATCTTCATTCATTCAAAAATAAATTAATGCATTAGAAAGTATAGGAAATATACACATGATATTTAAGACGAAGAATTTATTTCTTTGTTCAAGTTCATTCTCACTCCCACTCTCGTAAGTTTTTTTATTAGAATTGCGTCGAACTTGAGAAAGTGGCTCAAAGATATTCTGCTTTCATGTGACCAAATTGAGAGGGCAAAAACTCACTCTAGACCCAAAAACTCCTGCCTTAGGAATGGAGAATATTGAGGTTTAGCCACCCAAAGGCAAAGGGGGTAAAGGATGAGGACCTTACCAGCTCTACGTACTCTCTATCTCTCAAGTCCTTAAAATGATGGGTTAGAGATTCAAGTGGACCACTGCAGCTAGAGCAAGATGTATGATATCCTCTGCTGATGTCTTTTAGCCATTTGCTCACTGGTGAGAAGCTCAGAGCCCAAGACCCCAAAGGAACATTTTGATATTGTTCGCATCTTTCAAATCAGGCACCTAAGTTTCTGCTGGCATTCAATGATCATTGATTAATTGGTGTTGGTATTTTGTTGTGCTCTTTTAGTATGGAAGTTGTGAAATTTGGAAAATTAATTAATTTTAATAACACAATAAAGACTTGTAGTTTTTTTTTTTCTTCCAAGATTTAGAAAAATAATCACTTGAGTTGTACTCGAGCATTACTCAAACTATTCTCGAGCAGTGCTCGAACATTCAGAAATGGTTAAAATTATAACGACATGTTTTTTTCTCTAATCAAGAAATTATAACAACGTGTTTACTTATCAAAAATGAAAAAGCTAGAAAACATAAAAGTCGAAAATATAACGTCCCAAAAATTTGTTGTGGTACGACTCTTTTTGGTACTTAATACATGCCCAGCTCAGAAAGCCCAGCCCAATGATTTCCAAAGCGGACAGCGGGCCCCGCAACAACACAAACCTGAAAGACATGCTCGATCATCGCAGCCGAAGACCGCATCCAAAGATCACAAAGAACCCAAATTAACAACCAGACAGAAGCCTTCGAAATCAAAAACACACGCACCCTTGCAATAACATTAGAGGTCATCAATAAAAATAAACATAAACAAAAATTACAAAAAAAGAAAGAAAAAACTCGTACAACCTTAAAAATTGAAAAGTCAATCGAATTAAAAACAAACACGAAGAGAGAGTTATCGGCATCCGCTCCCTGGAACCAAAACACGAAATAAAAAGAACAAAAATAAAAACAAAAACAAAAGAAATTCATTTTTCTTGGTTGGAACTTGGGTTCGCGTTTTTAGCCAGCCCAACCACGCAACATTGCAAACTGAGAAAAGGGCCTCGTATTGTTTGACACAACGAAGTATGAAAGTACCATCGAATTAAAAAAAAAAAAAGGCAACAGAAACAAAACAAAGACCGAAGGAAAAGAAAATAGAAATAGAAAAGTGAAAAACAAAAAAAATAAGAAAATTATGGAAGGTGGAATTAGAGTGAGGAAAGACTGTTGGTTTTATGTTCCTGATTTTGCCTTTTCCTATTTTTTGATATTATTCTTGTTATTGATGTTGTTGTTGTCATATTTTCATGTCAATCCCCGAAATTCACATTTATTTTATTCATGTTATTCTCATTATTCCATCATGATAATTCTACGCCTCTCTCTTTCTTGATCTTTTCCTTGACTGTTACGGTATTTGTTTAAAGAAAGGAAAAGAGATATAGAGATAGAGAGAGAGAGAGAAAAGGAGAAATCAGATTCTTTGTTGTTTGTTTGTTTGCTTTCGGAAGACCCAGTTTTTGTTTTGTTTTTCTCTCCATGAGGATTTGGGAATTCTAGGGTTTCGAGGTTTCGAGGTTTGGGGCCCTGAAGGCTTGAAGGAAGAAGCTTTGTTCTGCCCAGATCTTGATCTTGCTTCAATGGAGGGTGCTTCCGAAGGAGAAAATCCGACTAAAAATCATGAAAATAATAACAGTAATGGTAAATTTAATAATTCCAGTGAGGGACAGAGCAAGCCCAAGCGCCAGATGAAGACCCCCTTTCAGCTTGAAACCCTCGAGAAAGCTTATGCCTGTAAGTTCAATCTCGATTTTATTCTATTTTTTGTTTTAAATTTTTAGTTACTGTCTGTGAAAATTGAAGCTTCTTTTATTTTTTGGGTTTTTGATCAGTGGAGACCTACCCGTCGGAGGCGATAAGGGCGGAGCTGTCGGAAAAATTAGGGCTTACTGATCGGCAGTTGCAGATGTGGTTCTGTCACAGAAGATTGAAGGACAAAAAGGAAGGGGGTCCAGCAAAGAAACAGCGGAAATCGGTGCCCACTTTGCCCGAGCCTCCTATTGATGATTTGGCTCACGGGTCTGAGCCAGGTAGTGATTATGGGTCGGGTTCAGGCTCCGGCTCAAGCCCCTTTGGGCATGCGGAGTTGCGGAATGTGGTTTCCAGGAGTGGGGCTGACGACGTGCCAATGAGGAGGAGGTATTACGAGTCACCCCAGTCGATATTGGAGCTTAGAGCCATTGCTTGTGTGGAAGCTCAATTGGGAGAGCCATTGAGGGAAGATGGGCCAGTTCTTGGTGTAGAGTTCGATCGGTTGCCGCCAGATGCGTTTGGAGCACCTATAGGTATAACTATTGGGTTGCCTTATTGATTATACAGCTCAGTTCAGCAATGCCTTGTACTTGACTTATATGGGATTTCGTTGCAGCATTATGCAGAGAATTTTGTGCTTGTAGTTGTCTAGTGAGTTTATGATGGTCTGTTTTTCTCGGAGTATAGTTGTATTTTGCATTCCTATCTCTAAGATAAACAGATATTATTTTCATGACTTTTCTTATTGCCATGTTTAAATGTATCAATAAGTTTGTTTATTTTATGGCAGTCATGGGCTTTACAAGTTTCCAGATGCATTTGGATCACACTTGCTACTTGGTTCACCAATTTTCTTAATAATTAAGTTTAATAGTTGGTTTAACTTGGTTTCTAGTGTAGTTTAACGTTCACATTTGCTTTGAGGCTTTATGCACTGTGGTGATTATGTTAAGAAGTTTGAGTTCCAAATTTTTTCATCTTGTGGTGGTGGGGGTGGTCTAAAAGTATGGACTGTCTCCTAAAATTATTGCTTTGGAATCAGAAAAGTTGCGAAAACATATGATTCATTGCTCAATAAAGGCCACATTATTACCCTAGCATATTATTGCCTATTGTTTGACTGATTCTTGTATGCGATCGTTTTGCTGCTAACCCTTTTGATTCTGTGCTTGGTGAAGCAGTTGCAGAGCAGCAGAAGCGGGCTGGCCATGCTTTGGAGGGCAAATATGAGCGGCATGATGCAAAACCAAATAAAGTCCGTCTCTTTTTCTTTGATAAAAGTTATTACTTTATATGCACCATCTGATGGCATATGCAATGATATGCTGGTGAATCATTAAGTGATATACATGTATTGCTCTTTTTTTATTAGTATGATACATCCTTTATAACTTATGTGGCTATATCCCTAAAAATACGAGAGAAGCGTCCATTTGCTCTCTCATTTTCCAAGTTCTGGGTATTAGATTTTCTTTTAGCGAATAAATATACCACTACTTTGTTCTTCTGCTTGCCAGTGTACCATAACCTTCTGTTGAGAAACTCTGATAAACGCATACTCTTTTCAAATGATATGTTGTTTAGAAATAGAAAGTGAATGTATTTCTATCAAATAACCATAAGACAATTGCATCACCACTTGTAATTCTGAATCTTGTTTCTTTCTGTTGCATGTCTCGATAGGTTCCCTGGTTCTATATTGACTTAGATATCCTTAGAAGCAGCCTTGACTTTGACTAGGTATTCTGGAAACTGAGCTAGTACTAGCTCATTCCTGCATTACTTTCCATTGATGTCTGCTGCTTTTATGCCTTATATTGATGATATTACTTCATGGTGGTGTCACTTAACCTAAGAAAAGGAAAAAATATATTATTTTGTGGGGAGTTGGACAAACATAAGGGTATTCGATGTTATTTTTGTTTTTCAGTCCGAGTATTGTGAGATGACTGCAGCAATATCTAGATTTGTCCATCTAGTTTTTTTAACTCTACTTTGATTGAACTGGTTTCAAGCAGTCCGAGACAAAACAACTCATTGCCCTTTACCTCCATGCAGGGGAAACTGATGCATTTAAATTGATATTGTACTGTTGACACTCATATCTTTTCTGATGCATGCATTTTGGGTCTTAGTGTACTTGTGCTTCTGATTTTTTCGTGGTTGACATATTGAATTAGTATGTGTTTCATCTCAGGCAACTCCAAGGGCTCTCCATGAATATCCATTTCTTCAAGATCACTCCAGTATTCGGTCTGATGCATATGGACAAGCCGCACAATCTCATTTTCAAGATTCACCAATTGATGGTCCTAGTGCCAGAGCTTCATCATTTGCAGTTGGAAATGAGCCTTTGTCAAGGGTTCATGGTGTCCATGGTCATGGTCATGTGTCGCGTGTTCGTCTTCTGTCTCAGCAGGAGAGGCAAGCAGTGGCCTTTCCATCTCCTGGTGATGATGGCTGTGTGCCACAAAGGGACTCCTTTACTAATGTTAGAGTAAATACTCAGTTTAGTGATCCTCCTACTGTTGCACCGGAAAACTCTAATGTATTGTCTGATGGTCAAATTAATGACTCTATGCTGAGAATGGAGAGGAAACGCAAGGTATACTTGTGCAGTTCAATTTTATTTGAAAACTATATTTTCTCAATCAAGGATTATTTTAATAGTTGTCCCTTGTAGAGTGAAGAAGCTAGAATCGCTAAAGAAGTTGAAGCTCATGAGATTCGGATTCGGAAGGAGCTGGAGAAACAGGATATTCTGAGGAGAAAGGTTCTATTTTTCACTCCATAATGTTTGTTCTGAACTGTAGGTGTTTGTATGCTGATATTTTTCTGTTTATAGAATGAGGAACGAATGAGGAAAGAAATGGAAAGGCATGACCGTGAGAGACGAAAAGAAGAAGAGAGGTTGATGCGTGAAAGGCAGCGAGAGGAGAGAGAGATCAAAGCGTGAGCAAAAACGTGAAATTGAACGAAGGGAAAAGTTTTTGCAGAAAGAATATATAAGAGTAAGTTTGAGGAGCCACTAATGTAATGCATTTGTTTTTTATTTTTTATTTTTCAGCATAAAATGATAAATTCTTGATCTTCCTTTGTCTTTTTTGCTTTTCTTCTCCTGGGTTTATCTTGCAGGCTGAGAAAAGGAGGCAAAAGGAAGAGCTTCTCAAAGAGAGAGAGGCAGTGAGACGCAAAGCAGCACTTGAGAAGGCTACTGCACGCAGGCTTGCTAAAGAATCTATGGAGCTTATTGAGGATGAGCAACTAGAACTAATGGAGTTGGCTGCTGCAAGCAAGGGTTTATCCTCAATCATTTGTATTGATCTTGACACCTTGCAAAACCTTGATGCATTCAGAGGTAGGTATTGCTTGGTATTCTGCACTGAGAATTTCATTCTTGTGTTCCCCGCCTCAACTCCATGAGATTGTCTTCATTGTTTTGGCTCATTATTTTCTGTAGTAACTCTACCAATTTTTCTGATGAGGTGATTTTCTGCTTTAGATTCTCTGGCTGCATTCCCACCTAAGTCTGTGCAGTTAAAAAGACCATTTGCAGTTCAGCCGTGGATCAACTCAGAGGAGAATATTGGTAACTTCCTCATGGTGCGTCCTTCCTTTTTCCTTTTACATGAGATTTTAGAAGTACTATGTGTATATTTTTTATATTCTTGTGGCTGATGGTTACATTATTTCCTTATGCACACTGCTTGGTTGGTAATATCTATGGTCCAGCTTCAATATGCTCTTATTGGCATGTGATTCTCATGGTTTTCAGTTTTTTCTGTGCAGTTATAAATTAAATGCTCTCTCCAGTATTGTCATATGCATGTTATTTTGAATAGATTGTTTTCTTGCTGATATTTGAATTAATGCCTCTGGTTCTGATAATTGAGTATCGTGATGGTGACAGGTTTGGAGATTTTTGATTACCTTTGCTGATGTTCTCGAGTTATGGACTTTTACTCTTGATGAGTTTGTTCAAGCTTTTCATGACTATGTGAGCCACCAATGAGTTATTTGTTTCAAAATTGTGCATTCTAGTTACCTGTTCTTCATCTGTTTTCCTGCTGCTTTTTGATTCCATACAATTTGATATCAGGATTCAAGGTTGTTAGGAGAGATCCATGTTGCTCTCTTGAGGTTGATTATAAAAGATATTGAAGATGTTGCAAGGACTCCTTCTACTGGATTAGGAGTAAATCAAAATGGTGCTGCTAATCCTGGTGGTGGACATCCACAGATTGTTGAAGGAGTAATCTTCGCTCTCTGCATACTTGCAGTTGTTCTGTTTGTTCATTTTATTGCTTTTTCCTAATTGTTCTTTAAATATATTGAATTTTACTTTCTGTTTCAGGCATATGCATGGGGCTTTGATATACGAAACTGGCAGCAGCACTTAAATCTGCTAACATGGCCAGAAATATTCCGGCAACTAGCACTGTCTGCCAATTTGGGCCACAGTTGAAGAAAGGAGTACCGCATGGTCATACTCTCCTGATAATGATGAGGTTCTCTTTCCAATTATTTATTATCTTTTCTTTCAAAGGAATTCATCTCCTTCATCAGTTAAGGATAGAGTAAAAGGAAAAAACTGAAAAATAAAAGGAGTACCGCATGGTCATACTCTCCTGATAGATGTTTCTCTCCGCTCAGTATTGATTTGTGAGTTGAACTCTATGAAAGGGTGAATTGAGGTAGTGATTTAGTTCAGGCTTAGCGTACTAAGCACAACAAAAGTGAATTTTAATTTATTTTTACTAAAAAACTCTAAAATATAAATAACTAAGGAACCCATATGAATATCGTTTGGACTTAGCCTGAAGTGTAATATTAGCACAAGGCTCAAAGACTTAAAATCTTGGACTTTCAGACTGGGCGGCGTGTTCTAATGCAGTATCAATTTTCATTCATATTAAGCCACCTTTAAGGTGGCTGCCCCTACGTAAATTTTGCTCAATCAATAGAGTACATTCAGACATGCTTTTTATTTTATTTTATAAAATTCCAAAAATTGTAAAACGCACAGTATTTCTTGTAATTTCAGGGTAAAGGTTGTCAGGATGCAATTTCTAATCTGCGCAATGGTTCAGCAGCTGAAAATGCATTTGCAATAATGCAAGAAAAAGGCTTACTAGCCCCACGAAAATCTAGGCATCGGTTGACTCCTGGAACTGTAAAATTTGCAGCTTTTCATGTGCTTTCACTTGAGGGAAACAAGGGACTAACAGTGTTAGAGCTTGCTGACAAGATTCAGGTGATTTGATTTAATGTTAGCAGAAACTCTGTTGCAAGTCTTGTGACTAGAGTTAAGTTTTTTGGTATTGGGATTTATTTGCTCCCTCTTTCCTGATTTTTTTTTCTTTCTGTTATTTGTTCTTTTCTGTAAGAAATCTGGCCTTCGGGACCTGACAACAAGCAAGACTCCTGAAGCTTCAATTTCTGTTGCTTTGACAAGAGATACTAAGCTTTCGAAAGAATAGCTCCTTCAACATATCGTGTACGAGCTGCTTACAGAAAGGATCCCGCTGATGCCGAGGCCATACTTTCTGCAGCAAGGAAGAAAATTCAGATATTTGAAAATGGGTTTTTAGCTGCAGAAGATGCCGATGATGTTGAAAGAGATGATGCTGATGAGGTTGAAAATGATGAGGTTGAAAGAGACGAAGACTTTGAATGTGATGAAGTTGATGATGATCCAGAAGTTGATGACTTAGCTACTCCATCAGTTGCGAAGAAATCCCCTGATGATTACAATGAAGTAATTACTTTCTCAGAAAATGGAAAGGATTTATGCAACGATGTTGCACTGAATGTGCAAAATGAGTTTGAAAAGGATGTTTCATCTTCCCCAGTGAGTGGTTCCAAAGATGCAAACTGCCCTAGTGCTTCCTCTAAACAGTGTGTTTCGGGTGCAGATATTAGTGCTAGTAATCTTGACCAAGAAAATATGGAGATTGATGAAAGCAAATCAGGTGAGTCATGGGTTCAAGGACTTACAGAAGGGGAATATTCTGATCTCAGTGTGGAAGAGCGTCTTAATGGCCTGGTTACCTTAATTGGTGTTGCAAATGAAGGAAACTCCATCCGTGTTGTTCTTGAGGTAAACATTTTCTCTCAGTTTTGTGAAAATCAATGAATTGTTGTATTTTCTGTGTTAAATTTGACACCACGAGTTCAACAGGATCGCTTAGAAGCTGCAAATGCTCTTAAGAAGCAAATGTGGGCAGAAGCACAGCTTGATAAAAGTCGCCTAAAAGAAGAGAATGTCGGTAAGTTAGATTTTCCATCTTTTGCGGGAGGCAAATCTGAAACACAAGTTATCGGAGTGGAGGATGGACAAAGCCCTGTACGGGATGTTGATAATAGAAATAATGAAGCATCTCCAGGCGCTGCAGAAAATCAAAAGTCAATCCATGGTTCACAAGGTGTTCAGAATCAGCTTAATGGTTTGCCTGTTGAAAGGACTTTAGGAGCCCAAGATATTTCCATGGGTCCTGACAACTTCTTGAGTCAGCAACTTGCATATGCATCAAAAAGGTCGCGCTCACAGTTAAAATCATATATTGCACATAGAGCAGAAGAGATGTATGCATATAGGTCCCTGCCTCTTGGTCAAGATCGCAGGCATAATCGATACTGGCAATTTGTTGCATCTGCATCAAGCAATGATCCTGGTTCAGGCAGGATTTTTATTGAATTGAATAATGGAAGTTGGAGGCTTATTGACACTGAAGAGGTACTTAAATGCTTACAGGTTTAATAATCTGTTTCGGGGCTTTTTTATGACAGGAGAATATGTTAGTACTAGTGAATATTTTTGTTGGTTATGACTGCATTTCATCCTTCTTAGGAGAAACTGCCATTGACCCTTCCAGGCCTTTTGAGTAAATTGAGGTTGGGCTTTGGCATCATTTACTTTTTAGCAAAGTTGATTCTTTATTATCTGTTTGCTGGCCTTGTTACCAATTGGAATAAAATATCTGATCATCAAGATTTGAGTCTTGTGATTGATGTTGGCAGCACGTCTTACATTTGTAATAGGTTTTGTCTACTTGCTTGTTTGAATCAAATTTTATGTTTGTTAGATTTGACATGCTGTTTCAATTTTCCTTTTAAGAGTTTCTTATATTCCTTTTTCTGCAAAGTTAAGATTAAGATGCTTTGGTCTTGGTATCCCAATAATGGTGGCTTCTTGCGCTTTCAACCTTTTTCTGATGCTAAATGTCAATAAATACTTTTCTGGTTCAATTCTTTTAGACTTGTATTTGGTTTTTTTCCCCATTATTTTAATTTGTTGAATCCATTATCTGTGTAGGCCTTTGATGCTCTATTGACGTCTCTGGACACGCGTGGGATTAGGGAATCCCATCTACGATTAATGTTGCAAAAGATTGAGGCATCCTTCAAGGAGAATGTTCGGAAAACTGCACATTGTCCTAACAGTGCAGGCCCAAGTAAAAACCGTGTTAAAAATGAAGCCGATATGGATTCTAGCCCTGATAGCCCTAATGGTTTCGACAGCCCTGGCAGTACTGTTTGTGCTTTGAATTCTGATACAGCAGAGACATCCTCTTCTTTCAGAATTGAGCTTGATAGAAATGAAGCTGAAAAAAGGGCTGCCTTGAGAAGGTATCAAGATTTTCAGAAGTGGATGTGGAAAGAATGCTTTAGCTCATCTACATTTTGTGCCATGAAGTATGTGAAGAAGAGGTGCAGATCACTGTTTGATGTTTGCGATTTCTGCCTCAGTTGTTACTACTTTGAAGATTCCCACTGTGCTTTTTGCCATCAGACTTTCAGTTCTTTCTATGCAAATTTTAACTTTAGCGAACATGTGATTCAATGTAAAGAAAAAAGGAAGTTGGAACCTTGGGATTCCCATATTCCATGTACTTCTCTTCCCTTGGCCAGAAGATTGCTCAAGGCATTAATAGCTCATGTTGAGGTGAGATGCTAATGGCTTTACTATAATCTTGAGTTTTGCTCGCCTAAGAACCTGGCATCTAATGTATCTGCACTTGTTTTATTGAGTCTACTGACATTCTGTTTGACAGGTATCTATTCCACCAGAAGCCCTTCAATCGTTTTGGACTGAAGACCGTCGAAAGACCTGGGTGGGAAACTGAATGCATCATCATCAACGGAAGAACTTCTACAGGTTGTCTTACCTTTTTCTAGTTTCATTCTTATGATTCAACCTTTATCATGACGTAAATTAATTTCCTGATTTTTTTTTCACAAACAATATGAAAATATCATGTGGAAATATTTATCCATAAATTCTGCATGCATTTTTCTACGTGTTATGGTATTCTATTCACCAGTGAGCTTCGGACCAGTACGACCTTGGCTCATGATGTGTCAATTCGTGATACATAATTTATATATGATGAGTTGCTCAATTTTGGACAAACTTTGTTGCAGATATTGACTCTGCTTGAGACTGCGGTGAAGCGAGACTTTCTGTCATCAAACTTTGCAGCGACGGAGGAATTACTTGGCACCGGCAAACAATCAGAGGTTTTTGTTCCTGACTATCTAGACAGTGGATCAGTTCCCCTACTTCCTTGGATACCACATACCACTGCAGCTGTGGCTCTGAGGCTTCATGAGATGGATTCATCGATTACACATATACAGCTTGAGAAAGCTGAGCCCAACGGAGACAAGGAAGTCAAAGAATATCTGGTGAGTGTCCTGTTCTTCTCTCCGCTCTCATTGAGGGTGCTCCAAAAAAAGAAGTTGAAAGAGAATCAGGTGTATGATTACTGACGCAAATGCTTGCAATTCTTTTAGAAAAATACCACTCTTGTGATATTATGAAGATTTGGCGGTTCTAGTCTATCTGGATGGAACCCCAATATTGAATATGCTAGCCATAGATGTAATTGATGTTGGTGTTTATACAACTTTCACCGTGTCAATCAACAAGTGGTCTTATATATCAGT